>CM023482.1:90428906-91158906 GCA_013339685.2 Hyalomma asiaticum | reverse complement strand
AGTTTTTGGTGGCAATCGAAAATACCGTAAAGACGGCAGGTGGTGTTGTCGACTGTTCTCAATTGTTTGGCTGCTTGAGGCACTCCATATAGCGAGAGTGTAATCTCCTAGTGCAATCGCTCGAAGTTGCCTGGCAGCGTCGGACCTTGAGAGAGGTATGGTCTCAACTTTTGTGCCTTGAAGTGCAGACCTGGCGGCATTGTCAGCATATTCGTTTCCAACGACGCCGCAGTGACTGGGCAGCCACTGAAACGTCACGTGGTGTCCCTTCTCATGTGATGTATGGAGAAGAGATCTGATCTCAAACACCAGTTGCTCGTAAGGTCCGCGCCGCAGGGCTGCCAGCAAGGACTGTAAGGCCGCCTTTGAATCGCTAAGGATTGACCACTGTCGGGGTGGTTCCTCATTTACTACACAAAGGGCTGCACAAAGGGCTGCAAGGTCTGTCTTAAAACTGATGGTGAAAGCTTTCGCTGGGACAACCACCGCTCCGGACGAACACTGGAGGTTCGAGGACCGATCCGTATAAATATGCACTGTGTCGGCGTACATCTCGTGTAGAAGTAGGGATAGGTGTTTCAGGGCACATGACGACAGCTCAGCTTTTTTTCTGATTCCTGGCACACCAAGGTGTACTGTAGGTCGAATGAGACACCAAGGTGGAATCAACGGTTTGGCGGCGGCGGTGAAGCCTGCCGGAAGCTTGGCAGAATACCTGGAGACCATTTTGCAGAATGACGCGTGCCGCTTGTCTGACGGCAATGTTGCTAGGCTTTCCGTGTTGCTGTAGTGGCTCTCAACGCATTTAGCATACTGTAAAGAAAAAAAATGAAGAAAAATGAGCATGCCACAACGTCCCGGTGATATTCCGGCCTGTCAACGCGAAAGTATTTGAGGCGTATATACTCACTGCTTTGGTGCAGCTAGCTTCTTACAGCCGCAAAACATACGCTCGATCTGTGAGTGTGAGAAAAGAATTGAAGGTACTGGCCGATCCTGGGCACTGAATTATGACATTGCTTGCGAAGGATTCAGTTCAAAAGCGTGAAATCTGGGTGAATTGTGATTGTTATCGCTGTTTCGGACAACGAAACACCTCGGCTGAAGTTACAAGATCAACGGAAAGAAAGTGAGCGCATCAGTGCTAGTTGCATACCGTTTAACACGCATCGCTAATACTGAATATTTGCTGCACATTTTACTGCAGCGTGCCGGATTGATCTGCATAGACCGCCGTTGCACTCCGATCGAGGTTACCCGAAATCAGCCCCCGGGTATTGCTGTAAGGTTTCCAGTTTTTCGCTGGCGGAAATGAATTTTCGTACGATATATATAGCTCGCGCAGAGAAAGAAATCCCGCAGTGGACATAAGATAGGCTGATGATTATGGCGACGACGATGATGATATTATAGTTCGTATTTGTCCTCATTTGCTGCATCCCGCTCCTTCTCCTTGTTGACGCCTTGCTTTATTCAATGCAGTATGCCTACCCTCAACAGGCTTATGGCGCATTTGTCACCTCCCACTTCTCCACAGCTGCCGTCTGTAAAGTTACGAACTTTTCCCCCAACGTGATTTTTGAAGGGGGTGTTGTTAGTGATGCCGGACTCGTAGCTCACTGACAGTGAGCTGCACAAGCTAATCTGTCTTTGTGATTGAAGTCTGGAATTTGCTTCTGCAAGGTTAACTGCGGCATTATGGTACATATCTCTAGAACAAAGTATACCCGCTAGTTACGGTTGCTCAGTTGCGCAGCATGATGGGGGGTTCGGGGGAGGCGCTTCTGCTCGCGGACAGTCAATGAATTGAACCGCTTGCCAAGCTGCTCTATCGCTATGTACGTTCGACCACAGTTTACAGTGGTCGCCATAGCCGTATAGGCAAGTGTGTGTGATAACAGCGTCAAAAATGTCTAACCAGTTAGCGCTCTTAACATCACGGTGGATGCACTGTTTCAAAACAAACTCACGTGCTGCAGGTGTTATAATACGGGGTCAAGCAGTAATACCATGGTAGGCTCGTTCAGATTCACATCTACGGGCAGGGGCGTGATCAGAGATCTTGGTTCGGAACAGAACACATTCGCTCGCAGCAACGTCCCGATGTGAGGGCTCAGTTCTTGCTGTGCGCTCTGTGGTTTTGGCGTGGCTGTGTCTGGCGCTAGTTTCCAGGATTGGCCGCTCTTTTTTTGTTTGTTTTGTTTTGTTTTGTTTGAGCGAGCGCCGTTTTGTGACCGGCTGGACCATAAGGTATGGGATAGCGGGAGGTCGAAATGCAGCCAATAGACAAGCGGTGAACATCGCAGAACAAGAAAATCTTGCTGTCTCCTTGCGGACAACGTAATACAAAACAAAATTTTTTGCCTTCTAATCAACAAGAATGTTTTACGAAAAGGAACATTTTCTTTTTCTTCGTGAACTTAAGAACGTGACCTGCAGGGAAAACGCCGTCATGCAAAAACGCGGCCGCGCTCCGCGGCTCTCGACGTCATCGCGTCCCAGGCCAATGACGTGCGGCGAAAACCGAACGCGTTCGCCAACAGCCGTCTGCGATACCGCTTCACTTCAGCGCGTGTGCGACCAACGCCATGTTGGTCGCATACACGCTGCATCATTTCGGGCTGGAAGTATTACCTTCTCTGCAAGATGACTTCTTTTTTTATTGCAGTTCTTACGTTTTTGTACATTTCTAACGTCCATCGGCACCGTCAACAACACTGCCAAAGTGATTATCATATCGGGTCGCGCGTGTCGCGGCAGTGAGACGATTTCTCAAAAAGAGAGAGCAAGAAATAAACAATAAAGCAGAGACAGCATTTCGTCGGCCGAAGCCCCTCGCGAGACATTGTCAACGTTGCGGGCATACGGACTGTTTCGAGCCTTGTGATTGAGCGGCTGTCTCTCTTATCTGCGGCTTCGCGGACGCACAGACCACTTGCATGCGTGCGCACGCCTCCGCGAAATCATTCGGTCGATCGCGCGACAAATTCAGCAGCAGGTCACTCGGGTCAGCGCTCTTTCGCCACGCGCGATATGTTCTCTCGCCACTGAAGCAACGCGCACGCGCTTTGTGCAGTGGAAATGTTATGAGCGCTCGGGTCACCGAGACCGCCGCATTGCCGTGCGGCCAGGGCGATGAAATGCTGCACATATGTATACCTAATTGCTGAATTTCTGGGGTTTAGCGTCCCAAAACCACGATATGATTATGACATACGCCGCAGTGGAGGTCTCCGGGAAATTTCGACCACCTTGGGTTCTTTCGCGTGCACTGAGATCGCACAGCACACGGGCCTCGACACTTCGTCTCCATCGAAATTCAGCCAGAAGGTTAGATGGAGCGATGAAATTAACAAGTTCACGGGCATAAAGTAGAACCAACTCGTTCAGGATAGCGTAAATTGGAAATCTTTGGGAGAGGCCTTCGTCCTGCAATGAACTTAACAATAGGCTGCTGCTGCTGCTGCTGCTGCTGCTGCTGCTGCTGCTGCTGCTGCTGCTGCTGATGATGATGATGATGATGATGAAGATGATGAAATTCAGCCGCCGCGGCAGGGATCACATATGTATACCTAAGCATCTTGCGCCGACAAGGTGGTGCTTCGAATGTTTTGTTTATAGCGCCAGCGTTGCTGATTCCGGTCACTTCGGAAAGAAAGTGATATCACATTCCACATATCGACAACCTAGGCTTCGCGCTGGTTTCACCACTAGACGTCAAGCTTTTGGCCAAGCTCAAGGTTAGCTATGCTCACGCTTCTTAGACCTTAAACGCGCTCAAGTCGTAAGTAGCGTGGGTCCTCGGAAAGCTTCAAGGTTTGGACACTGTCCCTATTCGCCAAGCTATCTAGGCTCGTGTTCACAAACAGCTCTCACACTAAGAACGGTCTCAAACAACGTTTCAGTCAATCCGGATGCTCGGTATATCATTACCGACGCCGGCTGTCCACGTCAAATAAACGTTACCACGGCCTCTAGGGTTGCCCGATGAAGTCTCATGGCGTCCAATCAGTTTCCCTCCCCCATACGCTCTAGGGCTGTGCCTTCTGAAGCCACTGTCAAGTGTGTAAGCTGCCTCCAATGTAATGTTCCTATAACGTTGGGCATGTACTTACAAAAACAATGTCTTATGCTATAATTGTTCATAACAATTTTGAGCCATTCCTGACAGTGGACATATCATAAAGAGAGTGCACGTAACCGATGAATAACAAACAACAGCTTCAAGCGAGAACTTCTGGGTATTCAGTCCTTGGAGCCTTGGTTGTTTACATCTTCGGCAACAAACCGCAATGTACAGTCAGGACAATAACATAGTGATCCATGACGGCATGCGAATGCTCCTTATACAGCGATTCCTTAGAAAGCAGAGGAAATTTGGTTCCGAGTGCACGGTAACTGTCTCTCGACTGAGGTGAGTAAAGCGGAGTGAAAAGGGAGTATAAAGGGGAGTGAAAGAAGAATTTGGAAGACAGAGTCCGCCTCGTCAAGGCGGTAGACTACCGCCGAGTGCCAGATAAGAGCACCGCTCTCCTAATAAAGACCAGTGAGCGCCCTGCATATGCCGTACTTTTCAAGGTGCCTCATGAAATCTGCTGTTCATTCACCCATGCTTTCTGCCACGTCTCGCAGGGAGGCACTGGGGATCGAACCCAGTACCTCCCACCATGAACGTTCTGTAAGCACCGCGCATACTGTACACGCGCGCAGTACAACAGGCGAAGGAAGCTCGTATAGGCGTCTCTCACTTCAGTCCGAGGACCTTATATGTATCTCAAGTGGACCGCGGACTGGCCGTGCATAAGTTATCTCTCGGGAACACTCCGCCACAACGGCGCCGTCAATCGACCGCGCAGATAAGAAGAAGCAAATCTCGAGGATTTCTTTCTTTCCTTTTTCTGGAGAAACGATGCGGAAACGTGCGCGAGGAAGGATATCCATGGAACCGAGTGAGGAGCTATATACGCTGAAACACAAACACGGTCGACAGTGGCGCCGCGGTGACACACGATGTGGCACAATGTTTGCGGCGCCTTGCGGGTCGTGATGACCTTGAATAAGAGGCGTCACTTCAGAGAGAAGACCAAAAGCAAAACAAAATAACGGAGAAGAAAGAAAAAAAAAACCCGTAGAAATGTAACTGGTCTCGATTGTTATTGTCAGCCCGTAATAGAGTAGCGGCGCGACTGGAATATCCTCTGACGGCGTTGTTGAAACGCGGCAGACTGCGCGAATGAAATTTCGCAATTTTCGAGAAAGACGTGTTGTAGGAACGCGTTTGCTTATAAACATCCTTGAAAACGTTATATCTCGCCTCATGAAAATATGTACGAGCGGCGTCCTGGTTGAAACATAGCCCCGCCACGGTGGTCTTTATGGTACTCGGCTGCCGATCCGAACGTCGCGGGATCGAATCCCGGCCGCGGCGGCTGCATTTCGGTGAAGGCGAAATGTTGAGGTCCGTGTACTGCGCGATGTCAGCGCACGTTAAAGAACCCCAGCTGGTCGAAGCTTCCGGAGCCCTCCACTACGGCGTCTCTCATATTCAAATCATAGTTTTGGAACGTAAAAATGCCCCAGAAATCGATCGGTCGGCGCACACATTTAAGAAAGATCAGTTGTTCGTCACAGCTCATGGAATGGTGCCCATGAACAAATATATCTCAGCAATACATCATCCAAGCATACGTACATCATGACAAAAATTCGTAACCCTTCGTAACCATCTCCCTATACACTTCACTATAAGGGAAAAGCGAATGCGTATACGTTATGGAGTCTCAGTTGAGTCCTCATCTAGTTCTCTGCAATTTTTTTCAAGTTAACTTTCCCAGCCTCTCACAGTGTGACGCTTCCTGAAGCTCCGATATTTGCATATCGCGACCAAGCCAGATGCGGATTTGAGGAGGACATCCGGGTGACCATGCACCGCCGCGCTCAGCCGTGCGAAAAATATTCATACGCGCTTAACAGGGTGCATTTCAAATAGTTTAGCGTGCAGCGAGAGCACTTCCGGTATCTTTGTCCTCCGTTATGACAGTGGCACTTTGCATGAAAGGGTGGAGATTGCGGCAGGGCCTGCGCTAGATTAAGAGGTCATTGTCACCGTTTGTGGGAGGCCATTCCCCTCTTTCCCGTGAAAGAAGAAATGCCACACGCACGCACGCACGCACGCACACACACACACACACACACACACACACACACACACACACACACACACACACACACACACACACACACACACACACAGTGCGCGCGCGCGTTATATGTACCGTGGCATATACATGCCGTGGAAACCTCTGAGAGCAGTACCAAAGCTTGGAAATGTCACAACAATCGAACATGACAGACAGCATGGGTGATTGAACAAAACTTGACAGAGAGCATGGGTAATTGAGCAGTACATTTCATTAGGTACCTTGACAAACGCAGCATATACAAAAACATAAGCTAATTGCAACGGGCAATCTCGTCGCCACGTACACGCCCCGCTCTCACGACCAATTTTGCATCTTCTTCAGGAGGGCGTCAAATGCTCAAATATTCCTGCAGATCCCACGAAATGTGGGCATCGGCGTCATGCGAAGCAGTCAGCGCGGAAATCGCATATGCCGAACTGTTTGTCCTTCAGCCAAGCGTTACGAGTAAGATGCGAGTCTTTCTATAGAATGCATGAGTGAGTGCATGCTCAACGGCGGCGAATCAGGAAACTGGACGGCACCGTGGGGACTACGTGGTAGCTCATGCTACGACGTAACGTAGGCATTCGCGTTGCTGTACAGCACAGACGTCTCTTTAGTCGAAGAGAAATGCAGGCTGCAGTGCTCTGATGTGCGTAGTCATTAACGTCGTTCGTCGATGTGTTCCTACAAAATCGAGAAAAGTTGGACAAAAGCCTGCCTGAGTACTATTACAACATATTTATAGTTTATTAAGTGGCTTTGACAGCGCTTAACGCACTACACGCGCAATCGCAGTTACACAGGAACCATCATCGCAACTACTGGTGCATTAGGTCTAGTTAGTATGCTCACTTTGTTGGAGAGGTCGCCGTAGCCTAGCGGTAGCGTGCTTGCTTGGCACATCGCGACCTCGGGTTCGATACCCGCCTACCACTTCACTTGGTATGCCGCTTCGGATATTAGAGCGAGTTTGTGGTTATGTATGTGTGTTTCTTATATTTTAACGTAATCCTACAGAAAGAACGGCGCGCTTTTCAAGTTGAATGTCTTAGTTTGCCCGAAATATACATGGGCTTCATAAAATTCGAACACCAGTGGCATATACCCGAATACCACAGGTTGAGCTTTACGGGTGTGAGCCCCACGTGATTGCAGTGTCGCGAATCTAGTCGTACATGACGAGTGTATCATGTTAGTAGTGTACAGATCAATCACTCGTGTTCGTCATACATTTTTACCCTACCATCTAAATCTTTGTTCATATCGGGTGAACGAGACGGCCAGGACAGCACCAAGATGTAGGTGGCCATAGATAGATAGATAGATAGATAGATAGATAGATAGATAGATAGATAGATAGATAGATAGATAGATAGATAGATAGATTCAAAGTTGCTGAAGTTCGACAACAAATGCTTCACATTTAATATTGTGAGAAATGTGCACTCTGACGTTTTCAAACAATCCGCAGTGGTGAATACGTATACATCTGTAAAAGCTCGCGCGTTTATCTCATATGTGATAAGATATTTTTGAGCATTGCCGTTCAAGTTAACAGCGAAGCCCTCAAACAGCATCTATAGATTATGAGTAGCGAAAAACAAGCACAAAAGAAACGCCGCTAGGTACGTGCAGGTACTGTTTGTGTTTTGTCTGCTATGGTGTCGCATGCATCTGCTTTCCATTTGCCCTTCGTTCACGGTCACCTCGTATGAAACGCACCGGAAGCGAGCGCCGAGTAACGTAGTGGATTCGCCATATAGTCTCAGCGATAGTTTCACATGGAGCAGTCATCGAAGCAATCACTGTAATTGCGATCACCGACAACAACAACAAAAAAAAAAAAAGGATGTCATCATCATTGTCGTAGTCGCCATCGCAATCACCAATATAAAGGAGCTTTAAAAAAAAAGGCTCCTAAACCTCTCTGAAATTAACGCCACGAACGCTGTCATCATAATCATCATCATCATCATCATCAACAACAACAACAACAACAACAACAACAACAACTTAATATCAACAGCAATCTTGAGCCTGCTAATTTCTTTTAACACTGCGAATTTCCTCATCTCAAAATCAGCATCTACTTCCCTATCGCCTTACACGCTGCTTGGACTTCCGTTCCACTGCTGTAAACGTGCCCTATACGCCTCCCGATTAGAAGGGCTAACAAAATGTTTCTTGCCACCTGATCCACGGATTACGCCATTTCCGCAAATCCAATTCCCACCATTCCGATTCCTTCCTCATAAAGCTTTCCACAGTACTCGGCCTATCCCCTTACTGGTAATTAGAAGCCGCAGCTTCAACGTCGAGTAATCACCGAGCAAGTATACAGTGCGAGCTCGCAAATCGCTCAACCTAACGTTAACCGCTATTCCGCGTAATTATATCTCCGCAGTGCGCGCAAAGCTCGAACGAATGCGCGCTTCTCTCTCCAGCACCAAGGCGACGCACGTGAACAATCACGTGATGTAGGCATACAAAGAGAGACCAACCATCATGCGATCCTCCTGTTCAGCGGCTCGCACCGCGGTTTTTCCTTTGATTTCCTCCGTTCGTAGTGCATATAACGGGTGCCATACACAGAGAAGCTACTCGCCAAATGAGACTCGCAACCAGTGCCGGAAAGGAAGGCTATATATAAGACGTTATTCGATCTCTATTTTTTTAGCCGCCGCCACCGCAACCTTCCTTTTCCTTTGCGCATCACCGACGCGGTGGTTTTGTCTGAGTGCACGTATTACATATAGCGCCGATGCGCTTTTGTCCCACGACGTACACTACTACTTCGACGCCGAGGCACGTTTTCGAGCGCTCGGCGAGACGAACGCGTCCCCAGGGTGTTTTACTCGGTGCCAGGTATATACGTACGCATGAGGGCGCGTCGTATATAAAGAAAAGATGGGAAGGAAAGAGACGAGCGCTGTACCATATGAGAGGATGGGTTACTGAGCGGCATCAGCCTCTGTGTGTGTATGTGTGTGTATCAAAGCACTGTACGCGGCTGCGCCGCGTTTCAGCGCACGCGTAGACGATGCCGATCGTCTGCTGCTGCGACGGCGCACCGCGCCAGCCAGACATAACATTTAAGCAGCGTACACGTAGTACGCATATACAGCGATGCACCGAGGCTCGTGACCTCGGTTTCGTAGTTGATGCTGCGTGTAGTGTAGCGCGAAAGAGCGCGGCTCCCATGTTCACCGATGCTTCGTTTTGGGTCGTGTACATTCGCCGAGGGACTCCACGGCGTCGAGCAGACGACGCCGAGAAGGGGATCCCGAAGAAGGATCTCTTTCCGTGCGATTTGTATCGGGCCTGGGATGCGTTTTGTTTATCGTCGGGCCGATCTCCCTTGTGTCTTCGTACTCTTTTTTTTTTTTTTGGGGGGGGGGGGGGGGGGCATGCAAACTCTGAACGTGCTCCTCCGTATATGCGTCGTACAGAAGTAGTCCGCTGCTCTGCTCACCGACTTAGCCTTCGAAGTAAAATGATATATGAGGAAGTGTGCAGAGAGTGCGCGTTTTGCCGCAGAAACGAGCGGATAAAGAGCAGCAGACGACATGCAAGAGGTTAGGCCTAGCGAGCTTTGCGGCGTAGCATTTGCTATATAGACCTCGATGCGTGTACTGATGTGTCTCTGTCTCCGGAAGTGCGCAGTCGCTTGCACGTTGATAGTGCGACCGAAGTGCCTTTTTTTTTTTCTTGCGGCATGAACATTTGGTTCGCGCGCCATTGAGTTTAGTCGTAATGCATGAACACAGACAGACAGACAGACAGACAGACAGACAGACAGACAGACAGACAGACAGACAGACAGACAGACAGACAGACACGGTCAAACGGACGGCGACAAACACTGCACAATAGTGGCACGCATGTGATGGGACGATGTTGCCACCAAATCCTGCAAGTATCCAGTCGCGAACAACTGCCACCGTATCGTTATTCCAACAGAGGCAGTGCGCCGCAAAGTCACTTTTTCCGTGTAGCAGCTCCCTTCTGAACACCATTTTCACAACCACCTTCTACATGACGTTCTTTTTATTTTATTTTATTTTTGTTCGCCTTCTGTCTTATTTTCGCCATATATTGCACTCCGGAGAAAGACACGCCAGTCCTACGGTGACATCTTATCTTGTTTCCGGGTTTGCGAGTTTTGAACCATTCCTTCGCTATAAAGCTTTCTTTCTACAATAAATAAATAAATAAATAAATAAATAAATAAATAATAAATAAATAAATAAATGGCATATATACGCACGTCTGACCTCCCTCCATTTGGAGGCACACGGAGAGAAATGAGGCGTAAACGAGCGCATTGTGCCCGCCGACTCGATCTGTTTGAGAAAGTACCCTGCCCTCAAATACAGAGAAGCTTGGTTCATGCGTCCGCTATAGCGCGTACCGACATCACGGCGTCTAGGCTTCGCCACTACGCTTGTCACTGTAGAAAACTAAACAAAATGCACGGCGAGAATCTCCATACGCTTACGGATGTGGCATTGTTTCCCATCGCCATTCCGCGTGCAGCTCCCGCGGAGTTGTTCCGTCTCCGAGATATATAACGTTCCGGCTTCGTTCGGATTTCGTAAAACGACAATTGCAAACCCCTCAGTATACTAAACAGCGCACGACAATGTTTTCATAAGTTCAGATGCATGACTTGTCAATTTTCGTATTACTCACGTTGGCGACATTTCGCCTTCGACGTTTGTGCGAATGGATCCGTTTGTTTAAATAATCGTTGGTATATATATATATATATATATATATATATATATATATATATATATATATATATATATATATATATATATATATATATATATATATATATATATCTTGGCTCATTGGCCGTTTGTTTATCTAATATTAGCTTGTGCATTCTTTTCAGGCCAACTAAAACTATCTAAATATTCTTCCTTCCTAGCTTCGTGCAACAATAACTTTCACAATGGTTAAGCACAGGGTGATTTCAACCCAATATCAATTGAAAAAAAGAAAGCAAAGGAAGGGCTAGAACGCAGCACTGGCCTATAAATTTCGAACCCGCATCAACGAGCTTAGCACCGCGACAAATTACCTGCTAAGTCTACACGACGGATGAGACAGAAGGTAAATCATAAGGATTATATATATATATATATATATATATATATATATATATATACACACCTTACTGTGTGCACGGCCTCCGGGATCGGCCCACATTTCGTGTCGACGGATTACTCCTTACACTTGAAGAGCTGAAGAGCTTGAAGAGCTGTATACGCTCTTAAAAATCGATTTCTAAGAAGTTTACGTGCCGTAACGATGACGTGATTGCGAGAAACGTCGTACGCGTTGGGATACCGCGTATTAACATTGACTACCTGAGCTTCCTTAAGCGTATACTCCCAAGTCAAAGTTTTGCATTCCGCACTCCTTCCAGTGAGAGAAATTCATGCGTTCACAGGGTGTTCATGCGGTCTTGCGTGTTAACAGACCTCTCAGTAAAGTGTTCATTACACCTGGTGCCCTTGTCGGTTAACTTTGTACAAAGCGACAACAACAGAGGTTAAAAAAAGGCGGGGCTTTATCGCTGCGGGAAGCCTGTTCCACCACCACATATACAGCCGTAAAAGGACTCCGGGAGCTGCCGCGGCTCAATATATATGCTGCTATACCAGCCGTTTCACGGAACGCGCCATAGGGCCTGCGTGCACGCACCGGCGCGGAAGAAAGAGCATAAATCCTTCGCCGCGTGTTCCGCCCGCCGCAACGCGGCGTCTGTATTTTACAACCCGGCTCCTGTTGACTCGACTAAATTTCGATACGTTCGTTTCGCCACAGTCCGGCGGTTTTAAACGAACAGAGAAAAGGAGGAGGTCGGGTACGCTCAGCGAGCTTTCGGCGCTGTTCGAGTGCCTCATTAAGCTTTCGGTATGCAGGCCGGGCCGCTTTTTTACCCCTTCTGCGCTTTGTAACTTCTACAGAATTTCTCTCCTTTTTTGAGGGGCTCTGACAGCGAAGTATAGCTTCCTTTTTCTTTCCTTTTCTCAAGTATCTTAAGTACTGCCAGTCAACCGCGCCTGCTTTGTACTGGCAAGCCGCTTTCGTTAACATTGCATTGCTCATTACCGAAATTGGCATGAACATCGGCCTGTATTCACAACAACGCACAAAAAAAAAGAGGTCAGAGCAAGCTTCAATTTTGGTAAGGTGGAAGGCCGGCGAAGCTTGTTTAATTATGTGTAGAGCATACGGATCTGAGACTGATGAAGTCGCCATAGGAAAATCGCTTTGTGTAGAGAAAATAAAACACGTGAAATTGTTGGTTGGTAGAATGTTACGTTTTATCGCTGGTGTTTCCACGCGCATCGTCAGGGATTAGTGTCGTTGCGCAACCGGCGCACAGTGTTCGCTTACAAAACGAAACACACACACACACTCTCTCTCTCTCTCCCTTCATAGATCCTGAAATTTTCTGGACCTCGCACGGGTTAGCACTGCCTTTGCTAGCAGCCCACTTAGTTTGCGGCGAATAGGCGATGGGCGGACGTATCGGATAGCCGCATAGAGCTTCGCTGTAAAACATGTTGCGGAAGAATTTTCCGTAAGAGGGAACTTCAACCAGTCGTGAAACCATTAATCATTATCAGACGCTCCTGTGCAGTGGCAAAAAACACGAAAGCGACGTTTGGTTAATCAGGCCTATGTTCTGTCTTCTTTTCCTTTCGTGTAACACAGTAAACGCACTGCATGAATCGGTGTTGCAAGTTCGTTTCCCTTTTTCGGGTGACACACATTGAGAACCCCGCCGCGCGGTTACACCACACCCAATTACGTATAGCCTGCTATTGTAAGAGGAACTCCAGTTTTCAAGCTCCAATTCGTGTTGGCGGCAAATTTCTTTTTAAACGTAGTTGTACTAAAACATACAATGAGCGCCTACTTCCATAGAAGGTTATTCTCTTTCATACCCCTCACCCCTCTTCCCCTGCACAGGGTAGCCAGCCGGTCTCAGCACTGGCTAACCTCCCTGTCTTTCCTCCTTTCCTCCATCCTCCTCCTCCTCGACTGACGCAACCGTAATGAGAGTCGCGATGGCATTCGCGTGTCCTTTTGGCTGAAACGTCGGCTGACGCCACTCAGCGCTTCAAAGCTTGAAGATCGATAAGCACGAATATCAATAAAGGTTGTTAGAGCAGAACCGTAAATCGATAGACACATTTCAAGGAACTACAAACAACTTCTTTCCAACTTGCTTCCCTGCTGCTCCAGTTCCATTGCACTGCCTAAATCATCACAATCAACGCTCAGTCAACGTGGCGTGTAATTATTACGGTTTAGAAGAGAACAAATGAAATTCTTGCCTCGTCAGCCCCCGGTGCTGTAACTGTACCTTAACAGGTATATTTCAGCGTCAGATATCGTAACGTTCCGCTTTCAGATACCGTGCATATCTTGCAACTGCTGTCCCCTTGTATACGCCGGCGACATCTGCAAGATATTCCCGGTATCTGCAACTCGGCACAGCCGGACCCGCTAATCAAGGGCTCTCTGACGTAATCGTCCCATTAAGTAGCGTCGGTACTGCGTGGACGAGGCCGCTTCCCAACGTTCTGCGCGCTTTCTTCGTTTTGTTGTTCCCGTTCAGTCGGTCGTGTAAACATGGCTTCTCCTAAGGTCGCCACAGGTCAGTCGGTGCCGAAACAGAACAAAAAAGCATTCGGACACAAGACACCTGCGGGCCTGGGCGCAGAGCGCCTCGCAAACCCCCAAGGTGTATCTCTCCCCGCAGAGCCATAGCACGCGCTGCTATACGGCGAGTGCTAATCGTACTTCGTGCATGTCCGCGGAGCCAACGGACCAAGCAAGCCTCGAGGGAGGACAGCGAAGAAGGGCTTCGCGAAGATGCTTTCTGAGAAAGCCGCCTCCTTTTTATGTCTGTCCGCTGAACAACGCCACCACCCTACATATACAGGCAACCGTCGTCGTTCCGTACTCTTATTTACCTTCCCTCGTTTTCTTTCTTCTTTTCCTCTTATACCCCCTGGGCCTCCACCGTCAGCGGGCTTCCTGTAGCTCTCCGACTCTCTTGCATCGCCGTTCTTTGTGCTATACCAACAACCACTCACTTCCACATACCACCGCACCGATGCTAGGCGTACGCTGGGTGTACGCCGTGTACGCGCTATACCTTCCACCCTCCAGCTACACTACCCTGCGTGGCCTCTCGAATACGTCCCGGCGGCTACCGCAAACAGCGTGCTGCTCTTCTCAAGAAAGCAGACGAAAAAGTACCTTTCTTTTTTTCGGGAGCAGACGACGACGGTACGACGAGAAAGCTTGTTCCAGCGGCACGGTTACCATTCTTCACACCTACTGTCAAGTTCGGGCCTCTTTCACTTGTTTTCTGGTCTTCACTCTCTCTTTTTTTTCTTTTTTTTTCTTAGGCCGAATTCCTTCTTTGTTATGATTCTAGTGTCGTCCTTCAAATTGCTCCGACGGGAAGTGTTTGTAAAAGCCGCCAGAGGATGGAAACAAACGCCAGGTAGGCAGAAAGAAAGCAAATGAAGAAAGTAAACCAGTCAGAAAAAAGGACAGAAACTGGGAGGGACAGCCCGATGCCGTTTAACGCCGCCGATGCCGACATGCTGCGCTTGTTCCCACTCCGCCCTGCTTGCCGACTTTCTTTTTCTTCTATTCCTTTCGACTTCTCTTTTTCTTTTCATCTTACTTTTTATTTTCTTTCTTAGGCCAGGAAAGGCGAGATGTTCGTCGAAAAAAAAAAAAAGATGGAAGGATGCGTGGTCTGCTTTTTTCGCGCTGTCCGCGTAAAAGGCACTTCGTCATTATTTCTATCTGTGTAGCTCTTCGTGCAGAGTGACTGCGATTTCGCTGTTATCTTTTCATTAATTCAACGAACGCTCACCATGCCTGCTTTTTTTTTTTTTTTCCACGGAACGGGGAAATATGGGGACATTGTCGAACGCGTCGATCGCGGATGCAATAAGGACAACGGATTAATTTACTCTCAAACGGGCGTTTTCGATCGAGCATATATGCTCCATTCCTAATATCAGTTATCAAGGGCGAAATCTTATGACTTCCGAAATTGTATCGGTTCACTTGGCTTCGCGTGATTCGTCAGGATCGACCTTTTGCTCACGCGAGCGCGACTCTGTCCAATCACGAGAGGGCAAGCGGACCGGTCCACTTTTGGAAACGTTATAAGATATCGTCCCAGCTACCATCACGGCCAGCACAGGGACTGGGGGTTTTGTTACGTCACGGTTCACGGCCAGGGTGCCCTGGTGGCAGAAATGAGAGAAGGACAGGCCCGAAAGCTGTCGTCGTTTTTCGTTCCAAACGTGACTGCCGTCAATATGAGCGATAAAAATTATAGTCTTCAGGAACATTGCTGCGTAAGAATTCTCCTCAAGCGAGAAGGCTTTTCCATAAGTTAAAATTGTGGGAATTTCACCGGCGGAATTTCGCGTAATATTAAAAGTGCACAATAAAAGATAGGAAAAGAAAGACCATTTCGAACTTGCCGAGGTAGTGTGTCGGCACGCAGATGACTTAAGTACGGCGCTATGATACGCAATCGCGTGCAACATATTTGTTCTCAACAACATACACCACCCCTTCGCTGGTAAAGGGCTTTATTCGCTGGTGCAAAAGGCTGTTCGCGCACTGTGGTGCAGGTTTTGCGCCGCACTGGCCTTATGCGGGGGCAGCTCTTTCAACACATCCGCATCCTTCAACGTGCTCGCTCTATCCCCCTTTTCGTTTTTCTGCAGACCAGGCAACGTAGTTTGGCTGACTTTCCTACCTTTTCGCTTCTTATTTTCCTCTCACACTGCGTATTTCGTCTTATAAAATACTTCCGATTATGCGCGCTCTCACATTGCGAATGTTGAAGCTGCAGGCTTTGTTTTGTGCTTAGCTCACAGGATTCCCTGTTAGAATATTAAGATTTCCGATATGTCGCTTTAATCAAATCAAGTCAAGCTTTGTTTAAGCATATATATGATGTTGCGGACCATGAACAAAAAGCCAGCAAGGCTTGAAGCGGTGTATGGCCCCATTGTCCAGTCAACAAAACAGCAAATGAGGAACACTGTTCAACAATATAAAAAAATGTAAATCCATACTCAGAACTGCGATACCGTAGCGATAATGAAGTATGAGAAAAAAAGTAAAGTACGTGATTATATAAATATTGAAAAATATTGAGAATCAGGTAGCAATCGATAAATTACGAGAAGCTCAAGAACAAACGGGAAAGAAAATGTTGTACTATATACACAAGCTTCATGACATATAGAATAGTATACGAGGCGAGGAAGGAAATAGTGGAGAGGGAAAGGCAGGGAAGTTAATTAGTGTAATATACGAAATATTTCTGGCAGCATCCTATAGAGAGCTAAGTAAGACAAGGACGGCCAAGCAAGCACAGCACCGAATACACCTTGGGATTGCCTGAAGCAATAAACACGTTCAAACGCGCAGGTCGCGCTCAGTGGGAGCATTCGTGCGACCTGGTCACATGAAATGCTAGCAGGTGAGTTGCTGGCAGACACGCTGTACATATGCACCACGTAAAATAGAGACATGGAGAAAGATATGGTAAAGGAAAATACCTGGTTGAGACATCCGAGTACTACGCCTACACTATGCGACGCATCCTTATTACATCGACTGCGATTGGGCATATCACTTACAAACGTCTATCTTGTTTCCGTATAGGAAATAAATCATACCTGTTTGGTTCTCCGCCGTTGTACAAGTGCAATTTCCCAGCCTCCTCTCACCGTTCTGCGCTATAGATCTGCATCCCCTGTCCTTGCGAAGCGGTCTCGTTGCCTGAAGTTGCTGCATATTTTCATTAACACTCCACGGAACTCACTAGCTAACAGCTATCTGCCTAATGCTAAACTTAAACCTACCAGGGAATAGCCACAAACTTAGCCTTGCGCTGTTCTGACCACATACTAAACCACTGAAGTTCAGCTTCTATCGGCGCACTACTGAAAACTGGAATTTCTGGCCGGGTAGAACTAGATTTTTGCCTTAGAATATTTCTCGCGCGAATGTATTGATTCACGCTATGTTTCTTAACAAGTTGTGTTCTTGTTCTCTTTCATATATTTCTTACAGTGTTGTATTGCTTTTGCAGGAGATGTTTTGTTGCTTACGTATAAAACTCGTTCCTGTGATAGCCCTATGTGCTGGTCCATGTAAAAAGTTAAAGAAAAAAATGTGAGCACTCCAGGTGCAACAATGCGCCTATTTTTTATGGTTTTGTTTCATTTCATACTGTTATGTTTCTCGCCCAGTTATTTCTCCATAGAAGGTCAGTGTTCCATTCCTAACCTACTATACCTCGGCGATAAGAGTCCATTTTTGGTTCTACCTTTGCGATCGCGCGCTCCTCGCACATGTTCGCCACGAGCGTGTCATCAAGCATCTCCTCTGCAACCAATCTGAAGCCCATCCGAATTTATTGCCAGCGTTCAATGCGGGCTATAGACGAGGAGGTAATCAAGCAGTGATGCTCCAAAATGTCCCGACTGGTTGGTTTAGCGCAGTCAATTTTGTTCGTGTATGTGATGTCTATATACTCTCTGCAATTTTACATAATTGGTCCAGCATGCCATCAGCGCGGTGTCAGAAAGTGGCTTGCTGTAATGCTTTGAAATACGCCCACGTGGGTTGCACATAAGACTGTTTCATAGGCCTCCGCATTTGCCACACGAGGGCATGCAGAGTTAAATCTGCCGCAGATCAATTTGAATTGCCGACCACGACAGGCTCATTCCGATGGGCGCGGATTGCAGAGACACTAGCGTGGTAAGGGTGCGGGTGAAAGAAACTCCAGGCGGTCAAAATTAATCCTCAGCCCTCCGCCACAAATGACGCGTCTCACAACCTCCTCGGTCGTTGAATGCTTGAAGCCATGGTGCTGTAAGACGACGGAATCGAAAAAGAGGGGACAGAGGAGCGACAAGCTCTGCTCCCGTGTCGTTCTGTTCGCGTTGTTTGGCTCCCCCCTATCCCCCCAAACATGCACGCATTCCAAGAAGCACAGCTTTCCATCCTCCCTGTGTTGCTTTCGGCGAGTCAGTTCCCATGATCAATCAAACATCCAATTTCAGTCGAAAGGCCGGTGCCGGCGCGGTAACTGCAGATCGGTATCGCGGTGCGTAAATGCCTCGATAAGCATCGCGCATAGGACGGTACTCCATGCGCGGACTTCAAGTAAACCTCTCCGTATCGGTCATAGGTTCTATATGTTCTTGCCAATGGCTACATCAGAAATTACCTTGTACGTAGCTTTTTATTGCACGGGACAGTAGCTGCGGTATTTCTTTTCTCGCTCTCAGGGATATAAATACGGCCAACATCAACACGCCTCTGGATGATGGTGGCATTTACAAAGGCATACACTCATGTCGTATCGGAATGGTTGGCACACCTACATGCGATTTTTGCGGAACTTAAGAACCAGTTGAGCACGTGCTGTGTGTTTGCAGTCATTATGACAATCCGCGCTACAAACTTCAAGCGGCACTTAACAGACTGAACTCGAGCCCGTTTTTAGCAGCCAAGGCTGTTGGACCCTGGCCATATGCTTCGATGGCTCAGAAGGCGACGAAGGCGTTGCTGACGTACCTGAAGTCGACAGGTCTCCGCGACCGCCTCTAGACAATGCACATGTGCAGGTGTGCGCGTGAATGGTGCATTCTTTCTCTCTACCTCTAATTTTTATTCTATTTCACCCCTTTAACCCTTTCCGCAGCTCAGGGTATTTTTTGATTGATTTCTGAGGTTTGCCGTCCCAAAACCACGCTCTGATTATGAGGGACACTGTAGTGGAGGGCTCCGGAAATTTCGACCACCTGCGTGCACTGACATCGCGCAGTACATGCATCTCAACATATCGCCTCCATCGAAATGCAGCCGCCACGGCCAGGATTCGGTCCCGCGACCCTCGGATCAGCAGCCGAGTACTACAGCCACTAGACCACCGCGGCGGGGTTGCGCAGGATATCAAACCGGACGCGCGTTTGGTCAACCTACCTGCCCTTCATTACTTCTCTCTTTCAAACAACATCAACAGGGAACCTCAAACCACTGTGTCCTTAGTGGTGACAAACTAGCCTGCCTTTTCTTACGTGTCGCGTCTGATGTGTCCCGTGCCCTGTATAGCATATGGTTCCTACGCCCGTGCCTCTCTTCTCTCAGTTCTACTTTGTCTTTCTTTCTGTGCTTTAGTCCCCTTTCCCCCGCACAGGACTGTTGAGGTGTCCTCCTCGACAACAGGCAGTTACTATCCTGTGTTTTTCTCTTCTTTTCAATTTAAGAATGTCTCGTTCTCTCTCTCTCTCCTTAGTGTCTGTCAATGAGTGTCGGTGCTCGCAATTCGAGCGTAAGACAATGCACCGTGTCGCTTGGTGACATACTCTCTCGATACGACTTGGCCGCCGTAGACGCAAGGGTCTCGCCTTTCATCGCATTACGAAAGGTGCGTCACGGCCGCGATGGCGTCCGCTCCTAGTTTTCCCGCACATTGCACGGGATCGCGCAACCTCCTCGCGCGGTTTCTCACAGCACGCGAGTCCAGGTGAGTAGTGCGTGGCTTCCTGCGCACTGGCTTACTACAGGTAGGACGTAGCCGCTTTGGTTTCCATGACATCCCAAAAACCTTTCGTGCCCAACGGGTCTGTGTTTGCGCTAACCCGGAGATCACATAATGGAGAGCTTTAGTAGCTCGCACGGGCTTTCTGTGGGTAAGGATACCGCGTGATAAAAAAGAATGGGCGTGAGCGTAGCGTAAACAGCCTCCTCGCGTCTCATTCGTGGATGAAGCCTAAAAGGCGACTCGCCTTTCAGGGAGCGCCGATTAGGTCACTCTATTACGCTGACAGGAAACGCCGGTCGCTCAAAAACAGCGCTGATATAACACACCATTGTGCAACCCACCCGCTTTACGTAACGAAAACATGGCTGTGTCTCCGCACTCGTTTTGCACAAGCTTCGTCGCAACCACGTCTCTCAATGAAAGGTACGTGCCATCAAACATATAACTGTCAGATCCCTATATAAGCACGAACTTTTGCTTTCGTAAAACTACAAATGTTCTGGAAATTGCGATGGCGCATTCAGTTAATGTAGAATTGTCGCGTGCGCGCGCACGATCGAAGCATGTATAATATACGCGTGGGAAAGTAATGAACCACGCTATTGCACGTTTACATGAACTCACGATTTGCACGAAACGTTTACACGACACGCTGACACGAAGCCACGATTGTGTTGGAAATGTGGCGGCGTCTATGGTGTACTATAAATCTAATCCGTCGGTCTAGTGCGGATTGTGTGCGGTGCAGCACCCGGCCAACCAGCTCAACTCTGGCGCAGGTTCGCGTTTGCTTCGTTCTAAACACTGGCTGCGGCAAACTGACAACTGTGACAGCCCTAGTCTATAATGAATGCGAAGTTCACGTTTGCGTTCGAGAATGAGTCTGTGAAAAACTTAAGAATAAAACAGACCTGACTGAGCTTTATGGTTCTTTTACACGCTCTTAAACCACGTTTAACTCAGGAGTCAGGACTATTTGCCGAAAGAACATACGATGTCGCTATAGTTTGGAGTGGAACTCACATAAAGCTTCGTGTTCCTGCGCTGTGCGCGTTCCCTTGTTGTCTAGTATGCATTTAGAGAAGGCAAAATCATTCTTCAGACTCACTGGCTGTATGGATGGCAATCCACGTCCGAGTGAGTCTGCATCATCACCACCATAAAGTGATCACACACACGCAAAAATATAAAGCCAATAAAAGGGAAAATAAGACCAGGCGTTCTCTACACTTCCCCAAATCCCTATTCATTTAGATGTCTACACGATCGCCCCGCCGCCGCCCCGTCTCACAACAGTCGACGTATATAACAACTTCCCCTATTACTCTGTCACGTCGCCGGCTCACTCCATTCACGCCACGCTCGCGTACTTTATTAACTTTTTTTCTTCTTTCCCTGCCGCGCTTTTCTGCCTCTACGTCAAACAGAAGATTGAGAGATTCTCAACGCGTCGACGTCCCCGAAAACTTTCTCTTACAAGACGCGTTGTAGCCCGGACAGTAAGCGAAAAAAAAATAATAATAATAACGAAGACACAAAACAAACAAACGCGATAGTATATATTCGGCCTGATGTACAGAAATGTAGCGCGCTGCCAAGAGATGGAACAAAAGTACAGTACTCCTCCGAGCAAGGAAGAAAAGGTTAAAAAGGAGGACGAAGAAGAATGCACGATGTTGTAGAGTCCCTCCTCCTCTCCTTCTTTTTTTTTTCTTTGCTGCCTTTTTTCTTTTCATCTGCTTCCAAGCCGGAGAATGCCAGCGGAAGAACAACAATGCCGCATCTCGGCGTTCACTCCCGGTGCTGCCTTCCGCATAAGAGCAGCAGCATCAAGCGGTAGCCGGCGCTGAGGCAGTGGCGAATCACAGGCGGCTCCTTCGACGCCGGCGCCGCGGCCAAGCGACAAGGAAGAGGAGGAGGAGAAGTCCGAGAAAGAGTTCGAGAAGCTGTAGCAGCAAGCCGGCGGCGGCGGCGGCAGCATCCATAAAGATGCCAAGGGCCCCCGTCATGGAAATCCCGGCGTGGGACCTTTTTTTCACGAGTCCGGCTCGGCGCGCCGCTCGCTCAACTACGCTCCGGGTCCGACGCCGGTCGGCGGTGTCGCACTACCACCACAACTACGGTCTTGCACAGACTTGGGAGGCAAGGAGAATACGTGAGAAGGCCCCCAAAAAAAAGTGAGGAGAGAGATGCAGGAGTGTAGGGATCGAGCAAAAGTGAATGCAGCAGTTGAGGGAGAGAGAGCTGGAAGCAGCGAAGACAGCGGCACAAAAACGCCGGGCCCGACGACGCAGGGGTCCCACCACGCGATCAATCGATGCCGGGGAAGAAAAGCATTTACGCGCTCCGCCGAGAAAGAAGAACCACGGGTGCTGTTTGCATTCGCCGCTCGTTCTCTCTGCGTTACAGGATTGGATGGCCTTGGAAGGAGTGGATAGAAGAGTTCGAAGAGTTGTTAAAAAGAAAGAAAGAATGTAAGGAGGCTAACAAAACGTGAGGGACCAAAGATGCGGCTCCTCGGGCTCATTTTGCATATGCATCGGGAATGCTTCTCTTTTGCCGGACCCGCCGCGTCTGGCGAGTTGGGGAAAGATCGCACAAACTGGCCCCAAAGACCAATCGATGACAGTGCATCCCGGCCCGGGGAAAGGAAATCAAAGGAAAGGTTCTAAGTATATGTGGCCGCTTCCTGTCTGGAAAGTCCCGTGCGGCGACCTTTCGTCCTCGGGGACTAAAGGATGAGCAGCGCATTAAGTTCAAGTTGCTCTGCTGATATTGCTTCTATTTCTTTTCTTTTTTTTTTTTTGCATTCGTTTGCCACCGCAACTTTGGTGCAGCAGCAGTTAATCGCACACGAAAGACAGGGTGAAAACAAGATGCGCCGCATTTCTCGCGCGTTCGCACTCACCGCGACCACTGCCCACAACGCCGGTGTCCGGTGGCGGTGCCGACCCATCCGGGATGTCTTGGGAAACATCAGCGTCCTTAGGGCGCCGCAACGAGACAGCGGCCGGTCCACCGGTCCCTTTTTTTTTTTTTTCTCGCACTTTCCCGTAAGAACACCACCACACTACATCGCAAACGCAAAACCTTTCTCTTTTTTCCTAGCGTTCAGTTGCAGCCCTGTACAGTGGTCACTCGGGGACTCACAAAAGCGAAGCACAAGATCCGCACGCCGCGCACTTTCACCCGATGACGAGGAAACTAGAACACTCGCTGCAGTTGAAGCGACAGTCGCTCACTGGTCCCCTGAGCACTTTCGCTGGTCCGGGCCCGTGCGACGAACGGGACAGAAGAATCGCTCGCTGGCACCAGGAGCGGAGGGAGTATCGGCTCCAACCGATGAGAGGGCGGGCGCGCGCGCGGAGCGCGAGAGATTTTTCGGCGCTCAGCGGCAGAGCGCGCCGACCACCTGACACTGGGACGGGCTGGCGGCGAACAGAGGAGCGCTCTGCCACGGGACGGGAGTTTTGCGCCGGCGAAGAGGAGAGCGAGGCAGACGTGGAAGCTCTTTCTCTGGGGTGGGGGGACCGGAGAGGCGCTTCCCCACACCCCCGCAGTACACACCCCCGCCACCTCCGTCTTCCGACGCCGCCAACCCGGCGCGAGCGTTCGACCCGAGCGCGGCGTCGCCGCTCGTCACGTGATCTGTTCAAACGGGCGCGCGGGAAGAGGCGTCGCGCGGCGTCGACGCGTCGGACACACTGCTGCGGCGTGGGCGTCATCGACGGGACTGCGCCGGCGCTCGACGTCGGAAGTGGAAGTCGCGGAAGTCGGCGAGAAAGGACTTCTTTCCTACAAGAGCTCGAGTGTCAAAAACGCGGGTTCGATCCCGGCCGCGGCGGTCGCATTTTCGATAGAGGTCAAAATGCCAGAGGCCCGTGTACTGTGCGTTGTCAGTGCACGTTAAAGAACCCCAGGTGGTCGAAATTTCCGGAGGTCTCCACTACGGCCTTTCTCTCCTCTCTATCTCTTTCTGTCCCTTTCCCCTACCCCTGACGGACGCTTAGCCGTGCTCCGGACATGGGCTGCAGAAATTAGCGTCCTTTCCTCTACCGAACCACAACTATCATCTGCGAGCATTGGCCGCAACAAGAAGCTCTAGCACGCAATGCACTGTTGATGACTCTGACTTCAGGGAGCGAAGACACACGTTTTCTAAGCGGCCTTTCGCACGCGCTTATGTCCATAGAAAATATATTAACGCGGTAGCGTTAGGGTGCCCGTGAAGCAGAAAGTCCTGCACCGGCGCCTTCCACGGCGGAAATGATCATTTTAAAGAGCCACGTTTCCCGGATCACCCGACCGCGCAAGCCCTCCTCCATTGCGTAGGTGCCTTAGTGAACAAAACTGAATTCATCAAAGTAAAATGCCTTAGAAAATGTTGTGAGCTACGGCATAACTAAAGCCTTCGCACATGACAGCTCGGACTGCTTTGGAACGTACGAGAAAACATAGCTCTTTTACGATGAAACTCTGATAATTCCAGCATATTATAAAAGAATCATTCATTAAATGAATGTTTTATGAGAAGCCGATGCGAACGGGGTCCATTGGCGTTATAGCGTTCCACTCTTACAGGTTGGTCTGAAGTGTCCTCTGAGTTTTTGTCACTTTTTCAACTTGTAATTTTTTCACGTCATAAATTTGTTTAAATAATAACATGCATTTTGTGATGGGTGCTACAACGCACGATATCGAATTTATCGTCACTAACTACGATTTTCGAAAGCGATCCTAATGTTCAATAATCATGTGCCCTTTTTCTTCTTCTCCTTTTTTTTTTCTACTCGAGCCCCATCGAACTCATCCCACATCCGTTGCATATTTAGTTGTCTTTTTCTTTCTCTCTCTCTCTCTTTCTTCTTGTTATGCAACGCATCTATACCGTCTTTCATTCAAACCACGAAAGGCAAAATGCATGCTTTTCTTGCATCTTTAGATTCCCTGTTTCTGGTGCCTATAGTGTTACGAACTTACAACTTACAAGATCGAAAAATTTGAGATACTCGCTCGCACAAATCATCAGCTTGGCTTGCAGTGGCCTTCATATATATTCTCTACAGTTTCTCGCTATAGTATAGTCGCTTTTTCCTCTTCTTTTCTTTTGTCTGTGCAAGTTTTCTGTTCGTCAGTCAGCCGGTTTGAAGCAGGAACGAAATTCTGTGACAAGTAAAATTATGCCTTCTATATACAGCATCCTCGAGGCCTTCAGATGTCAACAGGTACTGTATGTGACTGAGTAGCTCAACACGTAAATATCAACGTTGAAAAAGAAAAGATAAGTAAGGATGACCTGATCAAAAATATTACAACGTTAATCTCAGGCAATATCACTATAGATATAAGAAATGTAAATCATTTGGGCGGAGAAAGGCAGAGAAGACGGGCCACGATTCAGTGGCTATAGGTTTGCAGGACAGGCATTTCACAAGGAATTGAATTTTAGCGAAAGGAGTAGGGGGGACAGAAAGAAGCTATAGTTGTCCCAAATTTTTCATTTCCCTCGATGTGGTAGCGTACTGAGGCTGTGGCTGCGATCTCAAAGAACGTGAAGAACTTAATAATTTCTGGGGTTTAACGGCCCAAAACTGCGACATGATTACTAGAGACGGCGTAGTGGAGGTCTCAGGAAATTTCGACCACCTGGTGTTTTTTAACGTGTAGTGACATCGCGCAGTACACAGGCTTCATACATTTCGCCTCCATCGAAAGGCAGCCGCCGAGGCCGGGATTCGATCCCGCGACCTTCGGATCAGCAGCCGAGTGCCATTGACCACCATGGGAATACACATACAGCGTTTAAACTTAATGAAGTTGCGGTTGCCACACGCAGTAGTTAGTACAATACGTAAGAACACAGGTACCATACGCACCTCCTCCTTCCGGCATTATTAAACTTTATTTCTCGCCGCAAGAAAAAGAAACCCAAGGGAATGTGTAATATTCTTTAGGGGCAAGTACGGAAATCTATGGTTTTCACTGTGAATTTGAGGTGGCGTTTTAGATTGCGGTGGGAAAGAAAGAAAGAAAGAAAGAAAGAAAGGAAGAAAGAAAGAAAGAAAGAAAGAAAGAAAGAAAGAAAGAAAGAAAGAAAGAAAGAAAGAAAGAAAGAAAGAAAGAAAGAAAGAAAGAAAGAAAGAAAGAAAGAAAGAAAGAAAGAAAGAAAGAAAGAAAGAAAGAAAGAAAGAAAGAGACAGATCCGCGTACCGTTTATTATATTCGGATTATCTAGCCCTAAGTTTACAAAAAAGCAGTAGCGTACATTTCGCCGAGTTCGAAAGGTCTCAAAGACCGCAGAATTCAGAATAGCAGCACTTATTCATTCACACTTTGTAAAGTACCATTCATGGGTACTTGTCGCGAGGGGCCAGTTAACCATATGGTCGTACAAATTACATTTCTGATTCCCATTAGATCCCATTAGATATCGCTAATACTATACTGCCACTGCGATAACGACGGCAACTACTTGCATCTGCTGCTGCCCTCTCTGCTGAACGCATTACATTCCCCGCCTGCCTTCGCGTACCGTGCAAGCGTTGACACCGCATTTAGCTCCAATACTAATGACGGCCCCGTACACATCGACTTCCTCGGACGAGGTAGTACACGCGGTAGCCCGGCGCCAGGCCGTTGGAGAATCGGGGGATCGTCGCCACCGAGCTATCCTCGCGCCATCTTTTGGGCGAGCCGAACAACTCGCGAACACAAGACAGATCGCGGCCAGGATAGGCGCCGCTAGCACGGTCGATAAGGCGGCGATGGCCGGGACGGAGATTGGCCGTCGCCTCATCGCATCGAGACGCCGTAACGGGTCGCCGCCGCCCGCCGCGTGGCCCACGCTTGCACCACGCATGGTCGTCCTCCTTTCAATCCGTAGGGGTGAGAGAACGGCAGTTTTGTTTCTTAAGGAAGAAGAAGTGTGGTCCCGACTGCTTCCCTGTCTGGTGTGGGAGGCCAGATCGATAGCTCGTTTGGCGATTGCTGACGGCCGACGGTGATTGGCTGTCAACGGGCGCCCAATGTTGTGTGACAAACGATACGGGTGATCAGCAGCCGCAGGAAGTCGCGCGATTATGCTGCCCGCCGACCACGATGCTATAGACCCCCCCCCCCCCCTTCTGCCACTGCCACGCACGTGTCCCGTACAGGGAATGTCTCGTCAGCGGCTCCTGTGCTTCCTCTATCCTTATTTCTTTTCTTTTTTTTCTCACTAGGCCGCTGAAGGGAAAAGGAAGCTACGACGGACACACGCGTCTCTTCCGGCGCAGTCGTCCAGGAATAAAAGGAGCGAGCCACCGCACGCTCTTTGTTTAATGAATGTCTTCCCGAAATGAGCTCCTTCGTCCCCTTTCCGGGAAAGACCAACGCTCTCGTAACTGTCGTCTCGTTGCGGGAACGCATCATCCGGACGTATTACGAGATGCATGGTCGAGAGCTGCTGGTAGTGCGTCTAGACTGAATTCCTTCCCTCTCCGGTTCTTACCGTTTCCCTTCATTTTCTTCACGATTCACTTCACTAAGCCAGCTGATGCTGTCACACGGGATTAAAAAAAAAAAGAGTATATGGAGTACTACTTGAGTTATACCCAAAAGCAAATAGGTTTGTCCCAGCGTTCTTTTGTGCGGTTGAAAGGCTGTACTGTAATTGTCAGCCGTATCCTTCCTCTGGCTCTTATTCACTCGAAGTCTTTGCCGGCGATGCAGCCATTTTATCCTGACGCGGGCAAACAGGTTGATCACCCACGTCTCGGTAAGAAGCTGCCACAACCTCGCAAATTTGGCACAACGTTCCTCCCTCCTTCGTTCTTGTGGTCTGCCGTTATGGTTTATAGCGGCTGTGGCGCTCGGATGCTGACCAGAAAGACGCGCATTGGTCTCATTTTCCATCGAGGCGAAGTGCTAGACGCTCGCGTACTGTGTGACGTCATTGTAAGCTTTAACCTACACCACTGTCGACTTTCTCGATCACCCCCACCCCCCTTTTCTTCGCCCAATACGGCATGCATCATGGTAGTTTTGGCATGGCATCATGGTAGTTTTGGCATGTACCACCCAGAAATTATTTTTTTCTTATTGTTTTCTGTTGGGTGGGGATACTTAAGCACTGTTTATTTGGTGACAAACATTATCGTTTCTTCGCAGTCCTTATCTAATCAACGGGAATTTAACTTCATTCGTTCGTTCACTGCACTTGAACTATACATCGCTGCGCACACTCCAGGCATGAAGCCACTATCGGCGGCTACTGAGTGGACTCACGGTCACTGAGTGGGCCGCTTCACTTCGAGGAAGTGGAGCAGTCCACTCAGTGACCGGGACAGTGATAATTCCAACAGTGACATTACGCCCCCCTTCCTCTTAATAAGATCTCTGGGTATCATCTCAGGTGAATCGACTAAATGAAACCAACGGGTGTCTCAACAAACTACAACAGCTTATTTGTGCCCGTGACACCATCGGGCAATTGGAGCTACCTGAATCGACAGACGGTCTCAACGGAACTCGAGTCCCTGGGGCCAAACGAAATCGAGGACGAAAGACAACCCTCGCAAGAATGTCATGGTCACCGACGTTGAAACGTAAGTGCTTCACCATAATGTGTACGTGCGCACAACATAAAGAACAAGGACTAGTATAAGACATCAGCGCAAACTTTCGTCTGTGTTTAATGAGATGACACACAGTGGTCTTACGCATAAACTCGCGTGATGTAACTTGAAATGCAACTTCATATACATGTGTGTGGTATTAAGAAACAAATTATTTTATTACTTACAAAACTGCAATACTATGCGAGTCGGATGTGCGAAATAGGGAGCTCAGTTTTAATTCCTAAATGTCAGTGACAGAGCCGGCAAGGATATGAAATTAGTCGGCAGATAGAATGCACACGTGGTGGTAAACACCCCTTCCTTCAAAACTTCAGTGTTCCTGAATTCGACTGGACACAGAAGACACAGATGTGAACTATATCGTATGGTTTATTTTTCTTTTTCTTTTTCTTTTTTACCTTGATACTACGACGCATGTGTGAGTCAACCTTCTACTGCGCAGCACCAAGGGTAAGATTCGCTTTTGGTGTTTGTGCTATCTCATGTTTAAACCAAGTCATAGCCTGCGCGTGCATATGCATGCGTAGTTTCCAGATAAGCCTTCAATAGTGAGCAACGCTTGTGTGTTCCTGCCTTCTGAGAAGCGATAATGCTGATAACAAAAGGTCGCAAAGTGATAGCCCAAGGAGCTTTGTTGCGAAAGAGTTGCTCCCTGTCTTGCTTTCCCAGCAGACGTTTCCTTTTTTTTTTTTCCAGTTCGCTTAACATCTTATTCATAAATGTACTTTGCTATTCATCGCCTTCTTTCGTGAATGCCTAGCCACTGGACTCGTTGATGTTTGCGCTCAAGAACATTTCTAGCAGACGAGTCTTAAAAAGAATGAAACGAGGGCTTTTATTATTGCCGATACCGCTTTTTGGCCGATCCAAATTTTATGTTAGGTGCGCACCATCTTCTACCGACGAACCGAATCGCGATATTACTTGTTGGAAACATCGTTCCCAGCGGTCACCATTGTATTATTTGTCTCCCTTTGAGATTACCTTCGAACCACAAGCTCTTTAGGCGAGAGCAACTATTTTTCGCTGTATTCTTCACTCCACCACAAGAAGGGTTTTCAAATGCGACGTCGAGAGATCATGATAAAGGAATGAAACCATACGCAAATTTCTTTTTCAAGCACCGTAACTGAAGTAACGTGACCGCAGCTGAGCAAAGGGTCTTATGCGGGCTCTCTAGTACTATGGCAAAGACATCGCCACCTACACACACGGAGCTTAGTGAACATGCCCGTAAGGCACAGCAGGACGCGGCGGTCCAGTTTTATTTAACCACCCACACGGCCACTTTCTATAGCACGTTGCATTAACATACTTCCTTATTTACTATGCGTTCTTCGAAGTGTATCTCGAAACAACAAGGCATTATCCGGCAGCATCGTGGGGGGAAAATGCATGCAGTGAATAATCAAATACAAAGCAATGTAAGGAATGACGTCAAGCGGAATGACGTCAGATTATGCGGAACAGCATGCGGACTCACTCCGCTACAGCAACGCTTTAACTCTTTTGTTCGCTTATTTGAAGTTGCTACCTTCTCTGTAAGCGCATATTTAAATTTTTGTACGAGTCATAGCGGCACTGTCTTGCAAACATCCCGAGTGCCCCTGACACGTATTGAGATGGATTCATTTTTACGTCAAGGCTGAAAGCAGCGAGAGCATAGTGCTAAAATACAAACGTGCTAATTGCGTTGTGCGATAGTTAATTTTAAGTACCGTGCACGGGCAGTTTAATATCTCCATCTTTGTCGCGTTCGAATCCTCGTGACTTGACAAAAGGCATTCGTTCGCCTGCAAAGCGACTTTCTCTGCAAGACAAGTGCGCGCTGCGACAAAGAGCACGTTCTGTTTGTGTGCCATGGTTGGTTGGTCAGTAGCGGCGTTTTCTACAGGCGGAAGTAGCCTGAAAATATGAGCCTGAAATTGGTCCATATATATGTCGGTTTCACTGCTCATGGAACTTTTGCTATCTATGTCAGTAATAAATTGGTTCCGTTTGAAAATCATTATTGGCAAAAGAAAATAAGAAGAAAGAAAACAGTTGAGGAGTCCATACCTATTGAGAAAATTGAGGCAAGCGAAGCTTAGCGTTTCCGTGCCTTTTATTTTTTTCTTTCTTTCCCTCTCTTTTCACTTTATTTCTCGTTCTTTCGTTCATTTCCTTCAGTGCCCTTCCACGGCGGTCTAGTGGCTATGGTACACCTCGGCTGCTGATCCGAAGGTGGCGGGATCGAATCCCGGTCGCGGCTGCTGCATTTCGATGGAGGCGAAATAGCTAGGCCGGCGTACTGTGCGATGTCAGTGCACGTTAAAGAACCCCTTGTGGTCAAAACATCCAGAGCGCGACGTCTTTCATAATCATATCGTGGTTCTGGGACGTAATGCCCCAGGAATTAATGTCTTGTTCATTTCTTTCTTTCCCTGTCTGTTGTTAATTTTCTTCTTTACTTGTACCTTTTCTTTCTTGATTTATTTGAAAGATCCGATGATAAGCGGTGCCCTTCCGTGTGCAGTTGAATAACGTTGCTCTTTTACAATATTACCGTGAATTCAGCGTTACTCACGCATGGCGTTACAAGTCGCAGTGTTCAATAATATGACAAGCTGTGTGAGTTTGCCGTAATGGCCATGTTTTATAATGGTCGTTCTGTCTTTGGAAAAAGGATCCTCCAAGTCCGCATCCTGGAACCTGTAGAAACATTTGAGACTAATTTACCTTATGGGAAAATGTCATAATTAGCGAAAAGTTGAATGACATCACGTAGTGAAATAAGTGCAATATTATACCGCATTGTTATGTAGCTGATATTCAGTGATTAGCCGTCATTAGCCGATGCCAGTACGATGGAGTAAATAGGGTAACTTCCACAAAGAATAAATGCGCTTCTTTTGAAACTGAATTGATGTTCTAATGTATGTCTCGTGTAGATTGTAGTGTTATAGGCTAGCTTGTACGTCCTGGTCTGCATCACTGGAAATGTTCCTCCGACTATCACCAGGAAAAAATATTTGGCGACTCTAACAGAGCTTCCATGGGAAGCAAACTGAAACACCAGTTACCTTACCATGAGATTCTTCAAATAATTATAGCGCCAAGCAGTTTCATCACAAAACGAGACCGTCTCGCAATACACATTTCTCTAGAGACCCGTGTACTGTGTGCTTTCAGTGCACGTTAAAGAACCCCAAGTGGTAAGAGTTTCCCGAGCCCACCGTTATGGCGTTGCTCTACTTTCTATTCTTTCCTTCCCCTTCCCATACCCCTACAGGCGCTGAGCCATTCTCCTGACGAGGGCTGCAGAAAATAGCGTCCTTTCCTTAACCGAACCACAGTTACTTGTTATGATTCAATCCCCCTGCGTTTTAAAAAGATGTTTCCCCACCGCACGGCTCAATTATGTGGCAAAGCACTACAGAGTATGTCCAAAAGAAGTCGAACTTTTGCTATAACTCTTGTGTTGCTCACTTTGCAGCATATTACGCACTGTTTCCTTTAAAGTAGTTCCATCCACTAGAAGTGCACCATTCACGACGTTTCTCCTATTTCTGAAAAGTCTTCTGGGAGTCACTTTCAGAGATGGTGTACACGTGCGTTGTCGCATCGTCCTGAATCTTCTCTATGGTTCGGGAATGACATCTTTTCAACGAGGTTTTATGTTTGGGAAACAGGAAGAAGTACACAAGTGCTGGTCCGAAGAATATGGTGGATTGGACATAGCGGTAGTGCGTTTTGCAAAACCGCTGCGGAGAAGTGGTGACGCGCGAGTCGAAGCGTTGTCATGACGCAACGCCCAAGTCTGGTTTTCCCGCAATGTAGGTTTTAAATGGGGAAAAGCAGACTTAGCTTGTGGCGAGGTCAGATCTTGATCGCATGATGACTCTGGTGTCAATGTCGCACGAAACTCGCCAGATAAACGATTATTTCCGAAATCACAGCACGAACTCCGGACGCTTTCATCATCTGTCGATGTAGAAAGCCGTCCAGGCTTGGGATCGTCCTCCACCGACCTTCAACTTGTTCAAAACCTTCGATTGTGCTGAGTACGACTCACAGAGTACTTCCCACATGCTTTCTCTAAAAATTTCTTCAAGCTCTTTCATTTTTAAATCGGCAGTGTTCCTAAAAAAGTCTTGTGCGTGTGCTCACTTTAACGGCTGCAACTTACCAACTAATGATCATTGCGAAACGCGCCGAATAGCAGCTGGTTTTCTAAGCATTCCATTAGATGCCTTAACTGGCTTTGTAGGTTAGCACGCTGTTTCAAAAGTTCGGTTTGTTGTTTTCGACATACCTCGCACTGCACGCCTGCACGTACTATTTTTACATCCGAGAATCTAGCGAACTCGATGGAGTTCTGATGTGAAATAGAAGCACATGACAGTATGCTTGATGTCACGGATCTGAAGGTGTGTGTGTGTGTGTGTGTGTGTGTGTGTGTGTGTGTGTGTGTGTGTGTGTGTGTGTGTGTGTGTGTGTGTGTGTGTGTGTGTTGTATTTTTCCACATTGCATAGGCTCAATATTTCCCGAAATTTGGTGCGTCATGTCTCTGGCACGCTCCAAGGACACTGCGGTTAATATTTGTTGATTAAAAAATCTATGACGTCACGAAGCGGCGAACTTCAAGATGTCGTCACCACCTGCACTTTTTTTTTCTTTTTGCCCGTGATTTCGCTTACCAAGCATGTCTGGTTACAAGAGTGGTGCTCCTGGTGTAGCGAAAATTGCTTTACTCTCACAAGAAAACAAATGATTTTCTCCTGAGCTTACGTCACTTTAAACTATGAAGGTACAACATTTCTTCTTGCTTGTTTCCGAGCAAACCATACCGGTTCCATGTTGCTCTAATTTTGGATGCTGTACTCACTTTTCCAATTCCCACGGAATGTATTTACCTAACCCCGTTTCTCCTTCGCCGCGAGGCCGTACAATTTGCAGGTCGTTTTCCTCTGCGGGAGTGACGTCAACGCTTGTTTTCTCATTACTCCGCGGACGCACCACAAGAGGAGGGCGTTGCACGAATGAAAACGATGCCACAAAGGAAACAGAAAGGATGGCGCCCGAAAAGTGAAACGCGTGCTCACACGCGCGTGTCAAAACAAACAAGCTTACGAACGCAGCTCAGTACAGGCTGTACAAGTAAATATCGCGAAGGAACGAAAGAACCGGCAACAGAATCGCTCAGCGGCGAAACAGACTAGCGGGCGGCGCGCGTCTCTGTGGTACGTCGTGTATGACCTAGATGGCGCCTCAAGCATTTCAGGCTCGGTCCAGGCCTCCGCTCCTGCGATTCAAGCCTGCGTGACGCGTACATACACTACGCTGTGTACAATGCGTGTGTGCGAGAAAATCGCCCGTCAGCTGACGTCCCTGTACTCCTATACCCTGTTTTGCTAGTTAAATGGGGAAAAGCAGACTTAGCTTGTGGCGAGGTCAGATCTTGATCGCATGATGACTCTGGTGTCAATTTCGCACGAAACTCGCCAGATAAACGATTATTTCCAAAATCACAGCACGAACTCCGGACGCTTTCATCATCTCTCGATGTAGAAAGCCGTCCAGGCTTGGGATAGTCCTCAACCAACCTTCAAATTGTTCAAAACCTTCGATTGTGCTGAGTACGACTCACAGAGTACTTCCCACGTGCTTTCTGTAAACATTTTGTCATTTGTAGCAACATCACACACACGCACACATCGTTCTTCAAGAAAATTCAGCATCGCACCTGTTTCGTAGCACAAGTGCTACAAGGAAATCCATAAGGAGTTTTCTGCAGAAGTGAACAGCTCCTAGTTGCCGAAAAATTCGTCCTGGTCCGGGTTCGAACCCGGGACCAACGCCTGTCCGGGGCGCTCGCTCTGCCAATTGAGCTAACCAGGAGGCCAGCGATTGACAGTGCGAGGGCGAATCCATCGACAACTCGAAGCACATGGGCGTGATATAGGCAAATGAGTTCTGCGGAAACCCGCAAGGTGGAGTAACATTTATGAAAGGGGAAAATTAGCATCCACCTGTTTCGTAGCACAAGGCTACAAGGAAATCCATACGGAGTTCTCAGAAGTGAACGCTTCCCTATTGCCGAAAAATTCGTCCTGGTCCCGGGTTCGAACCGGGACCAACGCCTGTCCGGGGCGCTCGCTCTGCCAATTGAGCTAACCAGGAGGCCAGCGATTGACAGTGCGAGGGCGAATCCATCGACAACTCGAAGCACATGGGCGTGAATATAGGCAAATGAGTTCTGCGGAAACCCGCAAGGTGGAGTAACATTTATGAAAGGGAAAATTAGCATCCACCTGTTTCGTAGCACAAGGCTACAAGGAAATCCATACGGATTTCTCAGAAGTGAACGCTTCCTAGTTGCCGAAAAATTCGTCCTGGTCCGGGGTTCGAACCCGGGACCAACGCCTGTCCGGGGCGCTCGCTCTGCCAATTGAGCTAACCAGGAGGCCAGCGATTGACAGTGCGAGGGCGAATCCATCGACAACTCGAAGCACATGGGCGTGAATATAGGCAAATGAGTTCTGCGGAAACCCGCAAGGTGGAGTAACATTTATGAAAGGGAAAATTAGCATCCACCTGTTTCGTAGCACAAGGCTACAAGGAAATCCATACGGATTTCTCAGAAGTGAACGCTTCCTAGTTGCCGAAAAATTCGTCCTGGTCCGGGGTTCGAACCCGGGACCAACGCCTGTCCGGGGCGCTCGCTCTGCCAATTGAGCTAACCAGGAGGCCAGCGATTGACAGTGCGAGGGCGAATCCATCGACAACTCGAAGCACATGGGCGTGAATATAGGCAAATGAGTTCTGCGGAAACCCGCAAGGTGGAGTAACATTTATGAAAGGGAAAATTAGCATCCACCTGTTTCGTAGCACAAGGCTACAAGGAAATCCATACGGATTTCTCAGAAGTGAACGCTTCCTAGTTGCCGAAAAATTCGTCCTGGTCCGGGGTTCGAACCCGGGACCAACGCCTGTCCGGGGCGCTCGCTCTGCCAATTGAGCTAACCAGGAGGCCAGCGATTGACAGTGCGAGGGCGAATCCATCGACAACTCGAAGCACATGGGCGTGAATATAGGCAAATGAGTTCTGCGGAAACCCGCAAGGTGGAGTAACATTTATGAAAGGGAAAATTAGCATCCACCTGTTTCGTAGCACAAGGCTACAAGGAAATCCATACGGATTTCTCAGAAGTGAACGCTTCCTAGTTGCCGAAAAATTCGTCCTGGTCCGGGGTTCGAACCCGGGACCAACGCCTGTCCGGGGCGCTCGCTCTGCCAATTGAGCTAACCAGGAGGCCAGCGATTGACAGTGCGAGGGCGAATCCATCGACAACTCGAAGCACATGGGCGTGAATATAGGCAAATGAGTTCTGCGGAAACCCGCAAGGTGGAGTAACATTTATGAAAGGGAAAATTAGCATCCACCTGTTTCGTAGCACAAGGCTACAAGGAAATCCATACGGATTTCTCAGAAGTGAACGCTTCCTAGTTGCCGAAAAATTCGTCCTGGTCCGGGGTTCGAACCCGGGACCAACGCCTGTCCGGGGCGCTCGCTCTGCCAATTGAGCTAACCAGGAGGCCAGCGATTGACAGTGCGAGGGCGAATCCATCGACAACTCGAAGCACATGGGCGTGAATATAGGCAAATGAGTTCTGCGGAAACCCGCAAGGTGGAGTAACATTTATGAAAGGGAAAATTAGCATCCACCTGTTTCGTAGCACAAGGCTACAAGGAAATCCATACGGATTTCTCAGAAGTGAACGCTTCCTAGTTGCCGAAAAATTCGTCCTGGTCCGGGGTTCGAACCCGGGACCAACGCCTGTCCGGGGCGCTCGCTCTGCCAATTGAGCTAACCAGGAGGCCAGCGATTGACAGTGCGAGGGCGAATCCATCGACAACTCGAAGCACATGGGCGTGAATATAGGCAAATGAGTTCTGCGGAAACCCGCAAGGTGGAGTAACATTTATGAAAGGGAAAATTAGCATCCACCTGTTTCGTAGCACAAGGCTACAAGGAAATCCATACGGATTTCTCAGAAGTGAACGCTTCCTAGTTGCCGAAAAATTCGTCCTGGTCCGGGGTTCGAACCCGGGACCAACGCCTGTCCGGGGCGCTCGCTCTGCCAATTGAGCTAACCAGGAGGCCAGCGATTGACAGTGCGAGGGCGAATCCATCGACAACTCGAAGCACATGGGCGTGAATATAGGCAAATGAGTTCTGCGGAAACCCGCAAGGTGGAGTAACATTTATGAAAGGGAAAATTAGCATCCACCTGTTTCGTAGCACAAGGCTACAAGGAAATCCATACGGATTTCTCAGAAGTGAAAGCTTCCTAGTTGCCGAAAAATTCGTCCTGGTCCGGGGTTCGAACCCGGGACCAACGCCTGTCCGGGGCGCTCGCTCTGCCAATTGAGCTAACCAGGAGGCCAGCGATTGACAGCGCGAGGGCGAATCCATCGACAACTCGAAGCACATGGGCGTGAATATAGGCAAATGAGTTCTGCGGAAACCCGCAAGGTGGAGTAACATTTATGAAAGGGAAAATTAGCATCCACCTGTTTCGTAGCACAAGGCTACAAGGAAATCCATACGGATTTCTCAGAAGTGAAAGCTTCCTAGTTGCCGAAAAATTCGTCCTGGGCCGGGGTTCGAACCCGGGACCAACGCCTGTCCGGGGCGCTCGCTCTGCCAATTGAGCTAACCAGGAGGCTAGCGATTGACAGCGCGAGGGCGAATCCATCGACAACTCGAAGCACATGGGCGTGAATATAGGCAAATGAGTTCTGCGGAAACCCGCAAAGTGGAGTAACATTTATGAAAGGGAACATTAGCATCCACCTGTTTCGTAGCACAAGGCTACAAGGAAATCCATACGGATTTCTCAGAAGTGAAAGCTTCCTAGTTGCCGAAAAATTCGTCCTGGTCCGGGGTTCGAGCCCGGGACCAACGCCTGTCCAGGACGAATTTTTCGGCACTTAGGAAGCTTTCATTTCTGAGAAATCCGTATGGATTTCCTTGTAGCCTTGTGCTACGAAACAGGTGGATGCTAATTTTCCCTTTCATAAATGTTACTCCACCTTGCGGGTTTCCGCAGAACTCATTTTCCTAAACATACCAACTGATGACCATTGCGAAACGCGCCGAATAGCAGCTGGTTTTCTAAGCATTCTATTAGATGCCTTTGCTGGCTTTGTAGGTTAGCACGCTGTTTCAAAAGTTCGGTTTGTTATTTTCAACATACCTCGCACTGCACGCCTGCACGTACTATTTTTACATCCGAGAAGCTAGCGAACTTGATGGAGTTCTGATGTGAAATAGAAACACATGACAGTATGCCTGATGTCACGGATCTGAAGGTGTGTGTGTGTGTTTGCGTTTGTGTGTGTTTGTGTGTGTTTGTGTGTGTGCGTTTGTGTGCGTGTGTGTGTGTGTTGTATTTTTTCCACATTGCATAGGCTCAATATTTCCCGAAATTTGGTGCGTCATGTCTCTGGGACGCTCCAAGGGCACTGCGGTTAATATTTGTTGATTAAAAGATCTATGACGTCATGGTCACTAGAAGCGGCGAACTTCAAGATGTCGTCGCCACCTGCACTTTTTTTTTTTCTTTTTACCCGTGATTTCGCTTACCAAGCATGTCTCGTTACAAGAGTGGTGCTTCTGGTGTAGCGAAAAGTGCTTTACTCTCACAAGAAAACGAATGATTTTCTCCTGAGCTTACGTCACTTTAAACTATGAAGGTACAACATTTCTTCTTGCTTGTTTCCGAGCAAACCATACCGGTTCCACGTTGCTCTAATTTTGGATGCTGTACTGACTTTTCCAATTCCCGCGGAATGTATTTACCTAACCCCGTTTCTCCTTCGCCGCGAGGCCGTACAATTTGCAGGTCGTTTTCCTCTGCGGGAGTGACGTCAACGCTTGCTTTCTCATTACTCCGCGGACGCACCACAAGAGGAGGGCGTTGCACGAATGAAAACGATGACACAAAGGAAACAGAGAGGATGGCGCCCGAAAAGTGAAACGCGTGCTCACACGCGCGTGTCAAAACAAACAAGCTTACGGACGCTGCTCAGTACAGGCTGTACAAGTAAATATCGCGAAAGAACGAAAGAACCGGCAACAGAATCGCGCACAGGCGGAACAGACTAGCGGGCGGCGCGCGTCTCTGTGGTACGTCGTGTATGACCTAGATGGCGCCTCAAGCATTTCAGGCTCGGTGCAGGCCTCCGCTCCTGCGATTCAAGCCTGCGTGACGCGTACATACACTACGCTGTGTACAATGCGTGTGTGCGAGAAAATCGCCCGTCAGCTGACGTCCCTGTACTCCTATACCCTGTTTTACTAGTTCCGTGCAGCATACCGAAAGCTTCGGGAGCATCGAGATCAGCATGTTCTTGCGAAGTGAGGTGTGGCATCGGTGTTCGGAGTTAATAACTGCGGTCCAGTTAAAGGAAAGTACGCTATTTTGTACAGCCCTTGCAGGAAGAACAGCTCAGCGTTCGCGGGGGCAGGGATAAAGGGAGTTGAAAGGCTAGAAATGAGAGAAAAATCGCAGCAGAGGGCTTCGGAAAGTTTGACCACCTGGGGTTCGTCAACATGCACTGACATAGCGCACAGTACACGGGCCTCCAGCACCTCGCCTCCACCAAAAGGCGACCGCCGCGGTTGTGTTCGTACCGGTGTCTTCCGTGTCCGCAGACAAGATGCTCTCGCCGCTGCATCGGTCGCCGCTAGCAGACGACAGGGCGCAGAAGGTCGCACTTAGGATAAGCTCACCCTCCTGCTCGGTCGAAGAGGCCCGCAGCATCCATAATGCTGCACGGAACTACAAAAGCGAGGTATAGAAGGTGCTCCCGCGCCCATGGCCACGCAAAATGCCGGCCTAGCGCATCATCCCCGTCGGGTTTGTTGGCGTACGCGGAATGGCCAGGACAGAAGGCACTCTCTGGTGAGCGGACGTGGTGATGGATGAGCGCGGCTGCGTGAAAGATGTCGGTTCGTGTGTACGGTCCGTCCCGAGGCGCATGCAACGCCAAGTGCAAACACTGCGTTAAGAGTAATTGCGTCCCGCTGCCTCGAGGCACGCCGGACGCTGCGCTGCAGGTATAGGCCAGAGGAGGCGGGAGAAAGCACAGGTGAGGGCCGCGGTGCGGGAGAGGTGTATAATGCAGGCATCACGAGCCCGTCTGCGCTGCTGAGCAGCCGAAGCGTGGTGGATTCGATCAACGAGCAGCAATGTTGCCTCTGCTCATGTTGTCCTTACGCGCTTGTTCTTTGTCTTTGTGTCGCGTTTTCGGCTACGTCTCCAGGCAAAACGGGTGCGAATGGGGAGGGCAAGAGTGGAGTAGGGCGGAGGGGGTGAGGGGGCTGGGGTGAGGGGGAAGGAGGTGGGGTGAAGCTATACGAGTATACCGGTGTTTTACACGGCCAACCACGCTATATAACCTGAGTGCGCGTTTATGTTTATGCTGTCCTTGTTTCTGGACATCGCTTCGTCGTCATCCCTTTCCCGTCGTTTCTTTTCTCCCTGTTTTTTTTTTTTTTTCGATTTCTCATCATTTTGTCCGCCGCGTTACGTAGTGTTTGTGTTTACCTAAAAGTATATATACCACGTAAGCAGCGGGGCAACCGTTGGCGTGATGAGCTTGAGATGAAATTGTTGTAACCAGTGACGTTGACGACGTTCACATGCGTGTAGTTCGGTACGCGCGACAGCTCTATACACGTGCACAAAAAAAAAAAAAAAAAGGAGAAGAAGGTTGGTAAGGGTGTTGCGGCCTTTCTTCTTATTTCTCTTTTTGCGCTTGCACACGTATTGCTCGAGCACCCCGAGTCCCTTGTGAGTGAAGGTTTAATGCTCGCTACGGGAGACCGCATATACTCGTGCATGACTGAATGTGTGGGTTGGGCGGAAGGGAGACAAAGCACGTGATTTGTTAGTTGGTTCCGGCTAGTTGAGCCGAGCCGGAGTGCACGAGCCCGGAAAATTATGGAGAATTGCATCGCGGGTGGTCGCTGACAAAACGGAATATCCTTTTGCCTTTAATAAGTAATGAACGCGGAAGAAATGACAGAATAAAGAAAAAGGATAAATCTTCAACGGAAAGAGTGCGTTTATGAAGACAGAGTAAGTAATGGGTTAGGCGAGGGCTTCTCATTACGAAGTGAAGAGATGTTCGCATAAACGGCCCTTTAGACTACACAGAGGGAGAAAAGCAGGTGATTAAAGAGTGTAAAAATGCGGAGGAAAGGAAGAGTAGTGGTTGCTATGGAAAAAATGGCGACGATCTACGCTGGGCGACATGCTGTAAATGTCTTTAACATCCCACTTTATGTGATGTTAAAATTAATTTAGCAATGTTCTCTTTTTTTTTCATTTAGATGTGAAGAGCTTGGGAAGATCGGCTGCGTTTAAAGCCGGCTATCCACACATCATGATATTGATAACGAAAACAAGCTGTAGTGTAGAACCCTTGTCTGAATTTTATCGTCTGAAATTCTGTAAGATGTCCCAGCTTATAAACTCAAAAATGTTGCACGAATTTTGCCCGTTTCAGAAAGAAAATCAGCCTTAAAGGCTTCGTACACAGGAAAAAAGGCCACAGATACTCAACTTTTGTGATCGGTACCACAGTTTTTATAGAAACTGAACCTGCGACATCAGGTTAGGGCAGGAATGCTATGTCTAGTAAGCTATCGTGTTCTTTGTGTTCTTGGACAACGCTTACTTCTCTATTCCCGTGAAATGACATTCCATGCGTGCTTTCCAAACACTTTACAGTGCATAAAAATAAAATGGAAGCACTCTTTTCCACGAAATACGTGCTATGTGACAGACTACTGAATCAGGATGTGTCCCCGACCACCAGCCTGCGCACCGCATGCAGAAATGCATCGTTATTTGCTTCAGCAAGCACGCGTACAAAAAAATAAACAAAGCTATGTCCCTAAACTTCAACGAGAAACAGTGCACATGCCTATCGTGAAAAGCACCCCCCTTTTTTTTAATTACTTACTTTCGGCTGCATTGGCAGACGGTGTCAGCTTTGATCTTTAAAAAATAAAAAATAAATCCGGCAGACTCCCACGCACTGTGGAAATCGACGTCATGCGAAGCAGTCAGCTAAACACTTGTCTATGCTGAAATGTTTTACATTAAGCCAATGTGTCGCGAGCACGATCAACGTATTCGCGCAATGTGAGCAGTTGTATGCTTAACGTGGGTTTGCCAGGCACGTCCGCAGCACTGTGGCGACTCACTATAAAGGGTAGCTCACAGTACAACGTAACGTCGGCATTCACATAGTGTACAGATGTCTGTAATGTACACGACTGCCCCGTACACGGTGCGCTGATGTGCACATTACGAGTAGGATTCTCTGGTGTAATCCTAAGGGTTCGAGCAAAGCTGGACGCGTTGATCGAAATTAGCACACGTGGTTGTCCCTTATATTATACAGGCGCCGCTAGCAGACACTAGAATTGCAAATGGTCTTAGAACATCACTGCCACAACCACTGATGCAATGGTTTTATTTACGATATGTACGCCGTGGGATGAGCGGGCGCTTTACGAGTGGTAACGTGCTTACTTGCAACTTTGGGAACCCGGGTTCGAGTCCCGCTCTCTTGATGCTTGATGGGCTGCCTTTGGCTGTTACAGCGCCCTTATCCTTATTTGCGTCTCATAGAGTGTATGTTTCAACCGAAGGCTACAACAAAAGGAGTGCATTTGAACATCACAGCGTGTGTTCCGAAAAAATTTTAAGCATAGCTATTTTGAGTGGTTATTGATTAACAGAGCTGAACTGTGAACTGTTCAGTGAACTGTGACGCGTACGCGCATAGCTCAAGTCAAGAGTTACATGCATGAGCCACACGTGATCGTGTTGCCGTTCATTGTGACGTACATGACGAGTATATAAATTTACAGGTGCCCAGATCGATTACTGACGTTCGTCAAACATTTCTACCCGACCATGCTAATTTTGTTCTATCTATGAACCAAGACGTAGGCTGCTGGATAGATAGATGCAGTGAATTTTGCTCAATTTCGCGAAGAAAAGCTTCGCATTTAATATGCGGAGCCCAGCTGCAGTAAAAGAACAACTGTGCCTGGCGCCCATTTTGCGTTATCCCTCTTCCACTGGACATTTGCATGAACGATTTAAATCACTATGACATTTTCTTGCGCTGTGTGTGTGTGTGTGTGTGTGTGTGTGTGTGTGTGTGTGTGTGTGTGTGTGTGTGTGTGTGTGTGTGTGTGTGTGTGTGTGTGTTCTGAAGAGCACGTTCATTGCACGCGCGTTGCTTTAACATGCTTGCTGCGGCGTTAACTATGTGCGCATATGCACTTCTGAACGTTTATCACGTCACCTTTGCTCCAAAACAACTGGTGGTCGGAGCACCAGCTGCTTGTATTACGAAAGTATAATAATTATTTGACGCACACACACACACAAAAAAAAATGCGGGCGAGGCTCCTCGATCGCTACGGTGGCGGGCGAAGGAAGTGCCGCCCACCGCTCTGTTTTACCGCCCACCGTTCTCGATTGGCCGCCCAGAAGTCCGACTGGCCGCACCGAAGTTTTAGATGGCCGTCTGAAGAACTAAAAATGGTAACATTGCGCACGCCACACCATCGGACCAAGACCTTGCCTTTATGACCTAAAAGATGGCCAACTGCCATGCAAGCACTCGAAACGCTCTTGCTCCTCCTGCGTGCGAATCTCCTTTCGCAGTCGATGCTCAGCCATTGCAGGCGACGCAGATAAGTCACAACTGATAGAAAGGTACGAACAGAATAATACATCGCCGTTTTATTTCGTTTAGGAGCTCCCATTCCTTAAAAAGGCGTTTAAGACGCCGCGGCACCACAACAAAAGCCATTTGACAAGGCAATTTGCGTGATGATTTCTGTGTCACGAAAATTTTAGATGCTTAAGATTAACATCTAGAGCTCTCCTCTATCCCCCTTCATTTTCGAGATATCCGCTGCCCAAACATTCCTGCGGGGAACCCCGAGATAGGCATAAGGAGAATCGGATGAAAAAGAAACTTCGCACTCTCTGCGAGTGCAGTATTTTATCGCACACATTCCCTTACGCTGAATGAGAATTTTAGCGCAGCCGTCGCTTGAGAAGCGAACAGGCGACGAAGCGTCGCGTGAGAGGCGGGTTTAAGCATGCACGATTGATAAAGCGAAGGAGTACAAGACGGAAATCATGCCTGTCCAGCACTGCTAGAAATCACGCACATAGCATACGTATATGCAAGCGGGTTGTGGATGAAACTCGTTAGTTTTCGTGGCTCTTGCGCCAAGGCGGACACTTTGCTGCCCGGTCTGGCGCTTGCTGGTTTCGCGCGAAACACGGCGCAGTGATTCGAAACAAATTTCATGCGGCTGAGAAATTTCTAAGCTGCGCCGTCTCGCGCAATACAACCGCATTGTCGAGAGCGTTCTGACGGCTTCATCGGGAGTCTCTGGGCCTCCAATAAGCCGGTGAATTTATGCAGAATCGAAAGAATTCAAAAAAGAAAAAAGAAGCATTCTACTCTTCATGCACGAAAAAGAGGTATTACCCGAACACTTGAGCATCACCCACGTTCACTGAGTGAAATGTCACTGCAATTTTTCAGGACTACCCGCTGTTACACCTTTGTAGTGCGGAAAAGTTCAACAAAGGGCAGGAGGCATAGCGTTCACGTTTTCTATACAGTGCGTGAAGAAAGAGATGTAAGCTCACAGATGTACGACGTACTACGCGAAGGACGCAGTTGTGCGCTGTACTTAACCAGTCGAAAGCCTTATAAGCGTATTCAAACGCGAAAGCGAGCAGCGTAGGCGTCAACACTAAAGGTGTTCTTTGACGGCACCCAAAATCGGGCGACATCGAACAATGTCGTCTCGTTCACTTGGCATATATATCAAGATTGGCACAATAAGGTACGAATGCATGACTAACATGACTAATCCAAAGGTCGCGGGTTCAGTCCTCACCGAAGGCATATATGTTTTTCCGTCCACTTTAATTCCTTTCCACTTATGCCACGATTACTAAACCACAGCTAAAAACTACAATTAAGTTCCCCTATGTCTCCCTTGGCCCTATTGTCTGTTGGATTCATGAGGCTGTGTCTAGCGATGAAACAATCGCTTGATCCTTTCTCCTTTCGTTGTGACTAATAGGTGGCTAATAGGTGAATAATAGGTGGCTAATAGGTAACTAATAGGTGGTGTCATCAGTGCCGTGCCATGCTTGTCATATACGTTATAACTAGCAACTATACCGGCACGTGAGGCACATTGCTCGGCTGTGGATACGTGGATACGCAGCACGCCTGGTTGGATGTTAATCCTTGCAGCCTATATCTCAAACTACATACACGCAATGTCAAATATCAAATTAATTTTAGAGATAAAGCAAGCCACGTTAAAGAATCGTTACGACAGTGCGTAATGACTGTCGCAATCAAGTCGCCTTAGCGTGTGATGAGGGACCGGTAACTCCCGAATTCTTGGCGCTTCATGCGTGAGTGTCTAGAGTATAATGCTTCACTAAGAAAACATCGCTTTAAAATAAAGAAGTGGTATAAGCACAGACCTACTCATAAGAACATCTACTATAGTTATTTTAGACAAAAGTCCAGGAGATAATTACGCATACAAAAAAAAGTTTGCCAACTCGGGCCTCTCGTACCTAACTAACGTCCAACGCAAGTCAGCGAAACACGAGATCCCCGAGAGAGAGAGAAGCGTTCATGGGTTTTAAAAGATTCCTCGCTTCAGACATTCATTTGCCTTCGTTACAAACCATGCCTGCCTCACCAGCACCCGCTTGTTCTACAAAAGAACAAACAAAGAAACGTGTGGATTACTTGCTAAGACAACGTCCGCACTGTGGTCATCTACACGAGTAATCGTACGCACAAGATAACGTTTCTTTAATTACAATCGATAGTTACGCTTTAAAGCTGCGTCTACGGCTTTTAGCAGACGGACATCTAATACGGACCATACTGCTGCACGCCAACATTCACGTACACTTTCACAGTAGCGGCACGAAGGTATTTATTGAACCCTACGTACAAATAAGAAAAACAAACGTTAAATTTAATTCACTTCATTGATTAGTTCACCTATTTAACAGACTAGCTTCTTTCTTTCTCCAATCTCTCCATGAGGATCAAGACCTATTTCAGAGGTTCCAGGAGACCCAGCGCGCTGCGTGCGGTGTGCAAGAAATAATAAATGCTTTCCCGTCACCATTAAAGAGTAATACACGTGTCATTGGCTCGACACGTGTATTGGCTTGACAGGGAAGCCCAGACACCCTGGGTCTCCGTCAAGCTGCTGCGACAGCTTTTTGCCCAGGTGTCCCTCCAGTTCCTTTTCTTTCTGGTAAATAAAATTGATTTGATTGATTGATTTTGATTGACAGAAAACACTCGTATATTTCTGGGGAAACAATCGAAATATGCGAGTCTGTAGTCTACGCTCTTCGTTTGTTTGTCGGAGCAGTACACCTCTCCTTTTCTTTACGGACTACTTGCGTAGCCTTCACAGCGCTGCACGTGATGCACGAAACGGAGTATAGGTATAGTTCGCAATTTGTCCACTTCCGGCTTAAGGCCGGAATTAACTCTACGGTCGTGTCAATGCTCTCTTCCTCAGTAAATCTCTAGAAAAGCTTGCCTCTAACTGTGACACGTTTGATATTGCCCGCACGATCCGAGCGCTGACTTCACCTTCTGATTTGCGACAAACCATATGCCGACGGTCGCTAATTTATTGGAGAGCTGGAAACTGTCGGACAACTCGAACGATTCGATGCTGTTGTCCTGGTTTCTCTCCGTCAGCACTAGGGTGGGCGAAAAAAAATTTGTATAATTTGTCTGGAGACATGTCTGATTTCGGCGTGCATATATATATATATATATATATATATATATATATATATATATATATATATATATATATATATATATATATATATATATATATATATTGTAAAGAAGAGAGACGTAGACACAGCGCCTTAGCTGCAGGCCGGCTGTTCTATTCTGCTCCTCGTCCTTCCCTTCATCCTGCGCTCCTAGCGCGAGCGCCCCAGGTACGGCGAGCTGTTGGTCATTATACATTACACTCGGCCACGACTGCGAGTGTCTGTAGCGGCCGAAACTTTCTCCGGAGGGCGGCACTGGCTGTGCCGCGCTGGGCGGTCTGGGCTTCTCAACGGTCGGGGTTGTAGAACCGCGCACAAATCTTCTGGTGGTCGACACTGGCTGTGTCGCTCTGGGCGTTCAGGGCGTCGCTGCGATTTGGCTGGGAGACATGCGAAGGGAGCTTCCCGAGGCCGACATTGACTGTGCCGAGGTGGCCGTCGCAGGGCTCGGCCCCGGTGCGTGGTAACGAGCGAACATGACGTAGACGCCTCGGGTGGACGGCACTGGCTTTGCCGCGGTGGTCTTCGTAGGAAACCACTCCTCTGCTCCTTGGCTTGCAAAGGTGCCAAAGACATTTCCAATGAGTGGTTGTGGTTCTGCCACAGTGGTTGACTGTCTCGGCCACGCTGCGACTTGATATGGTGAGCTGTCAGAAATGTTCGTGACAGACGGCATTGAGTTCGTCGCCTCAGTCTCAGTTTTGCCCGCATGTTTTTCAATGGCCGATGATACATAGACAAACTAAGAGCTACGGGGCACTGTGGTTGTCTTATTGTCCGGTAAGGATGGATGAGCCCCAGGGCTGGTCGGCGGCGCGGTTCGGACTTCAACAGCTTTGTTGCTGGTGTGTCCCCTTTGCGGTACAAACCTGCGTATCTTGAGGGGCCACGTGCAGCAGACTCTTCCTGTCTAACCACGGGAATGACAGAATGCTTGGGTTGTTCTAGCTTGTGTTTGGAGACTGGGACATCGAGGCGCTGAGTGTCCTCGAGCGAGGCATTTTTTTGCAAAGCGTAATGCCTGTGCAGTCATTGGACGAGAGTCGCAAATTTGGCTCCAAGTCCGCAGGGGGCACCTTTCTTGCATAAACAGACACGTCCGGTTCGTGGAGTTGCCGGGTAAACATCTCTTCAATGGTGTCGGCGGACAAGGTTGGTTCACGGAACTGTGGAGCATCTAGCACTACAGGAGCTGGCGCATCCACATGCTCGAGCGCTGACACGCATGAGGACCCTGTCGGTATTTGCTGTGGATGAAAAGTTCTGCCCACCACCGAGAGCATTGTTCCATCGGCAGTTACCGACCCAGAGACTGAGGCGTCCACAGGAGTATAGTATTGGCTGCTGGTGTCTGCGCTAGGGCAGTTCGCGATACTCTCTGTCGATGGGCTGCTGGGTGCACCGGCAGAGTCTTCGTGTCGTGTCTCGAGAGCCTCATCCAGGTTCAAGGGACTGTTGGCATGGACATGGGGAAGCGGGCCAAAAGCCGCGATGAACTTGGCACACCATTCCTGCCAGGTCTTCTGCCTAATGCCTTGGTAGCGATGCCAGGCCACGGCACGTTCTCCAAGGTGGCTTAGGGCCACCTGCAATTTCTTTTGGTCCGACCAGGCATAGTGAGTCCCGGCTCATGTGCCGACGTAGGTCTAGGCGAGGGGGTGTTACCACAGGAAGCGTGAGCGCCATTCCGTGGTAACAGGAGGCCCTGCGTGGGCGGGGGTCCCATAGGTGCTTCCGGCGGCAGAAGGGTTGCGGGGTCCATGGTCGCGTAATCCTGGACGGCGTCCCTGGACTGGAGCACCTGCTGCGCCGATGACCCGCGAGGACGCCCTCAGCGTCTGTATCCTGTCGACTGCGCCATTGTAAAGAAGAGAGACGTAGACACAGCGCCTTAGCTGCAGGCCGGCTGTTCTATTCTGCTCCTCGTCCTTCCCTTCGTCCTGCGCTCCTAGCGCGAGCGCCCCAGGTACGGCGAGCTGTTGGTTATTATACATTACACTATATATATATATATATATATATATATATATATATATATATATATATATATATATATATATATATCAAGTAGCGTTTCTGCGGATCCAGTACTTTGTATGCGTTGAGAAACGACGGACGAACGTGCGAAAATGTTTATTTGTTCCAACGTTTCGGCAGGAGGGCCTGCCTTTGTCAGGGAATACCCTGACAAAGGCAGGCCCTCCTGCCGAAACGTTGGAACAAATAAACATTTTCGCACGTTCGTCCGTCGTTTCTCAACGCATATATATATATATATATATATATATATATATATATATATATATATATATATATATATATATATATATATATATATATATATATATATATATATATATATATAGCGCCAACTAGCTGTGTGAAATAGGCCACGTTTACATGCACGGTACCAGAAGCTGCTAGTGTCAGGTAGTATTGGATAAGGTTGCCTCAGCGTTAGATAATCCTGGCTGGTGTTGACTACAGCGTCGGCTGACGCTGGCTAGTTTCATCTGCTGTTGGATGTTTCCTAGTGCTGGGTAGTAAGGTTGTCGCATTTTTTAAAAATCTTACAGCTAAAATAACGCTTACATTCTGAAAACACTGTGAATATTGTGTGATTTATTGAGGACGAATTCAACCAATCGGGGATCACGATTAAATGTTGCTTAAGTTTTGATCTCTGACACTAAACGGAATTTTCTAAAACGACAGCTGGCTTGGGTTTCTTTACGCGTGTTCAGAATTGGCCAAAAGAAGGCACGAAAGAACGTACACAGGTTTTAGGTAGTATGAAATCGTTCAAATTTTGCGGTCTGGGAGTCTTTGTATCTTCTTCCCGTCCAGTTTCTTGCTGGGGCTGCGGAAAACCAGACACAGTTTAGACCAACAGTCCCACGTCGCTACTCTCGTCAACAATGGCTCAAGTTACATCATACCATGTACTCGTACGAAGTATAGTTATAGCCATTTTTATAACACTTCCATTACGCTGCGATGCAGCGGCGTACTTAACGAATGTTCACATGATGTTTAACTACTAATGAGCTACAACATTGTGGACAAGTACGCATTTTATTTTGCCTTGTTTCTTGCTCTGTAGCCCCACCTTTCTCTTGAGCGGGATTACGCTTCTGCTATATGCGAGTAATAAATTTATTTTCACTCGTGATCGATTACAACGAGTGTTACTGTGAGAACTAGCTGAAGCACATCGAGAACACATGCTGGTGTGTTGCATTTTTGTTTTTTCTGCCTCATCATCGTAATCGTCACACGGGTCTCCTAATACACAATATTCTTCTCTCTCTTCCCCTACCCTCCTCCTTCTCCTTTTTCTTTCGTTCTTTCTTTCTTTTACAGCAAACTTCAAAGCGCTCCAGGCGACTTGGGAACGTGCCTGCCCAGTCTTTGCTGCCAAGCTGTCTTCGTTGCGTGCGCCCTTGTAGGGCGAGGAAGCCGCTCTTGCAGTAAAGAACCGCCGGAAGAAATCTTGAGATTTTCGTGTTGCAACAAAAATGAAGTTAACAAAAGAGAGAGAGAGGGGGGGAGAGAGAGAGAGAACAATTAGGGACCGTCTGGGAAATTAAGAGTTAGGTGTGCAGAAGATAAAAGAGGAAAATATATTTGATAGTGTCGCATGCACTGTTGTTGTGAGAGGTTCTTTGGAAAGTCTCTGCTTGTTTCGGTTGCAACGTGGTATCGTTAATGTAATATACAGGGTGTTCCACTTAAGTGTAACCAAGTTTTCTTTTTTTTTGTTAGTTTACGGAGGGTGCTAGCGAGCTACAACACTCAACCGTGTTGAGGATCAAGTGCCCTAGTTTCATGTTCTTTTTTTTAGTTTATCAAAATGAACTAATTAGGATAACTAATTAGTTATCTCCTTAATTATACGCTTCAGCATGAAATTGTCACTAAGACAGTTGTAGATCAAATTTTAAAGAATACTGAGTGAAGTGTTCGCAGCTAATTATTACAGACGGATCCTCTTATACCTGCCATCAAAGACAGCCCTCCAAACACGAAAATGACCACTTGATAGCACCGCTTATTCGGCGCCACAGACGACCGAGCAAAAAAAAAAGGGGGGGGGGGGGGGAATAGCAGATCCCACGCACTGTGGGGAAACATTGTCATGCGAAGCAGTCGGGGAAGAAATTGCCCATGGGGGATCGTGTGCAATACAGGGAAGTGTTACGGGTAGGATGTGCGTGTTTGGGCAAAGCGGATGACTGGGTGTACGCTTAACGTGGTGCTAACCAGAGAAATCCACAGCGTCGTGGAGACTGAATTGTAGCTCATGGTAGAACGTAACGTTGACAATCACGTTAGTGCACAGCACAGCCGCCTGTTTTCTTGAAGAGATATCCAGGCTACGGCGCGGTGATGGATGTATTATGGGAGTCGTTGGTTGAACTATACCCAAGGGGTCGAGCAAAGTTGGAGATAAGCGTGCCGAGTGGTAGCAGGACATTGTGTGTCATTTATCACATAGCTAAGAAGCGCAAGTGATGTTACTCAAACACAATAATCGCAACTGCTGTTGCGTTCGCCTTATTCACCATATTTACCGCGTAGGAGGAGGTGCCATAGCATGCTTACTTGTCATCTTGGTGGCAGGGGTCCGACACCCATTTACTGGCTAACATACAGCTCCGAAAGTTGCCTTCGGAGTTTACAGCGCAGTCGTGCGTGTATGCATGTTATAGTTATATCTGTATTACAATCCTATGCTACAAAAAAAAACGGTATGCCTTTCCTATTTTAAGTGTATTTATTTATTTATTTATTTATTTATTTATTTATTTATTTATTTATTTATTTACCAATAGTGTCAACCCTCCTGCGAGGGACCTTAGAGAGAGGGTAACAAAGAAAAATGTGCATCCACAAATACATAATACATCAAGTTGAAATGGTACACTATTACAGATATTTACCGAAAGTCAGTTCGAAGTTAGACAAATCATTTTGTTCCACAACACACATTGGCAATACATTCCACATTTCAATTACACTGGGAAAGAAGGAGTGCCTGAACGTATAAGTGTGAGCGCAGTACGCTTGGATTTGCCGATTATGGTTAGTTCTGGAGCTTCGCTTACCAGGTTACAGTATGTATGCTTCTTTGCTAATATTTATTTGGCCTTGGAGTATCTGGAGTCACAGTTTCAGGCGATTTTTTTTTTTTTTTGCCTGCGCGTTTCTAACAGGTACAGGTCGGAAGAGCGAAGCATTTCCGTAACTGAATCAGCCTTTCGATACCGGGAGCATATAAATCGCACTGTGTACCTCTGAATTTTTGTCATTGTTTCTTCAGATAATTTTGGGGAGGGCTCCATACCACTGACGCGTACTCAAGAACTGGCCTTACAAAATCTTTATAAGCAGTAAGTCTCACATCGCCTGTTCTGTGGTTTTCTTTTTTTTTTTCAGGAAACATAACCTCCCATATGCCTTTGAACAAAGATTATTAATGTGAAATTTCCAAGATAAATTTTGTGCTATCCTTAGTCCCAGATATTTAAATTGAGTAGTATTTATTAAGCACTTGTCACCAATGATATATGGAAACGAAAGACAGCACTTTTTATGGTAATGTGTGTGTATATTGGTTTACAATAATTAATTTTAATAACCCATTTCTTGCACCACGCGCTTAGCGCTTATAAACAGCTATTAATTTTAAGTTGGTCTTCCTTGTTTCCTACGCCCCGCCACAGTGGTCTAGTGGCTATGGCACTCGGCTGCACATCCGAAGGTCGCGGCATCGAATCTCGGCCGCGGCGGCTGCATTTCGATGGAGGCGAAATGTTGAGGCCTGTGTACTGTGCGTTGTCTGTGCACGTTAAAGAATCCCAGGTGGTCGAAATTTCCGGAGACCTCCACTACAGCGTCTCTCATAATCAGAGCTGGTTTTGGGACGTTAAAAGCCACAAATCAACCAACCAATCAATCCTTGTTTCGTACTGTAGAATAAAATAAGCAATCGTCTGCGAACAGTTCAAGATGTACATCTGGCTTAACGACAGCAGAAATGTCAGTATTATACACCAAGAATAAAAGTGGTCCCAAGACAGATCCCTGCGGGACACTTGAGAGCACTGCCAGTGGGTCGCAGATACGACCGTCCGTTCCTACCGGGAGAGCATAGATAGATAGATAGATAGATAGATAGATAGATAGATAGATAGATAGATAGATAGATAGATAGATAGATAGATAGATAGATAGATAGATACGGTCAAAGCTGCTCAAGTGCGTCAAGAATTGCTGCGCATTTAAAAACTATACTTGCGCTTGCGTCTGCAGCGCTGTCGTATTCGGACACAGAACGAGTGGCGATAAAGGTGCGTCGCGTTTCCTCTCGTCAAATGAAGCCCGAACACTCAAGGTAACTGCAAGAGCACGCGCGCGCACACACACACACACGCACACACACACACACGCAAGAAAACGCCGTGATTTTTGCAGGCGCGTATCCTGTGGCCATCGCTAACGCCAAGCGTATCTCAGAAATATCTGCAGAGACAAGCGGCCGATGTCCCTTGATCGGTTGTCTACACACAAAATAGCAGAACTAGTGGTGCTATCACGTGGTTGGTTTTGTACTTAGCGGACTTTATTTAACGCCGCACATGAGAAGATCCGTCAAAGGTACTAAGTTGCAGACACTTCAATCGGTAAATTTGTCGCGATAGCAATTATATGGACAGTCTCGACGGGTTTTTGCCGTCGCCGTCATGTCCCGTATAAAGTGAAAATTGATAACGGCCCCCCGCGCATCCTACCTTGTACCCGCGGGTAAAAACACGTGAGCGTGTGGACGAACGCTGCTGAAGCAGAGATCAAACGAGCCCCTGCCCATCTTCGTCGTTCGGAACGCGCATGCGATAACATCACACCGCTTGGGAAGCCTGCGTCGAAGCGGAGGGCAAACGGCCCGCCCGTCTTCAAAAGGCGCATGCGATAAGCGAAAAAACATGCCTTACACTAGGACACTTAGCACGCTTGGGTTTATTGCAACTTGTAGCATGCTCTGTCATCTGTGAAAACATGTAGGGGATGGGGGGGGGGGGGGGGGCTGTCAACTGTGGACTTCGCGCGGTCGCCATCGCTGGCGTGCGAGCTATCTCAGCAGCCATCAGACATGCAGCGCCTTGATCGCGTGCTCCGTTCCAGGCGCCTACGGCAATATCCTCGCCACACAGCGCTCACCCGGATGCGTATACGGGTGCCGGAAGGAACGTGCTCGCTTGATGCCGATGTGCTGGGCCAAGTTTCTTGATGGTGCAAAGTGCACGCTGCTTAGCGCGGTCGCGTGGTGTGATGCGCGGGCCAGAAGACATCAAAACAACAGGACTTAGCTCGCAGCTCTGCAGGGCCGTTGTCTCAGCCGCTCGACCATCACATGGTACTTTACACAACTGCATGCTTACTTGATTAGCCCACGTTTACTAATATTCAGACTGCCCCTAAACATGCTACTCTTCGTACATTATCTCGTGCATTGCTATCGCATTCATTGCTTCGCCCTTCTGGCGAAAGTGTGATTTTTAATTAATTTTATATACTGCTTTTGTACCGACAATTTCTTGCTAAAGCGAATAATCACAGGAATGGTGATCTAGTTTTTGCCATTTAATTCACTTTTTACAGCGAAAAAACATGCCTTACACTAGGGCACGTAGCACGCTTGGGTTTATTGCAACTTGTAGCATGCTCTGTCATCTGTGAAAACATGTTTACATCATTGTAGTGGCACGGCACGCAATATATATATATATATATATATATATATATATATATATATATATATATATATATATATATATATATATATATATATATATATATATATATATATATATATATATATATAACGAAAGGGGGTCAAGGGCTCGTCTTTATTTGTTAGAAACAAGTTTATATATATATATATGCTTCCTACTTGCATTTATTAGTACACAAAAAATAAGTGACGCCTAATGTCAGAAGTTCTCAAACGGATGTAGACATTCTCAAAACCTACGATCAGTTGAAGAGACGCAAATTAAAGAGATATAAGACAGACAAGTACAAAAAAATAAAAATAGCAGCATTTTTTCCCGGTTCTACAGCGAGTGCTTTAGCACATGTGTTTCTTGCGCCGCTAACGAGCCAGAACCTGTACAGGCAAATGATAGACTGAAAGCGCGACACGCGTGCTAGCATGTTTTGACGAAGTGTGTGACACGAAGAGGAATAACATTTCGCTTGATGACGCTTGTTTTCATTTCGTAGATGCTGACACATGCGGAATGCCGTGACAGAGTAACAGAAAAGTGTTGTGTTGCATTGCCTCAACCGGAGTGAGTGATGTGTTTTGTCATAACAACATGATTTGCAACACTAAGAGCCAAGTGGCGCAAGAATGTTGCTCATATGGTTGTAATCGTATCTTAAAAGTACATTAAAGAAAGAAGAAAAATTCTCGAATTAGGTTACCTCTTCATAATACGCAGAACATCACTCCTGCATGCATAAGATTCTCCGTAAGCTAGAAAACTAGCAAGAAATAAAATACGGGTGGGCCACCTTGAAGTTCCAGGACTAATAAGCGTAACGTCACAGATCCCTGACGGCGTCTTCTGAGGCCCACATAACTATATTTATCGGTAAAGAAGCCACAGACTGTGTTCTAAGAAAGCCAGAGACTTATCACAGTAAGTTTCATAACATTTGAAGAAGTGAATTTGGCGAGTTACGAGAAAGAAAAAAAAATGGGCCTTCTGATGTCATGAGGCCTAAGTCCAGGTGCTATTTTCAAAAACTAAAGCTTTGACGTTCATGGCGAAATGGCAAAAATTGGCGAAAATTGGCGAAGTTAACGACAATATAGTTCTCGAAATATATAAGCTATTTGTCTAAACTACCTCATCTCTTCAACTTAGTGTCCCTGTGAAGCAATAACGCATGTGCTTCCCATTACATTTGCATAGTAACACCGCACGCCAACACAGTCACCCATTCCAGTGAGCGATGTTGGATATACTTTGGTGAATGACATCCCGCATACGAGACTCGCATTTCGTCAGAGCACGCAATGGGAAAGTGCAGGAGCTGAAATTATATTTAGGTCTATTTCCGAAATAATAATAATAATAATAATAATAATAATAATAATAATAATAATAATAATAATAATAATAATAATAATAATAATAATAATAATTTCCGGGCTCCTACATGCCATAACAACGATATGGTTATGACAGACACCGGTGGAGGGCTCCGGAGTTTTCGATCAATTGGGTTTTTTTAACGTTCAGTGACATCGTGTTCTGACGCCAGTATTGACGCCAGTTTTGAAAGAAAGAAAGAATGAATTCATTCTTTCTTTAACGTCATCAAAGCTTCTGTCACGTGCAAACTATATGAGCCTCTTTTACTAACATGAATCCTGGAGTGTGAAGCCTATTTTGTTTCTCTCTACCTTTGCAACTGGCTGCATTGGTTATATAATACATGGAAAACCACCTCGCCTGTTTAACTGCGATTAATTTAGTTACAGCTTTTCCCCGGCCATGCATTAGTTAACAATTCACATTCACATACCGAAGTAAGAATTTGAGCCCGTGCATGTGCTAAGAAGGGAGAGGGGGGTGCAACGTGCACGTTTGTGCATTCTTATTTTGCATGCACTTTCCCTTCGTTCATACTTTGAAATTGCTCTTGAGCCATCTGTGCAGACTGACTCTCGCTTGCACAGCACGCGTGAAAGGAAACCGCGCTAAATGTCCCTTTTCCTGTCACAAATCTTTTGTCGATGAAGTCACGCCTCTGGAAAGAGAAGTCACGCGCTGTGCTCCAGTCAAAGGCACCGTCGCGTTGTTAGTGAGTCACGCAACAGGCGCTAAAGCTGCTACCCGTCGCCAGAGGGCTTTACTGCCCTGGCACCACGGTTGTGCTCTTAAAAGCTGTCCGCGCTTATCTGGAACCGAAGCAGAGAAGATCTTTACTTTCCATTCACGTCTTAAAGATAACCACCCGTTCAGCCTGTACGTGGCTCCGGAAACACGAAGAGGAAATGGCCCATCGTGTAAAGCAGAGTGCTTGTCATGGTGCCGAAAAAAAGAATGACGTCGTCCTGGGAACAAAGGGCGTTCTTCAGCTTCAACTTCTCGCTCTTACCGTGCATCAATTGTTGTTGTCGATGTTGTGAAACTGTATTTGGCTCCACACACAGAGGTGTTGCGTGGCTGTCAGCCGTCATGGTCAATCCTGATGCTACTATTCCCAGCTGGACAACGCAGGGTCGGTGTCCTTGATCCAGCGCTCTGGTGGCCTAAGCCACTCTGCAAGCGAGCTGCACTTGAGAAATTTGGCCTTCGCGGCAGTCGCCGGTCTGGAGTGCTTCACACTCCTCTGGATTCGAATTTGATATTGTTGGAATTGCGCTTGTTCTTTGGCGTTTCCATGCGGCGTGGCGGTGGGGAGCATGTTTCACGCTGCACCAGGGTAATTTGTGTGTGCAGGGTGCATATTATTTAATACGTGCAGGTTAGGATAGATGCTTGTTTGAATTCGTTTGCAGTCGATTGCCTCTGGCCGAGTTATTTCGTAAAGTTCTAGTTTCGCAACGTATATTGCCTGGCACCGTCGCTGCAGAATTCGCAACGCCTTTTTTTCGCAAGTGATCTCTGCTATCGGCCAGTGCCATCGACCATCTATAATAACAAGTTCTACGTCAGCGTAGCATATTTTGTCCCTGGAACATTTTAGTCATAATTAGTTAGGCTTTGTGGATACGGGAACTAATGGCAGACGGCCACTTCAAACCTTAACTTAGAAGTGAACACAGCGTACTAAGCAACATGACATGTGACAGGGGGAATGGCAAGCATCCTTGTAGTTTATCTGAACCCCCACTACGTCCTCCAACACGTTGAAAACATCTCATATTTCCACCTGCAGATTACAAAGAACGGAGAATACGCACACACAGTCACACGGCGCTGAACTTAAACTCCCTTCTTTCATTATTACCTTCTTCGTTCTTTGTCCCATGTATGTAGCAATATGCCTGCAAACTGTTTCTGCTTCTTCCGAGTACACGCGAAGTGGTTTCCGTTGATCAACTGGGTGTGGTAAAACCGCTGCATGGCGCACGTTTTCACAGGAGGCATGGAGCACCGCCATATTGGGCTGTGCACGGCAGTAAAGATGCTTGTGTTGCTTGTTTCATTCCGTTTGTCTTAGCGTATGTGCGCTGTTTGATGATAAAGACCTTCCAACTCGCCAAAATTGCAGCTTCAAGCCCTCGGCAGTGCCTTTTCGGGTGTCACGCATATGTTGCACAGCCCAGCGGGGGTTATGGCGGCGCCCAGGGATCCTTCTCTGAAAAGGTGTTAGACCGAGCGGGTGGAGGCCACAGCCATACTGGCTAGAGCACGCCCTTACTAGGTGTTAATCGAGTAGCGGTACATTACACAGCGCAATCACAATGTGACTGCACGCGAGAAAGAAAACGAGTTGAAACCGGCTTCTCATGTCGTAAGCGGTGCCGCGTGCGGGTAGGTTTCCACGGCTGCTAGTGCTGCCGCAGCGCGTACACTGCGCATGCTTTTAAAGACGATAGTCTTTCTTGGGATACTTCAACGCAGAAATTTTGGTCTGTCTGTCTGTGTGTGTCTGTCCTGCTTTTCTGGCGAAATGGCGAAAGTTTAACCCCTTCCTCAATGACCACTCATCTTGATCTGGTTTCTGCGTTCATACTTGTGAACACAGTCGACCAAAAAGCAAATATTACGCATATCTGAGGCGCAACATCAATACGTAAGTATTAGATGGTGTGTTCCTTTAGTAGAAAATACATAGATGCGTAATTCTAAAGACCCTAGGGCTTGTTAGGATGCGCTAAAAATGCGACGCTATGAACGAAAAAGCGGACGTTTCCTACGCAAGCTTCTTGCGTTTCCCGATATCATGGCCAGATGGCGCCCATATCTCAGGCAGCGCTGCCTCCGTTTCATCAATGCCAGCCACATGCGGCCGATTCAACATAGACGGGGCGCTGTCTGAGGCAAGGCAAAACATAAATGGCCGTTTGATGATATAGAACACACTCTACAAGACATGCCTAGACAACGCAGGGAAAAGAACGACGAGCAGATTGCAGCGGAGAAGCGCCGGCGTGCCGATGCCCGTCGTCTCAAGCGTGCCCAGGAAACGTCAGAGCAACGAGCCCAGCGGCTAGCGAAAGATCGTGAATCGAGGCGCGCCCGGAGGCAACAGGAAACAGACGAGGTGCGCGATGCGCGAATTGTCACTGACCGAGAGGCTAAGCGAGCGTACCCGGCGGCTGAACAGACGCCCGAAGCTCGTGCCGAACCGCAGATGAACCGGGACTCATGTAGTACGGCCGGTAGAAGACTATCGTCTTTCGACGACATTTGCAGCGAAGCACGGAGATACACGGCCAATTTTTTTTATTTATAGCGGACGCGTACACGTGTTAATAAAAGTTATTTCACTAATAAAATCTCCACTCACTCACTCACTCACTCACTCACTCACTCACTCACTCACTCACTAGCTCACATGTGTTTCGTAATTTCAGCGTGCTTAATTGTACGAACATGAGTAGTTCTTTCCTACGAAGAGCTGATTCTTTCTTTGCACGGTGAGGCTCACACTTTCAACTTTTGGTAGCAAAAAGAAAAAGAAACGAAAAATATCTCAAATCAGGCTTTGAGTGGTACTGTGCCACCGTCTTTCACACACGCTCAAGCGCAGGGATGTGAAGAGGTAGTAGTTATGGCCAGTCGATGTTTTACGCGGTAACTTTCCGCAACTTATACGTGTCGTGGTGTGTGTGTGTGTGTGTGTGTGTGTGTGTGTGTGTGTGTGTGTGTGTGTGTGTGTGTGTGTGTGTGTGTGTGTGTGTGTGTGTGTATTTCCTACAACTTCGACCACGGGCTCCATCATTTCCTCGTATTCGAAAGCCAGTAAGAGAGAGAAAGAATCTTTATTGACCGCATGGTCATCAGTTATTTGAGTGACTCTACCAGGCCACGCCCGGCAGCCACGTGGCCCAAAGCTAAACCGACGTGTTTCGGGACACAAGTTTGTCCGCCCACACCACAGGCGGGGGAGTGGCCAGTAGATTAGGCAGGGGAAGCCTAATAAATCTCCACTCAACTCAACTCACTCACTCACTCACTCACTCACTCACTCACTCACTCACTCACTCACTCACTAGCTCACATGTGTTTCGTAATTTCAGCGTGCTTAATTGTACGAACATGAGTAGTTCTTTCCTACGAAGAGCTGATTCTTTCTTTGCACGGTGAGGCTCACACTTTCAACTTTTGGTAGCAAAAAGAAAAAGAAACGAAAAATATCTCAAATCAGGCTTTGAGTGGTACTGTGCCACCGTCTTTCACACACGCTCAAGCGCAGGGATGTGAAGAGGTAGTAGTTATGGCCAGTCGATGTTTTACGCGGTAACTTTCCGCAACTTATACGTGTCGTGTGTGTGTGTGTGTGTGTGGTGTGTGTGTGTGTGTGTGTGTGTGTGTGTGTGTGTGTGTGTGTGTGTGTGTGTGTGTGTGTGTGTATTTCCTACAACTTCGACCACGGGCTCCATCATTTCCTCGTATTCGAAAGCCAGTAAGAGAGAGAAAGAATCTTTATTGACCGCATGGTCATCAGTTATTTGAGTGACTCTACCAGGCCACGCCCGGCAGCCACGTGGCCCAAAGCTAAACCGACGTGTTTCGGGACACAAGTTTGTCCGCCCACACCACAGGCGGGGGAGTGGCCAGTAGATTAGGCAGGGGAAGCCTCAGAGAACTTGTGAAAGCGTGCCTATTTCTCCACAGAATGAAAAATGGGGCCTAAGGAAGTCAGGAAGGATATGCCGATAAATAAGCGGAGATAGGAAAGTACGTGTCCGGAGCCGGCGCTAAATGATCTCATGTCGCTTGTTCAGCTACTGGTGAGTATAGGGGGTCTTGTTTGTCTCGAGATACGATAGTAAGTTTTGATGCCGTTGTAAGAGAGCAATTGTTCCCAATTAATGTTCTCCCGGAATCCACGCACGCTTGCTTGGCATTCAGAAGAAATAGTCCCATATGCTGGCTGACTGACTGGCACACTCACTCACTCACTCACTCACTCACTCACTCACTCACTCACTCACTCACTCACTCACTCACTCACTCACTCACTCACTCACTCACTCACTTTACCGCACTTCCGCTACATAGTTGTATTTCTGTGTTTGTGTTCCCTTTTCCGCGGCCAGACATGGTATGGTTAAGAGCTGGGCCTCCCTTCTTTCTTCTCTCTGTCCCTTTAATTCCCCCACCCCCCTGAGTGCTTCGGTTGAGGTGTCCTCACTGAGAGACAGTTACCGCGCTCTCTACACTCTATTTTCTTCACTTCCTTAAATAAATAGAATCTCTATCTCCGCTACATAGGGATCCCGCACATACAGGGAAGGGCACATTATAAGTTACATTGTCCGCCTGAGTCTTTGTATAAGAAGGTATGCGCCAAATCATGGTCCACTTAATTCCACACGGGGCGCCATAGGATATATATAAAAAAAAACAAAAAGAACACTTAAAATCATGCGTGGACGACGTTGTTGCAGTCGATCAGTGATCATCGCGTGTTTACCTACGCGGTCAAACGACATTTTCGATGGAAATCAGCACTCTGCATACACTGTGATTAGGAAAGAGAGAGAGAGAGAGACACTTGTGAGCCGCGCGAACTCGTTGTTGTGTACAGGGCGAAATGCCGCGCAACCGAGTCGAGCACGGCTCGTCACGTCCGACCGCGTCACCGACGCGCAGCCAGAGCGCGACCGCCCGCGCAGCGAGGTCGCGTGAAAGCGGAGGGCCACCGAACACGCACGTGCGGTTTCTTCGTATCATACGAAGCCACGTGCGCAGCCAGAAACACCCGCGCGCGCGAGCGACCACTTCCGCGCTTGTGAGCCGCCGCTGCGGCATAATAATGTCATCGCGTGACTCGGGTTGCGGTCGCAACTACACGACATCGCCACCTGGTGAAACCGATTGAATGGAGGCCGCGTGTTAGGGCATATGCTTCGATGAGCAGCGTATGTGGTTATCACAATGGATACCACTGTTACGCGCCGGAAGCTCGCTCGACTAGTACGCGCAATGCACTGTTACGACGATGATGATGATGATGAAATTCATTTATTAAGAAAAGGAGGACCGAAGGTCACTGATGAAGAGAGGGGGTAGTGGGGAGGGGGTAGGCACTGTTATGAATCTTCCGAATGGCAGGGTATACACGTACTGCTCTCGATTCACCTATACATAATGTGCATGCGCGTCACCTAGCACATCTTTGTCACTTCCGGCATTCGACACCGGCATGCCTGGTTGGCTGTAGCACGTGAAATGCGGCCGCTAGGTACCCAGGGAGGTACCCAGTAATGGCGACTATGAATGGCGAGTCAGGGCGAGGGCGGTGGTTTTGACGTCGCGGGAACGCTGTGTATTAAGCTGTATGGGACGTTAAAGAATACATGTACACCACAATTCAAAGATCCCTATCACAGTGTAGCGCTGCTGCGTTGCGGTATGATAACGATAATAGAATTGATTTCTGTCGTTTTATACCCAGAGCCAGCTATATATTATGAGAGGCGCTGTAGTGGAGGGCTCTGGAAATTTCGACCGCCTGGGGTTCGTTAATGTGCACTGATAGCGCACAGCACATGGGCCTCACGCATTTAACCTCAAGATGCAGCAGCCGCAGCCGGGATCCCATCCCGTGACATTCGGATCAGCAGCCAAGTGCCGTAGTGACTGCACCACCGTGGCGGGGCAGATAATTGAATTAATTTAATTACAGTATGACAGAGATCGTAGCTCGGTGGCTACGATGTTGTGTGTTTGAGCGCTATACACAATCGCCGCGGGGAACAAAGAGCCTGCCTGAGTAACCGGACGCTGAGCAATAGCTCCGGTAACACTGCGTCCTTACCGTCTGCTGCCGGTGACCCCTTCGCAATGCGCGACGCCTGAACGTCAAATGACGGCTCAAGGTTACTGCGTTTCACAGGCCACTGGTATCTGAAGCAGGCTATCTATCTATCTATCTATCTATCTATCTATCTATCTATCTATCTATCTATCTATCTATCTATCTATCTATCTATCTATCTATCTGCACACAAAAGAAGCCGCCTCCGCAGCACGAGACTGCCACCTTTCAGCCGTTACCTTGCCAGTGTTCTTGGCTTGGATTGTACTGGACTTTGTGCATTCGCACCAACTTGCGCAGTTTTACGCACATGTCACGCGCTCTTGTGGTTGGCCAGTTAGTCACTACCGGCTTCCTTATGACCTAACGGTACGTGGCGATTTTTTTGCACGCTATTATACGAAGAAACTGATCACGAACGCATGTCCCCACTCAGTGTCGCATTCCATGCCTAACGAAGATATTGTTTCGTCTTCCGGAGCACGGTACTCTGGAGAAGTCAGGCGCCAATTCCGTACCCTTTTCTCACTTCCAAGAGAAGCCCAGATTCACCGTGCCTCCCTCGGGTTGTCCTGAGTGAGATTGATTAATTAAGCGTCGTGTGTCTGCTGAGGTTTTTCAGCTCTAGCCAAAAGTACAATAAACTTGAAGGCGTCTGGATACAATTACGAGTGACAAGCAGTTCTGGCCTTCTTTGTACACGGATTTGCAGGAATTTTCTCGTTACATTGAGAATGTGTTGCAGTACCGAAAAACTGAAGCCACCATGAACTTTCCGCGTGCTCTTCAGAAATGTACAGCAGGAAAAGCTCCCATAAAAGCTCTACATGCATCGCATCGAATAAAATAGGACAAAAACGTACTGCCACTTTCTAAGGCTCAAATAGGTGAAGACTGAAAGAATTAACTACACAGTACTTTCCGGGAGCATCCTGGTATATGAGGCGCATCTTTCATTTTTTTTTTTCTAAAGGGACCATGTTTACATTAAGAAGAACTGAGGAAAACGCAGTTTTCTACTGCCAATATGGTCGAGTCTGTACCAACAAGTTTTTCCCAGTACGCTCATGCCACCGAGATACCTCGAACTTACGTTACACTTAAAATGTACGTAGCCCACTATCACCGTAATCCAGGAGTAAAGTCTGGATTTGGCTCTTCTAGATATGCAACACAGTATTTGTGGCTCATTCCGATCGGACAATTTTTTGACTCAAGCAGACGCAGCATTTGGCTCATTTTTGGTTCGAAACTGCTTTCTGACTCCGTGTTACAATTGGGAATTGGCCTACTTTGATTATGGTTATTATTACAATAAAACAAACCTAGGCGTACTTCAACTTCCTCTCAAATTTAGCCCAGCTTCGGCTTCTGGATTTGGATCTCTTAGAAAAAAAAAACAAGAAAACTCCTCATATATTCCCCAGCTGAAAAAAGGAAAAGAAGGAAAGAAAAGCAACAGCCTTAATCGGCTCCAGTACTCAACGATATTGTCAGCTTGAACACACGTGCTTCAGAAAATAAAACCAAATGGCACGTTGGCTAAATGAAGAGCGCATTTGTATTCCTCCGTCTCGAACGCATGTGCCGCACTTTTCTCAGGACGCGTTGTACGAGCACGCGCCTCAAAGTGTAGTAACCTGCGTAGGCACTTGTCGCGCCAATGAAAACGAAGGCAACGATAGTGAATTCAGGTTGATGAACGGGAAGCATTGACGCCTCGTGGCCAACGTGATCTTACAAGGCACTTGAGACTATTCTGTCAGGCTGTCTTCTGCGCGGTAATGCATCGTCAATCTAAAGCGAAAAAGAACGCCGTTACCATATTAATTTGCACAGTATGACGCTAGCATAGCTATACACCGTTTTTTCGGTCGTGATCTTATGCACTACGAGGAAGTACAAATGAGGCAGAAGATGACGTGGTGTGTTCAACAGGAATTTCATACTTTCATCAGTTCAGACTTTTGACAGTAATGGGCTGGTTAAGAAAAAGAAATTCAATAGTTAATTGATTGATTTGTGGGTTTTAACGTCCCATAACCACGGCCCGATTGTGATAGGCGCAGTAGTGGAGGGCTCCAGAAATTTCGACAACCTGGGGTTCTTTAAGGTGCACTGACCATCGCAGACAACACTGGCCTCAACATTTCGGCTCCATCGAAAGGCAGCCACCACGACCGGGATTCGAGCCCGCGATCCTCGGATCAGCGGCCTAGTGTCATAGCCACTAGAACACCGCGGCGGGGCTTCTAAGCGATTTGGCGATGGCGGTACTGACGAAGAAACCTCTGATCGATACATTCGGTATCTGTGCTCGTTACTGCGGGTCTTGGATTGCTTTAACTACGTGCGGCATACGCACGTGGTTAAAGCAATCCAAGATCCGGCGCTGTACCTCTGTCCTACTTTTTTATGACACTCGCTCACCAGTGCTGCAGTCATGAACAATGGTGGAACCACAATGACTGTGTGACGTCGGTGGGGATTGGAACTGGCACGCTGACGGAATGGTGCGTAATGTGACGGTGATCTACAACTGCATAAGCGTTCCTTGGCGAACAGCCCCACAAAATCAGAGCAACAGCCGTGTCTGTAATAGCGGCGTACGACTATCAAATATCAACAGAAAGATCGGAGCTCAGCGCTGTTCTTTCTGTTGACCGTTTAAAAATGACAAACCGACTTGCGCAAGCTACAACACTACTTCTACTTTAATTTTGTGCCTTCAAAGACAGATGTAATAGCAGCTAAGGGCGTCACGAAGGAAATGTTTTCTTCTAAGAGTGAGCTACGCCTATAACTACTCCGGTTAGCGAAGAAAGCGTGCTTATAGGCTACTCTCTGGTTGCTGACTGACTATTCTGCAATTGTTTGCGACTCCACAGCCTCTGCAGACGCTTATAGAAGCTTTGGAGTCACAAAATAATTCCCGTTACGGCACTCGAAGGTGCTGGGCGGCGCCTTCAAGCCATCGTAAACAGATCCCTCGCATAGTTCTCGTGCAAACAGATCGTTACAGTGACACTGAACTCGACTGCTGTAGTACTAGGAAAAAACATATCAGTCGTCTTTGTCTGTCACTGCGGGGGGAGTAAGAGAAACGGCACGTTCAAAAGCGTACCGAGTGAGAAAAGTAAATACGGTCGGGGAAAAAGAAAGATTTCAAAATAAACAATACAGGCGAGAGAGAGATAGATTGACACGGCACTCGCGCAGCCAGAGGTTAACAACTGGCTCTGGCCCGTCCGTGTGACCCTTAGTCACTCAGAGCTCGACTGGCAGAAGAGAGATATAAAGAAAAAAAGAGAGAGAGAGAGATAAAGGTGCCCTAGCTCGACCGGACGAATCCCAACACACAGGGGAAGGCTGCGATGTCACTTCCGCAGGCAGTAAACGCTGTCGCCTCTACGTCACGAATCACGTGGACGACTCAGCTGCGACTGTTGCGTCTTCCGGGGGAGAGTACTACGCCACCGCCAGACGCCGCAAACGCCGCAGTTCGTAGTCGACCTTGAAAGTGCACGGAAAAAGCGAGCGTGCGGCGCGCTTCGAGCCGAGTGCGTCGAGCGCTGCGCTGTCGCTTCGTCCAGGGCGGGAGGGTTCGTTACGACTGCGGTCTTCTCCGCTAGTCGGTGGTCGTCCGCCTCCCCTGTCCCGTTCGACGCAGCAGCGAGCTCACGGTCCAGCGCTATAGCCACGCAAGACCTGCACTACCGTTCCTCAGTCTAGTTGCCACACCGACATTTCGGTGAGTGCTGGAAGTTTGTTGCTTCTGTGGGACGACGTGTTGTCGCGATAGCTGTTGCTTAACAAGGCGTAGCACTATACGGCCCGACGGTGGAAAAAAAAAGAAAGAGAAGAGTATGTTTGAAGCCATAAAACCCCATCGGGCCTGCGGCCATTCTCAAAAGCACGCTGAAACACAATAAAGGAACAATATTCAGTGCGAAGTCCGAAACCAACTCCGCACACAAGAATGTAACACTCGCAAGAGCAAAGGAGGCAGAATACAAAACACGCGCAAGAAGGTGGAAGAACAAAAAAAAAAGTGGGGGGGGGGGGGGGGGGGGGGATAAAGGTAACGCCATAAAATTTAAAAACGATACACATCAGACTAACACATTACATCGGCATTAGTCGTACAGCGGCAACGCAAACTCCACGCTTCCGCGGAAGCATATTTTGTACAGTTCCCGCTCTAGAATCGTTTCGCATTTTCAGTCTTTTTTTTTCTTTTTCTGAAACAATGGCACCAGCCCACAGACAACTGCAGGTGCCTATGCTTGTCCTCTTTACGTTTCTGTTCTTTGGATACAATATTTTCACCCCTATTACGGACTTTTCGTGTGTCGAGTAACCATGGTCCACTACGGTTCATGATCTCTATAGTTGATCTATTTGGTATGAAGCGTTGACCGATTCAGACTCGGTGCGTACTTCAAGCGCATTGCAAGGTGTCTGCGCTGTCTGCACCAAGGCCTGGCTCTGCTGGTGTCGGCCTGATGCGTGCGATATAATCTGCTTGTCTTTACGACCGCTGTCACTGACTGCATTCGGTATCGCAGCGCATACCAAATGACTACACGCAGCACGAAAATCGCCTGCAGCCATCTAGTCTTGTAACTGCCTTCTCGCTTTCTTTTTCTTTCTTAATCGCTATGAAGTGTGTACAGCGCTCATTCTATTTTTCGTTTTGAGTCTCAGCGGTGGATCTTCGGTGGAAAATTCTTCGCTAGCTCAGCCGCGTGTTTTTATTAGTACGTATTAAGAAAAGGCAACAAATGGGCCGGCGATAAAATAGTGATTACGCGAGTGTGGAGGAAAAAGCGTATCACCGGTTGATGACGCTATAAAATCATTCGGTATGGCAGTAGTCAGATAAGCTGGCGTCATGCCCTACGTGCGCCCGGCGATGTCCCGACCCGCCATGCACGAAGGCTGTAACCTCGCTGCGGTTAAATTGCAGCATTCGCTATCAGGTACTTTATTGTTTTTTTTTTTATTGTTTTGAGCTCGCTACGTTACAGTGGCGCACAGCAAAATTACTGAGAGCTCAAGTCAGCTTTTCCACTACGTGATAGGCACGGCAGTTCTGCTCCACCTGAAGCGAGCAAAAAGTTGACAACCTTTATTCTTCTAATGTGCGTGGGGTCACGCTGGAATAGGCGGTACATTCGCAAACGGAGACGTCGGCTTTGCTATGCCGAAGCAGAGTTCGTTACTTCAAGCAAGGACTGCGATTATATTAAAAGGATGCATCGTGAAACGTCAATAAGGTACTAAAACGCCGAACAGAAAGAAAGAAACCAAGCTCGGAAAAGTGAGCTCTACGTAACTCAGACCGCCAAGAACAGACAAGACGCAAAGCACCAAGAAGAAAGTCATGGCGACGGGAAAGTGCGCCAATTTTTTAATGGCCTACATCTTTAAGGGGCGTTGTTCATCTTTAGATTCTTGAAGCATCCACCAACAGCTCAAAAGCAAGTTTTACTCTTGTCGGATCATCCTTGGCATGTGCGAAAAAGAGCAACAAGGTACCTTCAGAGCTCGATATGTGGAGTGAATTCAGTTTTAAGTGAGCGTAATCCTCGCGCGCTGCTGTAGTGTTCTCTAATCGTAACTCGACACCTTCCAAATCGCATGACGTCGCTTCATTTCCGGTCACTTCGGCTTTACATCACTGCTGGCATGTTTTGCCCCTAGGGTCGACACACTTGCAAGCGTCTCTACATATTAGAGGTGGGAAAACAGTGAAGATAGTAGTTTCTGTGGCTGCAGATCATTAAGAGATCTTGAACAATTTTTTTTGAGGAATTTAATAGGGGGCAGAAGCCATATGAAATCGAATATCAAATACTTTTCGAACAATTCAAATACGTTTCGAATATTCACAACTACAGCATTACGATCACGAATGCCACATCTGGAGGAAACAAGCAGACTCTTCGTATCCACGGAAGCATTCAGAAAGTGCGAACGATCATTTTAGAGCCAGTAAAGAATCCACGTTCCTCGGACCGAGTATACTCCGCTGCACTACACACATGCCCCTATGTTGTTCTGCATGTGGTATGCCGTCGGGGGCGATATCTTTTGTACTTTGGCACCTGCTTGCACCTGTGTAAATTTGTAAATATTCCTGCACTATTCGCAAAATACTTTGGTTTACGAATAACGACTGTTCGATTAGAAGAACGAATCGAATAGGACATCATTAGATCCGGTATTCGAAGTTTTCCTATATGCGATCCTCTATACTATATGGTAATACTAAGCATATCGCCAGAGGAACAAGAGGCTACGAGGCAGTGTTATATAGCCTCGCAGCCTCTGACGAAGTAAACTGGCGCAACAGCGAGACAAACATGCACTACATGAAAGAAAGGCTTCTCAATGATTTAACAGCGGCGTGGGCCGTACACGCATATCTATGATCTTGCGATAATGTACTCAACGTTTCTTATAGCCTGGGTCTTTCCCCTAGAGAAAAATATTCCATTTGCAGTTATGAGTTCTTGTACGTGAGATAAGAACAGCTAAAATTTTTCTCATAGAATTTGCTCAAGTGAGATTTGGGCACTAGATCAAAGAAACAAACTGCAAATCCTTGTAGTTCTTTCACTACAGGTATTTGTCGTAAACGAGGTGATTTTATGGGTTGATCCTCTTTATTCGTTAACCGCTTGCACCACAAAATGCCTAAACTTTTGCCGTGACGAAGACAAGTCCACTTTTCGAAACTTTCGAAACGTTTTCGAAACTGTTCTTCATCGTTTTCCACAAGCCCTTCATCAAAAGGATTTTATATACGTAATGTTTTCCCAACCTCTTCCAAACATTTGTGAAGGTAGTTCTTAAAAAAAGGAATAGTTGTTTGAAAATGAAATGACGGTCGGTGGACGTCCACAAATGTCGTACTCAGGCTAATCGATAACTTTGAAATGTTGACTAGACAGCTTAATTACAAATTTTGCTGCACACATTTCCTAATGTCAAAATAGAGACAGCGAGTGTGGATGTGGGGCGGATTTTTGGGCGTGGCAACAAACTTGCGATATTATACGCGCCGTTGTAATAGTTAAGTTTGTGACGAGGCACCATTTCGGGCATTGTAGCACGAAAGTAAACCGTAACCCCGATTAATTTCGTGGTACACTTTCTGGAATGATTACGTCGGAACGGGCGTCGTCCTGAAGATTTGTTCAAAATAAGTGCGCCTTACGAGCTTTCGCGCTGCTACGTACAACTGGTCAACTCCGATAAAGTAATTATTTAACTAGGGTTACTTAGCGTTTACTAGTTAAATCACTGATTAGTGCGACAAACATGCATGGTCTTTCCCTGCACCTGACAGTTTACAATGAAACCTTTTTTCTCTCTATTTCGGAAATTCTATTTTCTGTATGTGGCGGTCCCCGGAAGGACATCCAGTACACTTCCCGCTATTATTTGATTGATTGATTTCTGGGGTCGTTATGTCCAAAAAGCCACAATATGATTGAGAGACGCCGTAGTGGAGGGCTCCGGAAATTGTGACCACCTGTGGTTCTCTTAACGTGCACTGACATCGCACAGTACACGGGCCTCAACATTTCGCCCCATCGAAATGCAGCCGCCGCCGCAGGCATTCGATCCCGCGACCTTCGGATCAGCAGCCGAGTGCCATGGCCTCTAGACCACCGTGGCGGGGCCTTTCCTACTAAACTAAGCAGTTGAGCGACGCTTGTGCTAATCTACCTCTTTGTAGTCTCTGTTAGTGTTTTGCTTAATTACCGGATAAGCAGTTAAAACCAACTAGCCTGAAAAATTTATTTTTCCCCGTGTCGTATGCCACGCAGAAGTCGCAGCTTCATTGTAACGAGCGATGTATACACAAGCAACGTGCCAAACGAGCCAGCAAAAGCATGATTCTCTGTTCTCGTCGCGTCCTGTATATTTTTATGGCCTGCCACAAATAATTTCGTAGATGCCTTTTTTTTTTTCGTTTCCGTGTTCAATCTCGCAGCCGCTTTAATTGATGAGGTCATTACACGACCATGCTCACAAGAGCTTAACCAGGAAATTAAATGTCGGTTCGAACGTTCACAGGAGCGAACACGGAGTGAACACGGCTTTGACAGTGTTTTGTGTCTACACAACGCTTACTTTTGTTGCTTACCGTTTGCACGTGAATCGCAATCTGACGCAAACTGAGCCACTATAGATTGCCGTTTGTTCTTTAGTGCAGTTATATGTTACGAATTGCTGTTCTTTTTTTTTTCTTTTTCGAGTTCGGTGGCTTTCGCTCTATCTCCTCTCCAGGGAAAAGGAATGTTACTCGTTTGAGTTATACATAAATGATTGTTGTTTTGTGGGGTTTAACGTCCCAAAACCAGCTCTGATTACGAGAGACGCCGTAGTGGAGGTCTCCGGAAATTTTGACCACCTGGGGTTTTTTTAACCTGCACTGACATCGCACAGCACACGGGCCTTATACATAAATGACGCCCCTTTCCGCTCCCTATGAAACTAAATTTCAACAATGCAAGCAGCGTTTCCAGTATTTGGGACACAAGTACGTGTGTCAATCGCAAGCTATACCTGTCGGGTTCAGCAACACGACTTCTCTGTCACGTATACACAAGAGGGCATAGGCGGCAATTAACCGCAGCTCGAAGAGTGTTGCCATACTCAAACGCCGGCACTGCCCTGAAAGCTGCGTGCGTGCGTTATACGCGGGAAAATTTGCACATCCACGGTTCTGAGAAGCTGAGGCTGTGTTTTTGTAGCCTTACCGTGATTTTCTACCAACTAGCCCAAATCGGTACCCCTCTTGCTTCAGTCTTTCTTGTAGCCACCCATTCGTGAGATCTCGAGGTGGGCTTTTACGTAACATACACGCAGTTATATATATATATATATATATATATATATATATATATATATATATATATATATATATATATATATATATATATATATATATATCCTGCGAACACGACTGTGATGTACCATTTCCTTCTTGGGGACATCTTTATGCCCTGCATACAGTAACCACGACCGTCACACTTATTCTCACTTATACTATCAGTGTGTACGCAGTGAGGATAACTATAGTGTGAAGGCCTCGTGGCCCACATGCATGGGGACTTGTTTATTATCTCGTCGGCGCTCGTTTCCCGCCGTTCCCGCGTGTTACTTATCTGCGTTACCGCGGCCCTCCCTTTCCTTCGTCTCTCTCTAAGTAAGAGAGAGAGATAACCCAAAAGCTTCCTCGGCTTTACGATGCGTTCACGAGCGGTGCAGACCGAAACTTACCGGCACTCCGTAGCCAGTGACTCGGACGCATTCCTCCGTAGAGGCATAATGTGTGACACAGCACGAAGTACGTTATGTCTTTTCCTCGTCACCACGTGAAAAACCTCGCACCCTCGCAGGGACACAATACTCGAGGCCGCGCTCGTGGAGGCGTCGTAAAGATATGCACGAGCCAGCTGCATCATCGACTCAAAGCCAAGAAAAGAGAACTTTTCTCTGGGTGGAGAAAAGCAAGCTTCAGTCGCGCTGCTTCTGGTGCGAGGGCTGGGTTCTTAGGCCTTAATTAGAGTGTTCGCGGTAATACGTTATTGCCAGTTACGTACTACTACAACCAATCTTTGTCTTGGTGTCTGGAATTCGCGAAAGCATCTTCATTACTGTACTTGGAACGACAGGCACAGCAATGTGCGGCACACGTGGATCAGTAGCAAGCATTGAACAGCTGTTGGCCACTTCTCCACGATACGACGCCGAGTACACGGCCTTGGGTGTACTTCCGTAAACGCCTGACTATAGCACATTTTCCAAGACGGAGGTTCTGGAACCCTGGTCGCATCTACATGGTGTGGAAATGCGATTACTGCTATCTTTTAAAGTAGCGGTATAGTGCGTGGCGCAGGTTATTAATCTTCTCTTGTATGATAGTTTTCGTCGTAACGTTTTCAATAACTGCACGCAAACTTAACAATGAGCACGTGGACGACATTCACGTAATCAGTCTGTGCTGCAATGTAGATGTTCATTCAGTAACCCTTCTCCCCCATCTCCCCAGTACACGGTAGCAAACCGGAAACTAATGTCTGGTTAACCTCCCTGCCTTTCCTCTTCATCTCTCCCTCTCTCTCTCTCACTCACTGGAGAAGCGCACAAACCATAAATATTCACAATACCGAAAAGTTCTTACATAGTGTAGCAGTCCGCAAAGCATAAACGTTAACGAACCGACATGCACTACATTGTCTTCGGCAAAGGAAAAACCTTGAGCTAGCCGTCACACCTAGTTCAGTGTTCGTTATGTTTATCGCATGTACCTTGACATGTTTATCATGTTCTTTTGTGCCCCAAGTGCCCTTGAACGTGTTTATTATCTTAGACACATGAGCTTCGCAGCATTTGATGTACAACTGCGAAAGCTTTTGGTGCTTGCGACTTCCTTTTACACCAATGCAGTCATCTCGCCTTAAACAAATGTTGACTCAGTAGAATAGAAAGCTGGGCTAGTTGGAAAGTATGCATGATTGACGCAGCGCTAAAGACGAAGACGTAAGAAAACACAGAGAAAACACAGCGCTCGTCCTGTGCACTCTGTGTTTTCTTACGTCTTCGTCTTTAGCGCTGCGTCAATCATGCAAATGTTGACTCGACGTACTGGCGCTATGTACTATCGACAGCTGCGTACCACGGCGTAGTTAGAAATTGCACAAAGCTTACACCAATGAAATTGTCCGTACTTGACGGCCCATACATGCACTGAAGAAAACAGGATTAAATCTATATAAACACTGAATCTGCTTGGGAGAACTGCACTTAGAGAGCTCAGGATCGGTCGCATATTGCCGGGAAAGAGTGGCAAATTACAAAGTCTGAAAGTCGGGAAAGTCTGAGTACATAATTAAAAAGATGTATTGTTACGGGACAAAGTGACCGCCCCAGTGGGCCCATGCCCCACTGGGGCAGATAAGACGACGACGTTTAGGGTGAGAGGTTGGAGGCGATGGCTGTCGGATAAAGAGCTTTTGGTGCGTTTTGCTTGTGTGTGAAGTGTGTGCATGACAATATATGGGCGGGACCTTCTTGTGCAAATGCCAGTTTGGTAGGGACAGTTCTCAGATCTGCATAACCGGAAGAAAAAAAATACAGATAAGTCACTTCCGTATTGCCGATACCACTGGCAACATGACGGCCAAGCAGCGAGGGCTACGCACTGCATTGTTTCTTCGCAGCAGCTGCGATATACGCAATCATTTAAAGAAAAAAAAAAGAGTAAGACAACAGACGCATGAAATACGAAATGACAAAGCGCTTGTCCGCTCATCTTTCTTGCGTGCGTTGTTTTGCGCCAGAAACAAATATTACGTATTCGCAACAAGCCCGCCAATGCATTGTGCTGTCAGATATACACGTCTGTGTGCGACACATTGTGTGGACGGCATTGCATCGTGCACCAACGCTCGCAGCCTTCGGAAAAGCCGTTTCCTTTACTTTTTTTTTAAATGTTTCTGATTAATGTTACTCGTTCGTTTTTATTTACCCTGTACGTCGCATATGCTTTTTTGAATTCCTAAACCATCTCATTGTTTTGTCACGTTGCAGCTGTAGTAACACAAAACAAATACGAAGGTTTTGTTGTTTTTTTACTTCCTCTACCGAAGCATTCTTATCAACGGTCTGGAGGCCATCACCTGTTCGTGCCATTTCACGTTTAAAAGCTTTGATGAGCGGGTATCTCGAGTTCAACTTGGACAGTGCCACAGGGACCCCCCCCCCCCACAATTCCACTAATGCAGTAAGCATGCAGAGGATCGCCAAATATATAAGGGAGAACACGGCCTTTGCATTTACGTACTCCTTGCTGCCTGCACCTGAAATGAAGTGAAATTATACTAAGCGTTAAGCGATGTACGAGTATACAGATAAGCTCGTTATACATGTCGAATAAATACAAGTTTTTCCTCTTCTCCCGTCTCGATCGCATTCTGAGGTTAATCCGCATACTGAGTACGCATTGTGTACAGCTCTGCACCTATATAGACAGGTCGCCGCGTTGGTACAGTGGTTACGGTAATGAGCTGCTGACCCAAAAGACGCCGGTTCGATCACGACCGCAGTGGTCGCATTTCGATGGATGCGAAATTCTAGAGTCCCATGCGCTTAACGTATAGGTACATGTTAAAGAACTCCAGCTGATCTACATTACCACGCTGCACCTCGTGTAATCGTACATCGCGGTTCTGGATAGTGTATTTTCAGCCATTCTAAATTCTGCACGCACACGACACAGCAGGCATACAGGGGGTGGAGTGATATTTGCAGGAGCTGTTGCTTGATAAAGAACAGAAACAATGGCTTTGACGATGCTCCTTAGGTTTGGTCATGGTCGTCGAGCCGAGTGACTGCCAATAAAGTATTTGTCGTTTGATTGCTTTGCGTAGTAGCGCATTGCCGGGAGCATCATAACATCGGATATTTGTAGGGGTATCGCTCGTATTCATAACGGCGTCCATGTTGGTTGGAACGAACCCGCGCTTGTCGAACACTGTCCAGCTCAAGTTCTCTGAGAGGATAAGGTGACCGCGTCGAAGATGTTTTTGGCCGCTCTTCTCCTTCTTCTTCTTCTTCTCCTCTTTTTTTTTTTTCTTTATCGGGTCGTTGGAACATCTGAATGGTTTTCGTTTGCCATCGCCTGCGCCTGCTGGTTCTGGTTGCTAGTGCCAACGCATACGAGGTATGTTGCCGGAACTCCTTCGTCCGTGGCTTTTGTCGGCCTGCACCTGCGTACATTGGCAGCGGGACGCGCAGGCGCTGGCAGACAAAAGCAATTTAGACGTTCCGACGATGCGCTACATTTTCATCGAACCCTTGCCACAGCGCCGCGGTCTATTTCTTTATCAAGCCTTGTAACAATGCGACACGCTACAGCGAAACTCGATGCGGCATGGGCAGCATATACTTCCTCCAAGATTTAGAACTAAGCGATATGTTCCTGACTCATTTCTCCCTGAGTATACATGCTCAAAAGCTGTTATGTGGGGTTTAACGTCCCAAAACCAGCTCTGATTATGAGAGACGCCGTAGTGGAGGTCTCCGGAAATTTCGACCACCTGGGGTTCTTTAACGTGCACTGACATCGCACAGCACACCGGCCTCGACATTTCGGCTCCATCGAAATGCAGCCGCCGCGGCCGGGATTCGATCCCACGACCTTCGGATCTGCAGCTGAGTACCATTGCCACTAGACCACCGTGGCGGGGCTACATGCTCAAAAGCAATTTGCAAGCACGCACATACGGGATGCACGGAGACAATACGGCGCCATCGTGAGCGACAAGTGACAGTGCTGCAGTGAAATATTAACGATTCTTGATAATTCCTTACAAATGTCACAGGGGGCACGTCCATCAATCAGAAGAGGCATGCGCAGATGGCACGCAACACATGCGCGAGCACCCCGCCGCGCCTTTGCATTCCCAGGCACGGCAGCACATTTGCGTTCCATCAAGTGTGATCCCGCTGCGTCATGACTAAAGGTTTTAGTTCCGTGTTATATTCGAATAATTAGCGATGCATAGCGTGTCAGTGCAAACCGACGTCCTGCACAACGGGCACCGTTTTGCTCGTTCTGCGGTAGCCTTAATGACACAGTTCCCAGAGAATATTAAAAGCCGCGTAGCAGGCACACCCTTGCGGTGCGTGAGCTCTGCACAGTAAGCGAGCCTCACATGTGTTAATTATCTCGGTAACGTGTTGGCCTTGCGTAATCGAATCCCGTAATCAAACACCACTGCGTAATTGCTGTGCCAAGCATTCTGTCCTTTCTCCTTTCTCCTCTTTCTTTCTTTCTTCTCTTCATTATTTTTGGGAGGAGAGGGGGGGGGGGGGGGTCATAGGCGTTCTGCTGCACACGGATGTGCGTACATCCGTATCCAAAGCAGGTGCGCGCGCGAGGCATCGCATTGCAGAGGAGTCCGGGTTCTCGCGTCACGGTCACAGTTCTCGACAGGGTTGCTCGTATATTGAAAGAGCGAGGTCGCTCCGTGTCGTTTCGTCAGCACCGCGGGCCGCGTACTGTTACCGGTTTGCGCGGGAAACGTAAGGCCTCAACTTTCGTCGTGCGATTTCGGAGTCGGACGGAAACGGAACTAGCGGCCATCGGAGCCCTTGACGTCATAGCGTGAAGTAACGGCCACCTGCGTCAGCGCCGTATGCGTATACGCAAGCCGGTCTGTGACGGTGCTTGCATCGTCAGATTTGCATGTACGTTGTAACACGACGCGCGAGCGACACTTAAATGTTGCAGTTCAGAGACGTAGTGGCAGAACAGTAGATGAATTGATACTGGGAGGGTAGTAGATGGTTTATGGCCGGAAGAAAAATTCATGACCCGTGTGCTCCGTTTTCCCAGCGCCTGATTGAGACGAGTGTGCTCCGGAAAAGGTCGCACCTGCTCATAACGTCCGGTCTACATATTTTCAGTTCTGGATTAGTCTCGAAACCATTCCCCAATTAGCATCAATTTTCGACTCTTCTCGTGGATGAAGTCGCACTTGAAAAAAAAAATTGTTGAGTACTGTGGGAGTCGGTAGGTATTGATTGCAAACACATTTCAGTGCGTAGACAAGAAGGTCATAAGGGAAGCACATGTCTGTGCTCTTCGACCGTCTTTGTACGGCAAAGCCGACAAAGTCACGCAGGTGACGATCACCATCTGATCAATAAAGCGCATGCGATCGTGACAGCAACATTTCTGCGCCTGGCATTTTCGTTTAAACGGCCCCTTTCGAAGTTACTTTTAAAGTGCTTTTGGGACAATCATTTAGCTCCTCATGCGGACGCGACAATGGCCTTGTGTGCCTCTCTACAATTTCCGGGACTCGCGTCTGTTTGGGTATGCGCTTCCGTTTCCGTGTTCGTCCTCAGCTGTTTCTATATAGGTTCATATAGTTTGCATCGGCACCGCGTCTGTTTTTGGCAAGTATGGCCTTGCTTGTGTTCTCTATGACGCTGTGTACCATCCTTATATATTATGACCCCTCAACGGTCTTCGCTATCCTTGCATTTTATGGCCCTGCCTTTTAAATTGCCCCGAGGCCAAGGCAACGAAATTGAACTACCTCTGGTTAAACCATTCGGCATACATTCGTTTCCCTGCACTTCGTAAGATTAGCGCACAACTGATTCCGATTGATAACGGTCGTGCGAAAGTCCGGATCAATTACGACCTTCTGAAGTTTGCGCGTATAGCATCACGCATGCGTCCTCGATCTCAGCAGTGCCACACTACGGAAACTAAAGTGCATACAGCAACGGCTGCAGCAGCGTTGTGCTGCGTGTATGCGCTGTCCTTCGCTCTTCATACTTTACCGCTGCTATATAATTTGCTTGTATAAGTTTGTGTCTATGCGCTAGTTATTTCACTTCTCAAACACGTCTGTCTCTGTCTGTCTGTCTGTCTGTCTGTCTGTCTGTCTGTCTGTCTGTCTGTCTGTCTGTCTGTCTGTCTGTCTGTCTGTCTGTCTGTCTGTCTGTCTCACGTCGCCGTTCTCGCTTGACGCACTGCGCGTACGTCGATGCATTCGCGTGACTGAGTTATATAGAACCACAGAGCAAAGAACTCCACGTCACCGACCAACTGCTTGAGCTCGTCATTCTTCCGCGAAAAAGAAAAAAAAAAGGAACAAGAAAGGGCTTCGCGTGAGCTCCCGCTTATAGTCGGTGGGGTGTGCAGAGTGGAAAAAGCCGGCGCATTCACAGTAGGCAAATGAGTCCCGTGATTCCTTTTGAGCGTCGGCGCCGCTGAGCGTGGCCTGCCATCAATCAGAGTCGGCCGCGGCACAACGCGATCTTTCTCACTAGCAGGTGTGATAACGAGAAGTGCGGCGTTAAACGCCTCGCACCTGCTTGCAAGGCGGCCATCGCCTGTATGCTAGAGCAGAGCGCCGAGAGCGAAATAAAGACGCAGTGTATTATGCGCGCGCGCACACCGTATACACTCGTGTATAAGGACTGCACTTAACCCGTCGCCCTGGCTTATATAGCTTTGACTAGCCACGATAGCTTGGCGGCTACGCCGTTGCGTTGGTTTGATTCCAACTCAAGGCGAGAGCGTTTCAATGGTGGCAAAATGCTAAAGCACCTATGTGTATGTGTATTTTAGCTGCACGTTAAGGGACTTCAAGTGCCCGGAATTATTGCGCGCCCGTCCCGGCGTGCCTCATAATATCGCGATTCTGGCCCGTAGAACCCCAAGGAGAGAGAGTGGGAAAGCAGCAAATTTTATTTAAAACTGATCCGGCAGCTTTCCCTAGGAACTAGATGAGCAAAAGCGGGTTAACCCCTGTCCCGTACCACCCACCGCCGATGGTGACGGCAGTTGGTTGAATCAAACTTTTTTAATGCCAATCGCAAGATTTATGCGAAAAGATCAAACCCTGGCGATTTTTATGTACACGCGTGGGCGATGTCGTCACCCGCGTATTGTACACATGGTGCCTCTGGCTTCCAATTTCTTTCGCTATGCAACGTCCGAAGTCAGAACCTACGTTGGAACCTCGGTATTTCCTCCAATCTTTTTTTTTTTTTTCGGATTGCGGGCAGTAAATTTGGGAATCTGGCTGCTTGTATACGAGCGCGGCTTCTATTCGAGTGTGTACGGTATTTAACCCGGGCTCTATCCTCGGCTTATTGTGCTGCGAGCGCATCTCCGACGCGAAGCGGGTTGCGGCACCGACGCAGTCGTCATATATCTACGTGTTACTTTTACGCTATGAGGTTCGTGCTCTCTTGACAGATACATTCCCTTCAATCTCTGTCTGCTATGTGTAGCAGGCTTCCTTCAGCCCTCGCGAAGAACACTGAAACCGCATGTAGGCGTGTGCTATCTACACGGCACACGAAGCAGCTGGAGCTCTTTTGCCTTAAGGCTTAATGCAACCGAACGCGAAGTCGTGGGTTCGATTTCCAGAAGCCGCGTGGCCACATAGCGTAACGCTAGCTCAGTTAACGGGACGCTCAGTTAACTTCAAGTAATTGTGGTAGCAAATAAATTATTCTTAAGGTTTACGTTTTTCTTCTTCGGCGCCTCCGATCACATAGCATTCCAAATAATGGGTGTGGCTTGAGCACTTCTGTTTTAAATTTCAAGTAATTATTTTTTTCTTGTTCATTTCGACCATCGTGCGTTCGCATTACGCCGATCGTCATGCCGTGCGCTGGACAATAATCTGCCTACTTGTTTTTGTGCTTCGGAAGGGCTTTTCACCTTCGCTAATTTTATGCAGGTATACAGCGGCGATCCTTCGTAAACACGCGGGCAGTCGTTGCTAAGTATAGAACAGAAAGAAGCAATTTCGCGATCCCTGACCTCTTAATGGTGCTTTCTATCGGTCGAAATGCAGCTCATGCTGTTTTGCTGCGCTAAGTTTTAGTGTGCCATTCCTGTTTCGCTGATGGAGGTTTAAGCGATCGAGTAATAATTTGCATCAGCGCTATAGGTAATTATGCTTATCTCCTTAATCTGAGCGCTCTTTTACTGGCGTGTCTAGAGGTCGTTTACTGAGGTGAGATCGGGCAAGTTAGCTAGAATTAGCTGAATTCCGCCGTTTAGCTTTTACTTGGCACAAGCGGTTGTCCATCGCGTCAGTCAGCTTCATCAATGAAAAATGTTCACTTTTCCTCGTACTTTTACTTGCTTAGCGTCGGCTCGAGGTCACGGTACTTTCGTAATAGCAAAGTGATGAATGTGTGCTGCATTTGCGATTGTAGGTGTACTAGACGATGTGTAGTGTACACGAACGGTCTCGTTTATTCATCTGCGTAAATGGTTTACAATATGTTGGAGGCAACGAAAGACTGCACGCGCTGCAGCTTTTCCTTTGGCGCTTATAGTTACCTCAACACGACAAACCAAACAATGATTAAAAACGAGTAAATAAAATAATTCATTCCGGTATAAATGTTGCCGTGAACGGCTAAAGGAGGCACCGAAAGTTCTGCAGCTGGACAGCGCTAAAAGGAACCGCGGTGAGACAAATTCCTGTCGTTGATGTAATATTTAAATGAAAAGCAAATGGTCGTCCGCAAGATCAAATTTACCCTAGTATCATCTGCGCTTCGTCGGTGAGAGGGAATTCTCTTGTTTTGGCGATAAGCAGTACAGTTATCTTTTCTCCAGAATTACTCCAGAGCCGCTGCAACAGGCGGTTACGGAATAATTTAAAATCTCACGAGAGACTTCAAACTGCACCGCGCTATCAGAACTCGACAATTTTTCCCGCATTCAGGACTCTCCATTATACCGCTCACGTTTACAAAACCGCGATCTGCCATGTCGTCACGGGTGGTACGTCTGCGCCGTCCCGCGCTAAATTCAAACCTGGCCTCCGGATTCGCTGACACTGTGCACTGACGCTTGATTTCTACCTGGAGTATTTATCGATCAGCTTTTTGTCCAACACACCGAATAATTTTGCAAACGCGCAGTGTCTGTATGGCTTCACTTTTTTTATCTATTTTAATTTTTTTTTAAATCTTTCCATTATTCTGTGTTCCAGTTCGTGCATATGCCTGCGATTATTTGCGACGCTGTTTGTATATTTTGCAACCACTCCTACTGCGTTTTATTTCTGTTTCTTTTTATTGTTATTGCGCAGACTTAACAAACGGTTCTCTGCTGCATATATTGTGTTGTTTCCTCGTATGTTTTACTTACATCAGCATGCCTATACTAAAACTCGCGTTATTAACCCAGTTACATGGATATACTTTGTAATAATTTACTGCCTGAGTACTGTTTGTATGCCCACTCCTGTAAGAACCTTTCATGGCTCATAGTAGTGACAATTAATTAATTAATTAACTGCACACCGAAAAATTCGGCGACTCACTGTATTTCGCGCGCGGACTTTTTCGAAAGAAGCGTATTCTGTTGCGTGTTAGACTACAGAACGCAGTGTACCTTATTCGTCTATCCTTTAGCAAGCTGTCTCGGGCGCATAAAACTTGCGCAAGCGCGTGTGAAAGACGCGTCCTCTTTGCTTCGTCATTTTTTATCCTGCAGGGTTGGTCCTCTAAGCTTTACAGCTGCTCCCTCTGAGCTATAGCAGTCCGCCTGCAGGTGGAGGAAAATGTGTTGTTTATAGCACAAGTTTGTCGTATATATTTTTTGCTTGAACTGTACATCCGGAAGGTGCTTCATTAACCGCCTGTTCGGCTATATAATGAAGTACCTTCCCGGGCCGCCATTTTAAACAAGTTTCCGTTCGGTGTTTGCTGAGTGATGTAGATGCAGCGACATGTATTTCGACGTTTATCGCCTAATGATTTTATGCACGGACTGTACTCGATGTTAGAAGTTGTGAAAAGTGCAGACTGCGCCGAACCACACAGCAAGCGATTCTACAATTTGTGGAGATGCATGAGGTGGTTTCTACAGCAAGAGGTTTACCGAACGGTACGCCTTTACCTACAGCCATATTCCCGACAGGCGTGATGCAGAAAAGTGATATCTGCAGAATGAGCGAAAGCGGGAGTATGCACAAAACATACCACAGCATTGAAGCAACTAAGACATTTTAACGATGTTAGTGTCTCTAAGTAAACTGAGAGGTGCTTCCGTTGCATCATCATCATCATCATGTCTAGCCCACTGCAGGGCAAAGGCCTCTCCCATGGATCTCTAGTTATCTCTGTCCTGTGCTAACTGGGCCCAATTTATCCCCGCAAACTTCCTGATCTCATCTGCCCACCTTACTTTCTGCCGCCCCCTGCCACGCTTGCTTTCTCTAGGAATCCACTTTGTTGCCCTTAGCGACCGACGGTTGTCTTGTCTTTGCATTACAGGGCCCGCCCACGCCCATTTCTTCTTCTTAATTCTATTATTATGTCCGTAACACGCGTTTCTTCCCTAAACCACACCGCTCTCTTCTTCTCGCTTAATGTTCGTTTCATAGCTCGCTGCGTCGTCCTCAATCCTCCGTTGCACGATGACGCACTATCAGCGTTTCTATACATTATCCACGACAGTCGAGCGGTCAGTACACAACTGTGTTTGATTAACGTCGAGGCATTACGATTGCCATTAATGCTGTCTTTTCCCGATAAAAATCTACAACAGCAGATTAATTATGAAAAATGTTCCTGGTTTTTCCTCCGAGAACCACGATCTGATTATGAGAGACGCCGCGGTGGGTAGCTCCGGGCACTGCGACCACTTGGGGTTCTTTAACGTGCACCGATATCGCACAAAGGTACATATCAGATTAAGTGGGCAATTCCTACCCATACATTGCGCCGAGGGAACAGTTGTCGCTTTATTTTGACCTTACAGAGATAATATATTATTCCGCTAAGGGCGCGGCATATACAGGCGTCTCGGGTGCGAACATGTCCGATCGCTCTTGAGTCTACGTGGCATACAAATCTTGCACTTAAGACCATGTGTTACTTACAGGTGCATAATGCTGTTCTGGGCCAGTCCAGATAGAATAGATATAAGGTTCCGCGTGTCACGCAACGCAAGGCGCGCGAGCTCATCCTTCGCTTCCAGAAGGCCGTTCCGTCAGGTTCTGTCCTTTATATGCTGCGTGTGAGTCGCTTAATTGCTCCGGTAGTCTCCAGCGTAGCTCGCAACGTTGAACAAAAGCGAACTATAGTCAATTTTCAGAAGACCATTCGACGTAAGAAGTGGCATCTTGGCTCTTAAAAAGGGTAGGCGCAGAAGCGTACACATCAGAAAATGGGGCTCGCAACGTGAAGCGTTCAGTTATGCGATGTGATCTTGATTTAAAGCCAAGTCGGATAAATCTTCGGTTCACTATCGCAAAAACTAGGAGTTGCAAGTGCGTCAGCATAATTTTGAAAATTGTCAAAAAGTATTTTTTTTTCTTTTTTATCGTCTGATTCTGTGTGTGCCTTTATGGCGGCGTTCTTTTGGATTGAATTATTTCCGTACCTCCTCCTTTCTTTTCTGCTTCCGGCACCTTTTAGTGCTTTCGGATTGCGAGTGCTCTGTTTTGAACATGGCGCTCATAGGGTACTTCGTGCGCACTTGCCCAAGGAACGTCTGTACTCAGTACTCCGTGAACTGCCCAGGCACACTTGTTTATAACAAGACTTCGAAACTGTGGACGCCTTTGTGACTTGGAAAGACGCTGAAGTTAGCCCCACTTGCTCTAAAACCACCAGCACCACAGCGCAGTATCTTTATTGTCATATCCTTCCCTGTATTATTCATGTCTGTGAACACGATTTATTTGCCAGAGAAGTGAATTGGCGCTACTTCACTATTTCACAAAACATGGTCATTGTTTTTCGGCTTAGAACTGCTTTTTCAATCACTCTTCTAAATTGTGTTCTAAACGTTGCCAGTCCAAAAGGCTCGTAGCGCAACCCGCCGAGATGATAGCGGCTATTCATTGCGCATGAATACGAACCCGAAGGTCGCGGGATCGGATACCATCCGTGGTGGCCGCATTTCGATGAAGGCGAGATGCTAGAGGACCGTGTACTGTGCGTTGTCGGTGCACGTTAAAGAACATCGGACGGTTGAAATTGCCGGAGCCCTCCACTACGGCGTCTCTCATAATCATCGCGGTTTTGGGAACTGAAGTTCTAGAAATTAGACTCGTAGAGCAGCCTTCCACGACAGTGCTGGCAGGAGAGCAGTATTTGTGTAGCACAAGCCTTCGGCACCTAAAACAAGAGTAAGGCTGTAGATAACCTTCCATGCTTTACTAGTGATATCTGTACTACAACCTATTCTCTTCTTCTTTAACAATGTATACTTTGCAAGGCTCACGAGTCATTGCTATAATTTTATTAATGTACGCGCTTTCATTTCGTCAGTCGCTTAGGCCCCTTCTACACAATTATAGGGTCTATAGGTCTAGTAGACAAGACGACATGTTATAACAGTAAGGCTCGCAAGCCCAATCTCGAGGCTTTTTGTATACACTGCCCACAGCATCGCTTATGTTCCGATGCTGAAAAAAAAAAGATTTCGTATTTAAATTGAAAGCGCTGCAAGATGAACAACAAAAGCAAAAAGAGGACGCGCAGGACCCCCGTGCACAGCCCCGCCACATTTACTACTCGCTCTGACGTCAGCAATTAACACCAACGACCGTACTTGAATCTTGCGCCACAACGCAACACACATCCTCGACGTAGGTAACAAAATACGGAAAAAAATGTCTGAGCAACCTCTAGCGATCTCTAAGTTAACGCAAACGGGCACAAACTATGCCCACGTTCCGTGCATTATGGGGCAGCAACACCCTTGATCCCAATGAGTGGTGGTGGGCGTGTGTGGAACTTTCCGCTGCGCCCGTTAACAAGCGCGGCTCCTCCTTGGTGCGCGCAGCTGCTCGCCCTGTGTGTAAAAGGCATGCCGGCGACCGTGCGACCATGCAGTAGGCCACGCGGACAGTTTGTCCAGCTGCCGTCGACTGTGTGACAAGCGCTGGAACTTCATTGTGAACGACCATGCCGAACAAGTAATGGGGAATACCCCGCCTGCGTGCATGAGGAATGTTGTTTTGACGAAAGAATTCTGAGATAGGACGATTGGACGACTTTGCCACCTACAATAAGATTTCGTGATTCATCATCGACAGAAAATGAACACAAAAGTGAACCTCGGTGGCAGAACGGAGCTACATTATGATGCAGATTACATAACCATTGGCCTTCCACTGTCTCGTAAATGGCTCTTTTCTTTTTCTCCCTACGTCAGGCAGGTTGGAAGCTTGTCAAAGCTGTATTTCTTTGTATTTTGCGGGGCTGCGGAATTGATAACTGATACATTATCCACTCCTTGAATGCATTCAAGAGCTGTAAGTCCTTTGGGATTTGGCGCATACATCTCATCACGCTATCTGTTTTCTAGGCGACACAGGTGCCATCGTGCTTCATGGCTATATTTTTTGTTTGCTTTAACATAAAAATAAGGTGTACATTAGCTACTTGAGTCTTTCTGAGTGCCTGTGCGTGGTTTGCTTTCTACTTATTTTTTCTTCTTATGGCTCTTCGTTGTGCATCGCATATCATCTGTAAAGTTGTCCTCAGCAGTCTACTTTATCTTGCCTATTGCTGATATTTTGCAGTTTGTCTTGCGTGGGTGCCCAAGTGCATCCACATGAAGTCCCTCGATGTTCGTGGACATTGACTTAGCTATCGAATTATTCATATGCTGCTGTGACCCAGCTTGCATGATAATCCTCTGTTTTTAATGTGTAGCGCCGGTAAGCCTGAGTTTGTGGCTTCGATTCCCCGCCATAGCGGCCGCGTTCCGATGAAGGCGAAGCGCGAAAACACCCGTGTACTTAGATCTAGGCGCACCTTGAAAAGCCCTGTCCAGTTCCGGAGGCCCCCCTCCTCCCATTACTGCGTTCGTTATGAACATGTCCTGTCTTCCGCACGTAACGCTCGAACGATTAGTAACGTTATCCTTCTTTGAAACTGCAGCTATCTGTGCAAGTGATCAGACGGTATACAACGGCGTCCCGTGACCGTCAAGTGCGATGTGTGTATTAACTATAGCTTAACTGACAGACATGAGCTCGCGTTCGATTGGGAGCATATGTGGTAAAGGAAGGAAGGAAGGAAGAGGAAAGGAGGAAAGACAGGGATGTTAGCCAGTGCTGAGACCGGCTGGCTACCCTGTGCAGGGGAAAGGGGGTAAGGGGCATGAAAGATAGCAGAAGGGAGACACGACAAGAAAAAAGAAAAAGATAGAGAATATGTGGTAAAGCTTAGCATTCTGCATAGCATAAAAGCGCGCGAAAGAGCGTGGACCATGGCGGCCGGCAGCAAGCGGTTACATGAAGTTGTCCATCAGGATCGCAAACGCAGTCCTGTATGTACGTCGAATCACAGCCGTTCTCGTATTTACGCCGAGAGCGACGCTTCGTTGGACACGAAACTGAAGTTGTCCTGCAGTGTCCCACTTTGACATGGTCCTCATTTTGAGTGCCAAACCTATAGGTAGCTATCGACCTCCGTTTTGTTTACTCACCGCAGGCCTCTCAGGGAGCAGCGAAAGCTTGCTCGCTCATCGGCCCACTCCACAGGATGTTATGTGCAGCCGTCGGTGAGGTTTCCGCTGCGCGATATACCCGCGCAGGAAGGAAAATAAGGTGCAGGCTCATTCCTGCCTTTCCGTAGACGTACTCGAAGATGCGGGAAAGTTGCCCGATTCCTTCCGGGCCGCCGCACCGGCGGCTGCCGTCCGGACACGCTTCCCTGTTGAGTCACGTTCCTTTGCCCGACGGACCGTGTGGATCGGATCCTCGAACAGCAGCCAACCGCACCGCCTCCGACGAAGGGCTCTTCCTTACCGTCCTCTGTTACTCCTCTTGAGCTCGCTTGCCAGTGAAGACACGCATTGAACGCTATGAATCGCCTGTATGTAGTAGTGTACTCAGCGAACGCGGCCTGCACATCTTTAGGTGCACGTTGAAAACCAAGTGCGACGGAACGGGGTATACAGGCGCTGCAGGGGGAAGACAAGTTGGGTAGATGATGGCCGGGTGTGTTTCTTTGGCTCGTTCTTGATCGCGAACGACGCTCTATTGATGCGTCTTTTGTTTTCCGATTCAACGTGAGCTCTCACATCCACTCTGCTTCAAGGAGACGTCTGTTGCGGGGCTTTTTCCCATAGAACCTCGTTTTCAGTTTGACAGCGACGTTCGGCTTCTTACCTTTGATCATCCAGCGGCCACCCTGGGCCGATGACCTTCTAAGCGGCCCGCTGATGCGGCCGTACGAGACCAATTAGGCTGGGCTTAAGAGGAGAGCAGTGCGGCTTGTCGCTGGGTCCTCTACGGAATCGATCTCGTCTCCCGTAGCTCACCGGTGTACTCGGCGGAACGCAGCCTCATGTGCTAAGAACATCTCCTTTGAGAGCGAATGTTTCGAAAGATTCATGGTCTGCTTGCCGCAGGCACCGGTTTAGTATATATGTGCTCGTTGAGCCGATCCAAAGTATGTACGCCGTCTTTGCTACAGGAGCTCGTAATGAGGTAAGATGCGAGCGCTTCGGCCGAGTCATCGTCACGGCAATATGCAACCCGAACGTGCGTGAAACGAGTGCCGTATCTAAGCATATCTGTGTTGACTGAAGCACGTCCGAAAATCGTTGTAAGAAGATACTTGCTCGCTGGGTACTAAGTACTTTCACGAGGAGATTGTTGACTGCCTGCGTCTAATAGCGTCTGTCTATATATATATATATATATATATATATATATATATATATACACACACACACACACACACAGTTCGGAAAGAAAATTTCCCTGAGCCCGAATAAATATTTTCAAAAAAAGATTCACACGATTAACAAAAACAATATCAGTTTACTGACGTTGCGGCCGGTGGACCGGCCTTCATCAGAGCACTTGGACGGGAGCTGCCTGTAGACGGAACCGCCGGAAATAGAAGTTAAGGGTACCGCGCTTTATTGAAACTGCGGGTACGGCCTGCTACTGCTTTCTCGTCTTCAACTTTCGCTGCGAAAGTTCTCTCTCTCTCTTTTGTTTTTTGTTTTGCTCGTTACGGCTGCTTCTGTTCGCGTTAAAAGTCGAAAATTTATTTCCTTGCTCCCAGAGAACACTGTCGTGGAGTACTCGAGGTTCAGAAGATAAAATGGCCCCGTCACGGTGTTTTAGTGGTTATGGCATTCGACTGCTGATCCGAGGGTTGCGGGATCGAACCCCGGCCGCAGAGGCTGCATTTCTACGGAGGCGAAATGTTGATGCCCTTGTACTGTGCGATCTCAGTGCACGTTAAAAGAACCCCGGGTGGTCGAAATTTACGGAGCCCTCCATTATACGGCATCATCCATAATGATATCGCAGTTTTGGGACGTAAGACCCCACAAATCAAGTCAAGATAAAATGAAGAACGAAACTAGAGAACCGTGCAAAAGCGTTGTTATTGGTGGTTAACTTCGAATTTCAGTTTATCGACTAAACACTCTTGCTTTCATAATTAGTGACGCGGCGAATTTACACGCCACAATTTACAGCAGATATATCCTCGACTGCTAGCCCAATTGTTCAAAATACCGTATGTTTTCATATCAGCAACAGGGAATGTACGGTTATATATATATGGCATCTGACCGCAAAATGGTCATATTTACCCATTTCGTGCACGAAAAATAATGGCAATTCTTTGTGTAGGTGCTGCATTGCCATATATTGTTCTTTCACTAATTGTGAAATATATGACCGCATAAGGACACATGCCACATTTAGCCCAATATTACCGACGCCTGGTAAGGCCATATGTGGAATTTTTGGATGGGTTACACCATATCTACGCAACAGACATGTGTTCACGCGTCTTGCCTCGCACATTGTGATGGCAAGTCAATCACAAAAAAGACCTGTTCTCATTGGTAAAGAAATACACTAATTTTCGTCACATGCTCTTTTGGCGGAGGTAATGACATCAAGATTCAGGTCATTAAACTAGCAGTTTGACTGAGCGTAATAAAAACCTTCAAATGTGCAAACGCTTCGGAACACATATGTCCATTATCACTCAGGCCTGTGCGGTTAGCATTTTTTTTTTTTTTAAGTAGGGTAACATCTGTTCGGCCATGAAACACAAAGCCGCCTTATATACCCAGCTTCTACCAGGCGCTAAAATGACTGGCTTTACCATTTGTCAAGGCACCGAAGACTGCAGTTAAATTCATGGACATGCAGCATAGTTGACAAGACTTTCTCCGCATTCTGCAGTTCACTGCTCACTTTTGAACGCGAGTTAACCGTACATCCGGTTGGCGGAACTTTTTCTCTTCATTGCCGCGTTGCTATGCCCTTCCCGCCGCTTCATCGTCACCGTGTACGTCACGATGACTCGCCCTAAACTGTGTGACAGCGAAGGTCGTTGCTTTATACAGGTTGTCAGTGGAAGAGGAAATGTTTACATCCGTCCCCTGAGATCTGCCCCGGCAGTTATCCCGCATCCAGCAGTTCCTATTCGGCGTCGAATCGTCCCCTCACACCTCGAAGCGTGTGATTTCGGTCTGCGAAGGACCGTATACCGCACGCGTCTTTCCGCATCGCTGTTCGAGAAATTCCGCGCATTCGGTTTGCGGCTCGGAGTCGCAGCCACATAGCACAACAGTCGGGGCATGTGTCAATCTTCTCCGCGCTGGCATTCCGTGCTGCGCTTGCGTAACCCGCAAAGAACGCCGATGACGCATCGTGTTTGTGGTCTTTTCTCACTTATCTTCGGGTGTTTGTCGGAGAAACCGTATAGCATTTGTCCTCAAGACCAGAACCCATTGAACGCGGAAGCCTAAAATAGAAAGCTTTGGCGGCAGGGGCGGGACTTGGCTCGAAGAAAGATCATGTTCTGCGTGTTTGTTGGGTTAAACAGCGCCCGAAGTATGAGATGGACCAAACAAGGTAGCGCGTGCCAACACACACGTTTGGGAAAGGTGCTACATGTACCAAGCAGTTGCCATGTTATCTTTTTTAAAGAGAGATTAATTTTTGCGTAAAAGTGTTCGTATAAAAGGCACAATAGTTTTCCAAATTTGCGATAAGCGACGGAAAGCTATCGGTGTCGGACGCTGTCGTACTATAAGCCAATCGTCCGAACTTGCGCACATCCTGTACCTACGTACGTACGTTCGGTTTTCTTCGTTCGTACTATCTCAAACACAGACAGACAGACAGACAGACAGACAGACAGACAGATTTCATCTTTGAGCGCATTTTTTTAGGTTGGGAGGGGGGGGGGGGGATGGGTAATAAAAAGCAGGAGTGTTGTAAAACGGTGGACGTTACGCATTACGCGAGTGACAAGGGGCTACCATAAAAGACAATTAGGGAGTACAAGGAGGCAAGTGTAGCGCGTGAACAAGCCACACATATGTGGCGCCACTTGTGCAGTATACACAACATATGGAGTACGAGTGAGACACAAAGCCATTGGCTGCATAATAGAGCTTGCCGGTCGACTACGTCGCTTCCATCATCACTTTCATTCATAAAGGGGCGCAAGTGTTTGCCAAAATAACTCAGCAACTCTCGAACAGAAGTGTAGGCACAAGCACGAACGTACATACATACCATCCATCTATACCATTCGTACATCACAGTGCCGCATTGCATCGCCCGGAATTACCCGCATTGCGACACGGGCAAAGCGCGAAACACTCGTGTACATCGACACGAATAAATTTTAGAGCGTCTGATATAAAATAGCCAAGAATTTTTCTAACTACGCCAGTTGATCCTGTAAGTAGGGCTATGACACTCTATAGTTTAAACGTAACGATCGCTTGAAGTCAATAGATGTAGTCATGCGTAACGAGAGGAAAATATGCACGAGTGACACAAAGTCGATTTCCGTGGGCTGGACCCCTCTTCTACGGCACCGCTGACCATAGCAGTTTCCTAAGGCCAGACCGTACGTTGCCTGAAGAAAGTGTGGTAGCCAATGCACCCGCCTGTACTATCCGTATAGTGTGTCCCCTGAGAAGCTTCATGAGCTCTAGTCCCGATCTAGACCGAGTGAACGTTACAGAACGTTTCTCTCTTCGTCTTGGGAAAAAAGAAAATAATAAACGCTCTGCTAGGTTAGTGACCGCATGTCCTTTGCGTCCGCCACGGTGGCCTAGTGGTTATGGTGCCCGATTTCTAACCCGGAAAATCCGGCCATGGAGGTCGCATTTTCGGTGGAGGCTGAAATGGTAAAGGCCCCTGCACTGCGCGTTGTCAGTGCACGTTCAGGAACCACGGGTGGTCGAAATTTACGGATCCCTGCGCACTACTGCGTCCCTCATGTTCATATCGTGATTTCGGGCTCGTTAAGCCCTGTCAGCTATATGTCATTTGCGTTCCCACCGATTTCACCTCTTTCAAACAGTCTGCGATACGATATCGCATCGTATCGATATCGATGTCGTATCTGAATAAGTCCACAATACGATATCGCTTGTTCTCAGACGTATAGTTTGCTTTTTTTAGGTGCGGAGCACCTTATCTGGCTGGCCTGCGGCGTATCTCTGCTGTCGCCACGGTGGGCCCATCCTGCAGGCAGTACTGTCTACGGTGTGTGTGCATGTGTGGGCCGATCCTGGAGACAGTGAACCCAGGCAGTGCATATGTAGGGATGTCGTGTCAGAAGCGATTCTAACGAGTTTCTGCTTACGCGCCCGGGCTGTCGGCGTCTAACGTCCTGGTCGTGGCCACAGTAAAGCAAGCCCATTAGCTGCGACTGTCGTTTCCTGTGGGAAACACCGGCTCATCACCGCATGCTTCGCACCTTTCCCTGTTTCACGTTGGTGGAGATGTATCTTGTGCATTGCGTGATGTAGAAAAAAAGAGCCAGGCATGCGCGGAACCGCGCACGGACAGTGACAGCGTAAGCTATAGGAGCGACCTTCTTAGAGGCCATTTTAAACGCTTGAGGAAACTATAGCGCAAGTAGACGTGGGTAGGTATCCCCTGCGCCATAACTCTTATCATTTCGCCAAGTAGGGAAGTACTCACTACGCAGTAATTACGGCGGTATTGTAACGTGCAAATATATAACTGCACATCTTGGAGAGTCTCATGGCGTCGTTTTCCCGAGAACTATCCGAACTATCGACCCGGCGTCGACGGCGAGCTGCGGTTTGGGCTTCTCTCTGCACAGCTGCCTGTTGCGCCCGACGTTGCCTTGATGCAGCCGCGCGCGTAGCTCTGCGATTCGCTTATTCAGCAGCGGTCCCCACCTTGCGAGGAGGCGCCACCAGGTATATCGAAGAGCCATGTCAGGTTGCTGTCGGGGCTGCGTACGTCGCCTGCCGCGTGATGCATGACACGACACAACAAAACTGCTTCAAAAGTGCAGCGCTTCGTAATAATGACGACGGGAATGTTGAAGAAGATTGTTTCTTAATTATGATGTTGATGATGCCTCTGTAATGGGTTCAGAGCTATAAACCATGCAGCCCTGTGTTCTTTCAAATGATTCCTCGAACTCCTTATGCAATCCACCTTCCCCGACGTGTAGTGGCGTATTATTATTCTGCCACGTAACATTACATTTGTTAATGCGATTCCTCGACAGACGATATACCTGTTTAGGTCTTTTAGCGAAGATTTTTCAAGCACAGGCGTGGCTCAGTGGTAGAATGCTCGACTGCCACGCCGAGGATGTGGGTTCGAATCCACGCGGAGGACGTGGTTCGAATCCTCCTCGGCGCTGGTTATCTTTTCTTAAATTTGCGCGATAGCGGTTACGGACACCAGCGGCGGCGGACAACTACGGCGCAAAAACGGCCCTTGTTGTGATCTCATAACAGCTTACGCTGTAAAACGCTGCGTCTTTCTGCGTGAACGTCGCTGTGCATGAGTGATGCGTGCACGGTCATTGCAACCGCGGAACTCGTCCGTTCTGGTTTCGTGGGACGCAATGAATACGCTCTATATGCTTTGGTACCTCTACTTGAGATTATGGGATTGGTTGCGTTCGTGGTAATTGGTTTGAGTGGTGATAACATGAAGAAAGCCGCTTGAACACCTGCTACATGTGCACGTTACGAGACTCCTTGGCGGTGAAAATTACTCTATATAGTCCCACACGGTTTGCGTACTTCGTAATCGGCCCATAGTCAGTGCACGTACAACCTGGGTGAGCGTTGCAGAGGACTGTCATATTGTTAAAGAAAAAAGAAGTGTATCAGCTAAGCCTCAGTTGACTTGTGTGACAAGCAATTTGCTTCTCTGCAACACGTGTTTTCTGAACTCAGTCTCAGACGTTGACGAGACAGCAGCGACAATCCATATCACGTGCACTTGCATGTATGTAATTCACGCGTAATGTCCAATAAAATGTTAATTTGCTCATCAGCGCTTGTTGTGTGTGTGTGTGTGTGTGTGTGTGTGTGTGTGTGTGTGTGTGTGTGTGTGTGTGTGTGTGTGTGTGTCGTTTCTTCGTATTTCAGTCGGTTGTCTCGTTGTGGTGCTCTGTTACACTTCAGTATGTACCGCCTCTAGTTTCTCAGCCGTTGCTTCAAAACGGTGAATGCCGTCAGCGTGCTTTGCGTGTTTTTCCGCGCGAATTCGACGCTTACCGTTTGTTCCGCTCGCTTCAGAAAAATGCGGCAGTTGTCACTTCGTGAGTAACATTCTCGACGAACTCTTAAAATTCCATTTCCTCATTCCGATCGAGGCTTCAGCGACGCGAGTATGTGCTTTGTCAACTTGACGGCCGCCCGCTAGTTTGTTACCCACGTGAGTGACGGGCGCGTCAAAATGACGCGCGTCGCAGAGTTCCATGTTCCCTCGTTGTCGCGATGATCCACTTTCCCCAACATCTGCCGCGCTCAGAGTTAAACGAACGATTACTTCCGAGCAGCTAGTGAATTAATGTGCAGGCAGTGCGTTAATATACGAGGCGAAAAATGCTAGAGGCCGTGTACTATGCAATGTCATTGCACGGTGAAGAACTGTGATGGCAATTTCCAGAGACTCCTCCACTGCGGCGTGTCTCATAATCATACAGTGGTTTTGGGACGTAAAACCAAACATATTATTATTATTATTATTATTATTATTATTATTATTATTATTATTATTATTATTATTATTATTATTATTATTATTATTATTATTATTATTATGTGGGCTTTATCAGGTCACCATCTCCATAGCCGCACCGACGACACTAACATGCTCTCAAACAAACCACGAACGACAGCTGTCGTCGAAATCGATTTGATTACATCGGGACGTATAGTTTCGGTTTCATCGTTTGATTGTGGTTCGTTTAAGAAAAGGCTCAGCGTTCTTGGGGGTTCAGGCAAAGGTACTGAAAGAGATCGAAAGAGGAGGAACGTCGTAGTGGAGGGTTCTTGAAATTTTCACCACCTGGGGTTCATTAATGCTTCATTTTTTTTCGTCCTAAATGTCCCATGAGACCTCTTTACTTTATTTGCAAGATGCAGCAAACCATGTTTGGTTTTTTTTCTACACCATGTGTAGGTTACTGGTCATGATAATCATCGTCAGCCTATTTTAGGTCCACTGCAGGACAGAGGCCTCTCGCAATGATTTCCAATTTGCGCTGAAGGCCAGGGTTCAATTGTAGACGTCGTGTGGGAGAGGTGAAACAAACGGTGAAAGAGTAAACGAGAACATTTTTGCAGCATAGCAGTAAGCAAGGAGCTTACATAAATTCAAGCGAGCACTGTTATGTAGTTCCTCGACTTGAGACCAATAACGGACGTCTGGTTAGATGAGAGTATACGGCTGAAATCTCGGCTAAAACTTACATTATTGTAGTACGTTTATGCGTCTTAACGGTCGAGATGGCGAGAAAGACAAATTTATGATGTCACCTCTACCTCCTCCACCTCCTCGGGAAACCAACCAGCAAAGTGGCAACGTGCGGTCAACGTAGAGAACATGGTCAAGTGGCGTAGAGCTAGACAACCACCTAAAATTTAATAATCACATATCTAAAATAAAACAAAAGATTGCCTACGGGATCCGAATTCCACTAAAATCACGATATGTATTTCAGCAGAATGTTTTGTTGTCGTATTCCTCATTTGTTCATTCACACATTAACTACTGCATTGTGTGCTGGGGAAACATTTACACGATACATGTACATTCATTACAAGTACTACAAAATCAAGCTGTTAGAATAATTACGTTTACTGCGTTTAACCACAAATCCGCATATTTTTTACAATCCAACCGCATTTTTTTCCGTGTCGCAACTGGTTAAATATAACCTTCCGAAATTCCTGTTCCAAGAAGTCAACCACACACGATATGATGGCGTTATACCCCAATCTTATCTGACAAATGGCATTATACTAGGTTTGCTCGCAGCAACAACTCTTTTACCCAAAATACATACTAATTACGGTAAGGGGAGTGTCCTTTTTTCGTCCATCTTTCTGGAATTCCATATCCATCGAAATAAAAACCATGAAGACGACGAATATAAAAAAAAAAATTACACGATTGTGTGGTTTCTCTCTCCGATGAATAGCAATGCTCGTAATTATAGTTATTATGTATTTTAGTTCATGAGCTTGTTCTTGTCACTTCATGTGCTTTTATTCTTCTCCTGTATACCTTATTTTTGCTTTACTTGAACAACAATTTTTGTTTACCCCTTTTATAATGCATATGTTTTGTAATGCTGTACCCTAGCTGCGTTTATTTTTCTCTTATTTATTCTGATAAGGAGGTCACATAGCAGTCTTTGACTTCGGGACCTCCTCCTGTATATTTTCACCACGTAATATGTGTACTAATTTACAATAAAATTTGATTCCGACAAAGCCCCAGCTGTTTTAAGGTCTCAGAAGGCTACAAGACTTCCTACAGGACTTCCGAAGCTACAAGACTTCCGAATCGGATGCCAAGGCTTCGTGCCTTCCATGCGTTCACGGACGAGGTGTTCAAGGATAGCGGCGCCGTGGTTAAATCGCTTCTCGTTATAAGTGCCGCTTCAGCCTGTCCTTGTAGAAGGGGAGCCGTCCGCGATGGACCATTTCATTGCTTTAATGTGCGTTTCCTATCTCTCTGACATTTCCTTTCTCAAGCAGCTGAGGTAGGCGTCGATGTACGTGAAAATGAAAAAAACTGACTCCTATTCGCTTGCTCACATTCGGGCAATCTCTGCGCTGACGCACGTTCTTTTTTCAATGCACGTATTGGCAGTCAGTTTCGGTGTACTTTGCAACGGTGCGCTGTGATGTGAAAAGGATGTTCATGTGTACACACGCATGCGCTACAGGATCTCTGTACTGACGGTGCTATTCCTACGAACATTTGTCTTTATTTACATTATAAGCATCGCGAAGCTCGATCTCCCCTAAGTGACATACATGGAATAACTGGAATGCTTACAGCACATGTTGGACCCGTTATGTCACATGCGTGTCACAAAAGTACCGAAAATGGGGCGAGTTAGGTGGCATTCATTAAAAAAAAAAAATTCTTCAGCTCGAACACAATAAACGAAGCCGATGCAGGCAGAATGTCAGCTCAGATGGTACCGCGCAATTCAAAAATTCGCGAGCATGAAGTGGAACCAACTCGTTCAGGTTATAGGGTGGATTCGAAATCGTTGGGAGAGGCCTTTGTTTTGCAGTGGACATTGAAGAAGAAGAAGAATAAGAAGAAGATGATGATTATGATGATGATGTAAGGAAAGAGAACAGCGCTTGTCTGTCCTCTTTACTTACGTCTTCGTTTATTGGGTGCGCACTGAAGAACTTATAGAACTTGGGAATAATCTAGGCAGGAAAGCGGCGTTGTTGTTGGCTCTTATGCTTCTACGTTTTATTCCTTGCCTGTCCTCGGTGCGTCTCGCGTTTCGTAGAATTGTGCGCGTCATATATAATTTGTGGCTGTGCGACGCGGCTCTCCAACAGCTGCGCGTGACGTCCGGGAAAACTTGCCTATATACACTATTGGACTGACATGGCGTCGTTTGAAGGTGTTTGTGCAAGGCAGTGCCGCGTGCGTTGTTCCTAGCGATTAGAGCAAATGTTGGGCACGAGGTGCATGTATGCCACGTGCCTGTGAGTCTTCGCCAGATGGCGGCTGTCGTCGGCACAAGCGCGACCTCCGGTTTCTACAGGCTCCTGCGTTATGCGAAGGAGAGCTGAGGTTCGTGCATGCATTGTTGTCGTTGCGGTGAAAACTCTCACGGCGCGTTGTGGAAGAAACGAGCGACGGAGGCTGTTGAATGCTATCAACACACTGGTGGTACGTGATGTTCCGTTAGTTTGTGCAGCGGTAGCTGTTAAGCTTTTCGTTTGCGCTTTTCGTTTGCCCCGCCACGGGGCAAACGAAAAGCTTGAAACGAGAAGCTTGATATGATTCAGGTCACTTGATATGATGCTACTTCTAGTCGCGTCGTCTAGCAACTACCTAGCATAGCCACACTTGCATATCCTAGCTTAGTTACAGGTAGCGTGGCCACGTAAGATATCACATGCAGTCACGTGACCCGAAACACTTTACGTGGCGTCACAGCTAGGTAATCACGTGAAGTGTTCCCGCCAAAACCACGTAAGCAGACGTCACATCCGGAGGTTTCCCGCCAAGCCAATTCGAACCCAGACGCGGGGCTCAAATCACGTAGCATGAAGTCACAGCTGGTCTCGTGACATGTTCCTGCCAAAAGCATGTAACAGCTAGCCATGTGACAAATCACGTGGCTTAGTCGACTTTGTAGGAGCCAGAAGAAGCTTGGTCGGCCGCATGCTCCGCTGTTAGTCAGCTGCCCAAATTTTTGCATGCCGGGTGATAAAATACCGTCCGAAACGCTGTCGCAGCTAGAAGACAGGACAGCGACTGAACGAGTATTTGCGTGCCCGGTCTTCTTGCGCTCACTCCGTGTTTGTGCTCACATCTCTGTGGTTTTGTTCTTGGCATCAGTCACACGATACTAAGAAATACGCCTTGACTTATGCCTCTACGTTACTTTGAGAAATTATAACGCACCCACTGCAGTTTATAGGCTAATATGTTATGGGCTAAAGAGCGCCATCCCACTTGGAAAGGGAGGAGTCGAGGCCTTGGCAAGTGACAACGTGGTCACCTGCCAAGACCATCCCTTGGCAGGTGACTACGTTGTCGACATAGTGGGTCCTCAAACGAACACTAAACGAGCAACACTAAATGAGTCAGAACCATATAGAGCTTTCTAGAACTTCGTCTTCGACATCACGTCTTCTGCGACAACAGTTTAGTGTCTGAACTTCCACCTCCTGAACTGCACGCCGAAGTACCGGCTCAGCACGTGGATGTCTGGTGATGGCATGTTTTACTACCTCGCCGTACTTTAACTGTTCTGCCGCGATCAGTCGGATCCTTACTCCAAGACATTCGTCTTTGTGCGAATCTGTGTCCTCGCTCTCTCCACGGACCCTGACGTTTCATAAGCACATAGCTGCAAGCCGGCATAGTTGGCGCACAATACCGTAAAATTAAGTTCTTGTTCACTGACCACAAGACATGAGAGAACAAACTCGCGCATGAAGCGCGAACTTTCAGCAACGCGAATTAGGAAGTCAGCTCCAAGTGTGTGTCGTTCTTGCGTTGCCTCCGGTCCTGTGTTACCCCGCCAGCTTAGTGGTTAGGGCGTTGGCTTGCAAAACTCGAAGTCACGCTATCGAATCCCGAAAACGCCGGCCGAATTTCGATGCGGGCCAGGGTAAAAAAAAAAGAAAAAACCCGTGTACTTATATTTAGATGCACTTTAAAGAACGTCAGGTGGTCAGCATTACCCGGGCCCTCCACTACGGGGCATGTTTTTCTCACAGTATATACACTTTGCGTTGATAGTCTATTAGTGTAATATTATTTCGTTTCCACTAGAGCATGCTTACTGAACGCGCACTCTTGTTTGGGTATTCTATATTCTATTCGATGTTCGAAGCTGAATATTCCTATTCGATTAGTTTTCGAAAAATTTGATATTCGTACACCGCTAGATAATGACGCTCAGGAACTTTTATTCGCCTTATACCTCGAAACAGGTATGTCGAAGCCTTTGTTCTGCTCTCATATGTTGCTGTGGCCTAATGCCGACTTCGCGCTTAACCAATGTGTAGTCCGATTATCTACGTCTACTATGACGAGTCGCATGTGCGCGCGGTATGTAATTTCGCTTTTCTTTCTTTCTTGTGGCCGACTCTGCACTGCCTGCGTCAACCGTGACACTGGCTGCTTTTGCGCTGCGCCTTTCTAACACTCTACGTCGCGCCAGTGTTTCGAAAAGCACGCTGTACTTCACGTCAGCGTTTTAATACAGTCGTCAAAACACCGTCGTCTCGCGGTCGGTGACTGACGACCACAATGTTTGTTCCGCCTATTACCGTCATTCAGCGGGCTCTGTCGTAAGGGCATTTTTCGAAGTGACGTTCCGGAATGCGCCCGTGCGAGTGACGGCTGCAACTGTTCCGATTGTGTTTCGGGGCCTTGATAAGGTGTAGCACAGCTGTGCCAGGAATCATTTGCGAGACTATACCAGCATCGAAACTTCTCAGTACTTGTCATGGAGCATGTCTGCAGTCAAAGCCCCTTTATGTCTCGCACGCGTGCACCCTGCCACCTCTACCTAACCAACTATTGCGTGAGACCACTCGATGACTGCATGCATTACGTTTGATATCCTTAGGCACTGGCGCAACCATGTAGAAATACTATTCTGGAGGTGCTATGTGCGGCAATGTGTAAATATCGTGGACAGAAAAGCGGCAGAAAGGGGGTGTCAGAAAGTTCCGGGCCGTGTTTTGACACCGAAACGCGGCGCCTCCAGCTACGCCCATGTCCTTAGGATACACATATAATATTGGCGCCATATGTTTTCACCGGCCTACTGTGAGTCAGTACGCAATGAACGCCGTCACTGAATAGTCAGTTTTAAAATCTAGCAAGGTCGAAGCATCGTCGCCTTCGTGGCGTATGCGCCAGTCTCAGCTACGATCAACCACTCTCATGCACCAAATGGACTTCGTTATTGCACGCAACGTGAGCCGATGCGTCAGAGTTTACCGCCGCATTGCAACTTTTGTTCGTTTTTTGCACGAAATATGTGCGAACAGATGGATGGATTTTGACATAAACGATGCTGTCCCAAAGGTCTAGCTTCCTCGTTGTCGCCTTTCTTTTCTTTAAAGCAGAACGCACGGCTTCTTTTAGCGCCGATCGTGCAATTTTTTGTTCGTTTGTCAGTGCTACTACAATATGACATCAGCCTTCCCTTTCTCTTTCTGCTCGCCTTTAAACACATGCCAAGCGATCGTTGTGCTCGTGTCCCACTAATGTGCGAATACCCGCTACGCATGTTGAAAAGAGGTCCCAGTTCGCCTGTTCTATTATTTTCCTGCTCTCTTTCCTGTGACATTGCCCGTGCTCTTAAAAGTCACAGTAGATTGCCGCCACGTTACCCTCTTTTCTAATAACTACCTCCCATCTATCTATTGATCCACTTTCGTTGTAGCACTGTCCCGGCGTCTCTGTTCTATAGCCATCAAGCTATAGTACAGTGCTATAATAACCATAGCACATGTCTCACCAGCGTTTGCGACACTTTGTCGTTAAGAACTACGTAGCGCCCCTTGGTCGCTGCGGGCACCTCCATGGCATGTGTCGTCCACAATCTATAAAGAGGGACTGCATGCGGACCCTCCAGTGATGCGTGCACATCTTGCTCTTGTGCACGTATGTGCAGTTGATCGGGCACGCCATTTATTACGAAGCGTTGAAATTTTAGTCGGTGAAAAATTTGTCTGCCGCTATCCTCTGGTCGCCCTGCACGTCTTGCCAGTTTTCTGCGACGGGAGTAACCGACATGACGAGGCGTCGGAGCATAAAGATAAGATAAAGGCGCAGTTACGTTGTCATGCGGGATAATAAACAAAGGGACCCCGTCTAGACCAGCCTCGCCGTGAACTCCTTCTTCGGCCTCCCTCGTTTCCTGCCCGCATGCTTGACACCGAAAAAACCGCGGTCGTGAAGCTGAATGGCAGTCTTGCGGTGTTCGCGCAAAGCGAGCTCCATCAACACTGACAGGTATATACGCTGTTTTCAGGTATTACGTGCACCGTGCACTGCTTTTGGGCCGTTTGTAGACAGATCAGGCAGTAAGAAACATTTTTACGATCTTTTCTATCTTTCTTTCTTTAGACAAATGCATCTCGTGTCCTCAGTGACCCCCATACTGAAAAAGCAAATGCACTGAGCTTCGCCCTATCCCGGCCATTGAGTGATTCTTGCGTCATGGAGTTGCTTGAGAGAAGCGTGCGTTTTCTGCAGCATATATCTGAGCAAGTACCTCCAGAGTACGTGACCGCGACATTTTCTCTCAGTGATGCCAGCGGCGATTTCTGGAAGCTCAGTGACCTTCCCAGCTGATGGGCGACGTTGCTATTCGCTCCATTATGGATGGCAAGACATAGTTTCGCACATCCATACCAGTGCCGTACGAAAACGGGGCGTTTTCGTATGGCACAGGACGGCAAATGCGAGACGCTCCTCAGAATTTTCGTTGCGCCAATCTTTCTGCAAACGCCTAATGTTCTAATGTAGTGGGCAAAAGTTCTAATGTAGTGGGCACAGAGAAGCCATTGCTATGCAGTTTCGAAAATCATATTTCATTTGATCACATCGTCTAATTTAACAGCCTGAAGGTTCACTCGACCGTTTAAGCATTGTAAGTAGGGTTCACCGCAAGCGTCATATGTCATCTGTCATGGATTCAGCAGAGACTGATGAAAAAGCCTCTCGACAAGATAAGCAACGTTCGTGAGAACTACTAGGGATACATGCATATACGTATGCATTCTGTAACCTTGGCGCCCTATAGGTACTGTGGCTTTTTAGCCAGTAAACGTCAAACCGCGAACCTGGCAAGTTGTGATGTCTATCACGTGAAACTGATAGACATCACAGGATGCCTGAAAGACGACGGCAAGGATTGTAAAGATAGTCTTTCACGCTTGCGTTGGCATAGCCATTAAACGTCTTCTGTAATTACAGCGGCCCTTCTTTGCGTGACAAATATGAATAATGATTTCTTTTTGGCATTAATTTTTGCCGGCATTCCCGTTAGCACGAGTAACCAAAAGTTACAAACCTAGCTACATAAATATACAGGCTTTCGCTAACCGTGTCAAATGAGTATTGTGGTACACGTACCATTTTTGTTTCCTCAACACATTTCCTACACACTGCGGGGTACGGGAAAAAAATTCGTAAAATGAACACATATTATTAAAAAATGAGGCGGGATAAGGCCTATTGTTTTACGCTGTTTATTGTGAAGTATGTTTGCTTCTTTTCTTTTCACTGCCCGACTCGGTTTGTTTGTTTTTGTTTTTGTTTTTTCCGCAATCGCTCAGTCACCGATGTAAGGGTCGCTTTCCGAGCGTACAGAATTTCGTCTTAGTTGCCAACGGAAAGATCCACGGCGCGCAGGCGAGCAAACGCACCCTCAGTCGTGCAACTGCTGTGTGCAGAAACGACCTTGTAGGCCAATTGCCCGCTGTGTGTAGCTGTGCACGCACGTGGTTCGGCTGTGCGCGCAGCTGTCACATCGGGGCTTGTTTGCGCAGCCTGCATCGCCCGAATGCTTTTTGCTGTATGTGGATAGACGAGAGAGACCCTCAGTGACGGGCGCTACATAGCTGCATTTCGAAATGCGCGACGCGGGCATGCATCATTCCGTTCTTACGCAAAACAATTTCGCCGTCTAAGCACGCCGCTGTGAACTGATCTAAGGCCTCCAGCTGGTCAGAGGAAATGCCCCGACTGTCAGCAGGCGTCCTCCGGCTACGAATTTGGACAGGTACGAGCGCACTGATCTACAAATGTACCTCATCGCGTATTCATATTTTTCGCTAGCAGTTGCGAGCTTCGTCGCTGCGGGGAAACATTTTAACAAGAGCTCATAGGCGGGGAAAAAAATGTTTTGCACTCACTTGATTTAGCTGGCTAGTTTCCCTTCCCGATCGATCAGCGATTTGAACTCAGTGGTCCAGTCAAGTTGGTGCCTGATCAGCAGCTCCTCTGGACACGTCGCGTTGGGGCCCACCGTTTAGTACTATGGAGAGTTCAGTTTCTTTTTGAGTTAGGACTATCTGTGATACTGCTGTCAACTAACTACACCACTTTGATCGTTTGTCCATCTCATGTTACACAGTCAAACGAACCAAGCCGTATTTTCATTTACTATAGCTGCGCCTCGTTTTGCGGCTATTCCGGTGAATGCAAACACATCTTGCACATGCGTTTTCTTGCTTTCGCACTAAATTATGGCGCTGCGCCTCCTGCTTTGTGTAAATGGCTTTGAACTTCGTGTAACTACGTTTGACCTCTGGTTCTGCGAGCGACATGATGCTTTTAATCACGAGTGCTTGACAAGCAATGTACTCTTCCGCGTTACTGCTCGGGCAGTCGTGAGCTCCGAGTATGGCATTTCAATCGCTAAGCGCCGTAGATGCACATATGACTGCGTCAAGCTACGATCCACATAATGCGGCCGCAATATTGCGAGCGCGTAATGACGCGGCCTTTTTCTACGCCGATTCTCGATTCCATGCATTCGTTGTCGAGTTGCGAATCGTTTGCGTTATTTATTTCCTCTTGCGTGACCCCCAGAGACCACCTGTTATGTGACATTCGCGCAACTGTTGTATACATGTAGTTACGTTGCCCTTTCTCTCTGCTGACATTCGTACCGCATCCACTATTCGAGATGGTATAGTATAGCTGCACAACCATAAGCCCTCGCCTGTCAACGTTTTTCCGTTACCAGGTGGAATCCTGGAGAGAGAGAGAGACAAACCGGGCGATAAAAAGGTCGACCGTAATGTCACCTATTGGCGCTGTTAATGCACCGTGCCCCATCACGTGACTTCCCGGAAGTGGATGGCGAGGGCGCGATTTCCGCTCGCAGGTGCCATGGCATGCATGCGCGTGGCTTTCACGTGTCCGATGCGCTCGCTACGCTGATTTCGTTGTTCTTTCATTCTTTTTTCTTTCGTTTGTTGCTGCGTCTCTCATAGCTGCATTCACACTCGCGTAACTGCGCCCCACACTGTATCGATATTCGCGGAATGTCGCCTGACAGTGGCTCTGCAGATACAGATGCAATGCATCGAGGTTCGCTCATTACGAGAACGCCTCGCGCCAACGCTTCGGTCCCCTTTCCCCGACTGCTTTATTTCGGCGCTAGCAACAAGCAAAACAGGAGGGAGGGGACGTGGGGGAAACGAATGGAAGACAGCTCGTTTTCGTTCATACAAGGCGCACCATGCCGAAGAAATCACCGCTTAATTAGTGAACAATAAGCTGCGACATCGTATCACCCGTGTGTGTGTGTGTGCTTGGTACTCGCGGGTTCTTCTCCAGAGCTATAGGCACTGTGGCGCGAAGGTGGGATGACGATTCGTTCAGAGCTAGCTTTTTTTAATGGTCTTCGCAACCTGGTAAGTTGACCCGCTCCCCTTCTATTACCGGCGATTTCTTCGTGGTTCCTCATATATTTTAATCAGTACAGCTTTAAATTATCACACCAACGAAACACGTCGTTCCTTTTCTGTGCCTGTAATGGTACTAAGGAGTCTTGAATGAGCAAAGTTATCACATTAGTATTTGCGACTGTTTAATGCTTAATGTCAGGATGTGTTCCGCGTGTGATTTGCATCTGTGGAGCTCTGAGCACAGCGCTTCATTTTCCGTCATATTTACCTGAAGTATCCAACATTCCATGTGTATTGGCACACAAAGATCGTCAGTACTCGTATTTTCTCTCACACACATTTGTCTCATTTACATCATTATTTAGTATTTCTATTCCTCGTTCGTTTCTACTTTGTCTATGAGGAAACTTTCTCATGTATTTGGATTTTACACTGGCTTCTTATGCATACGCCTTTATATTTGCTTATCAATGAAAACCACTGCTGCTGATGCTAGTCGAGGCCGCTCTCCGACAGAGCAGCGCCTTTTCGAATTAAGGTCGTACTAATCCAATTTATTTTACCCAGCGTTCGCACCATCTGTGCCGAACACTCGTTACATTTTTTTCGGAATTGTCACTCTGAAACACGCTAAAGTTTCCTTTAAAGACTTATAAATACGACAGACCGCATACAGAACTGAAACCTTTCATGGTAGCTTACTCAGACTTGTGGCTTGTATTCATAAACCTACCTTATCCTCATCGCATGATTTCCTTATCTTCACTGTGCCTTTATCACGCTTCATGAGAAATTTGTCCAACATCTACAAACAAGCCTTATGGTGGTCTTATGGATACGCGCCTAATTCGCCTTCACCAGTATAGTGCACCAGTATTGTGTACGCGGTCGCTTTAATAGTCGCGTTTTTGCCAATAATCCCCTTTATGATTTTGCTTCATTTCGTTAAAAAACGCTTCAATGTTTCTCAATTTATTTGCAGCCTCGAGACTGATGAATGTATTCATCCATTGTTTTCATTATTTGTGTCGTATCTGTTAACAGCTCTTTGTGACTGCCACTTTAGTACGTTTTCATTGATGTTTGTGTCAGAAATTTATGCCATCACTTGCAGGAGATCCAAATTCAGTTTGTAACTACGACACCCCCCTCCGCATGTGCGTATTTTGCATGTGCGCATAATTTGATCCACACACACACAAACACACACACACGTGCTTAGCATTCTGTCTACAGCCTAGCCATCGTACCGTACCTTCCGTCGCGTCTTCATACGTCTAAGTCGTCCCTGACACTGTCGTCAATTGCAGGCATTTCTCGAGCCTTCGTAATTCGGCGCCCCTTCGCAAAGTCTGCACGTGTGCTTCGATACCGTTGTTCCGTTCAAGTTTGCTATCGCCCTTCAGGTTCCGGAGCGCACCTTACCGGCACGTGTCGCGTGCTACTGCAATACTTCCTTCAGTCGAAAGGATGCGCAGGTTTCTTATCGATAATGCACGTCTTGTCGCTTGTTACATGGCGTTGCTAAACCTTTATTTCTTCTCTTGCGAGTGCAGGGCTTCGCATTGTTACGTGAAGGCAGACAGTAAATTTACGATATATTTACGATACTGTTTAGAGTGAACAAAAATGGCTTAGTTCGCGCCAGCCTCAGCAACCCTTCGTCTTCTTCGATGCGGCTCTTGAGGCTTGCTCCTGCATTACGTAGCGTATGTAGCAACAATAGCTATGTACAGAGCATTACGTAATAAGAGGGACCTATACATAAGTGTCAAGAAATAGAAAATCATTTTCACTGAACTACTGTGACAGAAAAAAGAAAAATCGCTATCGTCTTGTAAAGGAAAAGAAACAGCTCTACATCATGTTTAAACAGCAGTTCTTGAGAAATTTGCAAGCAGGTGCTTTTTCGTGAGACACTGTGTAGTGAGCAAGGAACAAAATAACTGATCAGTTACCTCTATTGTGTTATTCGGTAAATTGTTCATTGTCTTGTTTTGGGGAAAATGGAGTGGTAAGAAGTTCTGCATTTGTTCTGCATTTATTCGCTAATATTTTTGTGTTATCACAACGAGTGGTTATGTAATATGGATCCATAAGACAGTCGAAGCGATTGATACCTGTGTCACTGCTGTATGCTCCGCGCATCAGTTTGAGTCTTAGTTTCTGCCTACGTACACCCAGCAGATCCCATTCTAAAGTGGTCTTTATTTCCGATATACGCTAGACCGCGGTCTGTAATGCTGACAGACAAATCGTACCCCTTGATTGTGCCCTTTTTCAATTTTATTAAATTTATCTTCACAAACGTGGCCTACTACGCAGGCGTAATCGAATGTTGTTCTGACGTGCAACAAACAGTTTCCTTAGCTTCGTGCGTTGCCTGCTTGAGGAAGGGGGGGGGGGGGGGATTTATCGGGATTCAATGCGGCGTCTTACTTGCCTTTGCTATGACAGTCTCAATCAGTTTATTCCAAATGAGTGTTTCGTTAAACAGACTCCTAGGGACTCCTATTATGATTGTATTTCAACAAACCTGCCATCGATATTATATCGGTGCCGTGCTTGCCAATTTTTCTGGAAAAAGGTTGCGCTACCGAACTTTTTAAAATTTATATTCATGTACCACATTTTTTCGCCACTTTGCTACCTTGTCTGGATCCGCTTGCAGTATGTTAATATCAGTTTCAGTAGTAATTTCTCTGTAGATCACGCATTCGTCAGCGATCAGTTTTATGGGCGGTGTAACGTTTTCGGCAACGTTGTTTATGTGTATTATGAACAGTGAGGGTCCTAGCGTGCATCCTTTGGTAATACCTGAACAAGGATACTGGTGTACAATATTCAGGACGACGTAACTCGTTCACATGAAATTGTGTACAGCTGAGCCCACATGCACTGGCTGCCTGTGATGTGGTCGGGTGTATTCGTTCCTCATTTTACGAACCTCTGAGGTTAACCTGGAGTAACAACTTGCTAAGTGCATCTATTTCTCGCCTTTGCGCAGCGTTGTCCCCAATTAGAGATAAAGTTCACGTTTCTCCCCGCTGCTCTGTAGAGCGTTAAATAAGGCTGTCAGACGCGTGTATTCGGCCTGACGACATCACGACCTTTTTAATCCCAGCGAATTCATATGCAGTGGAAATTGTTCTGTAATCAGGCACGAATTACAATAGGATTCTTTGCGATCGTCTCATAACTGCGATCGTCTCACCTTTGCGCCAGGAGCTTAGCTCCACTATACGTAACGGCGAAGTCACGAATTTCGACGCATATTTCAACGCTGCAGGGCTTTCGGACACCTCACGATGTGCAGGCATGGCATTTGCAGCTGGCACTGACACCGCTAACGACGAATCGGCTCGCAGGTGTACAGCCCCGAATGTATAGCACTGTCGCCACAGGTGTGCCATTTAACGTGCGTTTACAGATTTGCGCAATCGAAACGCAGCCTGTGCACAGCGGCAGTTATATCTCTTCGAGCGTACTAGTCCTCCTAACTGATATTTAGGTGCACATTCGTATACTCGCCTGCGCGAGCGATCAAGTCGGCACAGAGGTATAGCCCATCACCAGTGACTGTTTCTATTCATTTGCTATGGCGCACCTTTGAAGCGGCCTTTTTGAAAGCGAGTCCTACATTTGATTATTGCTATTAAGTTGGGACAGGCGAGAAATCTTATGCTTCTTTTGCTTATAGTTGAGCTGATATGCTTATGCTTATGGCGCTTATGCTGCTTGCTTGGTTTCCGCAAAAGGGAAAACACTCGCGTTCGGGCCAACTTCAGTGAACATTTCTTTCTTGTGTACGCCCTGCATGCTTTCGGAACCGCACGTCTCTATGCATTCAGTTACGCGTGAGCCGCGCCATGCAGCCTGTCAGGCCTCGTTTGCGAACGACTGTTGATTTGTGCCTCCCGCATCGATCGAGAAAGCTGTTGCGCGCTTCGTTCAGACCAAGAGTGTATGAATACAGTCTAAAGGCACGTATACATATATACCGCTCGTGCGGCGAACGTTTGGCGAATGCGTGTGGGTCCATGAGGGCGCAAAAGCAACAGCAAATAACTAGTGAGCTTGCGCAGCTGGTTCCTTCTTTGGTGCCTCAAAAAAAGACTCGTACTGCTAGGTATACAGAGAACAGCTTCAGAGAACAGCGAACAGCCTCAGAGTATACGACTTAAAACGCATAGCGACTTAGCGTAGTTTAGTTCAAGAATCTCGTGGCAATAAAGAATTTATTAGGTACAAGATTTATTTAAGAGCATTATATTCTAGAAAGCAGCGAATGCATTGCCTACGCTCCTTCAGCTTGCAGATGACACTGTCATTATTTTCCCTTTCGGAAGCAGTTGATTGCACGCTGTGTTGATGGCTGTGTTGATAAAATGACGTACGCCTTACTTATGGGAACTTAAGACTCTTCGCTGTATTTTTTTTTTCTCTGCTGGGACGCACATTGTTCTTGTGTTAACTTTATGTGGCCAGTTCTGGAAAGCGATAGTAATTTTGTGTTTGGCTTTACTTTATTCGAAGTCGTTGCTTGCTTGTTTTGTTTGCGCCTGCCTACGTTTGAAATATACTTTTTCACTAAAGCGGAAGGAGCGTCCGTTCTCACACACGATTCCATGCGTCCCAACGTGACCGTATGCATCATGTAAAAATTTACAACAGGAAAGCAAACGCACTGAAAATATACGAGAGCCTCTGCACAGGTCGTCTGGCTTCTTTGTTCGCTCCAACTATTTATAGATTTCAATTCCTGACCTCCGCACAGTTGCAAACTAGGTAGGCGGCGAAGTTTAAAGTTCGACGTAAGCCCGCCTACTCGTAATGTTACAGGGCAAAGGTAGCTAGGCGATAGGCTTTTCTTTTTGGACGGCATTTTGGGGCCGTGTCCTCGTGTCAGCACAGGTGCACTAATCCATGGAGTGCTCTTGACATACTGCTGAAGGCTAACGCATCGAGCAACCGCAGGGACATTATCACGTTAATATAGGCGCAGGAACAACACTCACATTGACAGGAGGAGACAGGACAAGCGCTCACTTTCATCTACCTTTATCTTTGGCTACGCCGACAAATATATACACGTACGTGTATATATTTGTCGGCGCAGCCAAAGCGCTCACTTTCATCTACCTTTATTTTTGGCTACGCCGACAAATATATACACGTACGTGTATATATTTGTGTTGTTCCTGCGCCTATATTACCGTGATAATGAACATGCACCATCTAGCCCAGTATCAAGTTTTGTTAAACTATACAACCGCAGGGAATATAGGGCAAGTAATTTTCGCTATAGCCTGGCGACATATAAACACGAGCCTTTCGCGTTCTATGCGAGTTATATCTACTTTCCTATATCCTCCTCACTCAGTGAAGAGCAGCCAACCGAGCTCACTCCTCACTTTCGTTCATCCTTATGTCTCCTGCACTCATGCCACTCATGTCACTGCTTTCACGCACCAAGCTGGCGCTGCAACGAAATCACCTAAGCTATAACTTCATATTTTAGCGTGGGGGAAGGGGTTGTACCCGTGTGTACTCGAAACTATTTACTATTCTGTTCATCACTAAGTGCCAAATAATTGCTTTTAATTAGTCAACCTTTCAACATTTCTTTGGTCGTTTACATCTCAGTTATAACGTTGTACGCCGCCGCAAATAAACCCGGAAGCAAGCATTTCTTTCGCGCTGACATTTGTCCTCTTTCTTTCTTTTTTCTAGAAAATACACAAGCCCGCGAAATACGTGAAATACGAATTAAATGCGCTCGCGCACCGCGACTCCAGCGCTCCCTAGCGACACTTGACAGACACGTAGCTGCATGATACATGGAAGCAAGGGCGTACACTTATGTCACTGCTAGTTAAGTCGTTAACCCGGTCAAACGATCCTACGTGGCGAAGCCTGTAGGCCGCGGCGATAAACATATGCATGTAGCCGTGTGTCCATGAAATATCGCTTAGGAGCGCTTAAGCAGGAGCGGGCGAGTGAGCCTTCATTTCATACATCATATTTCGGGGACATTTATATTTTTCTAAAAAAAAAATATACGTGAATTTCAACACGAAACAAAGGCTCGATTTCCGTGGTTATCTTAGGTGACCTACAACATTATAATCGAGGCGATAAAGAGTAAAGCCATATTTAAAAAGTATTTTAATTAAAAGCAGTTATTTAGACTTACTGATGAAAGAAATGATGGTTGTAAGAGCACGCGACTTCCGCCAGTGTGCAGTTGAGACAATTTTTTGTAGGGCTCCTGGCATTTTTTTTTTAAATCTTCGTTCATGATAGCTGGGACACCTTGTATAAATGCGTATAACCACGATGTTTCTCCATTCAGTCGTGCTCAAATGGGAAGGAAGCTCAATTTCGCAATTTTCTTTGGTTTTTGAGATTTATACCTTCTGTCTTGCTTGGCTTCGCTTCAAACAAAGAAGCATGCGGTCCATGTTTATAGCGGATATGCCTTCTCCTCGCCCGTCAGGTATCATCATGGGTCTCAAGAAGGTGATCAAGTGGGCCCTGGTGTGCGGCCAGCGCAAGATGCAGTCCAGGAAGTCTCCCATGCACTTCGTCTGCAGCAAGATGTACACCGACGGGAACCGGCAGACACGGTAATTACCCTTATCCCGCATCTCAGGTCTGGGCCTTCGTGAACAGCCCAGTTCCGTCATAGTATAAATTACATCATATTGATTAGCACGCTTTATCAATGCGAAACCAATTGTGTTTTTCGTCTCAAAAAGACAGCGGACTTGTCGATCGTAGCTCTTTCACGTGCCGCCAGGCCGGTGTTTTCTAGTGATTTATAGAGCTATGGTCCAATTCCAAAAAAATATCGCTGTGGTTGCTGGTAATCGAACCTACGACCCTTTGCTCAAAGACGGTAAGAGAGAAAGAGAGACGCTTCTCTGAGCACCTACCATGGTGTAGCTAAGCGGCTAAGGTGTCGTAAAAGTGCACGTCAAAGAAGCACATCAGGTCAAATTTAGCTAAGGCGCCCACTTCGACGTGCTTCACAATCGTGGGGTTGGCGCGTAGTTCCTCAGAAATTATTATTGATGTGAAGTAGAAGCTCCAGCATTGAAATGGAGAGCTTGTTTCTGGCTTCTGCCCCTCCACGGTGTGCTAAAAAGAAACTAAGAGTAGACTGCCCAAGGATAGATGGGGGATACAGCGGTAGAAACACCGGCGTTTGACCCGTAGGAATTTATCAGTGCCCCTGCAAGTGCACGAGGAGACACGGCCTATACAACATGTACACGTGCGTACACTATGTACGTCAGTACATATCACAATTGTCTTGATTGTGATCATTGCGTCAAATAGTTTCGACTGTCCTACAACAACGCCCATCTGGGTGATGTTGAATGAATGAATGAATGAATGAATGAATGAATGAATGAATGAATGAATGAATGAATGAATGAATGAATGAATATGTGAGAGTAAGGTATCAGCAAGAATACCATAGCATTGGAAATCGCTCTATTGGGGATAATTAAGCTTAGTAGTGAGAATTGTGGACACACCCTGTGGACTATACACCCTAGTGGCATTAACTGCGTAACATCGACGATCTCACGATGTTTTTTCTTTGTGTTTTTTAGCAAAAGATGTTTTCGACAAAACTGGCGAGTTCAATTTCTATGGTCGTATTGGCGTGCCACGCAACCTGCTCGAAACGTACACAGAAAGAGCGAGCGCCGCTTTCATCTGTCGTAACATTGCACAAACCCATCAACGGCAATAAATTCCTCTCGGTGAAATTGACAAGCGTATGGCACATAGTATATAAAGGGCCAGTAAACGGAAGTGGAAGTCGATTTATCGTCAAGGGGGGACAACGTTCGGATGGCTTTGTCATGTGACTTGACAGTTTCGCTTGATCACGGAAGGTTATTGGCGTGTTGAAAGTGTGATTTATTCAAAAGACCTTGCGCATCACGTAAGTACAAATCGTTATAAATTTTAGTGCCTTTCACCTGCGTGTCCTAGCTTGCGATTCAGCTCTTGACTAGCTCGTATTTCCATTTTACGTAAATAAGTACGATCGGCCACGAACTTCCGCTTCCTTCCCGAATTGCAATTTTAGTGTCTCTCTCAGCGGAAACGTTTAGTGGATTTCGGTCTCCGAAACGAGATCGAAAACAGGAAGTTCGTTTATTTTTTTTTCTTCTTTTTAAAGAGGGGAAGGGGGAGGGGAGGAGCGGTAGAAATTGAGCAGAACCTCCCGAAGTACCAGGCTTGGATATCTAAGCCAAGTTTACAACTCCGAAAATCTGAAAACTTGGTTGGTTTGATGGCTGAATTGTAAGCTGGTATACAAACCTATCGCGGCAGTTTGGAAAGTTCTCTTTCTACCTGCAAATGCTATGCCGTGTGTTCGAGTCTGGTCGCAACGATGGCCGCATTTTGGTGGGTACAGAAATGTCGAAACGTTCATGTGAAGCTTAATTTAGCCGAGCCAAAGGCGACTAAACCATTACGTATGACATGTCAAGCAAGCCGATGAGAAAAAAGAGTCATTTAATAAAAGCAATTTATTCTCCATATTTCTGTTGACACGCATAAGGCAAAAACAAATGAACTTGCATTTCATCTCGCATTGATCATCATCATATGATACGCCCCGCCACGGTGGTCTAGTGGCTATGGTACTCGGCTGCTGATCCGAGGGTCGCGGGATCGAATCCCGGCCGCGGCGGCTGCATTGCGAAATGTTGAGGACCGTGTGCTGTGCGATGTCAATGCACGTTAAAGAACCCCAGGTAGTCAAAATTTCCGGAGACCTCCACTACGGCGTCTCTCATAATCAGAACTGGTTTTGGGACGTCAAACCCCACAAAACAACAACGAATCATCATATGATAGGAATAATGCAATGCCATACCAGAAGCTGTCACGATTCACTTATACCCAGGACTCCTCAAGATTGGAACCACCTTCCCGGCACAGTTGTCGCTATCAAAGACAACTCAAAATTCCGTGCTGCCATATCAGACATCACTCCTGGACTTAAACAATCAGCGTTTGTGCTAACGAGCCACGTTTGCCGATTTTTCTTTATTTTTTGTATTTTTGGTTACCCACTCACCTCTGCAATACTTCGGTCTTGAGCGTAAAATACAATGAAAATGAATGTAGCCACATGTGGCCGGCTCGACCACATCGCTCAGCACGGACACGTGTGTCTGCAAAGCATAAAGTAAGAACTCGTAAGGAGCGGAGCAAGATTCTTGTAACACAGGCTTCGCTGTTACTCTCTGAAATTAAACATATTTGAGATACTTCTTGTCATTTCCTTTTTTCTGCTGGTCTGTCCTACATCGGGCTCGAACGTCATTGGTGAAGGATACATACTGTCGGCTACAATTACGTGTGTCGCAGAAGTGAATGTTCGCCTAGTTGGTGCGCTAAGACGTAAAGTGCAGCCCAGATAAACGTAGAGAGAGACAACAGAATGTACAGGACGAGCGTTTGGAGGCAGAGGGCTCAACGCTAGTCCATTGCATTCTGTTTCTCTACGTCTATTCGCGCTGGATTAGACATGTTAACAAATTACGTAACTTACCTCTTATTCAATATCTTCTGCAGCGAGGCAACCACCTGCACAACATCCGGGAGGAAAATGAAACTTCAGCGAACTTTTCGAAAATGAAACTGTACCGAAGTAACAACCCGAGAAGCAAGGAAAATTGATTCACATCTGACCGTCATCCAATATCGCCGCTTTGTTTTTGACATAACTAAAGAGGAAACGTTGACTCCTGAATGAAGAACCGAGTACGTGCTTCCCGTATCGTGAAGAGAGCTCGTGTTACACATGCATTCTTCTATGTACACTTCTGTGCATAACTGTAACATCCTTAAGCACGCGCATGTGCTCCACTCTTGTATACACAATATCCAGTCTTCTACGCATAATGGGTTTAAACGGCATATGCAGAGAGACTCACAAAAACAACGCGATTAAGACAGGGCTATCACAAACAAAACACATATCAATAACCGTATACGTAAGTTATCGGTATATGGTCATGTATATCCGCCAGCAGCGTCGATCTAGAATGTCTCCCTCCCGTCCCCTGTCCCACAGTCGGCTGCTGGTTCTCCTGGAAGACCTGCGGCAGCTGTACGCCGCTGCGTGGGGCAAGGTGATGGCCAGCCTGGAGACCTGCTTCGACGCGATGCAGGGTCGCGAGCCGGGCCTCCTGAAGAGCATGTGCTCCGTGGTGCTGCTATGGGTGCAACTGGGTGACACAGTGGCCAAGGACTTCGACCCTGACCTGTGGCGTCAACCGACGCTGCAGAGCATCAACGACCTCAACGACGCGCTCCTGAGACTCTGGAAGGTCGCCATGGACAAGACGGCGGAACTCGTTTACAAGGTGCGGGCAGGGTTTTTTTTTTTCATTGTCTTGTAGTACGTCATGGAAACGTTGACCGGCCATTCAGTCTAGACCTGTTCGTGCCATGTGCATTACACGTCATTTGTGACAAGCTCCAATACCATGAACATTTTTTTTTCACTCATTGTAATGTTGAATCTATGGGTATTAATACGAGCATGAACGTGCCGGTTACTAAAGTTTGCCATGAAATTTTCGACACAGTCGGCGATAAAGCAATTTTTCCATATCGGATGCGTTAGCCACAACACACACCAAGCCTATGTTAAGTACCGGCGAGGAGGTGTGTAAAAGGTAAACTGAAGGAATGATTGAAAGCACGGAGATATTTGAGGAAACCATTGTGGCGCAACGTCAAACTATCGATTAACGAGAACAAGGCCAGTCGCCTTGGGAGCTGCCAGAAGTGCCCGTCCTGTACGGTCCATTCCAAGTCAGAATTTTGATTCAACTATCTGGGTCATAGCTAAGGAAAAATGTAGAGCTTAAATAAGGCAAAGAGCGATGTCCTGGCGTGGTGGCGTAGTGGTTATGGTGAAAATTTGGCGTGGTGTTGTAGTGGTTATTGTGGTTATGGCTCGGCTTCCACTGAAAACGTGCCATTTGCGTTTGTCTTCCTCCATTCGCGCAGATCATCCCCGAGATGACGCCGGACGTTGCCATGGTGATCGAGAAGGAGTACCAGGCCTGTCGCCAGGAGACGTGGACGCTGTTCCAGGTGACGCCAGAGACGCTGGAGAACTACGTGGACACGCTCAAGATGTACACGAGCAACATGTCCATCTGGCATCTGGATGAGCGCAAGTTCCTCAACACGGACGCCACGTTGGTCAAGTCACTGAGCCAGTTGAACATCGCAGCCTCCTAACCCGAGCTCTCGAGGAAGGCCCGAGCCGCCTTTGCGAACCGTTTTAAAACAGTGCGCGAGATGTTGAAGGTTGACTAGACTGAATAACGATCCAGCTAGTCTCGTTAAGTTAAGGAAAAAAGAATGAACTGAGCAAATGCCAAAGCATGAAAAACGATTGCATGCAAAAGCGAGCTCAAGCGCGCCCTGTGCCGTTGTGACCTCGGGTCATAACAGCCAAAGGGCCGCGGAATCGCGTACTGTTTATTGACACTGAAGATCGAGAACTTTGCGATTGATTTTCTGCAGTCTGCACGTTTCTAAGCTATGAAGTAGACAGGTTTGCCTTGTGTAAAAGGAAAAAGAATTGCCGTAGCCATAATCATGAACATATTGCGCTTCTTAACACTGACAAAAAGTAAGTGACAATGTCTAGTTTTATTATTAATTTTTAGGTCACTAATGTAGTCATTGTGCAAAAATTGAGATCCTCGGCTCCTCGCAGGAATGAATTTTCGTGCTAGTATGTATAAGATCAACGAATTCTCTTAGATTTTAAACCATCACGTGAACATGGACGACATTTATTGATATAGATACGTGGCACTTCTTGAACGTTCCAGTTTTTTTTTTTTTTTTTTTTGGCTTCCATCGACTCATGAAAGGACAACAAGCCCAAGTCACATCGCAACTTTTGTGACGCGCCATTTTCACACGACGAGTGAGACCAACATCGTTCTGGTCCAGAACGGCGTTGGTACGCTTTGTAAATAAGAAAACTGCCGCCGAACTGCGTGATCTGCAATGAAACGCTGTCGCGTGCCGCCATATTTGTACAAAATGAGCTGTGTAGTCCTCGCGTCTGTGTATGCATGCACTTCTGCTTGCATGTGTGTGAATATGTGTGAACGTCTAATAAACGATAATAAAGAACAAAATCTTGTTCTGTTTCATAAATTTTACTGGTGTCCGCCAGAAATTGCCGAAATTGAGAACGTAAGTGAAGCCTCCTGCTTTCGATTGGTTGATGCTGCTGTGAAGGTGAGATACCCAGATCGCCAGGACCGACCAACTATGGACCATCCACCAAGCCCGGAAATCGGCAGAGGGACAAGGTATCTCCAACCCCCGGCGCGGCGTAGACCTGGGCCATCAATTCGACGGATACTTACTGAAGTTCTCACACTTTTTTATTAGTTCAGCATCAATCATTGCATCGTATAATCATGAGCGGTGGAACATGCGCGCTCAATTGTCACTGCGTGGCTAAACGTTTAGTGACCAATAGCAAGATCTCATTTGGAAAGCAGCCCCAGCGACCAATAAGTCACGTGTTCATATATCCGAGTACATCTCGTCGACAGTTTCAATAGATATAGTAACACACAGGATCGACGCATTACCGCACGCCAGTGAAAACGTGTCGTTGAAACACGGGTACACGTGTTCCTGTGGCACGAAAACATCGTCGTAGCCCTAGACGTGCCTGAATCACTCGGTGCAAGCAAAGATCTTTCAGGCACAGCCAACCGCACTGCGGCGTTCGCTTGTTGTGGAAGAAGGCAAGACGTGCAAACACGGACTCAATAAAACTAGACAATTCTAATGCAGACTCGACTGAACAGGTTCACCGTTGCGACAAAATCAAGCAAAATTCATCCGCGCATGCTCGGGTATGGTAGCGTCGGTAGACAGTCGGGTATACGTCTGGTTCAGCGCTTGATGGCTCTCGATTTCTTCATGTAAGTGAAACTGAATGCTTTTCTGTGCCTGCGCGCCTTACCTTCTTCATTCATACTGAATCCTTACCAACTGGCTCAACTTTCTGGCGTTGTAATTGTGTTCAACCAGGAGCCTCGGCATACGTCAAACTTATTCCGTGTGTCGATGTGGTAACCACGATGTGTGACTGTAAACGGCGGTAGCCTAAGCTTACTTTCTCGGTGAGCAAACAAGCCGCGGAATTAATCCGAGTAGCCAAAGTGAACAAACTTGGCAAGTGCGGCAGTTCAAAAGCAGCAACTCCGTCTTGGCGAGTGTACGTCGGGCGTGAGTCGCACCAGCTGCGTGAGACATGACACAAGGGCAGATACGTCGGATCGCGAATATTTCGAATGAGCGCTGTCAAAGCCGCACGTCTTACAGCGACAGCTATGACAGGGAAAGCACTAAGCGAATAATCGTCGTCGGTGTATTGATCCGTATAAACCCCAAGTGCGATGACATCCTTCCGCGCGAAGGGTCGCTCGGCGCCCATAACAAAGAACGCCGTCAGAGCGGCATAAATGGCCAGCTTCGTCACAATGCTCTGCACGCCCAAGAAAGCGGGGCCGATTTGGTCAACTGCATCTCCGAATCGGCTGGAGGCGAGTATTGCGGCAGCTGCACGGCAGTGCGCCAAAACAGGAAACGATTTGACGCTCAGGGCTATGAAGAACGTGAAGCACGCGCTTTTGGCGCGCACATCAGAACCACCAGCGAATCGCGCAGAGTTTCCGCTATACGTCGTAGCGAGAGCAGTCAACGTCACGGCGAATCCGAGTCCCGAGCCCACCACGGTGTTCATTAAGCTGAAGCGCGAGAGTAAAGGTACGGTGGCGATATATCCCACATGCAACACATCAAGACTGCGCAGGCCTTCAATCGCGCGCTTCAAAGACCAATGCTTTTCGCTGTTTCCACTTCACGTGCCGGGATGCCTGCTATCTGCCGCTCCATGAGCCCTTGGCACGAGCTCCATGGCGGAAATAGTTATTTCGGGCTACCGCCGTGTTTCCCGAGGCACTTGACCACGCAGGTCCTCCGACATGGCGCAGGTGCGTCAGTGAACAAAATTTAATTTCTCAAAGTGAAATCCGTCAGAAAAATCGTTAACTGCGACTTAACAACTACACGCATGAGAGCTCAGGCTGTAACTCGAATGTACGAGAAACCGCAGTTCTATTACGTGTAGGCAATGCGAACAGGGTCCAATGACGCTACAACGTTCACTTCTAAAGGCGGAGCATAAGCGTCCTTCAACTTTTTATTAATGCCATATGCCTTACGAAACGCGAAAATCGACCGATGTCAGCGCCAAAACGAGTGGTATACCAACAACCGGATGACGTCAAACAAGGTCGTCACGTTCACTTGGCACATACCAGAATTGGCATGACAGGGTGAGAAACGCTAATACGTCTGATAGGACACGACATGGACAACGAATGCAGTGGCGTACTATATACTTGCCATTTACGTCACGAATGACGCTAACATAACCACGTGTGAGGCGTACAAGAATTCTATAGGCCAGGGATATGCGAGTATGCGCCACGTCTGGTTGCGGGGGTGCCCATCACGTGAGTGTAATTTGAAGTGATCATCAAATGAATTGAAAGGTAAATTGAAGCAGCTGACGTTAAAGGATCTTTATGACAATTCTGCGCATTCGCAGACATGATTTCGCCTCCATCGAAATGCATTTCGATGGAGGCGAAAGTTAAAGGCAACTCCGGCGGTTTTTTCACCATATTCTGATATCGATGTTTTCCAATGGTACTGATAGTGCTGTAGCAGACATTGTGGTTCATTTTGCTCAGAGACTTACCAATAATTTTAAATAACCGAATGAAAGGCGTGTTCAAACCGAAACTGAAACGGGTGGACAATTCGTGCAATGTATGCGATGACGTCACAGCCTCCCCGCGATCAGAAATATGGAGCTGGTGCAAAAAAAAAAAATGACAGTGGTGAGGTCATCTCACGATGTATTGAGTTATGCCAGGTTTTCTGACCTTGACAGTGACGATTTGAGCGCTGAAGTATGGCCGTTTTGATTTTGATAGCCCGATGGCTAGGGTAGGCAGCGTTGAAGGTGATGACGTAAAAAACACAGGGTGGCCCGCGTGGGAATCCGCTAAAATTTTTAAAATTCATTTCCAGGAAAACTAATTGACTTACAACCGCCTGGCTTGGCATATATTATTACAGTACCGAGGAGAATATGTGCTGAAAATTTCATTGCGATCAGTGGGCACTGAAAAATCGCCAGAGTTGGCCTTTAAGGCCCGTCTGCTGTACGATGCCAGTACACGTTAAAGAACCCCAGACGCTGGTTTAAATATTCAGAACTTCAGTACGGTGTATCTCGTAAGTTATATCGTGGTTTTGGGCCGTAAAACCCTCGGAATTATTATTATTATTATTATTATTATTATTATTATTATTATTATTATTATTATTATTATTATTATTATTATTATTATTATTATTATTACTACTACTACTACTACTACTACTACTACTACTACTACTACTACTACTACTCAAGTAAAAGTTCTACTTGGTGGTCATATCAAAATCCTGGCCGCCGACAGAACGGGCTTTCATGCTGTTCTGTGGAAATTTAGAAGCAGTGACAGTGACCGCGTACAGAGGCACTCGGGAGCTTATTACGCCGAACGCCGCGCATCCTCGCCATAAGAACGCGTGCAAAAGACATAATAACCGTAACAGGACATGGACAGTTTCCCTGAATCAAATATATTTAAATATTGCATTGTTTAACCACCCAGAACATAGAGGATTCCTTCCCCTATCGGGAAAATTTGGGCAAGCCAAGCTTGCTGTGTGTGTGCCTTTTTCTTTCTTTCTTTCTTTCTTTCTTTCTTTCTTTCTTTCTTTCTTTCTTTCTTGTTCTTCTTTCTTTATTTCCATCTTCATTTATCTATTTGTTGCTCTATGTATGTCTCTATCTCTGTTGCTGGCTTTCATTGTCTTAATTTCTCACTTTCCTTCTTTCTTTGGTTGAAAATCCAAGGGATTCATTAGGCTCAGATACATGCAGGTGTTGGTTGGTTGGTTGGTACTTGGGTATCTTGGCGCAACCCCCTCTGGGGGATCGGCCAAGAACCGGTAAAGAGATTTGTGTGGAAGAGTACTAATGAAAAATACAAAAATTGTAATACAAATTTTATAATCAAATTTAGGTTAAACGAATAGTTTTCTGCGATGACTGAAGGTATATAATTATAAAAAGAAAAAAAAAAGAAGCGAACGCTATGGAGATTGGTTTTCACGTACTCAGATCATGATTAAAAATATATAAAATAAAAAGCTGAGCTGATCAACATTGAATTCTTTTTGTCTCACGAAGAAAATCGCGTACGGCCTTGCAAACGTTCCTGTGACTACATCCGAGAGTAGTCGCACCAAGAGAAAGGACTACCGGATGAGACGAATTTAAACCCATGTTTTTCAAGGGCATTTCCAGAAACCTTTTTCGTTGGATATTGAATCTTCGACATGATATGAAGAAGTGCTCCAGAGACTCATCCTCATCACAATGCAGACACAACGGTGATTGAGCAGGTGCTCGAAGCGCAAAAGAAGAAAGAAGTGCGCGCGCATTTTTCACGATGATGATTGTTTTCCGCGAAACCAACGCCGGCGCCCAAATTTTCAGGCGTAAAGAGCTTCGCTTGAAAAAAATAAGGTAGCTTAATATATATGCTGGCCACGAAATAGCTGCGAATAAAACGTCCCAGGAAACCATAGGTATAGCTATAAACGAAACAAATCGAGTCTAATTAGACATCATTAGCTCATCCAGCTCTCTCTCAACATTACACCCCATTAATTAAAAGGGGTGATTATCTTGTACAGATGAAATGCTTCTGGAACACGTGAGGAGGCTAAACATCTTTTGTCCTAACCCGAGGGCATTGCTCTGTATTGAACCCCCCCCCCCCCCTAACGCAATATATTAAACATTTAAAAATTAACTTCAACGCTTGAAGCTCGAATCTCCGTTTCTTCAACAGTACACGATTCGTAGTCATGCCTTGTCGTGAATCGAATCGGTATTCAGTTGATGCAATAGGTACGTCGCCCAGCTAAGAAGCTTCTCGAACTGCAGGAGCTTACGCATGATGATGATGATTGTGGTTCGGTTAATTTGCGCTAATTTCGGCAGCTTATGTCGGGGGCACGGCTAAGCGGGAAGGGGACTGAAAGAGATAGAAGAGGAACGCCGTATAGTGGAGGACTACGGAAATTTTGGCGTGCACTGACAACGCACAGTACAGGGGCCTCTGGCGTTTTCGCCTCCGTCGAAAATGCGACCGCCGCGGCCGGGATCTATGTGCCTCAGCTGTCGACACCCCCCAAGCTACTTTTTTTGTTTTCTCTATTTCTTTACCTTGAATAGTCCAAGCATTGCCTGTGCGCTTTTACACGAGCTTCCAAGTGTCGAAAAAAAAAATCTTAATGACGTTGTACAGGTTAGAGGACAGCCAAGAGGTTCGAGTAGCCTGGTATAACACCTTCGTATCCATCCTCTTATCACTGAATCAAACCGCAAAATTATCAGCATTTTCCTTCATTATTATTGTGTGGCTGTCAGCACCACTGCAGTTTAATAAGATGGCTGTTTCTGCCACGCTGCTCCCGGTACTGTTGCCGTAGCTAGATGTGCGGAGGACTTCCTTACATTTTAACGCGGTAGCGTTAAAAAGCTCGTTTCGCAGAAATTCCGGTGTCGGTGTCAGCGTCGTTGGTTGTGAGCAAAAAATCAGTGTTGTCCATGAGCAAAAATTCAAGGTGGATGCAAATAAAGAAAAACAAAACCTTCGGTGTCCTGGGAATCGAGCCAGCGACCCCTCGCTCCGAAGTGCGATGAGCTACGTGCTCGGTCACGCCTGCCTTGAGGTGGATACAGGGCTACACGAAACACGGACAAAAAAGAGGACGCAGAGGGCACGTGCGTCTTCTTCTTTGTCCGTAGCACTGCACCGACCTTAAGATGAACCATTACGAACAAGCTCACGTCTCAATTCCAGTGATGCATTTCTTAATCGGCGAGTTTTGATGGCGCATATATGTCAAAGGGCGCAAGACAACGACGCAAGATTTAGGCAGGGAAGGCAGACACCAAAGCTGTCAGTTACGTGGCTAGGCGACTGAAGAGCAAGGCAAGCGGAATAAGGTCAGGCATCGCTATGGCATCGCTATCATGCCATCGCTATCAGCTTAAGACGACGACGACGACGATGATGATAATGATGATGATCCTAAGGCGAAGCTTAAGGGTCCCATGTTTTAAATAACAGTGCTTTATCCTCGTTTCCGCGTGTATTCGCAATGTTTATGCCACTGACCACTGATAGCGGATCAAACCTTTCTCCCATTCCACGGGGAAAGATTTTGGGCTGGCCTGACCGTCTCGCGGGCGCAGGCCAGGGAGCAAGAGAAAGACGAAGACGGAGGCTTCCTGCGATGGCCGTCCAGCGGGTCGAGTGGACCGCAGCCCGACGGGAATGAAGCCCGGCCGTCGAGTCCAGCTGCGGGAAATATGAAGCTTCACTTGCTCTGCTGTTCACTACTCGTCCTGTGCCGAACAGGTAACGCTGGTCGTTGGGCATACCGTTGGGGATGGGTCTCCGACCATGGGCATCATGATCGTTTATGAGGAGGTGGAGTGCCCCTGGTGTTTCGAGACAGCAAACCGCCCTGACATTCTTTCTGGGCTTTTGTAAGGGGTACCTGCGTATAACGACGGCACACGTTTGCGTTTCACTAACACGCGCACACAGAAGGGACGATATTCAATTTCCTAGCGACGGGTAGATGTTCGCGGTCACGTCCCGCAGTTCTGCTATGTTGCGTAGTCGTAGTGTCACTCCTGTAATCCTTGTGAGCATGTTTCATGCACTTAGCAGGGGGTACAGGGCCTTAAAATTAGGCTATGGACTTTCTTGCGCGTCGCTGCAGACTAAATTACTTTATATATATAGTACGCCAAAAGCAGCGGTAACACTGACTGTGGCAAAGCAATCGTTTCCTACGAGTACACTTCCATTTGAGAATTTTTCTTTACTTCTTTCTTACTGTTATACCAGCACCTACTACAGGGGAGAGACTGCAACCTGCTAGCAGTGTACTCATCCACAAGTAGCACTCAACAAATAATGACATCAGTGCTCAGTGGCTTGATCATGTGATAACCCGCGCGTGCGCATATCATTTCAGTCGTCTCACGTTGTAGTGGCTATTGAACTCCACTGCATCAGTTCCGGATTTCCTTCCGTTTTTGAGGAAGTGCAATTAGTCATGAGCTACCTTTGACCGCATCCTTTTGTTGCTGCCATTGTATGGCGCGCAACAATTCTGCTGTCGAGAGCTGCTGTTAGGCACTCTCGGTTGGAAACCCTGGCGTGCAGGGAGTGTGGGCGTATGAGACCATGGAGGAAGAAAAAAAGCTGGGGGAGGTCTTCACGTGACAATCTTGAAGCTTGGTCGTAAAAACAAATTAAACGAGAGAATCATGGGAATTAAGCGCCGGTCACGGTATTGGCAGGCGGTCGATTAATGTACCGTAAAGCGCCACTAAAAATTACCACGTCCAAACAGCCTAGAGAGGTCCGGCAACTGTGTGCGCATTAATCCTACCAGACGGAGGAACTACGCATAAGAAGTGAAGGAGTTCGGCTTGCCGAGGCTAGGCGAACCACGTGACGCCTCCTCCTAGCCTTTTCCTTCCATGTATGAGAAGAATTAAACACATGAAATCAGAAATAAATTGATAGAGCGTTACGTCACACAGCTAGCCTTTCTTGCACGGACAGATGCGTTGCCTCTGAGACGGCGTAGTGACCGAGGAAAGTTTGACTTCGATTTTATTCAACCACATGGTATACACAAGAGCGTAATACACGTGGATTGGTGTGATGGCAAAAAAAAAAAAAGCTGCATTTCACTTCTTGACTAGCCTCATAACCCGGAATACAAAAAAAATAACAATTAGTTATTTGTTGACTAGCGTGTAGTTGGCTAGAGGTAGTTATTAAGTGACGTTCACGTGCTTGGTTTCGCTGCCATGTATCTTTGCCCTCACAGTGACAGCACTAAATTCCACCGAGTGAATTAAGTGATGACCGCGTGTCAAGCCGATGCTTTATGATTTCATTTGTACTGCGTAATGCTTCCTCATCTATTTCCCTCCTGGACAAATAAAGAAACATTCGCCGTGATTCACGCACCGTTGCGATCGGAGCGGCCGTGCACTTACATCCTCGGGCGAGCTGCTGTACCGAAGTGCCGCATTCCGCGCGCGACATGCATTCTGCCGCAGGCTGCGCGGCAGAAGGGATCTCCAGCCTCTTCTCTGGACCCGACGTGCGATTCCTGCTGGTGGACGATGTGCCCCCGTCGAGAGCGCCGCAAATGCTCGAGCAGAGGATGCACCGTAGAGGAGGGCGTGGCCCGTGAGTGCCGTCTCCCTCATATCGTTTGTACAGTGGTGTACAGAATTGAGGACAGCCGATCGCTTAGCTGACATAAGCGTAAGATGAGTCTGTCTCAGTGTCGGCGTACGATATTTAGTATCCTTCGGTGTAAACTTAGTATCTCAGTTTACGGTGCACCAAATACCAGATTCAATTATTGTCGTCTGACTTCAAGCGTGCTGTATACAATAGGAAGGGGGTGTATCCACTCCTCCTATTTTTGTTGAAAACAATGTCTTCTATAGGCCTACTTCATCCACATTCTATGGCGAAGTAAGGTGACCGATACATTATGGGAATAGACGGCAGGAAATTTAGTGGAACAGTTTGTGGTCTTCCGTTCCCTTCCGGTTGCTACTTCCGGTCTGGAAATGCCAAATAGTATTCAAGAAGACTAATACATGCAACATTGTTTGTCATTCAATTCAAACACTGGCCAAGTTGCCTCACATTTCTTTTTTCGCAGCTGAATGAGATAGCAGTCGCCATATTATGTCTGCGAGGTCATACTTCTCATGACACCAGCAAGGGGTTAGGTGGAGGCATTAAATTAGTAAATTTTGAGGCGTGGTGTAGAATCCGTTGACTTAAGAGAGATCTAGGCACTTACGCTTATGGGCAGGGCCTTCGTCTCATGCAGGACAAGCGCTATACTCGCAACTGTCGCATTCTAAAATTGGACTTAGCGTTTCTTTGCCAATGTGAGCCAACTAGACCGGCCAGGCGTTTTGTTATGATGGTTATGATGATGAAGAACAAGATTGCGGAGGATGGGGAGGGCCGGGTGGGGGGGGGGGGGGGGGTAAGGGAGGATATTTACAGAACTACAGCACAACTTACGAAGAAGCTACGAAGCATAGTACGAGGGACGGAGAAGTTTGGTAAGCTTGGCGATAAGATGGCAGGAAGTCGGCGGTACGTATTAGAAAGCAAGGCGTTGTAGTAGATTCTAAGGCTGAGATTAGGCCTCGGAAGGGGGATTCCGTGTGCTCGGGGGATTCCAATTGCTCAAGCAGGTAACAGTGAACCATACGAGTTATAGAAGGGTATCATAGGAAGGGGACGTCGTCGACGGCGCGCCAGAGGCCCTGGTAGCGGGATCCGGTCAGGAAATTTGCAGGCACAGAATAGACTTAGTCGAGGCAACGTAGGCGTTACTGTACATCACTGGCAGACGAAAATGCCTGACAGAGGACAATAAATCGATCTATGCTCGTGAGGAATTTCAATTAACAGCTACAGAGAGCGCATTAAAAAAAAGAGAGAGAGAGGTGGGCTCACACATGAAGGTCCAACACGCATTCGAAAATAGAGAGATGGCAGAAAGTCCCGAATGAGGTAACGAAAAATAAGGACGGAGTATGAGTATGAGTACTGTCGGGCCTATACTTTCTCTGCTGTGCGCACGGGCACAGAGAGACCGGGAATGAAAGATAAAGCGTGCAGAATTCGCGCGCAAGGCACAACATGCCCGCATGCATTCGTTCTTCTAAGTTTTTCGAAACCTGAATTACTGGTGTCCCGTTCGGAGCACAAACAACGGAACGTATTTGAGCATCGGGCATAAACACGTTAAATACGAGTCTAAAATATCTACAGTTACTTCAGCCTAAGAAGCTTTGGCAAATATCTGTAAATTTATCCTCACTCACAGCCAAAGGTCAATGCCGCTGACATTCACTGCAGGCTTAGTTGAATTACTCAATTTCCTTTTCTTTTTTCTTTTTTTTTTTTGAACCCTTACCAGAACGCGCTCGAGCATTAGGACATATACCGAATTTACGCATTAACCATGGCTCCGTGCTCATGAACACAAGGTCGGGGGTTTGAGTCCTCACATCGGCTGCCGAATACCCGTGGATACAAAGCGCTGGAAATGTTGTGCAGTTGCCTTTTGAATAATAGTTGTACGAGATTACGGCCTCAAAATCTCTCTACCACGCAGCACCTCAAAGGGTTAATGCAGAGTTTCGGGGTGTTACCAGAGCGCGGGTAGGCATGTGCACGGAGGTATGGCTAATAGGAGGGGGGGGGGGGGTTAGCTGGAAAAAAATGGGGGGGGGGGGGCGTACATATTCCTGCAGATACAAAACCCCATAATTTCGCCTCTTTTTAAATATGCGTACGTTTTCGTTTTCTGCTTGCTTTGCAGGTACGGCTACAATCACCTGTTTCCAGGTGACTATGAAGACGATGATCTCTTCAGTGAGAACGAATTTCTCGAAGAGGACACGCGCATCCGCAACCACGTTAGTTTCCAACGCATGTAACAAAAATGTATACGGACTCTTTTATTTCCCATTATACATCTTTGAAAAAGCGCCATACTAATGGCTCCTCTCTTTTTCGCTTTTATTTGCTTAAGAATGTAAGTTTGGAGGATTGCTGTACATCTTCACGTTCTTCGTATGTCGTTTCGGGTAGCTCGTTTTTTTTCTTCCTTTCTTTCTTGTTTTTCTTTCTTTCTTCTTTCGTTCTTTTCTGTCTTTCTTTCTTTCCTTTCTTTCTCTGTCGTTCTTTTTTGAGGCGGGGCGATTTCTCTATAACTATGTGATGATGTTCCGGCAGCTAAACGAATATGATTACTCTTTACTTGGCAGCGATAATGCTTTATTGTGTGTGTTAGTTTTTAGCCTGTTTCGACCCGTTCTTACTTAGTGAACGCTTAATCGGCACAAAATCGGTTTTGCCACTACTCAAACGCTTTTCGGAAATCTAAACAACCAAGACTATACGTTCCTAAAACCTCAACAGTGGTTTAGGGAAGGGGCTTACTTCATCAAATATGGCTGATAAACTTTCTTTCGAGGCCCGGGCTTCTGGTTGCGGTTCGAATTTCGCCGTGGTTACGCAGAGGCAAGCAAAATGAACTCGTGCACCGCTCATTAATCGAGGCCGACAGAAATTAAAATTTCCGTGGTACACTTATGATGCTCGTGTGCTGACCTGACCCAAGGACGCCAGGTTTGATCGCATTTTCGATGGAGGCAAAGGTGCTAGAGGTGCGTGTACCTGTGGTCGAAATCTTCGGAGCCATTCGCCACGGCGCACTTCATAATCATAGCTCGTTTTGGGACGTAAAACCCCATCGATTATTATTATTATTATTATTATTATTATTATTATTATTATTATTATTATTATTATTATTATTATTATTATTATTATTATAAATTTGTTTACTTGTTCAGGCAACATATCGTATTGTCTATGAACCACAGCTAAGGAAGGAGCTAGTCGCCTGGAACGAGTCCGTGTGGTTTCCAACGGCAAAACCGGCAACAGCTCGTGAATCTCAAACGTACTAATTCAAGCGCCCTAACTGGCTTGTAATGCAACAGGATGCAGTAACTAGAAAATAACTTTTGTTTGTCATTGCTCCATGTTTTGTAAGTTTCTCGCCGACCGCGAGTGAGCCTACACTGTGAACCTTCAAATGAGGCGAAATCGAAACTATGCGTGTCGCAGGCCGAGCCATGGAGGAATAGCCGAACCAGTGGCTGGGAGCTGGAAGACATGCTAGCCAGGCGCAGGAGGCCCCGTGTTTTGCCTCGCAACCGCACATTTTGGGGGGGAGGAGGAGTAGGAGGAGGAGGAGGAGGAGGAGGAGGCGGAGTCAGACGGCAGGGATACAGGAGACGCCCGTTCAGCTCTTTGTTGGACGAGTTCGGTGAGTGCGCGCCATCCGACTTCGTGGCTTAGATGCCGTGGAGCCGCGCTTTTAGGAAAGAGGACGTGAATTCTATTCTCGGTCACAGTGACATGATTTTGATAAGAGACGAAATTCGGAAATCAACGTTGTACTTGGATTCCTCAAATGACGCACGTTTGCCCTGTTGAAGTCAAGGAACCTCTAAGTCTCCTTAACTTCTTTTCTCGCGTTGTCCACCCACAGTTTGTCCTGTTTTGTACTAGTGTAGCAGTTTTTCGGTTTTCTTTATTTTGTCTTCCACGTTCTGTAAAAAAAATTAATCCCCCCCCGCCCAATTGTTTCACTTGCAATTCCTTTTGGCGTTGTCGGTATTGAAAAAACAAATGCGTGCACGTTAAAAAATGACGCTATCTTATAATCAGTACGGTGCTTGCCGCTATGGCTCATGCCACATTGTCATGTGTTGGCTTCGCCATATGGTATCCCGGGATATGATTGGATTTTGAGTGCGCGGCGGTTCGGCTGAGGTTGTGCGCTCGATCTATAACGTTTGTCTCATTGCCTCTGTAGAAAGCAAAAAGCTTTCGCTCTAACAAACCAGAGAGAGTGCGTAGCTTGTAGGAGTCATTTAGTTTACGCGGACGCAAACATTTTAAAGACTACGCCAGTAGAAATGGGGGCGAAGGGCACATTGACCATCGGACACTATCTTCGACTGATATGTGCGGTCTCTGATATGTTGCATGTGCTACTTTGACAAATGTTTATCTGGTCGCGTGCGCGGTCGTGGGGTTTCATTTTCGCGAATACAAAAATCTCGCTATCCTTTTCAGGCCGCACTCGACCCCATGCACCGATGTGCTACTTCTCTTTTATTTATTCCTTGGCGCTAACGCTGCAGTAGAACTGCAGCGCTCAAGGGCACGCGTTTCAGTAATGCACTGCTGTAGTACGGGAACCATCCCCAAATATTTCACTTAGGTATCTGTGTACAGTTTTGCGTTCTCTCCTTTGATAATTGCAGCAAACGATACCTCTGTTCTCAAAAGAATGTGAAAAATACAGCAGAGTTATGTCATCGAGTAGCTTGTGCCACGCTCTTATGATGCCCTTGTTGCTCGGCAGATCCGCAAATGGCTCCCCGGGCCCCCGCCGAGCAGAGCGGCCTTGTCCGTCTGGCGTTCACCGCATCTGGTACCCAGGAGGCCAGGTGCCCATCGAGGTTAAGCTTAAGCCAAGGGATGACTCACGGTCATACGTGGTAAGCTATTGTCTTTAAGCTTAAGCTAAGGGATGAATCACGGCATACGTGGTAAGCTATTGCCTTTAAGCTTAAGCCAAGGGATGACTCACGGTCACGTGTGGTAAGCTGTTGTCTTCTGCGCATCGTTATCACAAGTAGCGTGAGGAAACAGAACCAGGCGCCGAATTCATAAGACTTTCTTGCGTGAGTTCTCTTTTCCAATCGCCAGCTTAATGATGTCACTAGCATAAAGATTGGCTTAAAGTTCTCTTGCGAAGAATTTTAGTGTAATACTTGTGTCACACGGGCGCTTCGATGGCCTTCGAACCTACGGTCCATGGACTCAAAAGTCATGTTTGAGCGGCTGCACGGGCGACTTCGATGGCCGTCGAGTGGATAGTCTATCGAGCTCGATAGAGTACCGACTCGATGGTCATCGAAACCGCCAGTGTAGCAGCTCAAACATGACTTTTGAGTCGATGGACCGTTGGTTCGAAGGCCTTCGAAGCGCCCGTGTGACACCAGCATAAGTGCCTTATGTGAAATATATCGGCCCAGTATTTTGGCGCCTGTCGGTGCCGCGGCGAACCTCCTGGCTCTTGCAAATAACCCCGTGCTTGCCACCATCTGCATCTGATAACCATGACAGTGGGTTATTTTAACGTGTACCCAATGTGATTACGGGACGTTGTTCATCATCGTGTGTTTGGTGCAATCATTTCGTCCATTTGAGTCGCCCAGCTGCCTTTTATGGCGCACTTCTCCTCAAGGAATACATATTACAACCTTGGTCACAATGATTTCTATGTGAACACTGTACAAGACACAAATATACCTAGCCCATTTGACATTGAAGAGCACAGAAAACACTAAGCAGGCTGCCCGAGTAAGTACCCAGCGCCGTCGCGTGAATGCTCCCAAAGGTGTATCAGTTGACACATAGGAAGGGTGTTCTGTAGCTTTTCTGCAAAGTGCAAGGCGTCTTTGTTTGCCTCCCCTGTTGTAAACGCGGTGATTACAATTACGGCATGACAATGTCTAAAACGTAACTACATTGCACCTTTTGAAAGGAAGTGTGGTAATTATGCCATGTAAGCGCGTCCTTCCGTCGATGTGGTACATCGAACTAACCTGCGCTGCAGTCGCAAAAGAGGAAACCAGAAGAAGCTGCATGATCGTGTGTTGACCAGGCCGTCGGTTGCCCAATTTTATGCAGCAGGCGCCGGGATGGAGATAATGAACAAACAAATTCGGAGGTCTCGTTAACTTCAGTGAGACGCTGGTCAACAGCCGCTGTGAAACGTAGGCGTCGAGCTGTACTTAGCATCTTCCTTTTCATGAAAATCCCAGGCGCTTTTAGCCGAACGAAGTAATCCAGCTAGTGGTCAGTAAGCGCGGCCAATAAGTGACCAATAGGCTACATGGACTTCTTTCTAAATGAAACGCCTGACGACACACAGCGCTGCTTGCCGTCATATGCTCCTTTTCGGCGTATTCCTGTCTTTGGCTGCGCTACAACGAAGTACAGAATCAGGCTGTGGCGCCAGTGCGTCGAGGCCGAACTAATTTCTTCGTTCCATTCAGTCTACAGGTGAAAATTGAATTTATAGTAAATACCCTAACACAGGGGGAAAAAAAGTAGAACATAGCGATATTCAGACGCGGGACGTTTCAGAGCCAGTCACTGGTTCCTGTACACGCCTCCAGGTGGTGATTGCAAAGACGGTACCGGACTTGAAGAACCTGACGAAAGGAGGCGTGGCGGACGCACGTGCTGGAGGCAGGCAGGAACCCAGCAGTGGCCGCGATGCCGTGGCGGTACCGCGAACTCAGTCGATGTACACGTACCGCGTGCCGGCGCCGTACCTGCCCAAAGAGCCGCGGCATCTGTTCGTCACGGTGCTCATGCTGTCTCCGGGACAAGGGGTCGACCTTCGTGTCTACCGGCGCTACAAGCTGATCGCCGTCATCGGCGACTGCCGCTTCCTGGACGAAGAGGAGTACGACAAGTCGCCCAACTGCAAAGTACGCGATATGCCATCACTGCGTGTCCTCGCTGCATTATTGAGGAGATGTGACAGGAAACAATGACCGCCACCTGTTCGTAGCATAAAAGCTGCAAATAAATCCATACGGAGTTCTCAGAAGTGAAAGCTTGGCGAAAAATCCGTAGTGGTCCGGCGGTCGCACCAGGAAGAACTTGTCGCCAACTTTGAAGCTTTGATTTCTAAGAAACCCGCATGGATTTGCTTGTACCTTTTACCTGCAAACACATGGATGCCAATATTCCTCTTCGTAATTTCTACTCCACCGTGTGGGATACCGCAAAATGATTTGTCATTATCCAACATCCTTGAAAGGCCTCCCAACAGGAACAGCTGGAGGCTTTTTGACGTGCACTAGGGTCTTGATTCATAATTAAAGCTTTTAGTTTCCAAGTACCTCTGCCATTTTTACGAAAGCGGTAAATAGAAAACCTAACTAGGCGTGCGGAAGGCGTGTCACCCGAAAATAACAAAAAAGAAAGAAAGAAATAATGTGTCCTCCATATGGTGGCTTAGCGGATGAGGCGCCCCGCCGGCCGAACCTGTGCAAAAAGTAGCAGCGTACTTATATTTAATTACATTGTGGTTTTGCCTCGTAAAATCCCAGAATTGTAAAAATCTGTAGTACTTGAGACAGAAGTAAGTCAAGTGTCATTAATCAATGGCAAGTATATGTAGTGGTGCCCTATCCGAGCAGCGTCCGTTTCCGACTGCTTCGATGAACTCTTGACAACGGTGCGCAACGCTACTGCAGTTTCACTGTCACTTATGAGCATACACTACTTGGTTATCTAGTGTAAGCGTTTCTTTTCTGGTGCACTTTGCAGCAAACATCTTAAGAGCTTGAGGACATTAGATCAGCGACGTTGCGGCTAGAATAAACGCGGGGAAAGGTTTTAAGGAAACTTTTTTGCCCGTTATTAAACGCTTGGTGGCCACAAGTCATCGTGAGAAGGCAGTGCATCAAATGAGGGGACGTTTACAGATATGACAGCAGTAGCAACGCGGCACAGTGGTACGTTGTCTGGAACGCATGTGTGCGCAAGCTACAGCGGAGATGTGCATGTCTACTCCTGCGCTTGCAGAGTGCCATGGTGGCGGGTCGCACCGAGGTGTTGTGCGTGTGTAAGGTGGACGTGGTCACGACCACACGTCGCCCCGTGTCTATAAAACCATTGGTCACCACGCCCACCACTCCCAAGGTTCAGCTGCGCGAGAAGTTCAAGCCACGCAAGACGTTGGAGAGGAGGCTTTTCCAGCTGGTACGCGCGCGGTGTCACTCCTAATGTGCATGCTGACGAGCATTCTGTGGCTTTTAGCCAGCCGTAAATTGCTCACTCAATGTCATCTCTGGTGCTAACGCTAGTTTCTTTTCGCGCCAGCCAACCCTGACCCCCGTGAGGAACTGTACCATGGCACAAAGGACCTACTTCCACCGGCTGCTCCAAAGAGAATACCCGCTGGACAACATCACCAGTAAGTGCTGCGGTTCACATATGCGCGGTGGTGGTGCGACTCCGTTTAAAGACTGACTCATGCCCTGCATTCGGTTTCACAGCACACAGCACGCGAGGAGGATAAGGGTCAGAGTCCTTAAGTAGGCGTGAGTTACCTATCATGAAAAGTGTTGCGTATAAGTTGGAGAGATGTTATATCCGGAAAGGTGTGTTATACGGGCGCGTCTATTGTACCAGGTGGCAGCGGCAAAAAAAAGAAAAAAAAGAAAAGGAAGAAAAGCCACGCAGTGGCGTTCACTTGTTAAACCGCGCGTAAGCACGAGACTGTCTTGTTTCTGTATATATGTGCTTGCAATGTTGACACATGTTCGGCTTGAGACAAAAGAAAAATACTTCGGCTCTGGTGATCGTGCAGTTTGCATAATATACGTGCAAGAAAACATACGCTAGTTTACAAAGAACAGGATCCACTAATATTTTTCGGTCTCTATTAAGTTTACAAAGCTTGCAACAAGCGCACCAACAGACACCCGAAAGTTTTAGTCTTCAAATGAATCACCTCTCTTGAGTGCGCGTGTGTACATAGCAGACGTGGGCTGTCTTAATCACAGATGGGAAAAATATACATAGAAGCCGCACTTTGATCCTTTTAACTGGAAAACAAACACTTGTCAACATTTAAGTCTGCTTCACCACTGCTAACCCGAACAGTACACACAAATTGCATTACGTGGCACTTACGTCAGCCTATATTTTTCATGTATGGTATAATTGCCAGTGAACCTGGGCCGATCACGCGCAATCTTCCCTCCCAATACTCATCGGGTGGCTCAGCTCCACGTTGCATGGCTGGTGAGCAAGGCCTGCTCGGTGTCCAAGGCCACAGGAGCCCATGACTTAGGGTTCTCCTCGAGAACAAAAGGAGATTTATTGAATTTTATTCCCTGACTTATTCCTCACACATTCTCCTTTTCGCAACTGCCAGCGTACTAAATCCCAAGCACATGCGGTGTATTATGTGTTTCGGACAGAGGTATATCTTACTGAATTAACATATGCATTGGAGCACGTCGTGGTCATCGGGGTTTCCTAAATGAGCGCATTCCGCAGTCCGGCAATACTATTTGTGCGCAGCTGCCGAGTTGCTGGCCGTGCAGATCATGCAGGCGGAGAACGTGCTCAACAATCAGACGCTGTACTGGACCTGCAACGCTTTCGCACCCATCGATGAGGACCGCGTGATACTCGAGAAGGCGAAGGTACGCGCCTTTGGACCGGTCCATCTGCTGGCACGTGCACGCGGCCTTCAGCACACGTACACATGTCGCGCCAAAGCACTGTTTCCTACTGAAGCCAGCAAAGGGAGGCCCTGCGCAATCATTTCCGCGAAGTGATGGTTAAAACATGGGTACTCCCAATCCGAAGGGGGCTTCATTAGTTATAGCTTTTTGTTTATCACGTTTTGTTGTTTTACGTAGGCCTGAATTTCCGAGCAATGATGTCTTCGTGGACGAAGATAACACACGTCATACACACGTAAACATCGATTCCTTGCGTCCATATGGCGCAAGACCTTGTTCGTGAGGAGCTAAGAACAAATGCGACCCCTTCATTTTACTCTTCTCTGCATTGTGGTAACGCGGCAAATAATTTGCGAAGGAAGCATCGTGCAAGTTATGTTCCTCATTTAACGGCGGACATTGCATTTACAGTTCTCGAACTATTTCTAACTAGATCCGGGTTTCCAAAAACGACTAATTTCTCAGACATAAACTGCCAGAATTGCAAACACAGTTGCATATTGCAGGAGGGTGAGGCAAAATTGTGTGGAACAATATATTTAACCCCGTCGCGCGATTTCTCAGGACGAAAGAAAGCATGTGGAGATTACAATACCGCTAGTCGAGACATGCCAGTAGTCTACCAGAGATCGTACTTGGGAGACCAGTGCAGCTTGGTGAATGTTTAAACATAGCGTACGCGCGAATAAGTGAGCTTGTACGCACGGAATATGGTTGTGTGGGGGTCAAAAAGCGACTCTTCTTGTCCATAGCTCAGGTCTCTCTCAATCCGGCGGCTGGAAGAGATCCTCTCAAAGCATTACCAGGCTTGCCCCCTGGTAGCTGCGGGAACCGTGCTCGCCATGCAGGGACCTGCCATTGAGGTCGACTACCGAGTGCATGTGAGTGACTTGCACGTGTGCGATTCTTATCCCCTTTTCCATGTCTAGTCACACTGAACCATTATTAGGGCTACCCACATCGTTGTGATCGAGGGGAGGAGCGTCAGAGGCACTAATCATGCTACTCCTAATATGTTGCGGAGCCTCCGTCCGATTTAGACTGATATGAATGGCTTGCTGGCGATGTTACTGCGTCCACTTATTAAGGAATCATGACTGTCCCTCCTATCACATCTGCATGGTGAAAATTGCTGGGTTTCGAGTGAACAAGTGTGTTTTCGTGTTCTATAATGAGGTGGCACCGTGGGTCAGTTTTGCCACGTTCCAGAGGCCTCTGGCTCGTCTTTATCCTTTACGTAGTAATAACACATTTGTAATGATGCATCTCATGTACGTTGTAGGAAAGATGTTCTAGGAAAGATGTAATCATTCATTACGATATTCCATTTATCTCTGCGACGACGAAACGCGTGCAACTGTTTACCGTCATGTCCTGTGTAGGAGGCCGCGGTGGACACCCTACGCAAGAGCGTCCGAGTACTGTCACGCCTGCCGACCAAAACGAGGCGTGGAATGCAGGAACTGCCTTCCGTTATAAGGTATGTCGGCATGGTTGAGGTACCCGCTGTTAGTAAGACACAGTGCATGCTCTTTTAGCATCGAAGCTGTTTAAGCTCGAGTTCGAGCTCATGATTCGAGCAGTGGCCGGCGACTGCTCAAAACTCGGCGTATAGTGTGAGAGGAAGAGAGGAGGTGCAGAGAGAAAGAAAGGAGGACACGGAGAGGACGATAGAAATAAAGAAAACAAAAATGAATTTCCTTCCGAGTTCAGTGCGTTTGTGGTGCGGGCCCACAAGTTCGTGTCGAGTCTCCTTTGACTCCACCGGATATATGTGGTCGGCCTTTTTGTTTCGCGGGGAACGCAGGTTAATGTAGTACACCCGGCAGAAAAATAAGTCGGCACATGAGGTCAGCGGCTCGCTATCCAGCCTTGAGCGCCTGATGCCGAGACATGGCAGTGCGCGTGCGCACCCTTTCACGCTCGCAGCCATGCGTTTTTGCTAGCTTGCAACGGACTAGATCATGAATCAATCAATGCATTAATCAATCAATGCCGGTAGGGACCGCTTTCTTTATCCGATCCGTCGCTTAGAGTGCAGGTGTTATCTCTTCTATCGGGGCAAAGCCTGCTGAGCATGTTTCACTCCCACCATGCGCCCCTGTGATTGAGCGCGTGATGAATTGGATCATGATTATCATCATCATAACCATCATATTGCCCACTGCAGAACGAAGGCCTCTCCCACACATCTCCAGTTTTCCAGGTTCTGAGCTAGCTGTCACCATGTTATCCTGCATACTTCATCTCATCCGCCTAACCCGCCTAATTTTGTCACACCCTGCCGCGCTTGCCTTCTCTAGGGATCAACTCTCTTACAATTAATGACCAGTGGTTACTTTGTCTTCGCACTACTTGCACCGCCTAGGTCCATTTGTGCCTTTTAATTTCAACTAAAATATCCTTAACACGCGTTTGTTCCCTGACCCACTCCGCCATTTTTTGGTCCCTTAAGTCGCACCTGACATTTTCCGTTCCATTGATCGCCTGCGTTGTCCTAAAATAGGTTGAAGCCTTTTAGTGAGCCTTCACGTCCGCTTCGAGCAAGCGATAAGATATGGCTGCAAGCGTTAAAGCTAGGACGTGCACTGCAACGTCTCCACACCAAACTCAACAGGCCCGTGTACTGTGCGTTGTCAGTGCACGTTAAGGAACCCCAGATGATAAAAATTTCCGGAGCGCTCCACATACGGCTTTTCTCACATTTTCATCTCTTTCAGTCTTTCCCCCTACTCTCATGAACGCTTAGCCGTGCTCCCTACATGGGTTGCAGAAATTAGTGTCCTTTCCTTAACCGAACCACAATCATGATCAATCATCAAGTTGGATGCCGATGTCATTGCAGCTTTCTCTGATTTTAGCCGCCTTTCCAGTGGCCTGACTTATTTTGCTGCTGGGTGTGCAAGTGAACCAAGGCAAAAGCCAAAAGCTTATATGTTGCGAAATAGAGCTTGGCGACTTGTTCGTACTGTGGAGGAAAGACGGATGCAGAACAAAATTTCAATTGCAACAATGTGTTGTGGAAGCAGCAGAACCTCAGGACGGTCGTTACTTCTGCAGGAACCCAAATGTCAGCTAACGTTGCCATTTGAAAGAAAGCTTTCATAGAGGGGTCACTTATCTCATAGAGGAGGAGGAGGAGGAGGAGGAAAAAACTTTAATAAGAAAACAAAAATTGAAGGCAGTTCAGGGTGGGGCCCTCAGTCCAGGGCTCCACTGGCTCTTGCGGCTCGCTGAGCTTGGTCCAGGAGGGCCAGTTGGCTCTCCCAGTCCTCGCTTGCGAGCAGTGCCTCCCACTATCTCATAGAGGGGTCACTTCTTAAGAGAATATGAAACCACGAACAGAGAAACATTGGTGCCATCTCCGGAGTGGTTGTAACCGGGAAAGCGCTTCTGCAGTATGGAGCTTTTGTTCAAAGATTATATGTCTCAGAACTTGGTGGCCATACGGAGCCGGGCAGGTAGTGAAAGGCCCACGGGCCGCGTGTTTGAGACCCTCTTCCCCATAAAATGTGGCCCCGCTCTATCGCGCCTCGATCTGCGAATTTTCCAAATGTCTCCTGCAGGTCCGTCCTGAAAGGCGAGTCCCTCATACTGGCGCACAGGGGAAGCGTGGAGACACGTGAGGTAAGCGAGCCCAGCTGAAATTTCAGGTTGCACCGCTGTACGACCTCAGTTAAGACTGAGACGTCTGCAAGCTGTTGTGTCTGTGAAACGCCCACTTTGAGGGCGCATCGCGACACGTTCACAGGCCAACGAGCTTGGCAGTCCGAGGGGACTTCTTGTAACCTGAAACTTCCTGGTCGTTTTTGCGATTTCAGGTTCCTTGAAGCGCTCCTGGACTTGCCAGCCCGGACGGCCCGATCTAGCGCGCATGGCTCGAGGTAATGGTTCATATTATTTAAGCTCAGTGCGAAGTGAATGACACTAATGGCGCGCCATTTCTTGTTCAACCACGCTTAACAGATGTAATGCCATTGGAGTCAGTGAACTCCGCGATGTGTTCGAAATAATCTGTTCTAACATTATGCGTGAGTAGGATGTATCGGCCTGACTTCCCCTTACGAGCTCTTCAGTATTTGTTTTCAGGAGAGCTCTCGCACTGTGTACAGTGAAGTTGTGCGCCATGTGATCCATTGCAGCAAGTGTGCAACCTGTCCAGTGAGGCCATGTCCGTGATGGACGACACAGTGAACCTGGTGGTGCAGACTCAGCAGGGCGCTGGCGGGGACAGGGCCGTCTATATGGCCAACGGCATCTCGTTGTGGTACTCGCGCGTCGACGTTGCCCAGATGCGGCGCAAGAGCATGCTCTACGTCAAGCCGAGGATCATGCTCTCCTACGACAAGGGCATCTACGCGTACTCCAAGTCCCTCTCTGTCGTCGTGAGTTGTCTCTCGATACTTGGGACAGTGCGAGTGAGTGAGTGAGTGAGTGAGTGAGTGAGTGAGTGAGTGAGTGAGTGAGTGAGTGAGTGAGCGAGTGAGCGAGTGAGCGAGTGAGTGAGTGAGTGAGTGAGTGAGTGAGTGAGTGAGTGAGTGAGTGAGTGAAGTAGCCATCGGCTTCGCTCGCTAGAATACCACTCAGTTGCTCATTGATCGTCAATATGACTTGAGTGCATAGACTATCGGTTTCGAGAGTGAATGGGTGAATACGTAAGTAGGCGAATTAGTAGGCAAGGCAACGAATGACCGAGTTGATAAAGTAGTGACTGTAGTGGTTGCTTTCTCATTTCTTTAACATTTTGCTCTTATTTGTGCCCTTGCTATGCGTCATCTGCTTTGTAATTTTTTTCATATGTGGCCACATTTTCTTTATATCTCTGCTTCGAGACATTCCGCGATGGCTGAAGGCGATGGAGCAGCAGGTTTTCATGGCACTCACGTTTGGCGTGAACCAACATTTACTTGTGTCCCCTTATATTTGTCCAATCTCTTACCGGCAACATGTCGACGCATTAGATCGTGTTGCCTGAAAAACACGTAGGTCACAATGTTCTTTAGATACTTTATTGGCGATACGCTTCTATTCACTGGGGGCCCACCTCTTTGGGCAAGCGACATGCTGGAAGACAGTCGTGCCAGGCGGCGGTAATGGCGGATGCTTGAAGCCAACACAGCGTACCACCCAAACCCATTGCGCGTGCAGAAATAAGAAGCCATCGACAAACACGGTCAGTGTCACCGAATTTGTGTGGGAGGACGGTGTAGTCGATTAATGATCCTTCTTGTAATGTCCTGTAATTACTACAGACGAAAGTGTAATCAGCAAGTAGGCAATCCTTCACCTTGGAAATGCAGCGCTATCAGTTGAAATCACGGCAGATTAAAATAAATGTAAAACAAGGTATGTACATCGAAGCTTTGCTGCATTTGCAACACGGTGAAATCATGAACACGTCCAGTCAAATGCGTTGTTGGAAGTGATATTTGCCGCTCCGTCATCAAGGTGACAGCCTTTCTTTAATTGGAGAAACGTCACTTCCTGATAATGTTGTTCTTGTACCATGACTGTCCCTTGAGCTTCCGCAACTTGTTCAGAACAGCTTCAGACGGGGTCTATACAACAGTGAAGGAAACGAGAAATGGAAGTTGTTAGTACTAAACTCATACATGTGGAAAACGCATTGTTGGCACGCTCATAGTATTTCTTTATGTGGGTCATTCCACGCCAAACGTCCCAGACATTGCGCTCGACCCTCTCCAATTCTATTGTAAAAAATTGTGGACGTTCATATCAGTGCACTATTTGTCCTCGGAAAGTATCTCTTGGAAAATTTTTTTTTGTCTTTTACAGTGATTTGAACTTTGCCGTTGTGGGTGAAACCTAGGTTGCGAAAAAATACTCTAAAAATACAATACTTCACGGAACACCTCAAATATCTGCTATTTGCTTGAAAAGGAATGCCACTATCTTATTATCACCCATTGACGACCACTACTATGTCTCACGATGTGCTTTGTGGTGAAGCAATGCTGCAATTTTGCGCCCATTCTGATTATTTTTTAAAAATTCTACGAATCTTACAAACACTATAGAACTGTATCACATGGCTGGATAGTTGGCATTAAGCGTGTTAAAAAGTATTGAAGTCGACGACCGAGTATTTTCGACGTGGAAGGGGCGCAAACATTGCAAATGCGTGAAATGCCCCATGTTTAGGCACATGTAGAGTGGTTATGCGTTCCAAGTAAAAATGCTGGCTTGGCGTCATTTGGAAGAGTAAGCAAAGGAGACTTATTTGTGAAAGTTTAATCGGAATTTTGTTTTGTTTCAGGCGAGAAATAAAATCTTATGTTGAGCGTTCGCGGCATGCCTCGGCGCGGGCCCGTAAGTCCGCTTCACTGCGTCGCCACACTTCCTTGGGGCAAGGGAAATATGCGGCGCCCACGCGGATAGCAAGATCGTGTGCTGCTATGAGTTTTCTTGTTTCGACACGCATTATTCGGCTTTCCGCAGTGGCGCCGACGAAGCGTCAGGGAAAACGAGAGCTGGTTCGTTTAAAATATATTATAAAATAAAGGTGCCTACAACAGTAGAATTGTTATCCACAATGGTATGCGAAACAGAAAATGAAGGCTGCATTCGCGGCTGCTGTCTTGTGTGCCCAAGCAGCGACGCCCTCAGAAGCATGCTGGGCGACGCATCATCTCTCGATACCGATAAGATTGACTACCTTCATGTCCAGCAATGGATCATCGGTGTCCGCTGCAGGCTCGAAACAACTGTCTTAACTCCAGCCGAATTTTCTGACAAGTTTGTAGACATGCTACAAGAGCTAAAGTGGCACCACTTCGTGAGCAAGCAGCAAGCAAAATATTTAAGAGTGCTGAAAACGAACCTCAAGGGCGACGAGTTGATTCATATTTTGGACTTCGCATATAATTAAAGTTTCCTTGTGCAAGATGCTCCCCAATCATACCACTTGGTAAATACGCAAGCCACATTACATCCCTTCGTCGCATGCCATCGCTGCAAAGAAACTGGCTCCCTTCGGGCAAATCATTTCTTGTGATTTCGAACTGTCTCGAACACACTACAGCTGCAGTGGCTACATTTCAGGATGAAGTACTCAATGTCCTAAAACATGAGCTTCCTGATGTCAAAAAAGTTCACTACTTTTCCGGCGGTGCATCGTCGCAGTACAAAAACAAGAAAAATTTTGTAAACTTGTGCTACCATGAAAAAGACTGCAGAGTGGAACTTTTTCGCAACCTCTCATGGTAAGAATGCTTGCAATGGGGTTGGCGGCACCGTGAAGCGGCTGGCAGCCAGGGCAAGTCTTTATAGACCCTACAAGGGACATATCCTTACACCCCATGAGCTTTTTACCTGGTGAGAAGAAAATATCAAAGGTATATTTGTGCTCCGTTTGCCAGAGATTAGGGTTGAAAGAAAGAAAGTTGAGCTCTCAGCAAGGTTTGAATCTACAATCTCCCTCAAAGGTACGCGCAGGTTTCACCATTTCGTGCCACCACCACTGACCACTCTTAATGCCGGGCTAAACTCCTACTCATCAACACAGGCATTTCAAGCGGCGAAGACCAGACGTCGGCAACGGAAGTAAGATCTACAACCTCCGCCAGGCACGTAGCCAGGATTTTTTTTCGGAGGGGGCCCAAGGCCTAATTCCTCGCAAAAAGCATCATCATCATCATCATCATCATCATCATCATTTAGTGACACTTAAAGGCCCTTTTCACGGTATTACATAAGGGGGAGGGGGGTCAAAAGCATCAATCACATCAGGGTGACTATTATACAGTTTTAAGAAAGACTTGCCGGTGAATATAGAAGGCGCTTAATTATTCGACCAAAATGAGAACAGAGTGGAATGCAGCACAAAAAGAGGCTAGTTAATCCGAGATGGAAAGCACGTTCATGACACTGCTGTAAAGCTAGTGCGTGTGCACCAGAAAGAATACATTCCAAACAAGTGGTCTCGACAAAGAAGGGCCATACAGAGTCAGTGACAGAAAGAGGAGCGACAAAAAAAAAAAAAGAAAATGAATGCAAAGGAATCAGGCGCCCACTTACGGACGTGCGGCCAATAAAAAAGTAATTGTCGGACGCTTTTCTTACCCAACTTCTCACACTCTGTCTCAACAGCAGGCATGCAGGAAGAATGTGAGCCACTTTATGACACTAGTTCTTAAACGAAAAACAGACATATTCGGGAAAACAATGTTATTGAACCACAAAGAATGAAAACACGGATCCTTTCACGACACAAAAGAAGCAGAACGCCAACATTCGTTTTAGGAAGCAATATTAAAGAATGGCAGTGCGAGTGGTTTTAAAATTAGTAAAAGTCAATGCAAAAGAAGAAAGAACACTAACAAGCAGCTTGGCCGAAAATTCATGCTGCAATTTTCATGCGTCGCGGTTTCTCCATAAACACAGTGATAACTTTGTGGACATTGTCTTGCATCCGGTGAATTAATGGACTTAAGAACCAGGCCATTAAGCCTCTCTTCAGCTATTCGGTTCCTCAAATATGTTTGTACTCTTTTCAGTGTCCAGAAGCTGCGTTCTGCAGCAGCTGTACTCACTGGGAGAGTTGCCAATATCTTGAACAGTGTGCGAACGTTCGCGAAGAGGGCTTTGTCGCATTCTAGTAAAGCGTCCGTCGGAAAGCGGAGAAGTTCCGCCTCTTTCATGGCTTGCCAGTTCTCCAGATTTCCCATCCACCTTTCAGCGTAACGATATGCGCTGTTGTCATACCTCTGAGGTAAAAATCGAAGGCCGGCTGCACAAATTCAAATTTGCGCTTGCAGGCGTGCTTTGGCAACACAAATAGCAAACTTCGCAGTGTTTTCCGATAGTTTGCAAAGCGCCGTTTGAGGGAAGTTTTTAAATCATCTATCTATGGATGAACGTGGCTTGTCTATAGTCCCCTTTCGCAGAACTACAAGCACCCTGTTTACCTTGTTTGTTTACCCTGTTTACTCTTACCGACACGCGGGCGCCTGCCCCCCGACACAGGGAGCGGAAAAAGGGTGGCGGGGTTCGCCAGGAAAGTTGAACGGGTCAATGGGTCGTCAAAGCCGTCAATTATCAAAGAAAAGTCGTCTTTATGAAGCTTTCGGTTAGCTTCCGCCGTCCGGTCGAGGAAAAACTCTGCGGCAAAGCAAAACCGTACGCGTGCGTGTTCCCACGCCGCGCAGCTATCAGACAAACAAAGCACCGGAATGCTCCCTAAGTTGCCGGCACTACTCGACTGTACAAATGACGCCCGCAATGTACCGCCTGCTAGCTACCGCCTGCTATCGTTGCTACCGCCTGCTGTCGCCTGCTACCGCCTGATATCGTTACGAAAAAGACATTTCTGCAGGGAATCCCCCGGTGGAGTCAACGCTACCCTTTTCTGTATGCCCTATCATTCTTTGCTCTGTTCCTTGAAGAAATCCAACTACCGAGCGCCCCGACCGTACATGAGAATCCTCTTTTTGCGCAATATAGCCATGGTCGCCTTTTGCTCCAGAAAACCCGACACAACCAACCAACCACCTTCCTAAACATAACTGATGCGACGAAGAAAAGTTGCACGAAGCACGGGCAGATAACATCGCTTTTTTTTCTGGTTTAGAAGCTGCATGGCAACATTTTGTTCTCTCTGGTAATTTCTTTTCCAACAAGCTTGTCTTACATATATGAAAATGTCCTGCGTTGCACAGTTTTCTGTCTCTTTACGCAATCACAAAGCAGTAACTGTTTCCGACAGTTGGTTTCAGTTGGTATGACCATTGTGTCAGGAAGATTGATACGGTGGTCGCTATCTTAGGAATGTTCGGCTATCGGGTTGCGATCTCTTGCAAAATTGCAGAGGTAATTCCTGTGCTGTCGAAATGTTTCTTTCAGGTTTTTCGTTTCGCCGATATAGCTGGCATCGCATATTTGTATACAGTGCAGTCGGCCCTCTGCCTCCGGACGGTCTTTGCCAATATGAGGAGAACATGTGTTCGTAGGCTTGTGAGTCACTCAGATGCCTTCTTTTCTGAGAATACGAGTGATGGTTTCGCTAACGCCTCGGACATATGGGAGAGTGTGGTGTTTCTGTTGTGGTGTTGATTCAGGCGCCGGACACTGAATCTCTCAGCAAGCGTTGCCGTGTTTTTGGAATTGAAGTCTTTCGGAATAAAGGTTCTTGGGTAGCTGTTCTTGGCAAGTTCCCTGACTATTGTTTGTTTTTCATTTGCTTGCATGCACACGGCGCTACTTGTACTGCCTCTATACCCCTGCGCTATGGCTGACCGGACGAATTTCGGGGGGGGGGGGGGGGGGGCCTGGGCCCCCCCTTGCCTACGTGCCTGACCTCCGCAGAGATCGAAAACCGGGCACACAACCCAAGTGCTGCGTCTGTCGTACGTGCGCATGTGATGAAATGAAATATAGTGCTCAGCTCCGACTGCTAACCGGCAGCCTTTAGTGCCCTTCCGAAACCTTCTGCCAGCCATGTACACTGTTTGCAAGTTTTCAGCAACGTGAAAACTCACAGCAGCACACGATCTTGCCACCCGCGTGGGCGCCGTATATTTCCGTTGCCCCGAGGAAATGTGGCGACGCAGTGAAGCGGACCTACGGGCCCGCGCCCAGGCACGCCGCGAACGCTCAACATAAAATTTTGTTTCTCGCCTAAAACAAAAGAAAACTCCGATTACACTTTCACAAATAAGTCTCCTTTGCTTACTCTTCCAAATGACGCCAAGCCAGCATTTTTACTTGGAACGCATAGCCACTCTACATGTGCCTAAACATGGGGCATTTCACGCATTTTGCAATGTTTGCGCCCCTTCCACGTCGAAAATACTCGGTCGTCGACTTCAATACTTTTTAACACGCTTAATGCCAACTATCCAACCATGTGATAAGTTCTATAGTGTTTGTAATATTCGTAGAATTTTTAACAAATAATAAACATGGGCGCAAAATTGCAGCATTGCTTCACCACAAAGCACATCGTGAGACATAGTAGTGGTCGTCAATGGGTGATAATAAGATAGTGGCATTCCTTTTCAAGCAAATAGCAGATATTTGAGGTGTTCCGTGAGGTATTGTATTTTTTAGAGTATTTTTTCGCAACCTAGGTTTCACCCACAACGGCAAAGTTCAAATCACTGTAAAAGACAAAAAAAAATTTCCCAAAAGATACTTTCCGAGGACAAATAGTGCACTGATATGAACGTCCACATTTTTTTACAATATAATTGGAGAGGGTCGAGCGCAATGTCGGAGACGTTTGGCGTGACCCATGTGTGGTTGTGTGTAGTAAAATTAGACATCGGCCTGCCTATACAGACACGGCGCGCAGAACACGCCACAGAAAACTGTACAAAACACCATTGTAGTTTTCAGTACACGTATTGGCCCTTTCCTCGATATTTACCTACTACCTAAGAGCCGGAGTAGAACGGCACATTCTACCATCATCATGCGCTCATGCTTATTGTCCGGGTGATTATGGTGGCACATTCTACCATCACCATGGAAGTCGTCAACAAGACTTGAGCGCAAGACTATTCGTTCTACCATCACTTTCTCCCACCACACATGCATGCGCTCATGCATATAGTACGAGTGATTATCGTAGCACATTCCACAGTCCTCACGCCCTCATTGATGTAGTCCGCGTGATTATCGTGGTACGATCTACCATCACCATACGCTCGTGCACTATAGTCCTGGTGATTATCGTGCCCAGGTGACGGTATACCAGAAGAACCCGTACCACTGTGCCTTCAGCATTGGCCCCATCACCACGGACCTGGTGAGACCGTACATCAAGGACGAGGCGACTGGCATGCGTATACGAGGCACTACCGACAGAAGGCGTACCATGAAGGTGGCGCTGCAACCGGAAGGTAAGATAATGTCCTTAAACTATAAGAAAAAGTTAGCGCAAGCAGACATCAAAGCCAGGTTCATTCCCTCCCTTATGCAGCCAACTGGTATGCTTAGAATGCATATGTGAGCAGCGCCGTGTCAACCAAATGGTCTATGGGCAGAATCTCGGACATTACAGAACGCATTAATGTATTGTTGCTATCGCATAGTTACTATTACATTCTCAACTAGCTGCTCGTAGCACTTCCTCTGCCGGAACGTGGCAAAAAGGCATAGTTCGACCAATATTGTCCTTGTGAAAGCATTTCCTTATCTTCTGCCTCCAATGTCCCGAAGCTACCTCGCTTCCACAGAATCTCGCGCTTGCGAATTCATATTTTTCCGCGAATAATTTTTTATTCAGATGACGCACCCAGGTATGAATTAGTATACGTATAAAATACACGAGCACTGTACTCGCAGTAGCCCTCTCTCTCAGCTTTATTTAGAATGACTAGAGCATGTCGTACTCCGCGTGCACGCACAAGGAATCCGTGTGAGTTTCGAAGCCCAGCTTAGTTTTTGCATTTAGATTTGGACGTGCCATTCTGACGAAATCTACTCTTGATATTTGAAGCTTTCACGTTTAGGGGCGAAGCACCCTGAGGCCGAGGCTTGTCCGTCCACGTTGCCCGTTGTCCGTGCTCATGGCACAGCATTGTCTGCTTTCGTGAGAGAAGGCGAACCGCGCGCGTTGACTATGGAAACGCTCTTTGATGATGATGATGATGATGATGATTGTGGTTCGGTTAGGAAAGGACGCTAATTTCTGCAGCCCGTGTAGGGAGCACGGCTAAGCGTCCGTGGGGGTGGGGGGAAAGGGAGTGCAAGAGATAGAGAGAAAGGCCGTAGTGGAGGGCTCCGGAAATTTAGACCACCTGGGGTTCTTTAACGTGCACTGACAACGCACAGCACACGGGCCTCTGGCATTTTCCCGTGTGCTGTGCGTTGTCAGTGCACGTTAAAGAACCCCAGGTGGTCTAAATTTCCGGAGCCCTCCACTACGGCCTTTCTCTCCGCTCTATCTCTTTCACTCCCTTTCCCCCAACCCCACAGACGCTTAGCCGTGCTCCCTACACGGGCTGCAGAAATTAGCGTCCTTTCCTAACCGAACCACAATCATCATCATCAAAGAGCGTTTCCATAGTCAACGCGCGCCGTTCGCCTTCTCTCACGAAAGCAGACAATGCTGTGCCGTGAGCACGGACACGGCCGCTTAATGGGAACTAGGTGGCACGGACAACGGGCAACGTGGACGGACAAGCCTCGGCCTCAGGGTGCTTCGCCCCTAAACGTGAAAGCTTCAAATAGCTCTTTGAGCGATGAACACTACCAGCTCATAAGGAACGAGGACGCGCCCTCGCCCGCGAGAGAGACGACGCCGACGCAGGCAGCGTCTGCTAGCGAGTTTCTCGATTGAAAAAACCGACTGTTCGAGCTGCGCAACCGTTCACCGGCCACCCCATACGTATAAGCACTGGATCTTGAGCTGCAATGTAGTGCCGCTGGGAGATTTCCGGTGGGAGATTTCTCTTGTGCGTCCGCCGCGGTGGTGTAGTGGTTATGGTACTCGGCTGCCATCCAAAAAACGCGGGTTGGATCCCTGCCGCGGCGGTCGCATTTTCGATGGAGGCGAAAATGCCAGAGGCCCAGTGCACGTTAAATAGCCCCAGGTGGTCTGAATTTCCGGAGCCCTCCACTACGGGCTTTCTCGAGTTATGATTGTCGACCCTGTCGTTTACATCGTGTGGTGCGTTCCATACACTCTATATATATCTTTCACTACATTTCCCCCACCCCCACGGACGCTTAGCCGTGGTCCCTACATGGGCTGCACAAATTAGCGTCATTTCCTAACCGAACCACAATCATCATCGTCGTCGTCGTCATCATCATCATTTCTCTTGTGCGTAGTTGAACAAGAAAGATTCGCAGCGTGCGCGTTAACAAAAAATAATCCGGAACTCGACACGATCTACGACTCGGGAGCGCAGGAACCTCATAAACACCAAGAGCCTGAATGACAACGCTTGTGTACACACGCGTTGTCACTCATTTACTTGCCCGAGTTGACGATGTCACGGGTGATTCACGGTAACACCGAACGATCCCCAGTGTTTCGCCCATTCGTCATGATTCACTTCGTGGAGATGCGTGGTTTTTTTTTAATTATCATTCACAATTAAAAAAATTGTTGGGCACCGCTTGCATCACCCCTTTGTAACAGAACCATGTTTTTTTCCTACATTTAAATTGAGAAAGGGATCACCCTATGAGAGAGGGATCAACCACATTTTTTTGTTTTTCATCTGCGCGCAGCGTCGCATGGTGAAGATACGATGGCCAAGCTCACGGCTAGCACCATGATGATCGTCAAGTTCAATCTACCCAAGAGCGAAGGCGCCATCGTGGTGAAGATCCACCCAGAATTCGTCAAGTACTTCTTCATGGTGCGCGTGCCTAGTACCAGTTTCTATTGTTCGAAAGCCATATACAAAAGTCCAAACGCAACATTAACGCCTGGCTTCAACACATCTGTCATTCATCACTGACATGTTGACGGATGTTATGGCATATATAATGATTTCGAAAACGCTTAGTATTGCGGTTTTGCAATGGCAACATTTTGGTTCGAAGCAAATAGTAAGCACGAGAAGTTCTCAAGTGCTTGAAGAACTGAACTTGTTTTTGTTTTGTTTTTTAAATTATAGAGAAAATTAAAGTCAGCCCCAGGCCTTTCAAATCTGAGTAAACAGTGTAGCTGGCAAGCAAGCGCCACCACCTGGCAAACGCAGATTTTTATCTTTCTTCATCTTTCTTCATCATCTTCCTCTTTCTTTCATATTACGTGGCCACCTCAGAGCTTCATTTGATAACATGTCTTAAGTATCACCCAATAATTCGTTTCCATACATAGCCATGTGCTCTACGTGCAGTAAGAGAGGGTGCTCCTTTCCATATAGATAACAAGCAACATGACAGAGGCGCTATATTCACTAGAATGTACTTCTTTCAAAAGCTTATAACCCAGAAAAGAGGAGTAAGAGAACTACGCTTGTGCAAATACGACGGTTTTGGATCCACGCGAATTCGAGTATACTAGTATGATTTCACTAGCAAGTTACAAGTGGTGAAATGCGCTACGTTTTTAATTGTAGCATAGGCAGCCCACATATCTCTTTATAACACTTTTTAGGCTAAAGATAACTTAATCGCTGCTCAGATATTATGCACATTTTCTCAAAAGTTGTGGCTTCACGGCAGTGCTAATTTTTTAAAGGCAGTTACACAGCATGGCACTTCTATGCTACAGTGAAATTACCATCTCAGGCGGAGTACATGGAGAAAAATACGTATGCTCGTTCATTCCGAATATATTTCAAAATTTTGGAAATCTTAAATTTGCATCGAAGCGAAATCGAATACTGTGATATTCGTTAGGCTATTCGAGGTGATCGAATATTCGCTCATGCATGCTTTAGTGACATCAGCCGGTATAAAGAGGATAAGCCATCGAACAAAATTTTTGAGCATCTTGGCACATTCAAGAAGTACTTAGCTGACTCTGGTTGCTTCTAAATGATTAGGTGTTATTCACTGAAAAGAAATTTACACTGCTTTGAGCTTCTTCCTCATCCAGCACATATTATGATAACGCTGTTTGCTTCAAAAGGCACTCAATTAATATTTGGCCTTGAATAACAACTAATAATGCCACCTTACCGCCGTATCGGGTAAAATATACGCTGGAATTATGTTGTCTGGATAACAAAATGAAAAATGTAACGTACGTGCAAATTTTTAGATTCTGTGGGTCTAACCGAAAGCCAGTTCGAACCTACTTTGTGCGGGCAACGCGTCACAGATGTCGACGTCGAATACCTCAGCGTCACGGACCCAGTTCAGTGGGTTTCATTCTGTGTCAAAACCACAACACTGTGAAAGTGTAGCACGGTTCTTCGCAGAGGCGCTTTTTTATCCCTCCTACTCCAAACACGAACTGCTACATCGAGGGCACTTCGGTAATTAGCTGGTCTTGTTGGGAGAATAGATTATGCTTAAAATACGGTACTCTCACTCAGAGTTCACTATGGAGCTCTGGCTTGATAGGGCTGACTCACGCTCACTACGTAAGCCATCGCTGCTTTTACTTTCATAATATCCGTTTTATACAGAAGTGGTGTAACTTCCGTGTGTCACTAGCGTCCTTATATGAGGCTGGTAAAGCGGTCCTTATCTCCTGAGCGCTGTCAAAACTATTCTGCGATGTTGTGGGACATACATTCAAGATCAGCAGCTACCGTATTTCAGAATGATTCATTTTATTTCTTTGTCTCGCTGATGCGCCGGGTGGCTGCATGACTACAGCGATAACAGCGGTGTACTTGAGAGTTTTCCAGTGAAGCCTATCCAAACAACGTCCGAAATATATCGTTTCAGAATACGCAATTGGCTGCATGAAATCCGTGCAGACGGGAAGCCCCCGTCCGATTACCACACATTTCCAGTGTCCTGAAAAATGCAACGTTTTGTATGACTGTATGGTGTATCTCATGACGCGAAATTCGGGTCGAAATTTCTGTTGGCTTTCTCGTCGACCCATTTGTGGTCACGGTAACGCAGGCGTTCGTGCACACGGGTACGGAACCCGGCACCCGAGACCTGACGCAGGGACAGATGTACGTGCTGCACCCCCTCGCCAGCTTCGTGGTCGTCATCCCCGAGGAGTACAAGGCGCGAGAGGGCGACGTGATGTACGTGACGTTCGTGCCGCTGGTCGAGCGATCGGTCAAGGCGCTGAACTTCAAGGACGTCAAGTACCCCTTCTGGCACCGGAGCGACATGAGCATCTGGTACTCTGTATCTGCTGTGCACTGGTACTGCCTCAACAAGAGTCCCGACAGTTCCAACCTTGGCGCAAACGAGGGCTGTGTGGTGAGCAGTCATTCTGTCTGCTACACACCTTTGAAGGAGTGGTGGATTTACGAGCCCTGTAGTGTAGCTCTGGCATTAACCACTGGTCCTGCAGAGTATGAAAGTGAGTGTCAGGGTAAGGGGAAAGGTGGCAGGAGGTTAAGTCTTGTACGAGGTTAAAGAGCTGAATTACCTAGGGTAGTTTCGCGTTCGCATTAATGTATTAAAAAGAAAAAAAAAACTCTTCTTCAGAAAAGCATTGGCCGTGTAGTTTAGGCTGTTTGTTGCGGTATCTATGACTATACTATTATGATAACGATGAAACGATTATTACCATGACAATTCAAGTTAAATAAAGTTATCTCGGCACCTAAGGGTATAAAAGGTTGGCGTGTTGCTCAATACGCTGAATATTTGTCGGTTGGCATGTATCCTAATAAAGGAGATATACCTGTGTAGCGAAGAGTTGATCGCACACATGCAAAACCCCCCTTCGCCCTCTTCGTGTAATTTCCTGTGCGTGGTAGGAAGTTACGTCCGATATTCTTTCAGCACTTGAAACTCACATTTAGCGGATAATGTGCCGAGAACATGAAACGAACGCAAATGCACTCTCTGTCGTCAGTGAGCGCCATCAAAACAATCAAAAGGTTCAGAGAGCTTGACAAAATGGCGGACAGTTCAACCTCTGCGTGGGACGTTTCTGTAGTGAGATTGAAATCGTGTAATTGCTTTTTTTATTATTCTCCTCAAGTACTGTTCGTGGTTTCTTACGTCTCGTTCAGTGAAACCACTAAGTCCGCAGGACACACCACCACGGCGTGTCGCTTCTTTGCCTCTCACGTCTGGTACACCGCCCAGCATATACGCAATCCGCAAGTTTCTTTGGTTGTAGCCAAGATGCTTCAAATAAAACACAAAATCTCTCCGGCGTAAAAGGCTACGTATTCTGAAGCGCGCACTTCAACCCTCGGCGCAGTTCTCGAACGTGAGCCGGCTGGGCGAGATCATCTGCGACTGCCACCAGAACGCAACGGCCATCGCGGGCACTTCGTCCAAGGTCAATTTCACGACGCACCTCAAGCCACTGGAGAACGTGTCCTCCGAGACAGGCGGTCCCGGAGAGAAAGAGGAGCCCAATTTCTACTTCCTCCAGTACCTCATCCCCATCCTTCTGGCTGCCCTCTGGGTCAACTTCGTTGTGCTCTTCTACTGGACCATGAAGATAGCCGAGATAGACGAGCAAACGGTACGTGTGCCGGCGGCGCGCACGTGGCCGTATCCTCATCTACATCTAACATAGTCTCCCTGTCGTCAACATCAGCGTATACTATGTCCATGGCAGGACGAAAGCCTTCCCCAGTGTTCTGCAATTTGCGCTCTCCAGAGCCTGCGAACCTTTCTTTTCTCCCTCTGCCTAACCCTGTGCATGCCTCGGCTACGGTTCCCACTCATCGGTGTCCACGCCATCGCTCTCACTGTCCATCGGGGTTGTCTGTCCTATACGCCTTACGTGACCAGCCCAAGTGCACTTTTTCTTTCAACTATAATACGGACGTCGACTCTATACCCTTATATATTTTCTAATGCACGCTGCTTCCTTTCAATCTCTTATTCTAACGCTTATTATTTTTCCTTCCATAGCACTAAGTAATTGACAAATGTGCTGACCGCAGCAGGTACCTTTTCTTGGCTTTTATAGACTATGAGCATGTCTTGGACTCGATAGAGGCATTGCGTTGTCAGGGAGCACATGGGCTTACGCAAACAACATAACCAGCATCTACAAAAGTTCTACGGCCTATCCTCCTCCCCCGTAAGAAAAGCCGTAAAATTCCAATTAAAGAAAAAATATTAAGCAAGGATGTATAACATTTCCAGTTTCGCTCACTGCATGCTTAAGAGTATATAGAAAGCTAGAGTGGAAGCCAATAAGGTAAAGACCAACTGAGAATATATTAATCACTTGCAGTTTGCACGGGACGTTATACTCCCCAGCAATGGTGGCAGTGAACTACAAAGAATAATTCAAGATTGAATCTGAGGAATGATTAAATTGGGCGAAAATGAGTGCACTGAAGACAAAGAGAATATTTAATAACCTAACCTAGCATAGCCTAAACTAACCTATAGCCAACGCTGCCTGCTTTTCACCCATCGGCGCTCTAGCCTTCTGTGCTGCGGGGAACCAATTTGACGGCCTTGTGCGCAAACGCAGTGAAACGAGCACGCTGAGCGCTAACTTAATTGTATTGTGTCTTTGCCCGCCGAGAGTACTGCCAGCAAGCATGGCTAACCCCTAAGGCGACCTTAATGCTTAAAAATTGCAAACAATTTTTGGGTGGCAGATCATGCGTGAAAACCACCTCCCTGACCTCCCTGCAATAGCAAGAAAAAAAGATGTTCCAAGCTTCCTTAACAGTGTGCTGATATAGGTCAATGGAACGTCGCTTTAAACCGATCAATTGTTGACGGATCACTAGAACTGCAGCACATCCTCTCCCCTCGCCCTTATTCTTCAGACAAAAATAATGTGACCCTAATTTTGCTTACACGAAATTTTACCACCACTAATTTTGCTTGCTGCCCCAGCCTCGCATCTATTTCTTTTCTCCTCCTCCTCCTCCTCTCCTTTCTTTCTTGGCGCGAAGTAGCCATAGACCATATTGTCTGTATTGAACAGTACGAACCGACTAGCCGCGCAACAAATACTATACTGAAGAGTTGCGAATCTAACTTGTGTGCACAGGAGTCCTTTTCTAGTCTGAGTTTTTCGTATCATCCCGACTCAGCGCAATACATTGCGAGCCTTTGTGCACAATATCGTGATAACCAAACCGTCGGTATCGATGTTTGACGGAACTTTGTCCACTTCAAGGCAGAAGCATTTTGCTAAAAGCGTGCGTCTTCACCGATGGTTAAAAATACAGACAGAAACAAGAGCTGTTTGGTAGAGCTGTGCGAATATCAAAATTTTTTGTGCAAAATGAATTTGCGTATTAACACTTGAGAGCGAAACGAATCGAATATTTTTTTTTTCGAATAATGTTCAAATAACTTTAAGTGCATAGTGTTTTGGGGGCTCGCCTTGCCAACGACCGTCACCTTCCTTCTCCTGTCGCGTGATCACGCTTCCCGCTGATACCCGCGACAGAAAAAAAGATCAGCCCAGCAGAGAGTTGTGCAGATGCAAGAGTTAATCTTGCCGCAGTAAAGAAGTGTTAGCTTTGCCGCAGTACACATCTGTTAGCGGCACCGTAGTGCGCTAGTGTAAACTTCGCCGCAGTGTACAAACGTTATGCAGCAAAGCGTACTACGTGCGGGATTGGGCCACTTGTCACGAGACGTAGCACATTTTGTCTCTCAGTAACAAACTTTGAACAGTTCGCATAGTAAAGGTTAAATGAGAATTGAATCGATTAGTAAACGTTCTTCGAAAACTATCTGAAAATTCGCATATTCACACATCCCTACCAGTCTTTAACATCTTCGCGTGTAACGGGCGTACAAGTTGATAGCATACAAGTTGATAGGGTTATCTTCGATTTATTGTGTGTTTAAGGTGTGTAGCAAAAAAAAATCGGATTTTCTCCCTGCAGGGGGCAACGGCCATTGCTCCAGAAAACAAACCTGGCAACAGGGAAGTCTACATCTTGATATTCCAAACGAGCTACGTTCAGGTGAGCGCGCAAGCTTCTGTTCAGCCTTTTGCTCATCGTCACATGGTTCTTGTAATGCCTGACGACGTGATTTAACTGCTGACAAAGCAGCGCCTTTTCAGTTTTCAAGTGTACCCATGTAGTTGGGCGTTGCTTTTGAGGGGATCCAGTCATGGACGCTGTCAAATTCCGCCATCTTGTCAAATTCTGTAATGGCGGCGTTTTGAGCCAATCAGAGAGCCTGTATCAGCCCTCTTACCAATCAGAGCTGCCAAGATGGCGCACTTGACGAGATGGCGGAATTTGACAGTGTCCAGGATAGCACCCCAGTGCTATCCGCGTTTCCTGTGATCTCATGTCGTTCTTACGCTTAGAAAACAGCAGTCGAAAACAGGGATAAAACATGATAATAGCTGACCGAAACCGGTTAAAGTGTATCCATATTAAGAGTGATTGAAATACATTGGATTTGCATAATAAAAACTAAAATATACACATTAATGGCAATTTTATTTATTTATTTATTTTATTTATTCATACTGTCGATCCCATCAGGGATCTTTACAGGAATTAATCTCATATTGGGATCAAATTAAACGAAAATAATTCGAAAACGGCGACGATAAATTCAACAGAAAGAAAACGGGCGAATCACAGCACCGTACTTTGTATAGCTTTTACTGCAGTGGAACTGGCTTAGAGAGAGCGAGGGCGAGAGCGCGCGCGCGTGTGTGAGAGAGAGAGAGAGGCCTCAAAGGGTATGTCATAATGGGGAAAACGTGAGGGGAGGAAAAAGCGCATTATTTCTCGTGCCTGTTATATTCGCACAAAAAAAAAGTGAGCCACTGCGGTTTTATGTTACATCTGAATCAGTACAACGACAGTGATTTGTTGGAGCATGCTTGAACTAAAGAATGACCTAAGGCGGCGAGTATCAGTGCAGACTTAATATTTAGTGTTACAGAAACGGCGCAAAGTATGTGAAGGCTTTAGGACCGGCCTCTCTTCACCAATTCTTGCAGCGGCGGCTGCATTTAGACGGGGGCGAAATGTTCAGGACAGTGTACTGGGAGATGCCAGTGCACGTTCAAGAACCCCAGGCGGTCGACATTTCCGACATTTCCCTCAACTACGGCCTCTCTCATAATCATATCATGGTTTTGGTCGTAGAACCCCAGAAATTATTTTAGTTATCTTAGTTCACCGAACACGTTTGACCAGAGTTGACACCTCCTTCTAATCACAGCAAAGAAGTGAACTTGACGGCATTAGGTTATTCAAACAGTGTACCAATGTGTTCATATGCTGTGACTCTACGACATCACGAACTATGTAGTAATTATCCCTGGAAAGACAAGTCCTAGCCTTGAAAAAAAGTAAAGTAATCGGCACCACGTTTGTAGCAATGGCCAACTAAATCGTCAGTGCGAAGCGGATTACAGCGATCCCCCCAAGCTCCCTGACCATCCACACCCCCCCCCCCTTTTTTTTTTTTGCCCTTTAAGACAATGACAATAGTCCGTGTCGCGCTTTCTCACAATTCGAATGCGCATGTTCGTTATCGTGAATCAATCTTCCTGCGGCTGTTACGTGTTGCTACATACGAGCGTCTACGTCACTGTGAATACTGCTCCAGATTCAGAAACGCATTTTTGAGGGGCGTATATTTGTGCCAACAAATGTTTATGGTGTGCATATACATCATCTTTCGGGGAGGAATATGGTCCCGACCTAACTCTAGTTCAAAGCTTCCTTGACCTCTTCAGACCGTCTTCCATGGGCTTCTGTAAAGTCTGGGACGGGCTTGTTTCGCTTCGCTGCGGATTGTAGAACTAAAAAGCTCTACAATCCTGAGCTGCCTGCCCGAGTTCATTTGCAAGTGAACAAGTAAGAGAACTCGCTCTTAATGTAGGATACAGTTGAATGAGAAAACCCGCGTTTGGCAACAAAGGCCGATGAACCACTCTGGTCAGTATCGTTCCGCCAGCCAATCACAGAAGCATGCAGAATCGACATCACGCAAGCATTTTAAAATAGCGCAGCGCGTCATTTTCGCGTCAGTTCAGTAAGTGATTAGGTGTTCCCCTCTAGCAAACGAGTCAAAACAAATGTATTCGCTTATAATTTTATTTCGGCTGTTATCGCTTCATTTCGGTTACGTGAAACGTTTGAACTAAGAAAAGACTATTTGCAGCGGAGGAGCAGCGCATGGCTGTCGGTTATGAGGACGTGGGAACTGGGAAGGGCTTCACAGCAGACTGGAGTTGTGCCCGACTATAGTCCCAGTGCCACTGTCCTATCACATCGCATAAAATCATCATGTCGTGTCATGCAGTACGCTGAGACAACGGCCAAGATCCAGGTGGAGCTTCACGGCACCGAAGGCACGTCGGGCAAGTTCACGTTGCGTGATCCCCGCTGTAACCCGTACTTCCTGTTGGCTGGAAGCACAAACGGGCTGCTCCTCACCACCCAACACACGTTGGGAAACATCATCGTGCTCAGCATCTTCTCCGACAGCGAGGGAACCAGGCCAAGCTGGTCAGTGCACAATGTTAACGTTGCGTGAAGTAGCCAACCTTCAACAGCGTCTGCTTGGGGCTCGAACCAGGTTGACAATCATATGGGGCCAGCAGGGGAGACAAGGCTACGTAAAAAGGAACCTAGATGTAATGCGTCGCTGGGGGCGAGCGTCGTGCTCGAAAGAGCAATACAGAAACGTCCAGCAAGCGTGCACCTGCACGAGAAAGTCGAGGGACAAAATCACGCAATGGCGTTGGAACCAGCTTTCCTTCTGTGACCCTTTCACCAACCGAGGCACTTCGCTTCCCAACGTCCTTCGCGATAGAAATGCTTGCCAGGACACGTTCACGGCTTGACGCGCCGTATAGACATCGATATGATAGTCTAAGCACCGTAACATCACGGCGCCCTCCGGGTGTGCCATCCTGGACACTGTCAAATTCCGCCATCTTTTCAAATTCTGTAATGGCGGCATTTTTTAGCCAATCAGGGAGCCAGTAGATGCCCTCTGGTCCAATCAGAGCTGCCAAGGTGGCGAAATTTGACAATGTCCAGGAGAGCACCCCGGGTTCGTCGGCGTTGGAGAGGGGATGAGCTTCTGACGGAGGAGAGAAGGGCTCACGCGTCCCCCACATACACCTCACACACGCACAATCGCTGCATGCGCTGGGCAAGTCTGCGCACGTTGGCTTGCATGGTGGCTGAGTTGGGCTCGACGGATGCTATGTCTGCGGTTGGAGTTTGCTTTGAGCATGGCTGTGCAGCTCAGTCATAACATGCAAATGCGACGACACGTCGGTGAAGAAAAAAAAAAGATCTTGTCTGTTCATCATCCACTCACGCGCGTGTTTAGTGTGAGCTAATAATTGTTTGACATCTGCTGTCATTAAACATGCCCAATCGTCGAGGCTGGTTGGAATTTTAGTTATGTCATTGCGCTGCTGGACATTAGTTTGAGGGTTCAGTTTATCCGGACGCAGTGGTCACGCTCCGTTAAATGGTTCAAGCGTCGTGCTTAGGTGGACGCGAAAACTAAGGGGCTCCAAGTTCACGTAATGTTCGGTGTTTCTCATGTGACTAAATATGCTGGGGTTCTAAATAACAATTTCTTGCGTTTGACATGACAAAACAACAGTATACGATTGTGAGGCACGAGTTAATGGAAGGCTCCAGAAGTTTTGATCACCTGTGGTTCCTTTACGTGTAATAACATCGCGCAGTGAACGGGCGACGAGCACTTTACGTCCATCGAAATGGTGCTTCCGCTTTCGGGATGGAATCCGCTTATTTCGGGTCAGCCACCTAGCACCGTAACCACAGTATACCACAGACGCGAAAGTCGTGGCTTGAAATACCAAAATGCTTTTGCCGTAATGCTTTACCCGTAGCATAAGCTCAGTGGGTATTTTCAGAGAATTATACGCTCTATATGACAACTTCCCAATTTGGAAGCTTCTAGAGCATTTCGCGTTCATTCTGATCCTATCGTAATGCGGCCATGGATGCGGAGGTCAAGCCCATGACCTCGTGATGTTTCTGTAATAGACTGACTGACTTCGAATTGTGGCAAATTACATGATTAGCTTCTATCTCCTAGCAGCCGCGATACACTGAAAGAAATCATAAAGAGTGTAATTTCTTTTACACCAGAATTTTACACATGATTATTTACTGAGCGAGCGAGTGATACAATGTGGTATGATGAATTTTTAATTTGTGACGAAGTTATTGGCCGAGACTGTTCTGATGACCACCGATTGATTTTCCCGGTTCCGTTAAGCTCTTTCATTGCACCCTTTTTCCAGCCGACGAGTCCATCGAGAATATGTTTGCCCCGCCAGGGTGGTCTAGTGGATATGGTACTCGGCTCCGGATCCGAGGGTTGCGGGATCGAATCCCGGCCGCGGCTGCTGCATTTTGATGGAGCTGTGTACTGTGCGATGTGTGTGCACGTTAAAGAACCCCGCAGGTGGTCAAAATTTCCGGAGCCCTCCGCACGGCGTCTCTCATAATCACAGCTGGTTTTGGGACGTAAAACCGCAGAAAACAATCAATCGACAATATATTTGTGGCGAATAAAGATAATTGAAATTTGAAATATTGAAAATGCACGAGAAGGTAATGGCACCCTGATCGAGCATGATCTGTAACTAATGTTGAGCGCAGGCACTTAAAGAAGGTCGACGTATTTCATGAGGGCACGACGGAAAAGTTCCTCTTCGTGGTGGACAAGTGGCTCCGTTTCCAAGATCAGGACCACGCCGACATCTTGCCTTTTGTCGAGGGCCACGGAAAAAAGATGTCCATCATGTTCCAGCTTACGTTCCCCAGGTATGACCAAAATTATGCAGCAGTTGGAGTTTATGGAGTGTCATATGACGATTGTGTAGTGTTTCACGGCGCAAACGTCGGTTATGGCCCCAGAGGCCAAGATGTGGAATATCCTAGATTAGTGCAGTCGTTTATATTATCAATTTATACGACTCAACGACAGCTGTTTAGCGTCTCAACTGCATTATTTGGCTGACACAAGACTTTCTTGTTCAGACTTGTGCTTCAGTGGCACCACCAAGCCATATCACAGCCTTAAAACGCGGGATCATGACAGCATTCCAAACTTTCAATAGCGTCTCATACTTCGTTCCACTTACCCTACACGCAGCATGAATGTCGCCATTGTCGTATTCGTGCCTTGACGTTGATAAGACTTACCTACGGTTACTTGTCTCAGACGACAAGGGGACATGGGGGCATACGAGATATGCCCACCATACCTGTCTCGATAATAAAGCATTGCTGCCTAATTCAGCGGGTAAATGCAAATAGAAGCTGGTCAGCATGTTTTTCTGTGTCCTTCTAGCGTATGTGTACCAAAACATAGGCAGGCATGCTTTGCAGGCGTTCGCGTAGGCAGCGTTTGCTATTGCCTTTCTTTCTGAGCGCAGGGTGTTTCGACTGTGTCACCTTCTGGTAAGCGTGTTTGCGTGGCCCAGCGGCAGTCGCTACACGCGCCTCCAGCGACTGGTCACCATACTGTTTCTGGGCGTACTCACCATGTTCATGGCCATGGTTCTGCGGGGATTCCATCCGATTCAAGGCGAAGAAGAACCCGGATTTGCAAAGGAGGCTGAACGCGGGTGCATCATTGCAGCCGTCGTCTTCGTCGCCGGGGTCATCCTGCAGATCTTGTTCACGTGAGCGATCGTACTACAGCGCTTCTCCGCGTTACTTACCAGTTATTAGTTGCGGACAGGCGAATTCGGACCAACATGTGGGCAGCTTTCTCAAGACAATTTCTAAAGAGAATCGTGTATCATTTATTATAAGAGGGAGAAAGTAACTGGGTTTGTCTGAGTTGTAACAATCTCATTTCATCTGGGAAAAAATATGAAAGTGTCCATGATGGCTGAGTTATAAGTGAAAAGTTTAGCGCGATAACAAAAGACAAGCCACACAGAAAAGAGAGAGAGAGAGAGAAAGGAAGACAAACATATATATATATATATATATATATATATATATATATATATATATATATATATGCGCATGCAACAGAGCGAGGGTAAAAAAACCACACGTACATCAGAAATGCTTGCACAGAAGATCGACCTCAGAATCGAGTAACTCTCACTTAATTATGCAAGACCAACTAGCCAAGATTGTGTTCTTCTAGGGAAAGGAACAACCGAAAACAAGATTCCTTAGCGTCCATATTGTTCTCGGGTAAAGGTGCGGCCGTGAACGGGAACGCTTGACTTCGGGCCATTTGGGATGCTGAACTGTGAGGACCCATACACGTGGAAGCGCAGCCAGAATTTGTGGTATAAGTATCGAAAACCAAATGTCCCATATGGCAACGGGGAGAAACCGCAAAATTCACCAAGGGTCCCCGGTGCAAGGACCTCGCACCGGTCAATAATAAGCTGAACTGGTCGTCCGGCTATGAAAAGAGGTGCTTTGCATGCTCTCCAAGATCCTTAATTAATTGAAATTTATTACTGCCTTGTGAGTGTATAATTTAACGCCATAGTGTTGGTAGGCTATTTGCCGGGGCATGAAGAAACACCACTGATTCAGTGAGAGATTTGACTGAATGCGATCTTTCAATTTGTTTTCTGTTGTGCCGTTCTCCGTTCCCTTCGCCTTCAAAGTTGTGATAGGCAACTATATATAGGCTTACCTACTAGTCTTGTTCTGTGCAAGGTTTCCACTGACTTCATCACCGCGTCCATACTGGAGTACCTGCGCCTTGAAATTCCGTTTCCGTCTCATCGCTGTAGCAGTGCGGTGTAGTGTCTGAAAGGTGTTCTTAATATGGCATTCCTGATGTCATCTTGTACCGCTATGTCACACGACGTCTTCTGCGTCATACCACACCGACCATTCTACATATGGTGGCGGTTCGTGCCGATGAGGCCTGTGACAGACATCTGCTCTGAAAACGCCGCAGCTTCTCGAAGCAGATGGCGCCGGAGAAGGTCCGGCTGGCCTCCCGCGACAGCCACGCCGAGGCGGCCAAGACTGCCCGGGTGCTCACTACCAAAAAGTACACGTACTACACGCGCAACCCGGAGATCAAGATCGCCTACGAAATGCCCGAGTACCGCGACGAGAGTGCCGCCGCTGTCTCCAAGGACGCCAGGTGAGTGACTTCTCCTCTGGAGACCGCTACGATAGACTGGCTCGTACGGCGATACTGCCAAACCTCGATTCAACGAAACCGTGTTGTGAGAATTCGCGGTTAAACGAAGTGCTTTCGACTACCAGACGTAGACTCGTAGAGCGAGATAGGGGTTGAAATGTTAAAGCAGAAAAACAACAACAACAACAACAACAACAACAACAACAACAACCTTGAAGCTATACATCGTGAACACTTTGTCTCATCTAATTTCATATAGTTCTTGCGGGATATGTAGTCAAACCATGGAAAAACTGCAATGCGTACGCCGCGATACGGCCCCTGTCAGGGGACACCATCGAAAATTGAAAAGAAACTTTGTTTCAGGTCGAACTTACCGAAATACACTGGACCGGAGAAATTACATCGACCGGAATGTGTAGCACCCATCTTTAATAAATTCGTTGCATTTACATAAATCAGTTAAAATATATTAACCGCACGAATGATATTTTCTTTACTTAAGTAGCGAATTAGCTTGCATGCGTCATTCATTATTGTAAAGTTAAACGACGAAATACCAAGTTTAAGAAGTACCAGTTTCATCTATATATATATATATATATATTGCTACGGCATCAGGCGGACATTTAAGGTATGAGCCAGGCAAGGGTGGAAGATGACGAGGACGATCTCTTGTCTAGCGTTTGGACGCCATCTTACCTCGGCTGTACCAGCTACCTAGCGCTCCGCGCTCGCCTGTAAATAAAACTTCGCTCGATCTTTCAACCGTAACAGTTTTGTGGTGGAGGTGCTGGGTACGCTGACCAAGAAGACGGAGTTGCTACCGGGGATCCTACGACGAAGCCGACGCCTCGCTCGACTGCCGCCGCTCGAGATGTCTCATCACGGCAACGACCCGTCAACCCCGTCCTCTCCGGTGCGGTCAACTGGTGTCTGGATGCACACGATGGAGCCACGATCTTTTTCTGGAAAACCTGGTGAGGACGTCGAGCAATGGCTCACACATTACAAGCGTGTGAGCAAGTACAACGGATGGAACCAGTCGGCTCAGTTAGAGAACGTCGTTCTCTTTCTCACGGACACTGCACTGCTGTGGTTTGAGAACCACGAGGACACACTTACGACGTGGGAACGCTTTGTCGCCGACATCACCGAGTGCTTCGGAGATTCCACCGCGAAAAGGAAACAGGCGGAGCAGACGTTACTTCAGCGTGCACAAGTCCCAGGTGAGACCTGCACAGCGTACATAGAGGCGGTCTTGAAGTTGTGTAAAACGGTAAACCCTCTCATGTCTGAAGAAGATAAAGTTGGGCACCTTCTCAAAGGGATCGCTGAAGACGTATACAGCTACCTGATTGGAAAAGAGAGTCTCGGCTCAGTCACCGACCTCATCAAGCACTGCCGAACGTTCGAAACATTGAAGCTGCGCCGTATTACGCCAAAATTCGGGAGATTGGCCAATGTTACCACAGTTGCAAGCATTGACGACACCTCCGGCTATCAGTTTGATCTTGCGACCACTATAAGGCAGATAGTCCGCGAAGAACTCGAACGGCACACCAAAGGAGCAACGGGTGTCGAGCAGCTGTGTCGTCCCGACCATTACCATGAACCTGAGTTTGCTTTATCCATGCTGTCTGCCATGCCAGGAGTTCCAAGCTATCCTGCTGATCAGCGGCCGCAGCATCGATGTAACTTTCCCGACGAAGTGACGCACGACGAGCGCTCTCATGGACCCGTCGCCACGCATCGGCAACCTGAAAGCCGTGTTCGCTATTATGCGCAGCAACCAACATTTGACCGCGAAGTCTACAACACGAGTCGCACGTCGCCAGTTTGTTATAGATGTGGAGCCACGGGTCACATCTCTCGATTTTGTCGCAGACGCCGACAGACAAGGTACGGCCAACAACAACCAAGTCGGGCTAATTTTGATCGCAACGGCTATAACAACGACTGGCAACCGGACTTTGGAGCTGCCCGTTCCACAGGCTCGGCGCACAGAAATGATTTCGGACAACACTACAGGAGTGCCTCACCAGCTTCAGATCGCAGCCTGACGCCACCAGCCCGTCGACAACGCCGTTCACCGTCACCACGGCGACGCCTTACGTCACCACCGCCGTCGGGAAACTAGCCGACGCGGCCAATGGAGGTGCGGTCGCCGGACAGCGTGGATCTCTGCGAAATATTCCTCTTGTGATGGTGAAAAACAAAGTGCATGTCTTCGTCGATAGTATACCTACAACCGCGTTAGTTGATACTGGTGCTACCGTATCCGTCATGAGTGCGACGTTCAAAGAGAGGTTGGGGCGGAAAGTTATGTTCCCGTGGAATGGTGGTGTGACCTTTCGTGGTGTCAGTGGAGAGTGCCTTATTCCTCTCGGTGTTTGTGTTGCAAGTGTTTTGTTCTGCGGGGAAGATTTTAAAACAGAATTTTTAGTATTACCGCGTTGCACTCATGATGTCATTCTCGGTATTGACTTCCTTAAGGATTGTGGCGCTTCTGTCAATTGTGGTACGGGTGAAATAAGTCTGGATAGTGCACTTCTTGCCACCCTCGCAGACACATCTCCGAAAGAGGAACAGTACTTCGTTGTTTCCGATGATCTACTGCTACCGCCTTGTTCACTCTCGCGTGTCTGTGTCAAAGTCATTACTGCCGACCCTTCTTCATTCGATGCACAAGTTTTACCCCTAGCTTCGAGCTGCGCCAAGAAGGATGTCCTCATTCCGCGTTCTGTCGTGAGTGTAGTGCAGGGTGCCACGAATCTGTGGGCTTTCAATTGTTCATCTGCCCCTGTAGTTCTCCCGCGCAATATGAAACTCGCCACTTTTGAGGAAATTACTTACAGTTCTATTATGGCTTTCAGCCAAGAGGCGCAGTGTAGAACCTACAACGCCAACCCATCTGTGTCTGAAGAGCACGTCCTCCGAATGATAAACAAGTCTCTTCCCTCAGATGAGCGCCAAGCTCTTGCGCGAGTTCTTCTGGCGCATGCATCTGTGTTCGATTTCGTACAAGGCGACAAGCAGGCCTCACTCCCTCGTTCTCGTGCTCACCACCGCATTGACACCGGCTCGGCACACCCCATTCGACAAAAGCCTTACCGTGTGTCTTCAGCAGAGAGAACAGTTATCGCTGAACAGGTCAAGGACATGCTGCAGAAAGGCGTCATTCAGGAGTCCTCAAGTCCGTGGGCAGCACCGGTGATCCTAGTGAAGAAAAAGGATGGATCATGGCGGTTCTGTGTCGATTACAGAAAGCTAAACGCAGTCACCAAAAAGGATGTGTATCCGCTTCCTCGGATCGATGATGTTATCGACTGCCTCCATTCTGCCGCTTACTTCACCTCACTGGATTTGAGATCAGGTTATTGGCAGATACCAATGCACCCAGACGACAAAGAGAAAACAGCCTTCGTGACACCTGATGGCCTCTATGAGTTCAACGTCATGCCCTTTGGTCTTTGTAATGCGCCGGCGACGTTTGAACGATTTATGGACACCATCCTCCGTGGAATGAAATGGGAAATTTGCTTATGCTATCTGGATGATGTTGTGATTTTTGGAAGCACTTTGGATGAACATAACCGACGTCTTAGCCTCGTCCTTGATTCTGTCGAGAAAGCCGGTCTGGTATTGAACTCCAAGAAATGTCGCTTTGGAGAGACTGAAACGTTGGTACTTGGACATCTAGTCGACAGAAATGGTGTGAGGCCCGATCCACGGAAGATTGAAGCAGTAAGTTCCTTCGAACCACCGAAGTCACTGCGGGAGCTGCGGAGTTTCTTGGGCTTATGTTCGTATTTTCGTCGCTTCGTACCAAGATTCGCCGATGTGGTGTACCCCCTGACCTGCCTTCTCCATAAGGATGTTCCTTTCAACTGGACGTCGGCTTGCGACGAGGCGTTCCGCCAACTAAAGTTTCAACTGACATCGGGACCTATATTACGCCACTTCGATGCTTCCTCGCCTACAGAAGTGCACGCTGATGCCAGTGGAATTGGCATCGGAGCTGTGCTAGTACAACGTCATCACAGATCTGAGCACGTTGTGGCTTATGCCAGTCGATCTCTGAGTAAGGCGGAACGAAATTACACAGTCACGGAACAAGAATGCTTGGCAGCAGTTTTCGCGGTTCACAAGTTTCGGTCCTACGTCTACGGGCGCCCGTTCACTATAGTTACGGACCATCACGCTCTATGCTGGTTGGTGAACCTCCGTGATCCGAGTGGTCGACTGGCACGTTGGGCTCTCCGACTTCAGGAGTACGACTTCGTCATCTCTTACAAGTCCGGTCGTCGTCACGCAGATGCCGACTGCCTTTCCCGCCTTCCTCTACCGACTACGGAGTGTGACGAAGACAACTTCGATGACTGCTTTGCTTCTATTTCGGCCACATTCCCGGACTCCACGAGATTTAGGGATGAACAAGCCAGTGATGTTAGCCTGGAGCCCCTTTTCGCTGCTGCGCTGCGTCCTCAAGCCACCGGTCGATTTTGTGTACGAGACGGCCTCCTTTACAAGACGAATTATTCGGGTAAAGGCGCTCGCTTTCTCCTGGTGGTTCCGCAGAGTCTGCGACCTGACGTACTGAGTGCCATGCACGATGACGCAACCTCTGGCCATCTAGGCTTCATAAGAACACTCAACCGAACACAGGAGCGTTTTTACTGGCCCAAAATGCGAGACACTATCAAGCAGTACGTCAGCGGTTGCGATAAATGCCAACGCCATAAGCGTCCTACGACTACTCCGCCGGGTCTTCTCCAGCCTCTGCCACCACCTTGTCTGCCGTTTGAACAAGTAGGCGTTGATCTCTTGGGGCCATTTCCACGATCTTATAACGACAATCGGTGGGTTATCGTATGTGTAGACCACCTGACCCGTTATGCAGAAACTGCGGCCATACCATCTTCAACAGCTACATGCGTTGCCACATTCTTGCTGCGGTTTGTTATCCTCAGGCACGGCTCCCCCCGTGTGATAATTAGTGATCGTGGTCGGCAGTTTGTTGCGGACGCCGTTGAAGAATTACTTCGTCTCTGCAGCTCGAAGTTCCGGCATTCAACACCTTACCATCCTCAAACCAACGGCCTTGTAGAGCGTACAAACAGGACTCTTACCAACATGCTGGCAATGTATGTCTCGTCCGACCACAAAGACTGGGATGACGTGCTCCCATTCATCACATATGCGTATAATACCGCAAGGTATGAGACGACGGATTACAGTCCTTTTTATCTGCTGTACGCACGTCTACCGCTAACGAGTATTGATACAATACTGCCGTTTGGCTCCCACAGTGAGTACTCGGTTGCCAAGACGCTGTGCCTTGCAGAAGAAGCACGCCGGCTCGCTCGACTTCGTACCGTGGCCTCACAGCACCGTTCTAAGGAGCGCTATGACAGCCGACACCAGTCTGTCTTGTACAGCAAAGGGGACTTGGTATGGGTGTGGACCCCACAGCGTAAACGTGGATTATGCCAAAAGTTTTTGCCCCAGTATGCTGGACCTTTCGTGATTGTGGATCGGTTGAGTGACTTAACGTACGTGGTGGCCCGTTTAACGTCAGCTGGTCGTCGTTCCAGCCGAACGCAGCTTACACACATCGCGCGTCTCAAGCGGTTTCATCCTGCTGTTTTTCGGTGATTTGGACTTGCCCAGCGGGCTTCGTCTGTCAGCCGGGGAGTGCTACGGCATCAGGCGGACATTTAAGGTATGAGCCAGGCAAGGGTGGAAGATGACGAGGACGATCTCTTGTCTAGCGTTTGGACGCCATCTTACCTCGGCTGTACCAGCTACCTAGCGCTCCGCGCTCGCCTGTAAATAAACCTTCGCTCGATCTTTCAACCGTAACAATATATATATATATCGCAGTAGGAAAATTTCAGCAGTTCCTAACAATCTGCATCACCGCCAGTGAACACACGCGACCTTCCGGAACAGTGTCGTCAGCATTCCGAAATCCATCTTGCACTGCGATTAATACTTCATCTTCTTCATAATTTATATGTTTCGGTAAACCAGCAACAATGGACCTGTATCCACTGACCTCGAACGGCCCAATCTATCTGTAGTACAATAAATACTCAAAATTTGTGCTACTTTCTGTGAAGGCTTCCTGCACAGGCTGACGAAAACTGTACGCTTTAGGCCCACCACGGTGGTCTAGTGGCTATGGTACTCGGCTACAGATCCGAGGGTCGCGGGATCGAATCCCGGTCGCGGCTGCTGCATTTCGATGAAGTCGTAATCTTGAGGCCTGCGTAGTGTGCGATTTCAGCGCCCCGTGCAGGTGGTCGAAATTTCCGGAGCCGCCCACTACGACGTCTCTCATAATCATGTCTGGTTTTGGGACGTACCGTAGATCAGAAATAAATAGATCAAACAACCAACCAACAATCAATCAATCAATAAATAAAAACTGCGCATTCGCAGGTCCTTGTCGCTGGCCGAGGAGCGTGTCGAAGAAGGAGTGCTGCCGACGCCCTTCCTGTACATCGGGCTCCTGGTGGCCCTCGTGTTGTCCGTCGTGCTGTCGGGCTTCATGGTGCCTATCGGCCTCAAGTACACGTACAACGCCAATATCTCCTGGTTCAAGTCGCTCATCATCGCCGTACTGCTCAACAACATCATCATCGACGTCATCAAGTCAGTCGGCGTGGCCGGTTACGTGGCCAGCAGGAAGAAGAAGTAGTCCCATCGTCGAATCGTGCTCGCTGTCACTGCTCATCGATATCGTGTCCCTTTAAGTGCTTTACTTTGCCACATGTAATGTTCCAATAAATGTGTTCCATTCCTCCTCTCTCGCGATGCATACCGCTTCTCGCAAGGAAGAAGACAACGATTTCGTTAAGGCTAAATTTCAGTGCCTTTTTTTTTATTCTAGTATAATTTCCTACCCTATTTTTTTATTTCTTCTTTCCGTATGTCCTTTCAAAGCTCTCTTCGCGTTAATAAACTGGCTGTGCAGAAATTACATAGCACCTGTGCGTCAGTGAGACGTCGAGAACTTCGACTTGAGGTAGTCGTCACGTACATCTGATAACCGATTCAAAAACAGCGAAATATGCGTGAGAAGAACTGATGGATATATTCACGCATTTACGAGAACAAGTATTTTCTCGACTTCACAGCGTGTTCGCGTACCTCATGCACCCAAACCCACGCAAGCTTAACCCACATTCTCCTTGAAAGCCCGGCTGACCCTCTTGAGTTGTACCCGGAGCTCTTGACATCCTGCGACGAATGGGAGCAATGTTCGTCTGATTGTTTTGCAATCTCCTGCATTCAAGTGAGGCGACATCCAGCGTGAAGTACCTGCGTAGGCCACTTCTCTATAGCACTGAACCCACTACACCAGTACTTTCATCTTCATTTCCAAATCCACGGGGACGCTAGCTGTTGAATGTTTTCTCCCGGCACCTTTACTTGTAGTTACCAAAACCGCCTTGAGGTGCCGCCACGTGCCCTGACATGTCTATAGAGTCACTGGAAAATTTTTTCCAATGACTTTATGGCTGTCAAATGTTCGATTCGCGCTCTGTTAGCCTACAGCTGTTCAAGCTGAAAGCCTTAGCTGCATATATATGTTAGTGGTGACCTTGGGACGGCCTTGCTTCCACCTTGAGCTGTCCCAGCAAAATGTAAATGAATGGAAAACGCCTATTTCCGATTTACCAAGTGTGGCGCATTGCCACATATGCCCGGGATATACATGCGGATGTGCGCCACACTTATGGTTTGAAATGGAGCGAAATCCTGCTGCATATTTGGGAATTCATAAAAAAAGGCATAAGCTCTTGGCACACATGCCGTGTAGAATGTCGACCTAAATGCCAGCGCGGGTATACTTTCTCGCAAGGCTCTTTAAGGGCCTGTTCACGCCGAAGCCGCCCTGCGGCCACGCGCTGTGCGCTGCCCGCTCCAGCGGCCACCGGGCGAGAGACGGGCATTAGAAGGGCTGCACAAATTGCTTGTGTGCTCAATGTTGTTGTTGTCGTTTCCCACAATTCTGGCTCGAAATTATGTATCTTTGTCTTCTTTCCTTTTCTCTTTTTCTCCTTCGATTTGTACATGATCCTCTGTGCTGCCGTAAAGCCCTGTAATAGGGGCAGCAGGCTCATCAATTAGCTGTCCTTAAACGGCTTTTATCCGCCGATCTTTTGTCTACCTTTTCGAACGTAAATGAAGTCGATTTGTTGATTGATTGATTGATTGATTGATTGATTGATTGATTGATTGATTGATTGATTGATTGATTGATTGATTGATTGATTGATTGATTGATTGATTGAACTGTCGTCTTCTAGTCTCAACGCTATCTCTACGCCTCTTGTGATCGTATAGGCGGAGCAGACGCCGCACAGCATGAGGAGACGGGGCAACTTCAGTGTGAATAGAAAGCCGCCCTGGCGCACCCCACTGTGAGGCGCCCACTACGTCCACGGCTAGGAGAGGGATAGAGATGGCTCCACTTCGTCTCTCCACCTCTCTCGGCTGTTGGCGGTGCAGTCGCCGTTTCGCGCGGAGCTGTAGGGCGGCATGACCGTGAAGCAGCCTTTGCACTACAGAGAAACAATGAATCAGTCGAGAAGGGTACATTATTATTTGAGAACATTATTGCTGGTGTCGTCACGGTAGGCTCAGTATTAGAAAAAAAAAAAAGGTTAACGTTTACTTTTCTTGAATTTCGCGCCGATACCTAGGCACCCGAACGTAAGCGTTACGTCACGGATTCGAAAGTATTTTATTCGCATTTGTCCACATTTGGGGCTTCAACGAAATTAGATTAAGCTTGCTGCGTTGGCCTCTGGCCCCACTTCAGCGCCACATCATTCATCCTTAGCGAAAAATAATTTAGCGCTCTATAGGGCGCCTTCAAAATCTATGACTTCACGGCAAGCTTGTGCGGAAATTTCCGGAGCCCTCCACTACGGCGTCTCTCATAACCATGTGGTTTTGGGACGTAAAATCGCAGAAATCAATCAGTCGTAGTGAGGAAAGGTGAAGGGTTATGTTGTAGGTAATGTTTGGCGAAAATTCAATGTAATTCTGGCTTAACAGCAAGATTCGCCATTAATTATCCAATACTCGCTTTCGTCCAGTTTTGACACATGCAAAGAGCGCTAAGTGCATGATTGATGTAGGGTGGGGAACCAAAGTGGAATTTTGCCCGGAACTGGATCCAAACCAGTGTGTCCAGGAAGTAAACTTGCATGCGGGCCTGAACCGAAAAAAATAATGACATCGGTTATCGGTTCGGAACAAAGTGGTTCAAAGTATGAGCTACGACAGTTGCTGTAGTGCGCATGTAGACGCATGTATTCCTGAAAGAGCAGAAATTTAATGGGCTTGATGTGCCGTGAAGTGAGCATGTCTAATTTATTTATTTATTTATTTATTTATTTATTTATTTATTTATTTATTTATTTATTTATTTATTTATTTATTTATTTATAAGTACGTTGCAGGCCTGCCCTCTAGAAGAGATTTGGGTGAGAGTGGATGTACTAGGGCTGTTATGCAATCGCGAACAACGTTATTTTAAAAGAAAGAAAGAACGCATTAGTCCGATAAGGAAAACGCTAGTACAACGCAACGATAACACACATCGCTAAAACAGTAATAGCCAGAACTGGTATAGAAGTCACTGTACCGTTAATTTACGTGACACGTTATGTATACTCAGATACAAAACGTCACATAGCACGCGTATACTCTGGGTGGTCGAAGCTTTCGGAGCGCTTCCGCTGCCGCACGTCTCATAATTATTTGGTGGATTTGGCATGTAAAACATCACAATTATTATTATAAAGACGATATTGACAAACGTAGTATAAAAGGTAAGAGCGGAAATACTTAAACCCAGTTCCGCGTTTCTGAAGTCCACTATCACTATCAAGTTGCATTATCATCATCGCTACCGCCACCATGTAGCAGCCGGATGAGTACTAAATGCGGGTCGAGGGCAAGCGCGGGTCTACTTTTCCTTTCTGCGCATCAACCCCACACTTTTCTTTCTTTCTCTCTTTCCTTATTTTTCTTCACTATCACTATTTTATAGAAATATATCACTGCCACTCTCAGGGATTTCAGAACTTATCAGTGATTTATGCAGAACTGGCACGTCAAGAACACACTACAAGGCGGCAAAGGCGCAGCCAGGGTAGGGTTGTTTGGTTTCAGAGCCCCCGAAATATCTTGAGCGGTGCGTAACCCCGTCTCCCCCTCCTTTTGATACTACCCTAGTAGTATCAGAATGATACGAAAACTGAAAAGTGAGAGTTGAGAGTTCTTCGAAAGAGGGAAGTCACCGAGGATGCTATAGCAGTACGTCCCATTGACATCTGTGGTTTACTTGGGGTGCACTTCTACATCCAAGACAAGCGCCCATGCACGTGGCACACCAATGTCCGACATGTTCAAGATCATCTGCTAGTGTCACGTGGTCGCTGGAACGATCAATCACACGGCAAGCAATTCAGTAGTCTGCAGTATAATCGCACACATGAATTGTTATGTTCGTGGGTAAGTTGCCGATGTAAGTCCTAGGACACTGTCTGCTGCTTATGAGAGGGACCTTGCAACGCTTTTCCAACTAACACTCGAGTGACACCATCAAAGGATCTTATTGCCTGGCAAATCGCCTACTGCAAATTTTTTTTCAAATTCGCCAGTTATAAACAGGGTTACAGCAACAAATTTAAAGGGTGTTCCACAGTACGAGCGCTTTCACACTCTGTTCGTCCCCAAGTCGAGTTCTCTGGAAGCTGCACCAACGGGGCAAGCAGCTACCATGAACTTGAGCATTTTAAATGCGGAGCATTTCTTAGTCGCGCGATGTCGCGCTTCGGCGGCGCCGTCCACACCCCCACTGCGCATGCTCGGCTCGTCTCGTGCCGGCCCACCGGGCGTTCAGCAAGCCGAGCACGCGCAGTGGGGGTGCGGACCTCTCCCCCGTACTCCTCTCCCTCGAACGCGGGCGGTGTGTATATAAGCGGCGGAGCGCGCGTTCGGAATTCAGTCAAGGGCGTCTTTACTTGGCTTTCGCTTGACTTGACGCTTTGCTTGACTCGAGTAGATGCGATGGAAGCAACAGTACCTTCAACCAGTAGTGGGTCACAACCCAACATCAGCGTCCCACCACTCGTTGAAGGCAACGTTACCCCACCCTCACCGTCGTCGGCGTCAACAACAGCAAGCAACGCAGATGTCCCAAACCATACCCAATTACGCAACATTCACGCGATACACCACCACTCTGCGACGCATTTACTCGAGTTCCCCCCGTGGGAAGATGCTGGCGGCATTATTTGTCTTTCCTCATTATTTCAAGGCATTCACGCTTCCGCGCTGATGACAAGCGTGCTGCCAGGATGACCGCAAGGTCACTACTAGGGAGCCTACGTGACTGCGGTCATGTAGGCTCCCTAGTGACTACGGATACGTGGCGCCGCCCTGCGGCGCCCGCGGTTGCTGCGTCCCTGAACCAGCCGATCCTTTTCTTGTAGATCCTACGTACGCGGTTTTCCCTACAAGGTTTATTCTGGACATATAATAATAAAAATAATAATAATAAATAGAGTTTTACGTGCCAAAACCAGCTATATCGTTTTTCCCGTTACGAGTAGTTGGTATTGGCCCATTTATCACATGTGCAAACCCCCTGTGCTTCCGCGCACGACGATTATTTGACTGATTTAACTAGAGACCACTTGCAGTTTCGGTTTCAGGGAGCGCCGGAGAAATATAGATTTTCGTGTAAACACAACCGGGCAATGCGACCGCATAAAAACCTAGCGCGCGCTTTGCAGCGCGCGTGCACTTATAGTCTGTTTCAGGAGTTCCGTGCAGCAGAGCCAAGGCTACGAGGCCATCGAGCGCAGAATTCTTCCGAGGCGAGACGAAATGCCATTGTTCGGACACGCACACCTCGCTTCGTCTTCCTCCTTCCAGGACTGCAGGTGCCACTGCAGCGCCCGCCAGTGGCAGATGACCGAAGAAGGCTGTAGATTGGATTGGCCGAAGAAGACTAGCTTCCACAGTGCTGCACGGAACTTCTGAAACAGACAATAGTGCTGAACTGTTCGCAGAACAGAAGGTGGGGCGACGTCAAAAGAACGCAAGAACGTGGGGCCCTTAGAGCTTGTGACCTAAAACAAAAGAGGAGAAGTGAGTGAAAAACTTTATTTGCCAGTGGGTCCGTGGACCACCGCGCGGACTCATGCCACGTCTACATGGCGATGCCTCTTGTGGAAATTACATCTGCAGCCCGAGTCACCGCAGCAAGCTGCAGTGCCGGGTCCGTAGACGACAGCAGGACCTCCCAGTCCTCCCAACTTGAGATAGCAGACGAAGACACGCATCGAGCAAGCGGCCCGGCAGGGGCAGCGGCGACTGCCAACACAAACTGGTCACGTTGTGTATTGTCGTTCATACACATAACAAACCTCTTGTAGGTGTGGATGACGCGAGGTCCTTCGTTGGTCGCTCGGTTGTGCTAATTGCTTCTAAATTGATATTTTCAACACGTTGTAGGCTGTATTCGCCGTTGATATTTCCTATGTGATGTATATGTGTCTACGCAAGTCTGTTACCAAAGTTATCTCGTCCTCAAAATTTTATGTCAGTGCTAATTAACACGAAAATAATATCCACGCCACGAATAAAGTGCGCGTAGCGCTTTGTCTCGATGCGCAAGTGGCTTGGCCAGAAATATGGCTGTGAATCTACAGGGTCGTGCAAGTCTGTATTTGCTTTCTTGCTTTTTTTTCCCTCGCGAAGCCCTGCACGCGATTATAATCTGGCGTCGGTCGAAAAGACCTTGCCGTCTCAACAAGGACAGAACATATATGCGCGTGTGGACTTGAACCGAAAGGACGGTCGACGGAAGAAAACAAAGAATAAATGAGTCAACATCGCCGATCAAGGAAAATCGCTCCGCGTACTCGAGGGCATGATACAGCTGCACGTAGGTTTCATGCGGAAGCGGACGCATGCCAGTTTTCGCAGCTTATGCTGGACCAAGGACCTATTACAGTTTATGCTAAATAGACTCACGTGCATCAGCACGCAAAAACTAATGGGAGGATGGGGGGAGGCGGGGAGGGGTAGTAAATAAGCAAGAAAAGGCCGGTAATTGAGACCACAATGGGCCACGCATCCACGATGTTTGTGCTGCTTGGTCCGTCGCGGTAGTGTAGTGGTTACGGTACTCGGCTGCCACCCAAAAAACGCGGGTTCGATCCCGGCCGCGGCGGTCGCATTTTTGATGGAGGCGAAAATGCCAGAGGCCCGTGTACTGTGCGTTGTCAGTGCACGTTAAAGAACCCCAGGTGGTGTAAATTTCCGGATCCCTCCACTACGGCCTTTCTCTATCTCTTTCGCTCCCTTTCCCACTCCCCAACGGACGCTTAGCCGTGCTCCCTACATGGGCTGCAGAAATTAGCGTCCTTTCCTAACCGAACCACGATCATCATCATCTGTTTGTGCTGGAATATGCCGCATAAATCAGCCTAAACTGCTCATCTATACTAACCAAAAGCGAAAGAAGCAAGAACACTTGAATATTTTACGCAGACAGCGGCGACATTCTCTTAAATGTGCAAGAAGCTGACACGAGAGCGGTGATTTTTCTGTACGTCGTGCGACGGTAGCGAGGGTTTCAACTTTGCCGCCATAACTTACTGACTTCTTGTCGCACCTTGTCGCACACGGCCTTGAATCGCAAGGGAGTCTAGCAACCCCGAGCGCAGCGTTTTGTTTACCTGTTTCTTTGTTTGACCCGTCTAAGATGGCGACCGATACAGGCGATATGAGTGTGCGAGGCATGTAAGGCAAGGCAGAGGCAGACGTCTCGTTGAGGAGACCCTGTTTGGATTGACTTTCAGCGCCGTCGCCCTCACTGTCACCGCGGAACTGACCGCCATCACACCTACACCATGATGGACGACCACAGCATTAATTTAAGTGACGACGAGGAGGATTTCGAGCACCCGACCAGTCCCCACGAACTGCAAGGAACTCTGTGCAAATGGACTAACTACATCCACGGCTGGCAGGACCGATTCATCGTGCTCAAAGACGGCACGCTGTCCTACTACAAGTCAGAGAATGACACTGCTTTTGGGTGTCGTGGCGCGATCAGCATTTACAAGGCTACGGTCAAGGTGGGTTGCTGCGGGTTTAGGCCTAATTGCCCTCCGATTTGCTTCCGTTCTGACGCTGCTGCTGTGCAGATAAGTCTTCCGTCGGCTTTATTTCGGGGCCAGAGATGCCGAGAACACCGAAGTTAACGCCGCTACGGATGCGGCTATCGGATGTTGTTCCGTTCGGCTCGGTGACGCCCTTTCACGGCTCGGCCCTTTGCTTTCAAAGCGAGCAGGCCGTTTCAGGCGGCCCTGACGTTTACACCTAATCTAATTTTAACACCTTCAAGACGCATCTGCGATGCGCTTTCCGCCTATTCGGAGCGTGTTTCGCCCGTATCGTGCAAGTTTTGGGCGACCGGTGAATCACTGCGTCGTTGAGTCAAAGGGCTGCTGGGAGGCGTCGCACGGGACGTCGCCGCGTTGACGTGTTTACATTACAATAATATATATCCAGATAATGTGACAGGCACAGTTCGCGTGACGTATGCTTGTCTCGCGGAAAGAAGCTTTTGCTTTTCCCAGCACTTGTGTCTCTCTCGTTAAAGGTCGCGTCGTGGCCCGGTAGTTGTTTCGAGCCCCGCGGCTGAGCTTGTCGAGCCCCGAGTTACGCGACAAGTGTCATTTTGCTCGGCAACGCCCCCCTGCCATCGCGCTACTGCGTTGCATGACAAGCCTTGCTCAGGCTGCAGAGAAAACCCAGCGGGCGCCCGCCGTGCATCTTGTGTTTTCCTTTCTTTACCTTTACCGGGATCGGCGCCCTTCTTAGAGGAAAGAGGGACTCGAACTAAAAGCCGTGACGGATAAAAAAACACTGCGGAGGACGTCTCATGAAACTCGCCGACAGCTACAGGAAAAACGAAAATGAAGCATAGCTGCAGTAGCATCGCGTACTCCTCCGGCATCTGACGGCAGTACGAGAGCAGAAACGTTTCGTCGTGTGCTGACTGCGGCAGGCGTTTTTCTGTTTGTTTCTTTTCTTTTCATTCGCTTAGCGAGTCGAGGTAATCGCGCAACAAGCCGTGCGCAAGGCCGTCCTTGCGCACGGCTTGTTGTTTTAATACATACACGGAGTGGCACCTTGGCAAAGGCAACACAAGCGATATTTTGATGCGTGACATTTCGTCTGCACGTTCAGCTCATTATTTTTCCCACTTTCTCAGGGTGCAAATGTCACATGCGAACTTTCTGTTATATATTTCCTCGGTTTAGCTGTCATAAGCAGATCATTCACCATTTTTACTTACTGATAAACTGGGGATTGTTGAATGTTGTGGTTCCCTGTGTAGTTTGTGAACATTTCTTTGCAATATCTCCAAAATGTTGAATTAAATTGACGCGGTAGAAAGGATGTAGCATCTTGTATGTGCACCCTTTTCACTGGCTTCCAGTGTGCGAGTTAGTTCGTTCCCTCCTTGTTCAGAATTGTAGAATCTAAAATTTGAGTGGTTCGAGTACATTATGCATAGCATTGTACACTGTATCACTTGCCACTTCGTACAGGTCAGCATGATGTAAAAGACAGAGCAAAAATGTTTATAAAGATTTTGAGACACTTAAATGTGAATTGTGAATGGCACATCAGCTTGTTCCAAATGAGCTATGGTAGGATACAACTTAAAAAAGAAACAGCAGTTGGCAACAAAGGCCAATGGACTGCACGCGTCAGTGTTACTCTGCCAGCTAATCACAAGAGCAAACAAAGTTGTTGTCATGCAGCCCTTTCAAAGTGGCACCGTGTTTATGCCTTCGATACTTGCAGAGCGTCTGCTGTTCTCGAGTCCTTTCATCAGTATAAGCCCTAACGTGCTCGAGAAGCATGGACAAAAATGTGTGGAGTGTCAGCGTTTCCATGTGCGAAAGGCCATGGTACGGTTCATTTCGCATCCTAGCCCATTTTACATGTGAAACTTCACTGAACTGAGTTGAAAAACTCTGGTGGGGGGGGGGGAAGGCGGAGCTTATGGGAGTGCCCGGTTTTCACATTGCAGCGCTTGATTTCAGCTCAATAAATAGTTGTTCTTTCCATGTTCCACTCTAATAAAGCAATGAAGACATAAATATTTACGCACCACTCCATTATTGTTGTCACCCTCGCTTTATTTTGGTAACATGGAAAGTTCAATGAAGGAACTTTTTGAGGCTTTGCGGAGGTTCAATGGCTGGCGGTTATAAGAACGTGGGAGGGACTTCACTGCCGACTTGAGTTGTATCCGTCTATAGCTCTGTAAAAATACCGGAGCACTGTTGTTTATTCACCTGTCATTGCCCAGCATGCGTTTCATGGGCAAATCTCAACTGCTGAGCTGTGGGTCAGGCTATGCCCGCAATCACCACATTTTGATGGGGGCTGAAATTAAGGAAGTGCTCCTGTCTTTAGGTATCGGCAAATAGTTGAAATAGGTGAAGTTTTCGATTTGAAATGCAAACCCAAGAATTCGGTTTTTCTGGTAAGCATCCAATTCATTGCACTTACATGGGCAAGTTGGTTGAGTATTTGCAAGAATATACAGCGGAAGCAGGGTATATCGAGCCCACACATAAAATATTGCATATGTACAGCAGCTGTTAAATTGCTTGAAAATTTTGTAAAGTTATTTTATTTATTGAATCACCTATTTATTGAACTTTTCCGTGTTCCCTTCAGGTTCAGTATATCTGTGTGAAGCGAAATCTGCTTGCCTGATAATATCGCATAAGTTCAGTGTGCACGTTTCAGTGTGCCTGTATTGGCACATACATTTGACCAAAGTATCTTAACCAGACTGAAGTATATGCTTCGTAGTCCCATCCTACTTTTTCTTGCCCATTCCTGTTGAGCGCATTTACTCACTTGCACTACCATTCATACCAGACAAAAGAAACAATCAGTGTGTTGTTTGTCAGGCATGTAGCTGCAAATCTTGCCTTTTATGATGCTGCACATTGGAGGACAGTGAATATGCTTGTAGTAAAGCTTTTGAGTAACAAGTGCATCTGTTGTGTTTGTTCCCCCAGTAACACTTCCAGAGTTTAACAAGCAGAGAACTTTGGATAAATTGTGGTATGGTATTTTAACTATACATCCAATCAAAACTGGCTTGCTTAGAATGTTCTCAGGCAGCGACTATTGATCCCTAGTGACTACGTGCGATCTGCCACACCAGGGAGTCTTTATTTGCTGTTTACAGCATTAACAGGTCACACAGCGGAAACAAAGGAGTATCGCTGTGACGTAGAACTTTGACAAGCTGTCACATGTGTCTGCCACTGGGCTGCTGAGGTGGAGGAGAAGCATATGAGATAGATCAAGGAGATATGTCACTTACATTGTCACTCAGCTGTGGAGTAATCAAATGGCGAGTAGTCACAAACGCAATTTGCAGCACTGTTGAGAAACTTCTGTCCATTAACTCAAATGTTTGTTCATGATTTTTGTCAAAGCTCATCACCCTTTGGATGTCTGGCACATGCTGCATAAGCCAAGTATTTAGGGTCGTTTGTATTCAAGTGTTATATCTTGTTAAACTTGGGGTGTAAAAATTTGGGTGCTATTTTTCAAGGGGATAATCAGGGAGAAATCGCAGGCACTGTGGGTGCCTGCAATCAGCTTATAAAATGAACTATACATTGGTCGCATTCACTTAGGCCAACAGAATCTAGTTTTGTTGCTCATGGCAGTTTAGCTAGCGCATGTGCGCAGCAAAGTCCGTGCAGCATAAAAAATCGGTCGGCATGTGGTACTGGAATTTGGGGAGAAATTGGTTTGAACATAATTTTCCTCTAACATGTTGGTGTGTAAAATTGGGTAAAATCGGGTTTTACTCAGACAAACAACCCTAAGTATATTCATGCAGTGCCTTTCAAATGGCCTTTGGCATGGCTTCATTTGCAGTTTTGAGCTACAGTGTGTCTAGAGACACTGAGTGTTCAGAGGCTCGTAGCAACGACAAAAAGCCTTTATTAGCATCTTCCCCTGAACAATATAGCTGATGCCAGATGGTGCCCACATGCTATCAGTGCAAGAGTTACTGTGTATGCTCTCTACAGTAGCAGAGTTGCACTTAGGTATGCCATCTTGAGAGCACAAGCAACCAAGGCCTTGAGGGAAAGCCAAATACCACATTTGCAGCAGACACACTTCTTGTAACATATGCGATCATGGTCAAAACTGAACTAACCCGGTGTTACAGGCACTTTATCAGGTAGTCGATCACTGCCTGATTCAACATGTACATTTGAACTATGGTAGGTGTTCTACTTAATGTCAGCAATGGTAAACGTCCCGCTGTTTTAGCTAACACATCGCCTACCGCAGGATGTTTTTCGCCCATGGCTTCGTGACACCATCTATCAAAGAAAATGTCAACGAGCAGTGATAAACAAACTCAAGATAAGAAAAAGTTGTTTCTGGAGAGATGTTTTGCTAGAATGGAAGGATAACAAATCATATAAATTTAGCAAATGGTGGCCTGGATGCTGTTTTGTTAATTATCGAATAAAGCACTCAAGAGGTAGTGACGCGGTGGTGCTGCTATCGCAACCTGTTTAAAGTCCCTGAAAAATAACTAAAGTAGCGCCATTCGTGTCAGTGTGGAGACACCTCCTCTCTCCTTTGCTTTGTAGATGTGTAGATGAAGCTAGTTGAGAAGGCACTTGGCCGTCATCGTACGTACAGCTAAACGCAAGAGGGCGCTGCGGTTGTAAGCGACCTTTTGGGGGAAGTTTGAGAGAAATGATTAGGAAAGTGCCGGTAAATACGACAATAGAATGTAATTAGGAGCAAGTGGGGTGTTTTTTTAGTGTAGAAATATGCAGTACATTATCAGTGAGTACGTGCATGTGCTCGACGTGTGTTTATGTGCGTGGTGTCGGCAACATGGCATGGGACAAGTTCACGGTTACGGCACAGTTATGAGTTTTTGTGCAATATGTTAAATATACCTCGTCATAAAAGTGGTCTGTAGAAGAATGAAGTAAGCCAAGCGCTTGTAGCGGCAAAACCCATCCTCGCAAGTGGGTAGCCCATGACGGGAGAGCCCAGCGTTCACTTGCCGATGTGCTTGGGGTTGACGCTGTCGATGGCAGCGCCGCCATGCGCTATGCAAATTCGGCTTCGGCCGTGCTAAGAGATCGCAAAGCACAAAGCACCACTAGCTTTTTGAAGGTCGGACGAATGCCTTCTTGGTTGTCCACGTGCGGCGTCTGCTCGACCTTGCGCGATCACACTTGAATCTGCAAGACAGCTCTGCATGTTTTGGGATGCCGTAACAGCATGTACAACAACGGATAGGAGTTTTCGCTTCCGCGGGTAAAGCTAAATGCCAAACATCTAGATGTGTCGCCCCAGTGTATCCGACAGCTATTCGCACACACGCCGAGGCAACAGCGGAGAAGCCGGAGACCAAACGCGGGGACGATGGTCGCCGAAGACCGTTCCCACGGCATCGAGCGCGTGCTCTGCGGGCAAAGCTGGCCCTCGTAGCCCTCCCTACGGCCCTACTAGCCACCAAACACGCAGCTTACGCAGTGGTGTCTGTGTGCACCATGCAGTGGTGCGACCGCGTGTTTTCGCAAGGCCTTTTAGTTTCGCGTAGGCAGTTTCTTGGTGGACACTCTAGAGGCGCTGCTGCTGCAGCTAGGAGAGGAGGCAGAGGCGAAGGGGCGCACTTGGTGCTACTTTAGTTTTTTTCAGGGGCTTTAAACCTGTTTACCTGTGCCTGAGCGACAGTTCCTCCACAGTGCATGGTTGCAATCGGTGAGTGGAAAAGAGAAGCATAACTCTGCCTCCCTGTGGGAGCCTATACAGTAACTCTAATCAATGCCATCCTTCAGCTATTAGCCCCGCCGCGATGGTCTAGTGGCTATGGCACTCGGCTGCAGCTCCGAAGGTCGCGGGATCGAATCCAGGCGTGGCAGCTGCATTTCGATAGAGGCGAAATGTTGAGGCCTGTGTGCTGGTGCGATGTCAGTGCACGTTAAAGAACCCCAGGTGGTCAAAATTTCCGGAGCCCTCCACTACAGCGTCTCTCATAATCAGAGCTGATTTTGGGACTTCAAACACCACAAATCAATCAATCCTTTAGCTATTAATCAAGGTGCAATGTAGCACCCACTACACAGTGCATGGCACAACCCTGAAGCATGCCGATTTCTGCTAGCCCAGCACCAGTAAAGCACTCGTTTTATTTTGTGTAGGAGTGCAGGGAAATCGGTGAACTGTGTTACAGGTGGGCAAGAAAAACTTGTGTGATTACCATTTTTTAGTCTGAAATAGTAGTTGTAGCATTCGCCTTATAACCTGCCTCCCACTTTTTGCTTAAGTGTTGATGTGAAAGTAGTGTACATGACTTCGGCAGTGTATTCAGTGTCTTCACTATTACATCCATCCTGCCTTGTGCATACTTAGTAAATCAACAAATCTGAGTTTTTGTGAACGCCTGTATGTGCACTGAAAAAAAGAAAGTGCTTAAAAAGGCTAATGTTTTTCATGTTTTTCAGTATTGTAATCACTTATACCGACAGCACACTATTACCTCTTTGGCCAGCATCTGATGCCATAGTACAGTAGCTCATAAAAGGTGTCTGATCAGTGAAAGGTTTGTGAAGCTTGTACTAGTGGCACAAGGCTAGCGAAGCATCGAAGCTGATGGGGACTTGGCTGGTCTAGGTTTGTCTCCAGCACACCCACATTTTGTTACCTCGCAAAGCGCTGTAAGGCCCAGCAAACACTTCTTAATGTTTCACACTGAGCTCAGTTTGAAGACTATCACATCAAACCACAGACGGTGGTAGATGCAAAGGGGCCTCGGCTTGACACCGTCCCGCCCCTTTGCTATACTACACTAAGCGTTTGTGCATAGCTTTGTGCCATGAGGTACAGGCGCGAGCAAAAGTATACGAACCACGCGAGCGCGTGCCAAACTGGCTTCCTCTGCTACCCGTTCTTTGCGCTCTGCAACACGTTCCTCGCGAGCTTTAGCAGCCTCCACCTGAGCTCTCTCAGACTGCTCATCTACCCATTTTCTTAGTTCCGCGCCCTGCAAACCCAAGCGCTCGCCTAACGCTATCACCTCCGACAAACTCATCTCGGTGACTGTCAGATCACTTAAAAAAAAACTTCGCCCCGTCCTCTGCCGCGGACGCCAGTTGTCGTGAGATAAACGGTTCGTGTGGTTAAATGCTCTTCAGAGCAAAGCACTCTGAATCTACGGGACGAAGTCAATTTCTTTTTGTTTTCCAAAAAACCAAAAACAAATAAGTACTTTATGAACAGGAATAAAAATAAGAAGTCAAGAGAAAGGAAAGGTCACAATACACTTGCACTCAATCGCGCGGCTTTAGCAGGGTGTTCGCGATATAATGTTACGACGCGAGTGCCGCTCAGCGTTCAAAGGAAGAAAGAAGTCACCGGTTTCTTCGATGCGTCTGGCGATGCGGGCAGCGGGTACTTCGGTTGGCGGTGGCAGGCCAGTGATGCGGACGAGGGTGAAGACGACGCTGCAGCCAGAGTCGGCAGCTGGTGAGCAGAACGGTCAGCAGCCAGCAGGCGACCTCTCAACGAGGTCACGGAGATTTCTCGCCAAGCGCAGGCGAGCTGTGACAGCGCCCGGACGGCGCCGGTCCCGATTCCGTGACTCGGGCTCACTGGGACTCCCTCCAGGAACCTTGCCGCCCTACTCCGCCGTCGGCCGAGCGGTTCACCAAGGGCCAGCAACGGTTCAGCAGGAACGCCTTGTTCCCCAGAACTCCTGGCGGCTCCGAGTACGCCCGGGAACGTCCTGGTTCGGTTGGGAGTCTCGTGTTCGAGTCCGAAACTCGACAACACGGCCCAGGCTCCAGCGACTTGCAGCAGCTCCCGAACCTGCGTTCGTCTCCGCCGGGTTCCAAATCGTTCCTCCTCTTCTTCTCGCGTGCGCTGTCCTGTAACCTTCTCATTGGCCGCTCGTCCGCCCACGTAGCCATGCCACCGCCCACCATCGTCGTCTTCCTTCCCTAGACGTTCGGGCCTCTTTCGTGGCGCTGCGGACGTTCTGTGCTCTTTCGACGCTTTCGACCACCGCACGGTCGCACTACACTTCCGACCACCGCACGGTCGCACTAGGTTTGCATATAGTCACTCATCACAAGAGTCCCCCCCACGATAAGTATTTTTTTTTTAGAAAAAAAACGTTGCGTCAGATGAGTGACATAAGTCTGCAGAATGAAGTCGTTTTGGGACGCGGTAAGAACGCATAAACAAATAAAGTGACATTCACTCTTGTAGCCTACTCATAAAGTCTGCTCCTACATTTTCTGAACCTTTTATATATTCCACTCTGAAGGAATACTCTTGCAAGACCAAGCTCCACCGGAGAACCCGACTATTCAAGTGTTTAGCCTGAGCTAGATACGACAAAGGCTGGTGGTCAGTCTGAATGATAAAAGTGGCCCCATAAAGATATATATGGAACTTCTCGACGGCCCATACCAACGCTAAGCACTCCCGCTCAATAGCTGAATACCGAGTTTCCCGTGGAACTAGCTGTCTGCTTGCATAGGACACCGGGTGTAAGACGCCGTCGTACTCTTGCATGAGAACGGCTCCTATTCCTTTGTCGGACGCGTCGGACCGGAGTATGTATTCCTTGTTGAGGTCAGGAGCTTTAACTATAGGGCTGGATGCTAATGCCGCCTTGATGTCGTCGAAGGACGCTGCTCTTTCGGGTGTCCAGGTCACGCGGCTGCTCTCTCGCTTCCGAGTCATTTCCACCAGTGGTTGGACCTTCTCTGCGTAGTGTGGAATCATGTCGCGGTAGTAACCGGCCAGGCCTAGAAATGAACGCACTTGCTTTTTGGTGTCGGGTTTAGGAGCTGCCAAGATTTTTTTTACCATACTGTCCATTGGGCGAATCTCTCCACTTCCCAACACATGACCCAAGAAGGTGATGGTGTGCGCTCCGATTTCACACTTTTGAGGCTTTACTGTCAGGCCAGCGTCTCGTATTCTGTTAAACAGTTGTTCCAGCGTCTCTATGTGTTCGTCCCACGTGTGAGTGGCGATAAGAACGTCATCTATGTAGTGGACAACGTTAGGTATATTTACCAGCAAAGTCTTCATCAACCTTGTAAATATAGCCGATGCCGTCTTTATGCCGAACGGCATGTATAAAAAATGATAGTGGCCTGACTTTGTTGAAAAAGCTGTCTTTTCGCGCGATCGTGCTTCTAGTGGCACCTGCCAATATCCCTTTGTCAAGTCCAACTTTGAGAAATATTTTTTTGTTCCAACCTCAGCGAACATCACATCCGTTCTCGGGATAGGTTCGGCGTCTGACACAAGTACATTGTTAATACGCCTGAAATCGATGCAAGCCCGGTAGGTCTTATCGGGTTTCCTTACGAGGATCAGAGGAGAATTGTACGGTGAGTGTGACCGCTCTATCACTCCAAGATCCAGCATCTCTTTAACCTCTTTTTCGACCGTATCCTGCATGGCAAACGGTAAGGGGTATTGCAGCATATTTATTGGGTCAGACGTTGTCAGATCAAGTCGGCATTCCACCAAATTTGTTCTGCCAGGAATCTCAGAGAAAATATCTTTATGCCTTTCCAACACCCTATCCACTTGTTGTTTTTGGGTTTCATTTAAGTCGTCCGACTTCAGGACGGCTTCAAACCCGAGACCTTTCTTTGGAGCAAGGCATGGAATAGGATTGTCAGTCTCCTCTTCTTCAACGACGATGAATGTCGACGCTTGAAACGTGGGCAACGGTTCCCGCTCCTCATACCTTTTCAACATATTGATATGGAAGAGTTTTCTGGTTTTGCCAACATCCAGCCAATAGTCGAATTCGTTTTTCTTTCCGGAGACAAAGTAAGGACCCTTCCACTGCATGAGCAGTTTGTTTTGTTTGGTAGGGAGCAGTATGAGGGCACGATCTCCAACCTTTAATTGACGGCGACAGCTCTTTGTGTCATAATATTTCTTTTGGTCTGCTTGGGCCTTGGTCAGATTCTGATGAGCGAGGTGTAGTGTTTGCTCAAGTCGTTCCCTGAGGTCTAATACATAACCATAAGTCGTTTTCAGTTCCTCACTGAGCTCTTCCTTGGTCCATAGTTCTTTCAGCACGCTTAATGGTCCCCGTGCTTGTCGGCCATATATCAGTTCGAAGGGGGAAAAACCGAGACTTGTCTGCGGCATCTCCCTGTAAGCGAACAGAAGAGGGGCAAGATACCGATCCCACATCTTCGGTTGCTCTTGGCATAACTTGCGTAGCATTCCTTTCAAAGTGCCATTAAAACGTTCCACCATACCATTGCACATGGGATGGTATGGAGTGCAGCTGAGGTGCTTAACCGCTAACATATCGTTCACTTCTTTCATCAAACTAGACGTGAAACAGGATGCCTTATCACACAAGATCTCTCTCGGGAACCCAATTCTTGAAAACATTTCGAGCAAACCTTCAGCCACGGTAGCGGAATCAATCGCTGGTAGCGGTACTGCGTCAGGATATCTCGTGGCGAAATCCATCATCGTCAGGATGTATCTGTTCCCTTTATTCGAGATAGGAGACAGGGGACCGATGATGTCCACGGCAACTCGCTCGAATGGTGTGTCGATGAGTGGCATTCGCCCTAGTGGCGCTTTACCGAGTTTTCCCTTCGGGAATGTCCTTTGACAGCAGTCACACGACCGAACAAACCTCTTGATATCCGCTTGGATGCCGGGCCAGTAAAACGAACCAAGTATCCTTTCCGTAGTCTTTTTTATCCCCTGATGGCCAGACAATGGATTCTCATGGGCCAGCGTTAGAATTTGGGACCGAAGACTTCGTGGGACCAGGGCTTGTTGCACAGTTTTCCCTGGGCAGAACTGGTATGAACGGTACAAGATTCCCTTGTCTATGTAAAACGAGTGCGCATTTAGGCCATTGCCCGAATGTCTTCGGCCGATCTTTTTCCTGCAGACCTCGAGTGTTGCATCTCGTTCTTGCTCTCTTTGGAGGACCTGCCTGTCTACTTGCAGCCAATTTAAATCACTCTTGTGAGGCTCCTCCTCGGCTTTCACACCCACGACGGCGCCGTTCCTTTCATTTACAGGCGCGTTAATGCTTTGCTGTCCAAGTGTGGCAGTTTCGGTTCCTGTCGGTTTCTTGATGTTTTTCCAGTTCGGATCTGGATGCATAGGGTCGCGTGCACCAGGTACATTTCCGACTATAACGTCGTATAATGGGTTCTCCAAACACTTCACAACGGCTTGACCACAAAAGAATGGAGAACAGATGGCCACCTCCGCCTCTGGAACTTGAATCGTGCTTCCGTCGGCGAGCAGCAGCTTTGCCCTGGTACCGATGAAGGCTTGATCAGGGACCAAAGACTTCCGTACAATCAGACTGTTGCTCCCCGTGTCACGCAATACCGAAACAGTCTGTCCATATACTTCTCCTGGTAAGACAGGCATGTTGTACCTCGGGTTCAATTGTTTCCCAGACGCTTTTCCCGTGCGTTCACTGTACCAGGTTGGCCTTTCGTTTTCACAAACTTCTACTGGTGACGAAAGACAAGCTGTTGCTTCCTTTCCGCCACGCGCTTTCCGTCTACAGGACTGAGTGTCATGCCCGACCTTCCTGCAGTACCCACAATACGGTTGCTGAACTCTTGCGCGGCAATCTGGTGCCTTGTGTCCTGACTTGCCGCACACGAAACATTTGGCTAGAGATTTGCCAGGTTCACAACTCTCTTTCTCTCGGGCTTCCTCTTTGTCCCGGAAGTGGAGTAGGTTATTTTGCCGTTGAGCCTCCATGAAGTGGTCAGCCGCTTCTGATATTTGCTCAACCGTCTTGCAATTTCGTTCTCGAAGGAATAGTGAAAGCCGGCTGTGGCAGTTATTCAGAAGCTGCTCTGCGACAATCAAGTCTCGTACGGCGTCAAACGACTTGCCCTGCTCGGCCATCTCCACCCATCGATCAAAATAACTAAACAGCCTTGTCGCGTACTGTTTAGCCGTCTCATTGTCACAGGGTTTACTACGACGAAATTGCTCGCGATAGCCCTCGGCCGTACAGCGAAACCGTTGGAGCAATGCCTTCTTTGCCATGTCGTAATCCATCGACTCCTCAGGCGACAAACGGCCAAAAACCTTTAATGCCTCCCCATCTAGGCGCTCAGGGCAGTAGCCCATTTCTCTTTAGGCCAATCTTGACCAATGGCGACACACTCAAATCGCTTTAGGTAAGCGTCCAAGTCATCCCGAGTTTCGTTAAACACGGGAATCAGGCTGTGAGGGTTGACAATTGATGAACGTGTTCTTTCCACATCGCGTCCGAACCTGCTGAATCTTTGCACCCTCCTGCATCGGCCAGCTTAAGGCGTAGCTCCAGTGCCTTCTGCTCCATTTGCAAACGTTGTTTTGTTGCCTCGCGCTCTGCTACCCGTTCTTTGCGCTCTGCAACACGTTCCTCGCGAGCTTTAGCAGCCTCCACCTGAGCTCTCTCAGACTGCTCATCTACCCATTTTCTTAGTTCCGCGCCCTGCAAACCCAAGCGCTCGCCTAACGCTATCACCTCCGACAAACTCATCTCGGTGACTGTCAGATCACTTAAAAAAAAACTTCGCCCCGTCCTCTGCCGCGGACGCCAGTTGTCGTGAGATAAACGGTTCGTGTGGTTAAATGCTCTTCAGAGCAAAGCACTCTGAATCTACGGGACGAAGTCAATTTCTTTTTGTTTTCCAAAAAACCAAAAACAAATAAGTACTTTATGAACAGGAATAAAAATAAGAAGTCAAGAGAAAGGAAAGGTCACAATACACTTGCACTCAATCGCGCGGCTTTAGCAGGGTGTTCGCGATATAATGTTACGACGCGAGTGCCGCTCAGCGTTCAAAGGAAGAAAGAAGTCACCGGTTTCTTCGATGCGTCTGGCGATGCGGGCAGCGGGTACTTCGGTTGGCGGTGGCAGGCCAGTGATGCGGACGAGGGTGAAGACGACGCTGCAGCCAGAGTCGGCAGCTGGTGAGCAGAACGGTCAGCAGCCAGCAGGCGACCTCTCAACGAGGTCACGGAGATTTCTCGCCAAGCGCAGGCGAGCTGTGACAGCGCCCGGACGGCGCCGGTCCCGATTCCGTGACTCGGGCTCACTGGGACTCCCTCCAGGAACCTTGCCGCCCTACTCCGCCGTCGGCGAGCGGTTCACCAAGGGCAGCAACGGTTTCAGCAGGAACGCCCTTGTTCCCCAGAACTCCTGGCGGCTCCGAGTACGCCCGGGAACGTCCTGGTTCGGTTGGGAGTCTCGTGTTCGAGTCCGAAACTCGGACAACACGGCCAGTCTGATGCCATAGTACAGTAGCTCATAAAGGTGTCTGATCAGTGAAAGGTTTGTGAAGCTTGTACTAGTGGCACAAGGCTAGCGAAGCATCGAAGCTGATGGGGACTTGGCTGGTCTAGGTTTGTCTCCAGCACACCCACATTTTGTTAGCTCGCAAAGCACTGTAAGGCCCAGCAAACACTCCTCAATGTTTCGCACTGAGCTCAGTTTGAAGACGATCACATCAAACCACAGACGGTGGTAGATGCAAAGGGGCCTCGGCTTGACACCGTCCCGCCCCTTTGCTATACTACACTAAACGTTTGTGCATAGTTTTGTGCCATGAGGTACACGCGCGAGCAAAAGTATACGGACCACGCGAGCGTGTGCCAGACTGGCTTTCCGCTCCACCTAGTGGAACGCCGCCTAACGGCCACCGGAGAGCTCCACCAGAAATTAGTCTACTCGCTACCCGCAAGCATGTAAATTGCTATACTACACTAAACGTTTGTGCATAGCTTTGTGCCATGAGGTACACGCGCGAGCAAAAGTATACGGACCACGCGAGCGTGTGCCAGACTGGCTTTCCGCTCCACCTAGTGGAACGCCGCCTAACGGCCACCGGAGAGCTCCACCAGAAATTAGTCTACTCGCTACCCGCAAGCATGTAAATTTTTCAGTGCCATGCACCGCAATGTTAGTTTGCTGTTTCCACGCGCAGCGCTCGTCGGCAGTAAGAACGCCACATATCTGCCTTGATAGCGGTGTCACCCCTGCATCGACCGGTGCGCCGATGAAGCGATATCAGTTTCGCGAAGCGCTATCATCATATGAACCCGTGGATTCGGATACCGAAGAGCGCTTAGCGTTGGAAAGAGAAAGGTGGAAAATACTTGTTCACAGTTGGAAAAACAGACAGGCCCTAGATTTAAGGAGGGATGCTTCTTGCACGTGGCGCTGCTGTCGATCGCAGCTGACGTGACGGAAGTGTCGCGAAGAGCCTGTGAGCCACGCGATGCTGTGGTTCGTATACTTTTGCTCGCGCCTGTACATATGCTCTCGTGGTACACATGCTCTCACGGTGCAAAGCTATGCACAAAAGCATAGCTTTCCGCGACGCTGTGCTCAGGACAAATCAACGCACACTGTCTCTTTCTCTTTCTTCTGCTTGTAGCCACCAGCTGCGGTTTTGTGAGTGTAGTAGCGGGCTCAGGTCACGTGCACAAGAGAAGTGCGTGCGTGAACGCCACACATTGGGCAATGCATAGAAGTGCACATGCACTCATGGGGACCCAAATTAATGGTCATGACAGTATTTTGGTTCACTGGACGAAGAACGACTTGCTAAACAGCTTCGCTGTTAGAACATTGAATGGCATGGTTATGTGGAGCATAGGGAATGCATATGTTTGCATGTGTGTAATTAGCACTGCCGTGCATTTAATATTTAAGTGTTCCGAGATTCCTTTCAACTGAGTGTGCTATCAAGAAATGTTGCTTTGCTAGCTGCACCCATACAGCAGTTGTGCATTTGAGAAGATAACTTCTGATTGATAAATTCTGCTTCATAAGTCTCTTTGCATTCATTTTGCGCAGCCACACGAGTTTGACGAGTGCCGGTTTGACGTCAGCGTTAATGACTGCGTGTGGTACCTGCGAGCAGAAGGACCAGAGGAGAGGAATCGGTGGGTCGAAGCATTGGATGCCTACAAGGTGAGCTGATATACATGTAATTGTGTAGTTAGCTGTGCCATTAAGATTGCAGTTCTATTACGAAAACAGAAATGTTTTCTTGGTGGGGGTGATTTGTTCTTGCCAGATTGATGATGCCTTGCTTTTTCTGCATGAACACTAGTGAGGTTGGTCTTTTCTTTAGTTGTTATTTATGACTTATTTATTTAATATTTTATTTATTTTTACATACTGCAGCTCTGTGAGGGGGCTATAGCAGGAGTGGGATTGTACAAAACTAAAAAGCTGGAAAGACCAGTACAGACAAAAGAAACGAGAAATAAGAAGCGCTTACATCAGTCATTTATCCAGTGTTCATACATGGTTCAGCCCCTCATGGGGCTATTTGCATTGCATGTGACGGCAAATATTCGTAAATGTTTGTAAACCTTTTCTAAAATGTGTCTTCTACTTTCCTTGCTTTTTTTTTGGTCCTGTATGAAACATTTTTACAATTTCGATTTTACCAGTTGTAAGGTGTGCGTTAGCAATTCTTTAGTTTAGGTGCATTTCCCTGTATGAAGTTCTGTTTTCCACTGTGACATCAGATCAATGTACAGGATGCGGCAGTTCGGTGATTGCAGATATTTTACAAAGATTCTAAAGATCATTACAGCACATTTAGACTACTAGACGTGCACCGCCCACATGTATAGTAGCATTCTCATTCATCATTTCCAGGTTGACTCTGCATATGGAAGTGAGAACAGCCTACGACGCCATGGCTCGGCACTCTCCTTGGGCTCAACGAGTGTGTCTTCGTTGAAGAAAGGCCGGGGTCTTCGAGAGAAGCTGCTTGAGATGGAGACATTTCGAGACATTCTGTGCCGTCAAGTTGACACCCTTCAGGCATACTTCGACGCCTGTGCCGGTAAACATCACATGTTTCTTTGGTTTTCGCCTTGTTTTTCAAGTGATTCGTTTTTTCTTTATTCACACACTGTGTGCAGAGAACAGGCCTACTCTCAGAGTCAAGATGAACTAGTTTTATTGTATTAAAATGTAGAATCTGAGTAGTGGTTGAAAGGGCCTTCTAAAAGTAGTTTCTCCACCCTTTTCAGTGGTCTTATTGTCACTTAATAAGAATCATATATTTTGCGTGTCCTGCCTCTCTTTATTGCCACACACCAGGTACTTCCATGTAAGAGACAGTGTAGATGCGTTCAGCATGACCCAAGGAAACCAGATGACAGCTTCTGTTGTACGACAGAATGATACCCATAGGAATGCAACTGCTTTTGAGTGGAGCTGCTGGTTTGCACTCAGAAGTTGAGTGAACAAAAGTGTGTACGATGTCCGACACGTGTCTGCTGCTGTCCACTAAGGAACAATGTATATATACACAGCAGCTTCTTTTTCGAGTCAGTGGGGGGGCTGCCACACTCTTTCCTCGAGACGCTGATGACCATGGAAGCGAACGCCCAGCAGCACCTACGTGTTGAACTGTTGTGTTGTGCGGGTGTTGTTTGTATATGCCAGAGTCCTGGCACATACAAGCTATCCTTTTAAATTGAGAAAGCATGCCGCGGTGTGACACATTTTACTGGACATTACCTACACCAAACATGACAGCTATGACAAGTGCTGTTTTTCGCCTTGGTTTTTGCACAAGAACCCCATAATTTATCGTAACGTCTAGCATCTCTAGACACTGAGTATTAAAATCATCTCTTTCAAAATCTCTTAGGAAAATAAGTGCTGATTGTTAACAAGGCCTCATCGCTTTATATGAATACTGGTGTTTATTAAAAAGATATAATACTACGAGTTTTACTTGTATATTATCTATTTCAATTAAGGCCCCTCAGCGGGCCCTACTTCAAGTTTTGATTCATCACTAGAAGTTGTAGGGTTATGTCTGGGGAGCACATACTGAGAAAGTCTTTTCCGATCTGTTAATTGTTCGACATTTGGGAGGAGTCAAACTAGCCATTACCATGCATTCAGGAAGTGAACTTCGCTTCCAGAACTGACACCGCTACATTATGTGCCTTGGTAGGCATCTTAGAGTGGCACAGCTCTGTTGTGTCCTCTCAATGGCCGTAAATGATAGGGATCATGTGGTCTTGGCATAGCTGCACATCTTTTTTTTAGTTTTTGCTCTTTTGCTTCTTGGCACACTGGCAGTGGCAGTACTGCATCGTAGGCACTGGATGATCCGAGAAACCGAAATTTTTTCTGCATATCTGCAGTTGGCCAAAAATGTGAACACATTGGCTATTGAAGTGTTTCCTTCTGCCTTTGATCTCATTTTTTGCAAACTGGTCACTGTCGCTTACTCCCTTTGGCTCATGTTGGCTACAAATATCTTGTCAGTTTTGTCAGATGCATTGAGTATGCAATTAGAATGTCTCAGAAGTATGCACATCATTGAGCCGGTTTAAGCCTAAGGACACAGCTGCTTAGTGGTGGAACTGTGTTATTGTACTATATTCGATTGGGGGTCAGTTGCCAAAGAAACACACCGTATTTACTCTCATAATGATCACACTTTTTTTTTCAAAGAAATTGACACAAATTTCAGGGTGCGATCATTACGCGGGGTAAATTTTCCGCGAAATAATATTCTGAGCACAGACAACGCAAACAAGCCGCGTATCAGAATTCTTACGATAACTATCATGAACATAACCAAAAATAAAAGTAGAGTAACGCTTGCCTTTGTATTAAACGCACACATCACGCAGGAACTACATGCATTACATATTGCCCTTTAATTTTTTTTCATTCACTGGCCCCCTAACCTTCATTCAGAGTCCGAAGCGTCACTGGCGTCAGTGTCGTCGCCGCTCGATTCCCTGTCGGAACTGGCAGTGTCATCGCAGTCCCACAGAAGGTTATCTTCCGTTCCGTCGAGCGCGTTAGATGTGCCTGTTTTCTTGAAGCTGTTGGCGTGGTGAAAACTACGGCATTTGTCTTTACTGCTACCCTAATATGGCACGTTTCCGCCAAGGGTAGGCAAAAATTAGGCATCTGCTTGGTACGTGCAGTTCACTTGGTGAGTCCTGAAGAGCTATTTACGTAACGTTCAACAGACAGTAAACATGATGATCATCAGCTAGACTTGGCACGCGACATATCGCTGCGGCAAGTTCGAGGTGCGATCATTACGCGGGGGAAAAAGAAATCGAATTTTGAGGACAAAATTTAGGGGTGCGATCATTATGCGAGTAAATACGGTAACCATTCAGAGGTGCTGTAGTAGTAGTAGTTGTACAAGGAGTGCTTCCAGAACACTGAAGTGCCCTCAAATGCTTTTGGTGCAGCCGAGGAACAGAATGGCCACGACGGCAGTCCAACATTGAAAGATGGGATTGGCGAAGACACTGCATCAAAAACTCTGGAGATCTTGGCATCTCGATTTAAAGGTAAATTTCTGTGGCATTCTGGTGGAGCAAAGTGCTCTGTAGCATGTCTTTAGGTAGGTGTGAATAAAGAAATAGTCACGTCGTTTCATCTGCACCCTTTGGAGCCCTGGGACTAGTGCCCTACACGTGGTTGCTATCAGAGATGCTGCATCTGAAGCTGTTAGCTGCTTGAATTTAGTGCATGCTAATTTCATGCATTGCAAATTGGTGGTCCAATCAACACTTCATTGCACTGTTGTACAAGAACTTAATCTTGTGGCTTATTTTGTTTGTTTTTTTCTTATTTGGAGTATGAAAATACAGTTGAACCTCTCAATAACGAAATCTGCAGGGAAAACGAAAAAATTCACTGTTGCGAGAATTTCATTGTTGTGAAATACGGTAGTGCAAGGAGGAAATTAGTGCAAACGAAGCAGTACTGTAAATATTTTGTTAGCCTGCTTTGGTGAGCCTTGCTCTAGACTATTCAGAGCTTTGCCGACAGCAAGTTTAGTAAAGTAGTTGGAATGAGTTCACGGTTAGTCTCCATGCCTAGAGTGGCACTTATCGCATACTGCGCAGTATGCTTGCTGAGGCGATTGCTTTTATCCTGCAGGGGTCACCGTATTTCCCGAATCTAACACATACCCAGTTTTCAAGAGTTCATAGTAAAAAGGCACATTAAGTCATTATTAGAAGGCTGCAGGCATATTTTCAAGATCCGAGTATTGTCCCATTTCTGGCCCGGAAAAACTCTCCCTAGTGAGCCTACATGACCACATGTGAGCTCCCTAACTTTTCCAATTGCCATTTGCATTGTAGCAGGACTCAGGCACACAAAGACGCAACATGCACCTATTTTTTAGAGCGAAAAATGACTCCCGCGACGAGAGCTTGATAATAAAAGCGTCGTGCCGACATGTGAACTTAATTGAGGACAGGTACGACGCACAGAGATCTAGTCGAGTGCAAAGTGAACCACCGCAAACTTGCTGCAAATGTCCTCCATCACCATTTTGAGATGGCGACGACACTGCATCTAACCAATCTAACGGGAAGTTCTTACCAACGTCGTCAACGTGGTTTTGGTTTTTGTACTCAATTCAAGCACACAGGCAGCTTTCCAAAGAAAGGTATGGGCTACAGATTCGAGTAAATACTCCAACTGCGCTCCACAGCTTGCGGTTTGGCCGGGACAGATTCTATACAGTAGAACCTCGCTGTTACGTTCCCGGCTGCTGCGTTTTCCTGGCTGTTACGTTGTTTTGGGCCAGTCCCGGCATAGCTCCCATAGGATTCAATGCATTAGGGACCCCGCTGTTATGTCGCAGTGTGGGACCATTCCCGTATGTTACGTTGCAAATCGACACTCTAAGCGGCCTCTGCCGACGGCAATATTGACTTGGCTTGAGTGTATTAGCTGCACTATGGGCGATGCCCATTACGTTTCCGGCTTCCGCCAGCAAAATTATGGCACAGCTGTGCAAACTGTTTGTGACGGAATCGCGTACAGTGATTACGTTTCCATCGATAATGCCGTTGTCACCACCGAGGTTTTCTCTGTCGGCGAAATCATAGCCGAGTGTGCCGATACGTGCACTGAAAGCGCTAGCGCTAAAATAAAATTGTGTGCCGATCACCACTTCTCTCATTTTTCCATTTTTCCCGTTTCTCGGCTCTTACGTTTCCCGGCTCTTACGTTTATTTTCTACGGTCCCGTGAAAAACGTATCAGCGGAGTTCTACTGTAATGGCAAGAATGCACCGATGGCCGGATATTGAGCTGCATGGAGCCGTACACGATGATGGCAGCTGATGAACATGTCGGCACAACTTATCGCTGGCAAGTCTGTCAGAACAATCTGTCCGGCGGCAATATGTGTGATATGAAGGGCCGTCATAATGCGTACCAGCAATAACCCAAACGCACCACGTAGCCACTCGTTGCGCAGCAGAGCGAACGGTGTAAAAGTGCTGGCTTTGTGGCGCACTGCCATAGGACACAACCGGCCACACTTCATTGCATGCTGCTAAGCTGCACATCACGGTTGTTTGCAATTTGATCAAATAATGTGAACCTGCAAATAATTTTCGTTCACCATGCGCATACTGCAGCGATAAACCGAGGCAGCAGCATCAATGAAAAGCTAAGATGACGGCTGTGATGTTTTCAATATAGTGGTGCCCATGCAAGCCTTCAGTGGCATTATTTTGTGAATCTAAATGGGCAGAACGTGCACTTGAGTGCACTCCTTGGGCTTGGCATAAAAGTGCGGAATTTTGCGATGTGCCACCACAGGACACGACCGGCCGCACTTAATTGCACACTAGTAAGCTGCACATCATGGTCATTAGCATTATGAGCAAATAATGTCAACCCGCAAATAATTTTTGTTCACCACACGCTTACTGTGGCGATAAACAGCCGAGGCAGCATGATCAGTCAATAACAAAGGTGACTGCTGTGACATTTTCAATATGGTGGTGCCCATGCAAGCATTCGGTGGAGTTATTTTGCAAATTTAAGTGGGCAGAACATGCACTTGAGTACATTCCTTAGACTTAGATGTCTTGATGTCTGCCTTTTTATGACTTACTCTATTATAATCCACCTGAACCGATCTTAATGCATTTTAATCCACTTTATCCATCTTAATCTGTTTTAATACAAGTTATTACAAGAAATGCCTTGGAGTCTACATATACGAGTCCCGAAGGTCTTTGTTTCGAATTGTGGTATGTCGCGCATTTGAGTCTCACAGGACAATTAACCCATCTAGAATCGCTGATCAATCATTAGCCAACTTTGAACTGGGCAGAATGGGGTGCATTAGCTTTGTTAGTTGCACTGCTTTTTCTGACGCTGTTGTATGCACGATATCAGAAGCACACAGCTCACTGATGACCTAAGTGCACGCTCCTCCGAGCCCAAATGCATGTGATGAACAGAAAGAAAGCTTTGGAGGGTCAAAAAAATGCAGTGATCTTGACTGAGCCCAGGAGCGGAGCAAGCAGGTGGCCATAAGTGTGTGCTTGTGCTGCCACAAGCCCCCGGCAGTCGTGCCGAGTCGTGCATTCGATCAGCCACTCTCGTACGACATTGAAGTGTGGTGGCATAACGCAGTAGGCAAGGCACCTCTTTCGACGCTGTGCACAAGTGCTCTATTTCGCTAAGGGGGACATGGTACCTGAAGCTATTTTCTTTATTTTTTAACCAAATTCAGTTTAAAAGCACAGGTACATGTATTTTCTTGTGCTGATTTCAAAAATGCAGTTATTTTTTCTGTCACTCAATTAGTTATCGAAATAATTAGATGCTAATTACTAATAATTGGTAAGACTAGATAAATATCAACTGGGCAGAAAGTTGAATTTAGGGCATGAATGCAAAGCAGAATACATAAGGAATGAACTGCTGCAAGCAGTTTTCAAATCCAACAACAAATAACAGTTTAGGAACTCATCAAAGCTTAGATGGTAACAGTCACTAGACACTAGACCCAGACAGGCCGCCACTGGAAACTAAACATCGGAACGTTCAATGCAAGATCCCTCTCCAGCGAAGCTAGACTAGCAGAACTACTCGAGGAACTAGAGGGAGTTAGTTGGGACGTCATTGGCCTTAGCGAAGTTAGGAGAACAGGTGAAGCTTACATAGTCTTAAACAATGGGCATGTCCTCTGCTATAGAGGATTACCCGAAAAGAGGGAATATGGCGTGGGGTTCCTCATTCACAAAGATATAGCGGGCAACGTACGGCAATATGTGTGATAGAAGGGCCGTCATAATGCGCACCAGCAATAACCCAAATGCAACCACGTAACACTCGTTGCGCAGCAGAGCGAACGGTGTAAAGCTGACTTTGCGGCGCGCTGCCATAGGACACAACCGGCCACACTTCATTGCATGCTGCTAAGTTGCACATCACGGTTGTTTGCAATTTGATCAAATAATGTGAACCTGCAAATAATTTTCGTTCACCACGCGCATACTGCAGCGATAAACCGAGGCAGCAGCATCAATGAAAAGCTAAGATGACGGCTGTGATGTTTTCAATATAGTGGTGCCCATGCAAGCCTTCAGTGGCATTATTTTGTGAATTTAAATGGGCAGAACGTGCACTTGAGTATACTGCTTGGACTTGGCATAAAAGTGCGGAATTTTGCCATGTGCCACCACAGGACACGACCGGCCGCACTTCATTGCACACTAGTAAGCTGCACATCATGGTCATTAGCATTATGAGCAAATAATGTCAACCCGCAAATAATTTTTGTTCACCACACGCGTACTGTGGCGATAAACAGCCGAGGCAGCATGATCAGTCAATAACAAAGGTGACTGCTGTGACATTTTCAATATGGTGGTGCCCATGCAAGCGTTCAGTGGAGTTATTTTGCTAATTTAAGTGGGCAGAACATGCACTTGAGTACATTCCTTAGACTTAGATGGAGTCACCATGGTGTCTAACGGATCCGTAAATTTCGCTATCGCGGAATCACAGTTTTGTTATGCTTCGTTATCGAGAGGTGTGTAATGCATTGAATCCTATGGGCTTTGTCCAGGGATTGTCAAATGTTTCATTGCTGTGATAATTTCGTTGCTACTGGATTTCATTATCAAGGGGTTCAACTGTATGACATGTTCATTATTAGCTGCTTGCTGAAGGGAAATGTTGCCAGGGCAGAAATCTGTTTCTGCGGCATGAGAGAGGAGCATGCTATCGTGAATGGTAACAGTCACTAGACACTAGACCCAGATATGAATTCTACAGCATTAACGAAAGGGTTGCATGTGTCGTAATAAAACTAAATAAGCGGTATAAACTTAAGATAATCCAGGGATATGCGCCAACAACGAGCTACGACGACGAACAAGTAGAGCAGTTCTACGAGGATATCGAATTAGCAATAAAGAAAGTACAGACACAATACACAGTAGTCATGGGGGATTTCGACGCAAAAGTAGGGACAAAACAAAGTGGAGAGCAGGCGATTGGCAACTACGGCGTCGGCCATAGGAATAACCGTGGGGAAATGCTAGTACAATTTGCCGAAAGAAACCGACTCCGAATAATGAACACGTTTTTCAAGAAACACAAGAATAGGAAGTGGACGTGGAAAAGCCCTAACGGGGAAACAAAGAATGAAATCGACTTTATAATGTGCGAACAACCAGGTATAATCCAAGACACAGAAGTAGTGGGGAAGGTAAAATGCAGCGATCACAGATTAGTAAGAGCAAAGATTGTACTTAACCTAAAGAAAACAAGAACTAAATTATTTACTAGAAAAAAATGTAATTTAGAGGTAATCAGATCCAAGAACGAAGAATTTAAAGTAGCCCTAAGCAACAAGTTCGAGGCCTTAGACGAAAACGGTGACGATGTAGAGGAAATGAACAAAACCATAACGAAAACAATCCTTGAAACAGCGATAGAAGTCGGGGGTACAACAACTAAGCAAACAACAAGTAAGTTGTCCCAATCTACCAAGGACTTAATAAAAATACGCCAACAAATGAAAGTAACTTCGCCAAAAGATAAGATTGAATTCGCAGAACTATCAAAATTGATCAGTAAAGCCAGGCAAAGAGATGTAAGAAACTTTAACACGAGAGAAATAGAGAAAACTGTAGAGAAAGGCACCAGCATTAAAACGGTCAAAAAGAAACTGCACTTAGGGCAAAACAAAATGCATGCGCTAAAGGATAAACAAGGTAACGTTATCAACAGTTTCAACGAAATAGTAAAAGTAGCAGAAGATTTCTACTCTGCACTGTACAGTTCTCAGACAGACCATACAACCTTAATAGAAATAGAATCTGAGGAGGACAATGAAATTCCATGTATAACCGCTGACGAGGTCAAAAAAGCTGTCAAAGGCATGTCCCGCGGTAAAGCAGCTGGTGAAGATGGTATAACAGCCGACTTGATTAAAGATGGAGGAGATATTATACTTGAAAAACTTGCATCGCTCTTCACAAAATGTGTCAAGACGTGTAATATACCACGCAGTTGGAAAAATGCGAATATAATCCTTATCCACAAGAAAGGTGACATAAAGGAGTTAAAGAATTATAGACCAATTAGCCTACTCCCAGTAATATACAAGCTATTTACAAAAGTAATTTCTACGAGGATAAGAGAAACACTCGACTTTAATCAACCGAGAGAACAAGCTGGTTTTAGGAAAGGTTACTCGACAATGGACCACAGCCACGCTATCAACCTAGTAATTGAGAAGTACGCGGAATATAACAAACCTCTTTATATGGCGTTTATCGACTACGAGAAAGCATTTGACTCGATAGAAATACAAGCAGTTCTAGAAGCTCTACGTAGACAAGGGGTACCTGACATATACGTGAAAACCATCAACAACATATACAAAGATTGCACAGCCACACTACTCCTACATGAGAAAAGCAGAGAAATCCCGATCGGGAGAGGCGTGAGACAGGGAGATACGATATCCCCGATGCTATTCACCGCATGTTTAGAGGAAATCTTTAAACGTCTCGACTGGGAAGACAAGGGAATTCGAATAGACGGAGAATATCTCAGCAATTTAAGATTCGCAGACGACATTGTGCTATTTAGCAACGATGGAGACGAACTACAAAACATGATTGATGACCTAAACAGGGAAAGTATTAAAATTGGATTAAGAATGAATAGGCAAAAGACCAAAGTTATGCTCAATAGCCTAGCTAAGGAACTGAAATTTAAAATCAACAATGAACCCTTACAATGTGTAAACGAATACGTATACCTGGGACAGTTAATAACAGGAACTCCTAACCATGAAAAAGAAATTCTCCGTAGAATAAGGTTGGGCTGGAGCGCATTCGGAAGGCATTATGAAATCATGACTGGAAACTTACCGCTCTCACTAAAACGAAAAGTATTCAATCACTGCATTCTCCCAGTACTAACGTACGGCGCAGAAACGTGGAGGATAACGAAAAAACTAGAGATAAAACTAAGGAGCACGCAACGTGCAATGGAAAGAAAAATGTTGGGGGTAACCCTAAGAGATAAAAAACGAGCAGAATGGATCAGAGAACAGACAGGAATAGCCGATATTATTATATCAATTAAAAGAAAGAAGTGGACCTGGGCAGGACATGTCATGAGGAGGAAAGATAACAGATGGACAGTAAGAGCAACGGAATGGATACCAAGAGAGGGAAAACGTAACAGAGACAGGCAAAAGATTAGATGGAGCGATGAAATTAAAAAGTTTGCAGGCATAAAGTGGAACCAACTCGCTCAGGATAGGGTGGATTGGAAATCGTTGGGAGAGGCCTTCGTCCTGCAGTGGACCTAAACAGGCTGATGATGATGATGACTAATGAACTTGAACAAAAGCAGATAAAAATTATAGAAAGAGAAAAAGAACAATCTGCTTGCAGCAGTTCAAGCTCTGTGCATTCAGCATCACATATAAAAAAAATTATAGCTGTATCTCTTCTAGACTTTGAGAAATTGTGGCACTAAACAAGCAGAGTGAGTGAAAGCATGTTCTGAGAAAAAGCAAGAAAAACAAATAAAGCTCATTTTGAACCAAACGTAATACAGAGTATTAAAATATAGTTGCAGGTGATTTGTGGCTATTGGGGATATAACCTCGATGCCTACTACTGCAACATACGTAGCTCAGCAGCAATTTGGCATTAAAAAAAAAGCCCATTTTTCTTGCTTTTTGATAGCCAAAATATAGCTTGCCTTGGTGATATAAACTGCTATTGTGGCTGAAATATCAGTCCGAGATATGAGAAATTTGGTCAGCATCTGCAGCACTGCACCAAGTATTTTTGAAAAATTCTTTCTGCTGTCAACTTCTCAGAGCCTTTCAGTACACAACCAGCCATTTTCAAAACCAAGCACAAGGTGTGGTTTAGGACCGCGCCCCTTTAAACCTTGAAGCAAGGAACGGCACGCGCGCTTTCTTGTCCAGACACTGTCAGCGTCGTAGCTTCTTGTAGGTGCTTGTGTGTGCAGTTGTCGAATTTAATTGTATGATGTCTTTTAGACATGCTACAACACTGTTTCAGTTACTAAGTGGGCATTTACTGCAGCTTACACAGTGTAATAAAATAAAGAGCCTAAAATAATAGCCATCCTTTGATATCTCTGCGAATTTTTTTAGCCGTTTCGGAATCTACATGTCCTGGCTAGTGTGTTCCTGTTGATACCCTTTTTTTTTTTTAAATCTTATGAAGGGTATGCTACTGTGTTTAACAGGATTAATTAATGTACCAACATCCTCACCAGGCACAAAGCAGTAGTTCCTTGTGGTATTTAATTACGTGCCACTTCTTTCACCAACATCTAATTTTGATGTTTCTGAAATCGTGTGCACAGTCACTCCACATTGTGTCTTGCTTCTGTTGTAATAGCAACTAAAAGCCAGTCGGAAATATTGAGAGGCCTTTCCCAGCATAGCAGTGAACTTGAGATCACACACAGCCTTTGCTACCCACGATGGTGGTGTAGTGGCTCTGGTATTTGATTGCAAGAGATGAGGACTTCTGTCCTGTTTTTAGCCACAGCAACTGCATTTTCATGAGGGCGAAATGTAAAAGCCTCATGTGTACTTAGTTTATGGTGCGAATATAAAGAACCCCATGAGGTGAGAATTAAAATAAAATCCCCTTTTGCAGCAAGCACCATAATCATTACGTGGTTATACATGCAGGGATGGGACTCCTGCTCAGGGACGGCGGCTCCTGAATTTTGACCTCATCTCCCAATTGTACGAATGCTATCTCGAATCTCCTGAAATGTGGCCGCCACAACAGAGGCTTTTTCTTTTTAATCACGCATGCATGGCAGTCTTTCCTGCTGCGAAAGTTGCAGTGCCGTGGAAGAGCACTTGCCACTACACTCCTAGTTCATTGTAACCATACCGTAGAGTACTGCTAAATATATTCTAAGCACTATAGTACCGCGCATCTGGGCGAAGGCCGGCCGCAAGACGTGCTCACCACTGTACCAAAAGAAGGCGAGGGAAAAAATTACTAACTTCTGCATCTGTCTGTCTTGGCCCCTGTTCCACGCATAGTTTTGGCAGGAAGCATTGGTGCGAGTTCTTTGAGAGTGTCTGCATTAATGCAGCATGTTGTCAATTTGAAACCTATAACAACGCCGGCCACTTCAGATTGCTAAATGCCAATGGAGATTGGTTGGTTTGGTGGAAGGGGGGCATGCGCGCCACGGTGGCGGTGCTGATCGAGGCGGTCATGTGTGCGGAAATGTGTTGTGGAGGACCTCCGCAAGGATCACTAGCTACCACCACTGAAAACAGGTCTTTCGTGAGTGCGGCAGGCAGGCATCTTTCTAGAGGAGGCATTGTTTGAAGCACGACCGGGTTTGGAGGAAGTTCAAGCGCATTTTGTACGCTAGGCCTACACCACTGCCTAGGCGTCAGTTGTGTTTGCTACGTGGTTGTGGGGGTTGCGTGTTTGCCCTAATTCAGTGAGAAGGTCGATGGCGGTGTCAAAAGCAAAGAACAAGTACTTGCAAGTGTTCCTGGGCTCATACACAGCTGAGTTTCTGTGCTTTGTGACTTTGCGGAAAGGTGACAAGTACGGATTCTGTACCATATGCGCTTGTGATGTAAGTGTTTCGCACGGTGGTAAAGCCAACATAAAGGTGCACAACGCTTCACAGAAGCGTCAGAACTACGTTTGGGCTGTGGAAGAGCAGGCAACATCGGAAGTTTCTTCCAAAAGAGCTGCAAAGACAGTGCGATCTCCGTAGAATGCCTATTCACAGAATTTGTGGAACACAACTTGCCGCTAAACGTTAGTGATCACGCAGGACTGTTGTTTCAAAAAAGGTTCCCGAAGTGCGAGTATGCAAAGCAGTACAGGTGCGGACATATGAAAACAACTGCCATCAGCTTGGCGTTCATCCATGATCCATGGTGATCCATGATGCGAGAAGGCATTCTTTTTTTTTTATTTTTGAGCCTTGCCAGTGGCCCGAAAGTCGCTGAATGATGTGATTCGCGGTCTCATCTGTCTCAAATAATGAGCGGCCAGTCTCGTGAGCAGTGGATATTATTGATGGGACCAGAGAATGAGTTCAAATTATCCAATTCTTCGAATTAACAAGAGTTGAAATAACGAGCTTTTACTGCAGTTGGTTTACGCATTTCTATTTCTCTGGCTGTCTCTTTCGTGGCCGCCTCTTTCATCTTGAGGAGTAAAATTTCCTTCTTTAGTACAAGTTGCCCCATAATCTTTACAGTGTGCATAAACACTGAATTTAATGAAAAAAACTTAATTTCTAATGCAGTGGTAAGAGTAACTTTTGATGGGAGTTCGTCCTGTGTGGAAATCCTTCTTTTCAAGGGAAAATGTGCACTTTTTTTTATGGTTGTCCATTTAATTGACTTTTTGAAAACAGTACATGTTACATCAAGGGAGCTGTGATCATGTTTACACAGTTGCTGTACCAACCACCTTTTATAATACCATCACCAACACACATAAGCTTTATTTATAGCTAAACTGACAGTTATTGATGTCCCCATTAGTGTGGAAAAGTGCACATTCAGTTCAATGTATAAAATGTAAACTAGCATGCATTATCCCACCTGGTGCTTTTGATTTTAATTTAAAGCCTGCAACAAGCTATGCTGTCTCGCATAGCATGTTGGTACAACTGGTCCTACCCATTCATCTGATGCCACTGCTCATGTGTCCTTTTCTTTTTGTGTGTGGTAATTTATTTTATTACTTTATCAGGCTTCGTCCTGCACCTGCATGCTATGGCACTTATTGCATGGTGCCTGTACACTGCCAGAACCGCATATTCTTTATTGTACTTTTACAGCTGTTGTAGTATAGTGCAACCTTTCATGAAACTTAGGCTATCAGGGTGTATCGTATGGGTTAGCTGTTGACCTCTGTAAGGAAGTGTCATAGGAAATATTGTAGAGCTTGAGATGTTCATAACTCATTAAAAACTGCTTTCTGTTTGTGTGAAGTTCTCAGTATAAAATATCGGCAGCTAAAGGTCACCATTGCACATCAGTTTAACGTTGTATTCTTTTACCCACAAGGGTGCTGCCTGTATCTTATCGTGTTGTGAATCAGTCCAAAGGATAGCGTATCGTTGGTACTGTTGACGCAGCAAGGGGAAGGTGGGAAGCTTGTCAGTGCTCTTTTCTGATAGCTTTTGTTCTGCACGAAAATAACTTTTATCTTTGAAAGTGTGGGAGCAGAGCCTTTTTTTTTTTTTTCCTGTCAGTACAAATGTACTAACCTTGGCAAATATTTTCTTGGCATGCTTGCCTTCCTATCATTTTTTTAATGCTTGGTGGTTAATGTTAGTTGTGACTTGCTGTAGCAAGTGAGGAATTTAAAAAGAAGCTGGCAGTAGCACACCAGCTTGTCAGATCTGTTATCCCACAGCCCATTCCAGTTTCCCAAGCAAGGAAAATGACATGATAATTTTCAGGCTGGAAACGGGGATGTATGACATGCTTTAAAAAAAAAAAAAAAAGAGGGCTACCTGGATAAAATAAAAGGAAAGTACCATTGCATCCTGCTGTTAAATTCACTCTCTAGAAAATTTCGTTTTGGGTATAACATGGAAATACTAATTCAGAGCTGAAAGGTTTGTTTACCTTGTCATAATAATGTCACTGGCAAATCTTGCAAGGTTAAGTCTAACCTTATTGTGCTGTCTGATGTGTCCATGGCAGATTTTTGAACAAAATATCATTCATGTACTTTCCATACCAAGGTAAAGGGCTATAATTTTTGTTCTTGCAAATTGGAAAAGCTCAAGCCCCATGCTTGATATATATGTCTTTAATTGCCCTCACTAGCTGTGAAATTTTGATGAAAGGATCTCATCAGTGCACACGGCTCCTTCAAAAGAAAAAGCTAGTGTTGCTTGTTACTGCTGTGTAGTAACAGCTTGTCGCACATGTTATTGCCCTGTTAGTAAGCGGTGGTAGTAACTGCCACTACCCATGCTAGTACTAACTGCAGTTATCAAATGTTCCTTCTCTGCAGTTACTAACAACAAGTAACTGTCTACCCTTATTGCTGCTAATTGCAATTAAATAGCCATAAGACTGTTTGGTTCACACACATTTGCATTGCTTCGTTGAGTTGATTCTATTTTAAAGCATAGTATCAAATAAGAATAAAATGATGCAGCATTGTCCTGTTACACTAATAACAGCTCATTATACCTCGTAATTACAATTGAGAACATAGTGTACAATGACAAATTCACATATACATTGTAACATATTCATAGTAACAATGTGCATAGACACATGAACTAACAGTAAACGAGAACACACACTCATGCACGCAAATAACCTCAAGCTTTCTACACGACACATTCTACTTCAAGGTTAAAAATGGCCCTGCACTTGGGCAGCACAAATTGGACTGAGATTTTCATACTGTTCTGCTTACATAAACATGTGCCATGGTGTAGCACAAGACTTATTCCAACATATTCAAGTTGATTGTTTGTATAACTTTTCCCAAACGACTGTTAGCATATTTGATTACCTTTTACCCATACAGTAGCAAAAGGGCTAGGCAGTGTTGCGGTTGCTTAACAATAACAAAAGGATTGTGTTTTTCTGCTTGATTCAGTGGACATTTTCTTCATCAGGTTTCATTAGAAAGTGCAATTTTGATCAAGATAATTTTCATTACTAACTTAGCAGGATGGGTAGCAACGACAATTTAGTATGTAGTAAAGAGGTTGCAAAAGGTTAGTAATGGTTCAAGAGAAGTTGTAACAGCTGTACTTGCTACCCCTTTGTATGCAGCTAGTAACTGCTTACTAATGTAGGTATAAATAGGTAGAGAAGTAACAAACCAAAAAGGTAGTAACCACTGCAGTTACTACCTATTTGTTTGCAGTTACTGACTCCTTACAAACTTTTCTCTAAGAACGTTCACCTTCATTGCGAGAACTTTGGCCAGCAGCATTAGCAAAGAGCAGAATTCATCAAAGTAGCGCTTTTTTTCAAGTTGGAAGTGGATTTTGACAGTATTCTGGCATATGTGATCCAATTTCTAGGTGAGGTAAGGTTCATGGTGTATTTCACTAATCTGCCTGTAAAGTTGCATGGAACCAGAGAGGTTCAGTGCTTTCACAATGTTTGCCCGAGAACTAGCTTAGACTGGTTTATTTCACATAGGGACGCTTGTCCCAAGCTTTAGTTTTATATTGTGCCTGGCCGTGGCAAAATTCCAACCAACATCACCTGTTAGAGGAGTGACGCTGCGCCGCGATGTTTGCATCCAGAGAGTGGTGACCGGTGTCGTGAGCGACGGTCACCTGCGGCCCCGGGGATGCTTCCACCTGTTGACTTTCGGGGTGAAGCCATCACATTTAAGGCCACCACTGCAGGCATCTTAGCCACTCTGTCACACTGCATCGACCTGATGGCACAGCGGGAGGAAGCCTGGAAACGAAAACTGGAACGAGTGAGCATTTTTGAACCTACGCTTAGTCTAGCACGCTGTGGTACAGTGCGTCCTCACCTGTAAAAGCTTAAGCAGCAATTTATTTGTAGCAAGTTCCATCCATTTCCTAATTGAATGTCTCTGTGGACCACCCTACCTGTGTTTCTAGTAGCGTTGTAAACTTGCTAGGAAATGTAATCTTGGCACTTCTGTGCTTCAAAGACTTGTAGTTGGCCATACATTGGTCAGGCATCAACAGTGCTATGGCTTGAGTGGTGCTCTGCCATGTCAGAATGAAGTGCATGTGGGAGGAAATCACATGGTGCTACTGTAGATACCTTGGTGCTTAATACCTTGATGTGTGGTCAAGGCATCAGGTTTGCTCCAGTATCAATACTAAGCCTCTGTGAATGAATTGGCATTAATAGGGAGCAAAGCACCCCATAATTTCTCGTCAAATTTTAGCACGCCAATTTATGAGCACCTTTAAAATGTTGAAAATTGGATGCTGATTTTGCAAAGAATGTAAAGGGGGTTACATTGATAAGAACAGAGTTATCTAGGTTCACTGTGCTGTTTCATTAGGTCAGCATTAATGCATTCATTGGTAGCTTGATTACATTTCTTCCACATTAGCAGTTTTGCTTTATTATTCAGTAATGTTACAATTGATAGTGTGCTCATAAGTATCAGGGTAGCTTACCTTTGTCTCCATTGCATCCACGCTGACAAATTCAAGCTTGCCATGATGACCCGGTTATTGGTGTGTTATGCTTCTGAGCTTGTGATTGCGAGTTTGATCCCCACTGTGACATTCAATGGCAAAGGAATCCCTGAATGCTTCGGAACATGGAAGAACACTTGAAGTTCAAAATTGGTTTTTAGCCCTCTGCTCCAGCATGCCTCACAACCTACTCGTTGTTCTGGCACAGAAAATTCCTTTTAAATAATCGCTAAATGCATGACATGATAGCACAGCCCTGTCACTGAAAGGAAGTGAGTGAGAATTTGTTGCTTAGCACGCTTCATGCTTACATAATGTTGTGCATTCTTTGCAAAGTATATGATGACCTGTAGCAGGTGCTGTAAGTTTCATTCTGGCTGCCTGCTCATTTTTCAACTGTTTGGAGGCCTTCTTCCTCCTCCTCTGTTTTCAGCTGTCAACATGTCTTGTGAGGCAAGCTTGTTATCTTAGTTGGCCTCTGGGGTTTCATGGCCTCCAGAGGGAGAGGAGGATTGGTGTGAAGGAGGGGAGTGCACCCTGCCTACTGTGCCTGATATGCAGCCTTGTCTGGGAGCCCAGTCCGGCAGGCAATCTGATCTTTGCCGGTTGGTGGCAGATGGCAGCGAGGTGCTGTCGCACTAGCTTTTCCACGAAGCTGACGAAATTTTGTTCCTGCTTGTGCGTTTGCCAGATTGGCTGCTACCCACAAGATGCAGAAGAGGTTCGCTGGGATGCTCACATCATCCACCTTCCCTTCCTTTGCTTCTCCTCTCTCTTTGTTTGATGCGATTGTTAGTTTTTGCTGCATATGTAATCATCACACATACCGAGTTGCAGCTTTCTATCTGGTCTTGACAGCACCCCCCAGTGTACATCCTCTTTCGTATTTTTCAAATGCTATCTGTTCAAGTGGTGAACGTAGTATCTTCGCGTGAGCCCTTTTTCTGTTGTTCTATCTTTTTTTTTTCCTTTCGTTATGCAGCAGGGCCTGATAAATTGCTGTTGACATTGGTGCTCTTGGATGTTGTTTGACAACTATTAGCGCAAGTTGGGCATTGGAAAGCGTACATGCAGCTTAACTGCTCCTAGTATGGTGTGCCGGCTTTGGAGCTTGATGAAAGAAAAAAGACAGGTTGTACTTTGTTTCTTATATGGAGATTGTTTGCATGGCAAAGAGTTAAATCAAGATCTTCAAATATGCCTTTCTTGTCTATGCAATTTGTTGAAGAAAGATTCAACCATTTACAAGTCAGCAAGTGTTGTTTACTCGAAGGTGCTTTGAAATTCTGTCCTGGGAAGCTTCTTGCACTGTGAGATCAGTTCGTGTGCAGTAAGCAGTTACACAGAGATAATACAAAGCTCATTGATAGTTATCTAAGACATACAGCTGCTTATCTGCAGCTATGTAGCACAAAGTTCTGTGTGCTACTGGGTCAGTGTAGTGAGCAGCTTGAACAGGCAAGCATTCCTTCTTATGCTCATGGACAGCCACGCAAGGATTTCATAGTGAGACCACAGGAGTGCCCTGCTGTTGTCCATAATAATAGCTGCAGGTGTCCGGCTGGGTAAGGCTTGTGAACATTAGGTTGTTAAAGTGCACATAATGCCATTGCATTGATCCTGTTTTTTTCTTGTGACAGTTGCTACAAGAGTGTGTTTTGTACATTCATTGGTAGGACGGAAATGCACTTAAATGTGCTTGTGTTGCAGTGTGGCACTTTCAAGTAAGCTTAGTAGTGAGCCATTCTGTGCCTTGTGTCAAAGGATGTCGAATTTAATGGCGTGCCACATTCTGACTTATCGCTTTCAAACTTGGCTAGCAAAAAAAAAAAAAAAGAACTATTACGGGTCATTTCCTGAAGTGTGGTACAACTTCATTATTGGCCTCTAGATTTTTTTTCACAGGTATATTTGTGCATTTCTGACATTTCTTTCATTATGCACAAGGGTGGGCTTTCAAAATGAAAAAGGAAGTGTCGAGTTTATCATGACAAAATGTAGTATTGGGCTTTCCTGCCACACTCGCAGCACTGAAGGTTCAAGTAATGTACATAGACTGTGAAAAGGAGCTTGAGTATGTCATTGGTGAATGGCGAGCCGTGCTGTGAATGCAGGAGGTGGACAAGCGCAAGAAGATGGAGGAGGCCTACAAGCAAGCCATGTCCGAGGCCAGGTCACAGCCCCCCGCTGTCCTTGGAGGGCCCGATTACGAGGTGAGCAGCACTATCGCCCATTCACTTGTCGGTGCGTGACAATGCAACAAAATTGCAATTCAAAGCAACCTTGCAGTATGAGCTTCAGCTGGCTGGGCCATTTCAGAATAGACAGGCATTTGGATGGAAGCATAGGACAGTGTATTTACCCCATGCTGATTTTACTGATGTAGGGAGTTTTAGAAAAGAATGTAAGGCAAGTAGACAGAGGAACAAATGGGAACAAATTCCAGGGAGTTTCAGTGTACATAAAATGAATATCGGTAAGTTAACACATGTACAGTGAAATCTTGTTGATACGATCCCACTTGATAAGTTTTTCGGGATAATACATCTTTTTCTTCCCTGTCAACGCCCGGTAGATGCATTATAGCACTCATATGGTTGATATTATTTCCAGATTATAGGTTTCATTTTCTTGCTCTCATGAATATCGTATCGAGGTTCCACTTTAGTAGGACAGACTGCTGGGCTAGTCGGTTATGCATCACGAAAAGTTCAACTTAGCGCGAAATACACAGGGACACAAGAAACGAAACAGACAGGACGGGCGCTCGTCCTGTCTGTTTCGTTTCTTGTGTCCCTGTAGCGCCCGTCCTGTCTGTTTCGTTTCTCGTGTCCCTGTGTATTTCGCGCTAAGTTGAACTTTCCGAGGTTCCACTGTAACAGCAAAAGTCAGTGACGTTGGGCTTGAGCAAATGTGAGTGTTGAGCCTAAGTGCCGGTGTGTGTGTGTGTTGGGCACATGCATGAACATAAGATGGGTGCTTGTAAGTGTGATTCAATGCAAGCATTAACAAAAGAGTGAGCGCTAGTGAACACATACAGGTTAAAGTAGAAACATGACTGAGTGTTGATGAGTGTTATGCATTTGAAGAAATATATTGGAAAGCTTGAGCTAGCATTATTTTGAGAGCAAGTGTAGGTGCACTGGCCTTTAGGTGTGTACAGTCATTGGTAGATACGACAGAGACCATTGAATTCATTTTTATGCTGTGACATACCTGCCAACTTCTACGATTGTTGAAAGAGAACCTAATTATAGAGCTAATTTTTTGTTATATTTGCACTTCTTTTATTTTATCCGTCTTAGGGCAAAGCTGATTTTTATGTAATGTGCAGCTTGCAGACCGATTCTTCAGAGCTTGATTTGTGGAATCTGCTCATTCATTTCGAGCCTACCTTTGTCATGCCACAAAGTGATAGAGTAAAATTTATAGTGGCCATCAAAAACTACAAGGAACAATGGAATTCATGGGTGCTGGTAACATCTGCAAAAAAACGATTTTCCAGACGCTGTCGATGTCTTTCTTTGCTACATTTCACGCTTGCTACAGTGCATTTGGCTGCACTGAAAGTGAGAGGCTACTGAAAATGCATTTGCTGTTATCGTATGTTCAGTACAGGTTTCATTGTGTGAATAATGGATGCAGCTGCTCGTAATCGTACCTATGTCTGTTCTGGGGCACATGCACATGTGGTTACGCCATCCGTGAAAGCCATCTTTCTTCTGCCTATCTGCATCTCTCGCTTCACCGTTGGCAACTAGCTGCTTACTTTACAGTCATTTGACCATTAAGTTATGACATCCTGTTCTGTCGCCATCTTTTTCTGATAATTTTGCGTGTCTGAAAAAAAATTGCATACTTATTTCAGTATTACGCGTTATTTTTGCATGGTCCCCTAAAAAAACATAACAGCGGGGTTTTGGTGTTGTTTGCAGTGATGTGAAGGCTGCTACAATTGCTCCAACCTGCTACATTTCATTGATTCTGCTACATCCATGCTACAAATGAGAGAAACTGCCCCAATGCTGCTCCAAATACATGGCTGCTGAGATTGCCAGCAGGCTTTTGCTGTCACTTGCAACCTCAGAGGCTTTGTACTGATGTTGTGACCTTTGTGGCAGCAAAGCGTCATGGCGGCCCACCAATTTTTTTGTTTTGCGCCACTGTGCACAGATGGAGTCCGAAAAAATTATGCAGACACCCTGTAGTGCAGTCGTCATTATGCGTCGGTTAGAAGCCTTCTGGGTTGATTTTGTGATGGAATACCCATATAAATTGTAGGACAGGGTGGCGGCACTGCAGGTTAAGTACAAAAGGCTCAAAAAGATTATTCAGCCACTCATATTCAAAACCTGTTGCAGCAGCATTGGACTCAACAGTTTTATTTGGTATAAAAGCATCTGGTTAGTTGTTTCTTGAAGCACATCGATGACGGCTTCTTTTGAATTTGTGATATCCGAAAACAAGTGGGAAAGCCTTATTCCTTGCATCATAGAGATCGTTTGCAAGTTCTAGCCTTGTCAGTGATGTTACTTTCATCTTTTTTTCAAGCATTGCTTGTGAAAAAGCCAGGAAGGCAGTAGGTTTCTTGCTATTGCCATTGTCTGTGAGCGGTGCCAGCTACCATACTGTAGTGGTGCAATGAGATTGAGTCATTAGCAAGAAAACACATGTACGGTTGTACGATTTGACAACTGCACACCAGTGATAGTTGTGATTTATTGTCCCAATGTCCTTTGCTGAAGCAGTGTACCTTCAATTTATTGGAATCGCCAATAAATATGTTGCCTTGGTTGGGTTAATTACACATGGTTCTCTGTGAACATCAAGTTATGAAAAGATTAATATTTTGGCATAGTCAAGTTTTTTCTTTTGACAGCCGAGCACTTTGTGCTATAATTTTATATTATCTTCTCCGCTGACTTCATGCAGCTTCTTTGCTGCTGACTGAAAACCACATCTTTGTTTGGAGGGCAGTTTTTAGAATCGGCTTGTTTTATGCCTCTTCCGTGGTGCTGCCTTACTGTTTGCTGCTTGTCAAAGAGGATTAGGGTGTATTCTTGTTTAGCACAGCTGTTATGCCAAAGCAGCATTTATTCATTCTAGTTTATGTGTAACCTTGCTTTATATCTTTATCAAGAGCAGTTCATGAATTTTATGCTGCTTTCTCGTTTTGGCAACCTGCTACAAAACTGAGGGCAGCTGCTACAAACTGTCATTTTTTTCCAGCTGCAAAATTTGCTCCAAAACAGTTCTGGCCATTCCCATCACTGCACTCTGTTCTTTCTTACTCAAAGCACATTTTGAAGTTAACACCTGGAGAACATATTTCAGCTACACAGAAGTTTAGAGAACTGAATAAGGATATCTGTTTTCAAATTTCTTGTGCTCGCTTTTCATGATATTGAAGTCTGACAGAGCACGTAAAGAAACTGCTTATAGAAGACATCCATATGAAATGTAGGAGCCGAGGCAGTGACAGCGAATACAAAGGCTGGGTATATGAAACCACGCAGATGCCCGCACAGCACGGGCACGGATGGCGTGTGCAACCCAACACCACGAGAGCGTCCGCTCCATTCACAGAGTGCTGAAGTGGGGAGGCTTGTTTAGTACTGCCTGCTGCTGCTGCCTCTAGACTCGAAATTTTATCATCTGGGCCTATCATTTCCCATTTTTCTAAGTTTATCAAGGTTCATTAATCTGCTGATCACTCGACACCAAAAGGGTCACTAACAAAGAGACTACATTTACATTATTTCACGCACTGGCTATCTGTAGAAAGGGTGCCTTATTGTTCTTGTGCCTGAAGCATTAAGGTACGTGTGTGGGGATTTGACCCATGCTTTTAAACAAGTTCTAGTAAAGAGGTTAAAAGTTCTAAATTATTTAATTGAAGGTTTCATTAAGCTGCCTTGTTTTTTATCTTCTTTTGCTGATTATTTTTGCAGGAGGGACCACACAGCATGATTAATGAGGATGAGTTCTTTGACGCCATAGATGCTGCGCTGGACAGGAATGAGCAGCAGGAGGAGGAAAGGGTAAGATGATGATATTGTAGAACATGCCCCCTTTTAACTATGCAGGCCCTTGAGGCATCTCTGCTGTATATGTTGTGCCTGTCCCCTTGTGAGTTTTGGTGTGATATTGTCACTCATTACCATCTGTGGGCAATGCTTTGATCACTGTTGCTTGACAGTGTACCTTCTGCTACTTTGTTTCATATGTGTTCCTTGCTCAAATGTTGTAAAGCATCTGTGTTACAAAGACTAGTGGTCACTCTTCTTCACGAGCTTTGACCTAGTTGTGAACGATTGTAGTTCGTCTTGATAGCCCCTGTCTTCCATTTTCTACTTGCTTTGCTCATTTAGTATCTTCCAGCCCTTTCATAGCTTTGTCGAAATGGCTCTTATTAATATGTGATCATTACAGGCTCTAAAGGTGCTGGCTTAGCTCAATCTTCTGAAGGAGTGTGGTGCTTAGGCCTGTACTCACACGCCAACCTTAAACTTAGTTTCTTATCGCTTTTGTGCTCTTGATGTGCAGTCTGGGCACAAAAGAATATTAGTAGCACAATAGATATCAATAAAATTCCTTTATGAGCAGGGGCTTCACATGCTTTGTTGAGGACATGCAGCAGAATAATGTTGACCAGGATGCAATAAAATTGCGTGAAAGTCAAAGTGACCAACAGTGTGGGAATGTCTGTCTCACACTGCATCAAGCATATCATCCCAACATTCACATGAGCACCATGTGGCAATTGGTCAAGTTTCTTTAGTGTGCCCCCCCTTGCTGAAACTGCTTGAATTGTAAACAATATATATATATTTTTTTTAATCAAGTCTGTCAGTAGGGGCAATTCAAACGATGGGCCATAAACGTTTTTGCTAACCTAACGTCACTTAAAGGATAACCATCGTTTATCACACAAGGCTCTACTTACACCCTCTCTACCTTATGAGTTTGTACCACGTTTGCTACCACGGCACACTAAGTTTCACCTTTTCTGGCCTAACGGACATTTGACATTTCACTCTATAGCAGTGTCTTGCTGCTACTGTCATTCTCTTTATTTTTATATGTTGCATTTTCTGTACTAACATGACTTGTTGAAGTCCCTCCTAGCAAGCTGTCATGCCCCTCAGCTTAATTTGATTCTCGAGCAGTAAAAGCTTGTCGGGGCTACACCTGTCATCCTTGAATTTCCTCTCATAAAAGAATGCCTATTTTGAAGCATTTTCTTTGGTGCACTGGTTTGTTGTGTGTCATGTGTGCACTGTGATTGCAGTGACCTTTGCTTTTTTGATATGTTCCTGTCTGTCCTATAACTCGCCTTTGTCATATGTTTCCTTTTTTTTTCTCCTTTATTTCTTTCTTTTCTTTCTTGGGCGTGAAGATTTTATTTGCTTTAAAAATTGCTGATATGATGTCCCTCTTTCCTTCTCTCTTTGAAGCGTCAGATAAAGAACAGGGTACGAGAAATGCTGCGACCAGCCTCTGCAGCATCTCAACATCCACTCTGGAATGAGGTTTGTGCACTTTGTCGTTTAATTGCATTTCATGCCCACTAGAGGCCACACCTGTCAAGGAAACAGGCTTTCCTTTTTTCTTTTGTTTACATTGTGCCAAGCACTGTCATTCACCTCAAATAAATTGAGTGCCTTTCCTTCTCCTTCTTTTTACACTTTTTCTTTTACTTGTTTTATGCCTCAATCCCTGCCAAACGTTTGTGCTTGACCTTATTTCTAGAGTGGGCAAGCTTTGGCCCAGATTGTAACAGGGCAAACAGCATGACAGGTTTTTCTCTTTTTTTTTTTTTTTGGCCCTCTTTTGTTAGAGCAAGAGCTCTTTGGCTGTGCTCGCATTCTACAGACAGTTGTGGGGAAGATCAGTTCTAGCGATCAGATTGTTGCTGCTGTAGTAGTTGTCATGACAAAGAAGTTTAAAAAGACCATTAGGTACATAACACCAGCACTGGTAAGAAGCATGATGTTAGTCTTTTCTTTGTATGTGCTGTATGTCCTTGGCTGATTCTTAAGGATGAATGCAGATATAAAAGGGACTAAAGTGACTTTGTGCTAAAGGAAATACGTGGTCTGGTCTTTTCCTGACCTTTGCACCTTTAATTACTTTCTATTCACATGGAATTTTAAACTTCCTTGTCCTGTTTGTTTGGCTTATCTGATTTGGTGTAATTGAAGCCTCAGATGCAGTTACCACTGCCATTCCTTCAGCCACATATGCTAATGTGTGCTGACAGAAGACTGCGAAGTTTCTCACGTTCTGTGTTTTCTGAAGGCATCCAAGCCTCCAACATATCTTAATTTTTCGAGCGTCTTTGGGAATTTTTTTCTGAAAAGCGGTTTTGCAAGAAAACTTGCAAATATTTTTGTACAACTGGCCATAAGAAGTACAACAGTATAAAAAATAATTTTTGCCCATGTCTTCTGCAAGGACTCTGAAATAAATGTCTAAACTTGACAAAAGCACCATTTTCTCCTATGTTTAGGCGTTAATTGCACCCTAAGGTGGTCCATGAAAAAATAATCAGAACAGGGCATGTTGTTGAGCAATGTAAGCACTTTCGAAATAGCAAGTTTCATCGAGGTAATTTTTGTATACCTCGAGAAAAAAATTTTTGAAGTTGAGTCCCACCACTCTCCTTCTATTGCTCCGAGATTCGCCTTCTCCTTATGGCTTGCTGGTGGAAAACACAAACCACCTTGCCTTGCCGCGTAAAATAAAAGGTAGCGCGTGAGCAGCTTGTGGTTCTTCTGTCTTCTCGTTCCTACCTCAACTTCCGTTTCCTATATAAAAAGCGATAACAACACAGGGACACTTTTAACTGTGCCCTTGGCTCAGAAACCACCGTGTCTCCATAACAAACAACGGTACCCTTTGCGTGCTGCTCTGACAATGAGAAATAATGAACACTAAAGCGTATGTGCTTGCCAAGCATAAGAACTTTCAAAGCAGCAACTTTTATCAATGTAATTTGTGTTTACATTAAGAAAAACATTTCCAAACTGGTTGTTTGTTTCTTCTTTTCGCTCCGCAATTTGATATCTCCTAACAAGTATGTTGTCGGGCAATACAAATAAATTTACCTGGCCGCGTAAAATAAGAGATGGCTTTGGAATCTTTTTGTTCCTACGTCAACATTCTATTCTTATATAAAAAGCAATATCAAAGGACGACATTCAATCACATGCTTGGCTTAGAAACCGCGATGCCGCTTTAATAACAGCGGTACATTTAGCGTGCTGCTTTGACAAGCAGTTCGCTGAACAGGAAAGGAAGAAGAAAAGCGGGACGTCAGCGTAGCCTCTAATAGTGAATCCTAACAACGAAAACACAAGTTCTTGCCTCCATAGACAGCGCAGCACTTGATGACCCGCCGCGTATTCATGCTGCTTGTACGTCGTCGGCGACCCTCACAAACACGTGCTACAGTAAGTATTCATATGCAACCTCCTACGCGTGTAGTTTCACAGTGGGCGTCAAATCAATTTCAGCGTTTCACGCGCGCCACTATGAGCACAAATCTAAAGTCACAATCAGCTGTTATGCAAGCAAGCAAGGGCAGACGAAGAGCCGGCGTCGAAAGTAAAGACAGCTGTAGTAAACGACGGTTTGCGATGGTCCTGCAATCAAATTGTTCTCTTTAGGGGCGAAACTCCTTAAGGTTTGGGTCTGTCCGTCCGTTGTGCCTAGTAGGGCGTTACCTTCTAAGAAATGAATGATGCTACGCGTGGGAAGCGCGCCCGCGGCGCGCGAGCTCTCTCACTCTTCCATCTGCTGTCTTGTGTAAGAGAGAGAGAGAGACAGAGAGCGAAAGGCGCGCGTTGACTATGGAAACGCTCTTTCATTTTCGATGGAGGCGAAAGTGCCAGAGGCCCGTGTACTGTGCGTTGTCAGTGTACGTTAAAGAACCCCAGGTGGTCTAAATTTCCGGAGCCCTCCGCTACGGCCTTTATCTCTTCTTTATCTCTTTCACTCCCTTTCCCCCCACCCCTACGGACGCTTAGCCGTGCTCCCTACATGGGCTGCAGAAATTAGCGTCCTTTCCTAACCGAACCACAATCAATCAATCAAACGCTCTTTCTTCGATGAACGCGCTACCAGCTCGCAAAGAAGGAGAACGCGCCCTCACCCGCGAGAGACAAGCTTGACGCAGGCAGCGTCTTCTAGCGAGTTTCTTGATTGAAAAATACCGACAAGCTCGCGCTGGAGAACCGTTCACCGGCCACCCATATATACATATATATATAGGCACTGGATCTTGACTTGCAATAAAGTGGTTGTGGGGGATTTCACTTGTGCGTAGTTGAACCATAAGGATTCGTAGCGTGCGCGTTAACTAAATTAATCCGGAACTCGGCACGATCTACGATGAACATCCGGAGCTTCGCCCACTCATCATCATTCACTCCGGGATATGCTGTGATTTTTTTTTCTCACACGGGTATCAGTGGTGTGCTATGATTGAGAAGGCGAAACATGCTCGCTATATAGAAACGATGCATGTTAAAACACTAAGATATTCTATTCGAGCATGATGAGTCGGCTTGCAACCGCCAAAATCCTGATGTGAAGAAAAGCTTAGTGGTTTCCATTTGTGAGGGTCGCCGACCGCGTACAGATAGCATGAATACGCGGAGGGTCATCACGTGCTGCGCTGTCTATGGAGGCAAGAACTTATGTTTTCGTGGTTTGGATTCACTATTAGAGGCTACGCTGACGGTCCCGCTTTTCTTCTTCGTTTTCTGTTCAGCAAGCTGCTTGTCAAAGCAGCACGCTAAATGTACCGCGGGGCATCGCGGTTTCTAAGCCAAGCATGTGATTGAATGTCGTCCTTTGATATTGCTTTTTTATATAAGAATAGAATGTTGACGTAGGAACAAAAAGATTCCAAAGCCATCTCTTATTTTAGCGGCCAGGTAAATTTATTTGTATTGCCCGACAACATACTTGTTAGGAGATATCAAATTGCGGAGCGAAAAGAAGAAACAAACAACCAGTTTGGAAATGTTTTTCTTAATGTAAACACAAATTACATTGATAAAAGTTGCTGCTTTGAAAGTTCTTATGCTTGGCAAGCACATACGCTTTAGTGTTCATTATTTCTCATTGTCAGAGCAGCACGCAAAGGGTACCGTTGTTTGTTATGGAGACACGGTGGTTTCTGAGCCAAGGGTACAGTTAAATGTGTCCCTTTGTTGTTATCGCTTTTTATATAGGAAACGGAAGTTGAGGTAGGAACGAGAAGACAGAAGAACCACAAGCTGCTCACGCGCTACCTTTTATTTTACGCGGCAAGGCAAGGTGGTTTGTGTTTTCCACCAGCAAGCCATAAGGAGAAGGCGAATCTCGGAGCAATAGAAGGAGAGTGGTGGGACTCAACTTCAAAATTTTTTTCTCGAGGTATACAAAATTACCTCGATGAAACTTGCTATTTCGAAAGTGCTTACATTGCTCAACAACATGCCTGTTCTGATTATTTTTTCATGGACCACCTTAGGGTGCAATTAACGCCTAAACATAGGAGAAAATGGTGCTTTTGTCAAGTTTAGACATTTATTTCAGAGTCCTTGCAGAAGACATGGGCAAAAATTATTTTTTATACTGTTGTACTTCTTATGGCCAGTTGTACAAAAATATTTGCAAGCAGTGAGGAACATGAAAATAATTTGTGAAAGATTTTTATAAGTGAAGATACATGCTATGAGAATGCAAAAATGCATATTTTAAAGCGATTGGCACATTGGTTGATTTTCAGGAATTCTTTTTCTGCTGCCTTGTTTTCCGCCGTTTCCCGAAATTCTAATGACCCTCACGAGCTCAAAAAATTTTTTCTGCTCGAAATATTTCCGGAAAGTGCTGTGGAGGTAAGGCTGACTTCCGTGTAATTTTTGGGAATTTTTCGAAAGAAGTTTATTTTTGTCGAGCGCCACAGCTGGGACAGTTGGCGTGGAATGACCCATATATATATATATATATATATATATATATATATATATATATATATATATATTAATCAAGTCTGTCAGTAGGGGCAATTCAAACGATGGGCCATAAACTTTTTTTGCTAACCTAACGTCACTTAAGGGATAACCATCGTTCATCACACAAGGCTCTACTTACACCCTCTCTACCTTATGAGTTTGTACCACGTTTGCTACCACGGCACACTAAGTTTCACCTTTTCTGGCCTAACGGACATTTGACATTTCACTCTATAGCAGTGTCGTGCTGCTACTGTCATTCTCTTTATTTTTATATGTTGCATTTTCTGTACTAACATGACTTGTTGAAGTCCTTCCTAGCAAGCTGTCATGCCCCTCAGCTTAATTTGATTCTCGAGCAGTAAAAGCTTGTCGGGGCTACACCTGTCATCCTTGAATTTCCTCTCGTAAAAGAATGCCTATTTTGAAGCATTTTCTTTGGTGCACTGGTTTGTTGTGTGTCATGTGTGCACTGTGATTGCAGTGACCTTTACTTTTTTGATATGTTCCTGTCTGTCCTATAATTCGCCTTTGTCATATGTTTCCTTTTTTTTTTTTCTCCTTTATTTCTTTCTTTCTTTTCTTTCTTGGGCGTGAAGATTTTATTTGCTTTAAAAATTGCTGATATGATGTCCCTCTTTCCTTCTCTCTTTGAAGCGTCAAATAAAGAACAGGGTACGAGAAATGCTGCGACCAGCCTCTGCAGCATCTCAACATCCACTCTGGAATGAGGTTTGTGCACTTTGTCGTTTAATTGCATTTCATGCCCACTAAAGGCCACACCTGTCAAGGAAACATGCTTTCCTTTTTTCTTTTGTTTACATTGTGCCAAGCACTGCCATTCACCTTAAATAAATTGACTGCCTCTCATTCTCCGTCTTTTTACGCTTTTTCTTTTACTTGTTTTCTGCCTCAATCCCTGCCAAACGTTTGTGCTTGACCTTATTTCTAGAGTGGGCAAGCTTTGGCCCAGATTGTAACAGGGTAAACAGCATGACAGGTTTTTCTTTTTTTTTTTTTTTTGGCCCTCTTTTGTTGGAGCAAGAGCTCTTCGGCTGTGCTTGCATTCTACAGACAGTTGTGGGGAAGATCAGTTCTAGCGATCAGATTGTTGCTGCTGTAGTAGTTGTCATGACAAAGAAGTTTAAAAAGACCATTAGGTACATAACACCAGCACTGGTAAGAAGCATGATGTTAGTCTTTTCTTTGTATGTGCTGTATGTCCTTGGCTGATTCTTAAGGATGAATGCAGATATAAAAGGGACTAAAGTGACTTTGTGCTAAAGGAAATACGTGGTCTGGTCTTTTCCTGACCTTTGCACCTTTAATTACTTTCTATTCACATGGAATTTTAAACTTCCTTGTCCTGTTTGTTTGGCTTATCTGATTTGGTGTAATTGAAGCCCCAGATGCAGTTACCACAGCAATTCCTTCAGCCACATATGCTAATGTGTGCTGACAGAAGTCTGCGAAGTTTCTCACCTTCTGTGTTTTCTGAAGGCATCCAAGCCTCCAACATATCCTAATTTTTCGTATTCAAGAAAAAAAATAATTTGATGTGAAACTTTTATTTTTAAAGGAAGCATAACGTAGAAGTTGCATAGAATCCTTGTGGCGCAATAATTTACAATACAGTTAAACCTGCTTATAACGAACCTCCATATAACGAATTCCTGGATATATTGAAGTTTTTCTATTCCCCGCCGTTACTCCATAGAAGTACATGTATTTGAAACCTCTACGTAACGAAGTGGCAGCGGGAGAACCCCTCGAAATAACGAATTTTCTCCGCCGACAGCCTGAGATTTCACCCCAAATTTTGTCACTTGCGCGAGCAACAATCGGAAGCACCTCCTCCGCCGCAACGGTATGCTAAGCGGCGGTGTCGCGCTTGGCGCGCTCAAAGACACGGCGACCGCGAGGCGAGTGCACGTGTGCGTGCGTGCAAGCGTGCGTGAGGAGGGCCTGCATCCCTCGATCCGGCGATCATTCCCGCCGCGGGCGTGTCCTTTCCCCTTCACTTCAAACCTGCTCCCGCCGCTTTCTGCAGCTGGCCTAGCCTGCCAAGCCGCCACCCTCCTTTTCCAGTTGATGTTACCGAGTCGCACCGGTTTAAGGGGGGACACTGGTCTTAGAAGGCCGAAAATTGCAAAAAAAATCGACTTTTTGAAGCTGACATTTTCGGAATCTCTATCTATTTTTGCACAAATTGCACAAATGTGCAAAGTTCCTAGCTTCTCTCCTCATTATTTTTGCCGTAAAATTAATTTGTAACACCAATATGAGGTGTGTCTGAGCGCAAATTGTTGCTAAATTGATTTCGGCCGCTTCGCTTGTTTGCTTCTTCTGTAACAGTTGACCTAGGAAAGCTAGAGCTACAATTCCTTTTGCACAACGTAGCTAAATATGCATAGAAAGCAACGCTGCAAGCAGATTTTCAATCTACAGTTCAAATTTTTTTTATTTTAATTTTAATATCATGTTTTTGGCTAGGTGTAGACCATGAACTCATTAGTGCTGTAAATTGAGAAGTAGTTATTCAATTTCCAATCACCTTGCAGCATTGCTCTCCTTAGGCTTTCCAGTATCCATATATGGGTTTATAATAATGTTACGTTGCATAGATAATTTTTCATTGTTTCGGCAAACAATAGAATGAGATTGCTAATTGTCTCTGGAAATAATTGATCTGTGTAAAATATAACTGGATAATTAAATAAAGCTAAAAAGACTGAACAAAGCTGTGCAGTTTCATCTAATTTGACTGAGAAATAACCTATGTTACCTCTAAGAACCATGTCCCCCCTTAAGAGAGAAAGAAAAGAAAACGAGCTTTTTTTTTTTCCCAACGTGCTAGCAGTGCGACTCTTTGGTTGCTGCGCGAGTCTGCACTTCGCTAACCTGACAGTAGTTGAGAGCGCTTGTTAGGCCTAGCTCGCGGGGGTCACGAGTGGCGCGCCTCAAGGGAAGTTTGCTCTTGACAACACAGGGATCGGGTGCACAGGAAATCGCGGGGTGATTCAAGGGCAGCGCGCGTGAAGTGGTAAGAAAAAAGAACTGGAGACAAACAGCGGTGAACTGGAGGACACGGGCGCGCGTTCCGTGCGTAGTGTTCACGGCTGACAAACGGCTCCGTTGCCTTGGAAATCCTATCCTCAGAGGGCGTTCACGCGACACGTTGCTGCCGCGGCCTTTTTTTTTTCTTCCCTCCGCTCATTGTTAATTCTTTCGTTTCGCGCTCCTTCCTCCTCCACGGTGATTCGCTGCGCTTTTTTCGGGCGGCGCACTTCCTTTGTGAAGCCTACTCCCCACCTCGATTGTCCGCGATTTCCGGGTAGCCGCATTATAACCGGTCCTTCATATCAGGAAGGGGGGGTGAGGGGGGCTGCATATTAAGTGGTATGCGGGGGGTCACAAAACAACGGTGGGGGGGGGGGGGGTGTTAGAAAAAACCACATTATTGCCGGTCCTATACTATAAGTGTTTGCAGCTGTAAATGTTTTCTCGCCCAAAGTAATTGTTTTGGGTCAGCTCTGCTGTCTGTAACCGTTTTGCTTACTTAAGCGTTTATTTTTCGAATTTTCATGCCAAACCTGCATATAACGAAATCCTCTTTATAACGAAGTTTTCCGGGAATTTCTCAATTTCGTTATATCCAGGTTTAACTGTATATTCAAATGTTATTGTTAACAACTGGTTGCTGTGTAAGATGTACATTATCTTCAGAAGTATGAAAGAGCGGCCTTAAGAAAGTTCATTCACTTATGTGTTTACAACACCTTGTGGTTCCAGTAGGCCCCACTGTAGTTTGCAAAAAGAAAAAAAAAAAAAAGATAAAGCATCATGTTTAGAGCCGTGCAAATAGCAAAACCTTCAGTGTGAACCGGATTGAATATTTCTTAATAATTTTTTAATGTGTTTCGCATAATACCATGTCAAATTATGGGAAATATACTGCTAATATTGGTCATCAAAATTTATTGCATGACTACTACCGCACAGTGTTATTGCAAACTCCTGAAGAACAGTCCAACAGATAACTGTGCTACAGAAAGTGGAGCTAACTACACCACAGTACACGGTCGTTTCGCTGCAGTACACGTGTTACCTCCATTGCCATACATGATTGTTAGCTTTGCTGCATTATGCTATTGTTAACTTCACCACAGTACACTGGTGTTATGCGGCGAAGCGTACAATATGCAGGAATGGGCCACTTGTCACGAGATATAGCACCTTCTTTTCCCCTTAATTACCAACTTCAAATAGTTTGAATAGTCAAAGTTCAGTGTGAATGGAATTGAGTAGCAAATGCTGTTTGAAAATTATTTGAAATTTCAAATATTCGCATACCCCTAATATTGAATTTCTGCACAGGACAGCTCGCCTCGCTATGGTGTTCTATTGGCAATGGCACTTGGCTGTTGATTGTGACGGGGTAACGTCGAGTTTCGCCCCCAAATGTGCAGGTTCTTTTACCTATGAAGTGTCCGAGGCGTCGCCTCAAGACACTCAAAGAAGGACGAGGCCGTTTGCACACAACGTTTTATATACACTCTAAAACCACACAACACAAGCAGACACCGAAAGACACATCCTATATAGATTCAAAACTGAAAGGCTTGACAAGATTGCACAGAACGGATTAAGTTAAATGAAGTCCTAAATAAATAGCCAGTTCCTAATTATATCTGATCGCGGAACGAAGAGATGGCACGAGCGGTCGTCTCACCAAGGTCAGCGCTCATAGGCAGTCCTTGGCATGAATCATGGCAGCTGCTGAGGAACGCCGCAACAGTCCGCCTCCACAAGCACGAGGGCCGATAGTAGCTCGGGGAGCCTCTCCAGGCTGTAGGGAAGGAGATGGTTCGCTGGCGTTGAAGGAGCGTCCCGGCCGGACATCCACGCCTGAGCTCGCGCCTGAAGGGGGGAGGCTACCTTGGAAGGGCAACTTTTTTGTTTGTTGAGATATCCTAATGAAATTTTCAGGGTAGGCTGATAGCAAAGCCATTTGAATAACCACAAAATTTCATGCATTTATGTCCACTGGTTTCCAAGTTACAGCCATTTATCAGGATAGTCCACATGGGTTGCTTAGTCAGGCTCTGGTGAATTTGGTAAATGTGCTAGCACTGTGAAATTTACTATGATGATTCCTGGATGGGTGCTCTACACTAAGACAGAGCTCTTTTTTAAATTTCCTTGCTGAAAATTTTTAGCAGAGCACTGGATTTAGTGTTTGCCATTTGGCTTTTATCAATGAAATTTGAATTAATTATTACAAATTACAGACACAATAAATTTAAAAAGCGGCTTTGTCTTTGTGTGGGCAATTTATTAAGGTGCACAATAAAATAAAACTGATAGAAATCAGATGAACGGTTCCAGAGATATCACCCGACTAAACAGCCTCACTGGCCAAAAAGGTCATTTTGAGAAAACGTGCTTTTAAAGTTACGAGCACATTTCTGTGTCTAAAACAACGCTGAATGGTAACAAAGCGTCATTTTTCTGCACTGCTATTCTTTTCCGATTCTCCTGGTTTTGTTTTCCGGCATTATCCATAAACGGGTTGCGATCGCCGATGCCGATTCGATATGCTGGACGCGCTTCAACATCGGCAACTGCGCCTCATCTATCAATGGCGCAGAATAGCTAGGAGTTGGAAACATCGCTGCAGTCGCCTTGCGCTGATAAATAAAAGCGACTTCGGCATAATAAGGCTAGTCGTGGTCGTGGGTAGCACGCTGCCCCGTGGAATCAGCCTTTACGTAATGGGTCAGCGCACGGAACGGCCGAACGCGTGTAGCGTCCCTGCTGCCGGCGCCTACAACCGCGATACGATCTTGCAGGCGCGGAGCGCCTATCACGCGAAAGCGCGACGAGAGATAAGATAGTAGCGGGGAGGCGACTTCAGAAAGTACCGCGCGCGATAACGAAAAGCGAAGCGGAAAACTATGGCCAGCCGCACGGCGACAGCAACGGAACAGGCGCTAGGCCTAGCCGCAGCAGACGACGCAAGGAGCGACCGCCGGAGGAGAACGGCGCGTCATCGCGCGCAGCAGCCAATGGAAGTCTCGCGTTCCCCCGCTTCCTCGAGGAGCGCGCGCTTAGCCCAATCGCGGCTTCGCGTGTGAGCCGCGGGAAACTCGAAAGCCCCCGCGAGCTCCCAATCATAAGCGAATCGGGCTTTGACCACGCCACCACCGCTCCCGCCGATGGTGGAAGAAAAAAGCGCAGGAATTTACGAACAAAACAAAACCAAAATGGCGGCCGTAGGTTGAATGGCGCGAAAACGGCACTCGCTCGAAGTTGGATGTTTCGGCGCGCGTTTGGCCGGCGCAGAGGGTGCCGCGGCTCGCGATATACGTGATTTGGGGTGATTTTACGTTGAATTAGGCGCTGATATTTACAGAATAGGTAGTTTATTATACACTGAGCCCAAATATGCGGTTTTCCAAAAATCGCATTTGCCGCGATTTTTCGACTTTCAAAGGCCGCGTCCCCCCTGAAGCTCGACAGCTCAAGCCTGTCCACGGGCACGGGAACGTCTTGCAATGGCAGCAGGTTGCGGAGACTCAGCCTTGATCAAATGGCTGCCCCCAGGTCTCGCAGGCCTCAGGCGTGCACCGTGGCTCGGGTCCATAACCCGACAGCCTAGTAGCATGGCCCGTCTTCTCCACTGGTCTATCCCTGGTCTCTCCCTCTCGCCAGTTTGCTTGGCACTTTTTATTGCCCATCTACATCGTGGGCCTTCACTATTGGTGTTCTTGTGCCTTCGTGTCATCTTCTGATTGCTCCGAGCTCTTTTTGTGGCATTCTCAGATTGGTGCTGCTTTTCTTCTTTATTTTTTTTTTACGCTCGTGCCAGCATCGTCTTCGTCCATTCATTTTTAAAGCGCACACTTTTAAATACTAGCACTTCACTCATCACATTGATGCAAAGGTCGCGGGATCGAATCCTAGTTGCACGGCTGCATTTTGATGAAAGCAAAATGTTGAGGTCCATGTATTGTCATGAACATTAAACTGTCAGTGAACGTTAAAAAAAAAGCTTAGGCGGTCAAAATTTCTGGAGGCCTCCACTACGGTGTCTTTCGTAATCATATTATGGTTTTGGGATGTAAAGACCCCATAAATCTATCACTGCACAAGACAGCTCGCGTGGAGTAATTTCTAGCCTTGACCATGAGACCCGCCTGTTTTTTACAATCCTTTGCTACCAGCAAACGTTCTGTCTGCTGAGGAGGCTTGTTGATGAGAAAAAACTGAGTTGTAATACTATGTACTGCATCACTGACACCGGTGATACAGCGAAACAGCAGTTCACCAAATGCTTGTAATGTCACTTTGAGGTAGTGTATTCTGTCAGCCTATGCAGTGTTGTGTTCGCTGAAGTAGTTGAATGTAATGCTACTGTACTACTCGTCATTTCAGATATCCTGACATGGTTATTCTGACTGAATAACAGAATTTTAGACCTGTGTATGAAAAATTTATATATTTAACAGTGGATATTTATTTACAATTTGTTTTGAGCCGCTGAGTTGTTTTCTATCATAAGCCAAAGCAATTTAAATTTGTGTGCACCAACAAAAAGACACCTCGATGTACACCTGCAACCTCTCTAATCAACAAATGGTCTCCGAAACAGTGGTGGTTTATCATTCAGTCTTTATCATCATGATTTTATAAGAGTCATCAGCCCCTTGGAGCACCTTGACCATGCTCAAACAGGCAGAGCAGCACTCCTCAAACTCACATACAGTGAAAGTTTCATCACAGACTGCAACATGAAAACCCATTTGCCACCACTTCTCTGAGACATTATCTCAGTCGTTCAAGTACCTCGCAACATGCATTCGACATACCACAGACAGAAGACAAGCAGAAATTCATTCGCTAAACAAGAAATACTCTAAAAAGAACATTGACATGAGATATAAAGATGTGGCAAAGTACCCAGACGGAAGAGCGCATGCAATAATTGTGACCGACAGCCAAGGGAATGCTATGCCATTTTTGCAATGTGCCATACACCCTCCAGCACATAGTGCTAGCGTGCCCACGCCTCAAGAACAGTGATGCTTAAGTTCCAGAACCACTACAGGCCATCAAAGAAACATGGGAGCTTGGAGAACCGGTGAAGCGTGGTGGACCGGTCGTGGACGGCTTTCTGTACTAAGAGGGCTGTCCAGCTCGGGGAAAGAATGTTTGCTTACTATTTGAAATAAACGTTCGCTCCTCATCCTCAGCTATGTATTATAATTATCATTTATGTGTAGCACTTATTATCTTTCTTTTAATAACACTATGTACACAACTGCAAATTGCTTTTTTTTTTTCTTTTGTATTGGGCCATTCTCTAGCCGCTGTTGTTCCAGATATTTCTGTATAAAGAAGAGAAAAAGGTGGGCATATGAGTTTATGAAGCTTGTGGGCATTATGTGGCCACAGCTAGCACAGGACTGCATTAATTGGGAAATTATGATAGAGGCCTTTGCCCTGCAGTGAACATAGTCAGGCTTATGATAAGATGAAGATGAAAGCATGTGCCGCTCTGTTGCCACCCTTAGCTACCTCAGTTTTGTGCAAGTTCATCTAACATGGCTGCAGTCTTTTCTCACGTATTTTATATACGGAGCAAATGCAACAGTTGTCACATTCTAATTTCGTCAGATGATGTCCCACACATGCTCTTGCTCTGAGAGGAGGATGGTGATGCAGCCTGCCACAGGGCAGTCAGTTTGTTATAGTAGAGCTACTCATGTGACTGTGATGGGCAGTGGCAATTAAACTTGCGTGAAGAAGCTGCATCGGTCAGTTGGCAAATGCTGTGATCTTATGTGCACATCAAAAATGACATATTTTCAGCATTTGCTATTGCTTATTTCTCCAAAAGGTGACCAAAATGTTTTGGTGGAGGCTTGGCGCAAACTACACAGTTTAACAAGTTTTAGCAGTCATATCACCACATACATATCTCACTCATTTGACTATTTTGACAGGAAACTGAAAAGCTAGAGAGTTGCCAGGTGTGGGATGTAAGTGCATAGGTAAACCGGCACAGTGGATAAGTGTGCATGCCCGCATGCATTCCACAGCAGACCATCGATGACAGAGCAGCCAGCCAAATTAAAGAAATGAATGACGTGTCTAAGCAGCCATGGTGTGTTATCAGCTGCAAGACATGGCTTTCAAACTTTAGCTTACTGTCATTGAGTTGTCAGTTGATGACGGCAGTAATCAGAGGAGGATGATGATGGCGGCTAGCAAGTGTCTCACTGGTGATCACTTACCGAGGGAAGCGGCCACCAGTGAGATCTAGGCATGGCAGCATGCAGTTTGAATTAATCCATTAAGCCAAGTGGATCTTCATTTTGTCGCACAGAAACAAGGACTGTGACAAAAAGCTGTCTTTATGACAGCTTGACTAGTTCTTAACCTGTGTAAAAAGAAAAAAGAGAGTCTGAGCAGTGACAGTGCCACGGTAGGTTAAAGTGTACTGATAAAATATCTGCATTATTAACACAATCTGTTCCTTTATATGCATATTTATTTAGACCCCCTACTAGCCAGTGGCTATGGGTCTAACCAGTGTTGTGTATTTTTATGTAATAAGAGAACTTGAAATGAAAAATGATTGATTGATTGAACATGACAATTTGTGACCTTACAGGTAACTTGTTAAACAAAGCATGTACGATAAAAAATGCACTTATTAATGGTGGACCCACTTTGTGTGCCAGTTAGCTTGCCATATCATTCAAGTTATCAGAAGAATAATTAATGAGGTGCAGTTAATGAGCTCTTGCTGTATTTGACTTTCTCGGCTATATGTCAAGTGTAGCCAGCCTTTCAGTTTGCAAATCTCTAAAATTGTCATGCAGGTGGAGGAGATAACAATGGAACAGCTTCGCTACGCCAAGATGGGTGTCGGCGAGGGCGGCTGGCAACTGTTCGCCGAAGACGGCGAGATGAAGATGTACCGGAGAGAAGTGGAAGAGGGTGGTATTGTGTGCGACCCCCTTAAGGCAGTGCATCACGTACGCGGCGTCACAGGTCGCGAGGTCTGCCACTACTTCTACAGCCCTGAAGTGCGCTTTGACTGGGAGAGTGAGTGCGCTTTGTCTGTCGGTCTTTGGGTACTCTCACATTTCTTTGCCTGTCTGCCTGCCATGAAAGCACCTTTTGAGTGCGAGTTTGTTCTTAGGCTGTCTAGGATGAGCCTGCAAGTACAGTCAATCCCAGATGTATTAGACTTAGATATTTCAATGCTATACCGGATAGCAGAAATCTCCCTTTAAAAATCACCTGCAAAACAAAAAATCTTGTGCCAAACTGTAGGCGTGACGTACATGTGTAACAGAGCACCCATGCATTGATGCATGGGTGCATATATCAAATGCTGCGTGATTGCAGACAAAAAGTGTGGCACTTGCACGAGTATATGCACAATGTATCAACTACGCTGCTCCAGCACATACAGCTGTCGTCTGGCCTCTAACACTGACCGTTCTATGTTCCACCACGTATGTGTTCTTCAGATTCTTCTTGTTTCTCTAACCTCTATATTGCGATCGATAGAACATATTGGTTGTCCACTTTTAAAGTTTTTAAGGTGACTTTCAGCCAGTTTTCATAGTACCTGTATTCATTTAGTGCAGCTGAGAGCTTACTGCTCTGGGTGCCTGACCATGGAATGGCAACATGTAAAACGCTGTGAAACACTTCATACTGAATTTTTTGCCACCATCGGTTGTGCATGCAACATATGTTGGAAACAGCAGCCGACAGCAGTGTAGCACATTTGCACGCGGTACTTGCAAGCCACTGCTCACGCTCGATGGCCGAGAAACACCATGCACATGCACTGCAGCTACAGGTTCTCCTGCTCACTTTAATCCGAGTGCCAGCTAAATTAATCGGGGCACCACAGAAATAATCTGAGTGCCAAACATATCCACGCACCAACATATCTACGCACAAACATATTTAATCCAAGTGCCGGTGCAAATAGGCTGCGCGCCAGTGAGTTTAATCTAAGTGCCGCCATGTTCAGTCCAATCACCAACAGCTTTAATTCAAGTGTCAGTCAACTTCATCCTTGCACAGAAAACGAGAGGTTTACAGTTTTGGATCGCATGTATATCTGAACAAATTTAACATTAGACCACTGTGGTAATTTTTTTACTACTGCTTTCCCACAAATGTATTAGTGTGATACCTTTGAATTGAAAAAGCAATGTACCGTATTTACTCGCATAATGATCGCCCTTTTCTTTCAGAAATATTGACGCTAGATTTCGGGGTGCGATCATTACGCGGGGTAAATTTTCCGCGAAAGAATATTTTGAGCACCAAGAATGCAAACAAGTCGCGTATCATAATTCATTACGATAGCTATCATGAACATAACCAAAAATAAAAGTAGAGTAAGGCTTGCCTTTGTAATAAACGCACGCATTACGCAGGAACTATATACATTCATTGCATATTGCCCTTTAATTTTTTCAGTTCACTAACCCCCTAACTTTCATTCAGAGTCTGAAGCGTCACTGGTGTCAGTGTCGTCGCTGTCAATTCCCTGTCGGAACCGGCAGTGTCATCGCAGTCCCACAGAAGGTTATCTTACGTTCCGTCGGGCGCGTTAGATATGCCTGTCTTCTTGAAGCGGTTCGCATGGTGAAAACTACGCCATTTGTCTTTATTTCTATCCTAATACGGCACGTTTCCGCCAAGGGTGGGCAAAAATTAGGCATCTGCTTGGTGCATGCAGTTCACTTGGTGAGTCTTGAAGAGTCATTTACGTAACATTCGACAGATTGTAAACATGATGATCGTCAGCTAGACTTGGCACACGACATATCGCTGCGGCAAGTTCGGGGTGCGATCATTACGCGAGTGCGATCATTATGCGAGTAAATGCGGTAGTTGCATATTCCAGCATTCAGTGTATACGCTCAGAAAGCCCGTGGTAAACGTGGAAGTTAGCAGAAGGTGCTGACAAACATTTTCGTCTGATGTTTTTTTCTGCAACATGTAGCTGGGGCCTGTTAATTATAATGCGGCATATCAGTTGCCCCAGCATGCGACAGATAATTAGGCCCGTTAAGCAGCGAAATTTTCATGTCAGTGCCCCTTTAAGCACCAGCTCAGCCTATGCCAGTTACTATTGGTGAATTTAGGGTCGTTACATACACCATTGATTGTATCCCGCAGGTAATCACTTTGGACTGCTAGCAGCCGACATTAAATCTGCTTTCTTACAAAAGAGCTTGCTGCTGTCTGCTGGGCCTGAGTGACGGTGACTTGCAGGAACATTCATCCATCTGTGCTTAGCAGAGTATGGGCACAAAGCATGGTTCAAGCCAACTACGGCAGTAATTCATTTCATAAACAATACCAGCGACTGCAAGCAATATTGGTGTTGTCTTCTGCTTTATGCTTATATTATACAGCTAACTCAATCTGGATTAGGCTGGACTGTGCAGGTGCCACCACTATTGATCATGATAAAAGAATAGGATGTGTTGATCACAATTAACAGTGCCCATGTGACACTGGCATTACTCACAGTTGCAGGCGTCGGGCATGCGAAGCAACGTGGCTATCTTCAGCATGCAGAAGGCCTTTCCTTTGAAACAATGTAAGGGAAGGGGTCAAGGGCTCGTTTATTTGTTAGAAACGACTTAATGAACCAACAAGCAATTAATTAGGAAAGCACAGGGGAAGCTATTGAAGTTTTCTAATGGTATCGTAATTGGTGGAGTAAGTGGAAAGGAAATAAAGTGGATGAAAGGACGGACGAACCTGCCTTCGGTCCCCGAAGGCTGGTTTATTAATTCCTAAGGCTGACTGCCAGTCATGAATGCGCGTTCCCTTGCCATGTTGTTGAACATTACTTCAAGCATTTCTAAATTAATACTTGCATGCCATAGCTGCATGTGCATTTAGCATTTAACCTTGTTTTCCCCTATTTTGCTCTGTCTGCAGCTACCTTGGAGAGCATGGAAGTGCTCGAGGTGCTAGAACCCATGACAGTTATCGTGCACCAAATCCACAAGCGTGTGTGGCCAGCCACCCAACGAGATGCCCTGTTCTGGTCACACATGGCACGGGCACCCAACGAAGAGGACCCCGATGCTCACGATGTCTGGATTGTCTGCAACAACTCGTGTGACACCCCTCATGTGCCTGTACGTAGTAGAATTGATAAACAGATAGTTAAAAACAATGAAGAACGGGAACTGTCGCTGGAACCAACGCTTCGACAAGTGGACTTTTCTGTCAGGACGGCAACTGCATTCCCATTGTTCATTTCTGTGTGCTTTGAACTTGCTTCCCCGGCCTTCAAGGAGACAAGAGGAGGGCCATGCCAAAGAAAGGAACAAAAGAGGGGTGGAGTTTGGAATTCACCCACTCACCCCCCGCCTTTTTTTTATCCTTGCTTTCGCACGTGCCACTGTTCTTTTCTTCTCCTTCTGAGGATGGGGGAGAGCGTGCAAAGCATATGCAGTTGAACCTAGATATAACAAAAATTGACAAATGCTCGAAAATTTTCATTATAAAGAGGCTTGCATTATATTCAGTTTCAGCCTGAAAATTTGAAAACGAAACACGTAAACCAAACAAAGGTGTAAATAGAGGTATATCTAGCCCAGGACACATTTATTTCACGGCAAAAACGCAGAGGCATAGCTTAATCAGCTTCCAAAGATTCATCGCTGTCACATGACATTAGGCTCTTTATGGCAGCACCTTATCCAACATATCTTTGGTAGGGACGACACAGTCACCCGAGGGGAGAGGGAGAAAAAAAAAAGGAAACAAAAAGAAATCCCGCGGAACTGCAGACAGTCCACGGTTGCTCTGTTCGCACGAAATGAAAGCCAAGCCCCTGTGTGATGGGGAGGCCGTTTCTCCGTTGAGGCACGCACTCGCACGTGTGCGTTCCACGCGGAAAAGAGTGAACATGAACAGCACGATGACTCAAAAAAAAAAAAAAAGACATGAAAAGCTGCAGTAGTCAGGAGCTGTGCTGGCAGCACACAATCCACTCGAAACACGATACAAGGTTTGGAGGTAGGAGTAAATGACGCAGCTGTGGAGGCAAGAATCACGCCACCTACTCCAGTGACAAAGGGGAGCAGCAACCACCCACCCGCCTCATGCTTCGCTGGCGAAACTCTGTGGAAGCAAGGTTGCCGCAACAGCTGCATGCGTGCCATTCGCAATGACATTGTTTTGCGCTCCGCCATCGGTGGGGTAGCCGCGGGGGTGGATCCGGCAGCTGCTTGCGCTAAAATTCGATATGTGGGGCGAAATTACTGGGTTATTGATAGGCAGAAATTGGTTATATCAAGGGTGTCTCCCGCTGTCTTCGATATGCAGAGGTTACAAATACATTCTTCTATGGAGTTGCGGCGGGGAATTGAAAACCTAAGTAATATCGAGGTTCGTTACAGCCAGGCTTGACTGTACAAACGAACACTTGAAAAGGCAGTTGCCATCGTGACAAAGACAAGTCCACTTGTTCAAGCGTTAACTCCAGCAACATTCCCTGTTCTTCATCGTTTTTAACGATCTGCTCATCAGATCAAACTTCCATCTTCCAGTGGGCTTCTGTTATAATTTGGATTTGTACATAGTAGAGTGTTTCACACAAATGGAGGGTCACGCGCAAGCAAACAGGCAAGAAATTACCACTGATTACTCCAAAGTGTGAGCACAGCTGTATGCTTATGGATGTGGCTTTAATTTCTTGTTGCCTCTTAAGTATTAGTTTGTCGTTCCCTCTTACTTTGTTCACAATTCTACATGTGTGCTTCATCTCTGCTTGGATGCCACTACTGAAAACTGATCTCTCGCAGTCTCTCCTGGCCAATACATCACGTTGACAGCACCAACTTAGCATCCAATGCTCGTTAGCCCAGCAAGTCTACATTCATTATTTAGTACCACTGCAGTTTTCAAATGCACTGGTAAACATGGCTAACCTGTAGTCTTTGTACCAGTGATTGTGTATACTGTGCACTGCACCTCCATTTTGTTAATTGAAAGTGTCTCTGATCTGAACGACTGACAAGATTTCTCATTGTTAACAAGGGCTCACATGTGTCCTTCTTTTGCAGCTTGGCAAGTGCGTCCGTGTGCGGCTAACTGTATGCCTGATGTGCCAGACCTTCGTGGACCCACCAAAGCCGAACACTGACATCACTAGGGACAACCTGTCATGCAAAATCACCTATTGCTCAACCAGTATGTGGCGTCTACAAATACTACTTCTCATATGTACTATTGAACTGTTGCGTAGAACGTCAGTTTACAAAAGAGGGGGGGGTGTTGGTGTTCTTAGAAAATGTTTTATGATTTAAGCTAGGGTGATAAAAACATTAGTGATGTATGTTCATGTGTAGATGCCACATATGAACTCAGACTGTATTTTAACTATGCCGTTAATTTTAGAATTACTAATTAACGAGAATATCATTCAGGAACATTTTTATAAAACTGGCTCTATGGATCTTGCTGAATTAAATGTTGCATTCTGTTAGATGCAAGCGCAATGACGTCTTTTTTTAGTTTTAGCTTCCCAAGAACAAAAGCTACAAAGCTTCAAAGTTCTTATTTAAATGGCTGAGTAATGACATTTTTATTATTTTGCCATTTGCAAAAATTTATAGCTTACCAAAGTAACATTTCGCACTGTATTGAACTCTCTAACCATTCAGCTTTTCAGCGCAAGAAAAATAATCAAGATTGACTCTACCAAACCAGAGAAAAGCTTCTCAGGTGATTGTAAGATCACAAAGAAATGACATCGAAACAATAGCAAAAAATAATTGTCCATTCGTCACTGATGGGATGTAAAAAGCTGTTTTGGCTAGAATAATGATTTAGGATGCAAGAAAATTTGTTAGTTTATGCCTCACTGGTGGCAGAATTTGAAAGTAGCATTATCAAAACAGGAGCCGCAATTTCTGGCTCCAGAGAGCAGCCTCCCCCCACCTAAACACTCTCGTGACCAGGGAAAAATGGGTAGTCTGGAAGTGTGTCAGCACAAACATCTTTATGACATGAAATAGTTAGAATATCTTTATGATATAGCAAAATGCAGCCAGTTGAATACTCTTTCATAAACAATACAAATGTTACACATAAAGTTTGTAGAGATTATTCGGAAAAGTCTCAGAAGTGAAAATTTCATCGGAAGACAGCATGAGAGAATTTTAAAAGGCATGCAAATACAAGGAAAAGTGCGCAGTAAAAAAAAAAAAAAAATTGAGATGTACAAAATGTGCCACATTGTCGTTTCTTAAATGTAAAGATTTGGCGAGCTTATCTACAACTCTCGTTCTTTTGGGCTCTCTGTGACACCAGTGCAGGCACCAGCACACCACTTTACTTCCCTTGTCATTCATGCCACTGAACTAAACAACTAAACAATATTGAGAAGAGGCGAAGTACAAGTGGACATTGCAATTTGTGTAAAAAATATTCGTCTTTAATTTTGTAGTCCACCAGCACATCACTTCCCATGTCGTCCATGCCATTGAACTAAACAGTTTTGAAAAGAGACGCAGTACAAGTGCACATTGCAGTTTCTGCAAAAAATATTCTTTAGTTCAATTTTGTTCTGTTCATAGTAAAGCATGCAGTTCTTGCACCTTTGTGCTAACTTCCAGGCTGATCGCTGCCTGAATCACTGTCGGAAGAGGTATCCGAGTTTCCGAAGTCATCCTATGACTCTTCACATCATCCATTGCAAACAAGGTGGCGCAGTACAAGCCACTGCGATCAGTGCGAACCGTGTGAGAAGGCAATGTAATTGTGAGACTCGCGTCACTTCGTTCATGCAACGGGACACAAACTCTACGGCATTTTTGTCTGTACCTGCTGCAGCCGCACCTGAGAAAATCTGCTAGTATATGCTGCCTCCTTTCGCGCAATTGTTCAAAATATTGTACAGATGGCGCTAAATGAAACTGTGCAAAAATTCGACTTTGAAAGCGCGTTGAAAACCATCTTTCATATATAATAGATGACACTATGGCCTGGTCCCAAAAATGTTAACAGGTCCCGCCACGGTGGTCTAGTGGTTGTGGCACTCGGCTGCTGAACCAAAGGTTGTAGGATCGAATCCCGGCTATGGCGCCTGCATTTTGATAGAGGTGAAATGTTGAAGCCTGTGTACTATGCGATGTCAGCACACATTGAAAAAAAAACCCAGGTGGTCAAAATTTCGAGAGTCCTCCACTACGGCGTCTCTCATAATCATATTATGGTTTTGGGGCACATCACCCCGGAAAGCAATGTTACCATTCGCTTAATTTTGACAAATTGCGAAATGAGTGCATACCTTTTCTGTTCCGTCTGTCCCCAAAACTAGAAAGACTCTTCACCGCAGATAGTATGTGCTGCTGTGGGCACTTTCTGCAACTACATATGGAACTGCTTCAAGTGCTGTTAATGCGTGCGGTATTGCCATAACTGTTTCCTGTATGTATTAGATGGCATTGCACTTTGTTGCTTCAGCAGGACTACAGTGACCACAAAGTGATTGTTATCCGTGTGCTTTCCTGTGCAGTCAACCCTGGTGGCTGGGCACCCGCGTCAGTGCTGCGTGCTGTTTACAAGCGGGAGTACCCCAAGTTCCTCAAGCGGTTCACCCAGTATGTCAAGGACCAGACAGAGTCTAAGGAGATCATGTTCTGAGACTGCCCTTTGCGCCTTTGGTCAGAGCATGCATCCTTGGCTCGGCACAAAGCAAGGTTTCTTCCTCAAAGAGAGCACAGACAACCAAAGCAGTCTGTGTTCACGAATCTGTCATTGTTTGATGGACAGAAGGACATGCAGCAAGAGTAAGAGAAGTGGTAGCACATAGAGGTGTCTTACAACAACGGACTCAAGAAAATGGTTGGAAATACACGAGTAATTCGAATCGTTGCAGGAAAGCAAAAGTGGCAAAAAGGTTGAGAAACTTGAGAGATAAAACATGACATCTGAAGTGTCAGGTGTTCAAAGCACAATGGGATGTCAGCCGCACCTTTCGTAAAGAGATTGTTAGCAACAATCCCGAATGCTGCTGGGCAAAGCAATGGCCATCGTAAAGCGAGTTGCATTTGTTGTTGTGGGTGCCCATTGTCATATTTGCACAGATATTAAAAGTCTGTGGTATAGCTAAACGGCACCGAGGCAAGAATGGCAAAATCTGTAATTTAGGAAGAAAAAAAAAATGAAGCAGGGTTTCAATTCATGGTGGCAAAAACCATACGACTCAATTTTATACAGAAGCACCATAAAAGCATCAAGAGCAAAAATATTGCTTCCCTCTCCTCCACTTTTCCAATTTTCAGATTGAAATTAAGTTCAGGGTGTTGTATTTTCCCTTTAGTACAGCATTGTTGAGAACACCAGTTCAGGCTTGAGGGGGAAACAAGGGGCATAAAGGAACTTCCCTTCCAAGATTTTATGTGGGCCCACTCCCTTGAAATGTGCACTTGTTCCATCTCAGGCAAAGTGCTAGGCACTTGATTTTGTTGTTGCTGCGTTACTGTTTCCATCCTTTCCTTTTTTTCCCTTTCCCCCATGAGATTCACAAGGTCAGCGGTTACTGTACTATACAGGCTAGATAAGGCATTTCAAAGTGTGGTCATTTTTTTTTTTTTATAGCTGCATGGTAATAACACTGCCGTTCCCTCGTTAGTAAAATGTGAATGAAAGCAGACATTTGTCATTTACAAAAAGTTTTTTATGCCACCATTCAAGGTTCATGCATAAGTGCAGATGTCAGTGCACAACCAAGAAAAAAAATTTATAGCAAGGATTCATGCTAAGCTGAGCAGTGCCAACTTTCACATCGGCACGTGTATTGTTGATCTTTGTAAACTTTGCACTTTTTTTTAACAGACGAGATTGAACGAGAGAATGCAGTCACTCCTCTGCAGTGTCACACAGGGGAGTGCATGGCTGCAAATAAGTCAAACAGATGCGTAATTGCAAGAGATGAGTCACGGGAGCCAGGAGAATATATATATAGTTTTTAAGTGATGGCATGGGAGATCACTTTGGCCTTCCATTGCATGCTGTCCTTTGGACTGTCTGCTACAAGTATTCCAAACCAATTTTTTTTTAATGTATAGCTGTAAGAGTTGCAGGCATTGCAACCATGCTCATCACATAGTGGCACTTGACTCCATTGACCCCCCTTTTTTTTTATGTGCAAACATTTTTAAGGAGATGATAGGTGCTATAACAGTACACTTGCAGCCGGTCTGTGGTGAAGTAGGTGAAGAAGTTGACTTACATAGTGTCTCGCCTTAATTTTTCTTTTTTTTTCATACACCAAGTCTGTGTTGTTTTTCTCGTGTCATCTACACCTTTTTGTACCGTGTGTGTGCTGGCACAGATGCACCGTTCCTTTCGTGGTCTTCTATTTTTATGGCCCGTTTTTAAAACTGCAGCATCTAGTCACCACTACTTCATCCCCAGCTTGATTTTAGGTAATTTACTCAAAACCAGTCAAAGTGGTCTACACGTTTTGTTGTGTAGCTTTTTTCTAAGCCAGTTAACTTTCTTTTTTTCCTTTCTGTACTCGTGGCCTCACAACAGCCTTCTGTCTCTCAGTTCTTACGAGGCCCTTTTTTTAACCTCATTTCATGAGCAATGAACCAATGTCTCTTTTGTTTTTTTCTTCAAGCTGCTGCTTGTATCAGGAAAAACGAGCAAAATGCACACACATTCACATGGACTGTTCTGTCTCTGTGTTGCAGTAGTATGTGGCCTTCTTTTTACCTCGACAAGCTTGGCTCCCGAGTGTGTTGCATACTTGTGACGTGTCCTTTACAAAGCAAGTTGGAAAGATTGTACTCTGCGCGAATCGCAATGCACAAAAATGCAAGGGGGATATGGGAGTCCTTTTTATATGTACGTTTTTTGTCATCTGCAGAGTTTAACGTAATTTTGTAATTGGAGTGAGTAGAAACCGTGCTTTGAAGTGCTTAATGTGACGCAGCTGACACGATGTGTTGCTCTGTTGGGATTTTGAGCTATGGTACGTTCTCGCCGCCAGTGAGGAACTGTGCGACGGCACGCAGTGCAGTGCGTGCTCTCCTTGTTAGCGCTTCCCAAGAGGGCCGTCGTGTATGTGCCGGCGTGCGCTGCCTGCCTGCCTGCCTGTCGGTTCTCCTGCCATGGCGTCTCTTCCTGTTGTCTTGCTTGTGCATGAGAGTGCAACGCTTTTTTGTACATAATATATATAAATATATATATAAATAATTATATATATATATGCGGGTTTGTATTACATGCACAGCGATTAAAATGTGTTTTGATGTCACTTTTGTCTGTGTGGTCTTCACATTGTTCTTGCTTTTGCGTGAAGGTGATTTCTTACATTTTGTGCTAAGCGTTTTAAGCCAGCAATGCATGGCACCAGCATAAGTAAAATAATACATATTTGAGGCTTGACAGTTTTAATATTTTGTGTACTGCAAGAGAAAGAAAAATGGCTGCTACGGCACCTCGTCTAGATAGCCGTAACAGGAGGTGCAGTCAGCAATTCTTAGGGGCCCTAGTCTCCTGCGGTTATGCAAGAAATCATGGAAATCATATTTTAGAGAGCTCATTTCGCAGAAATTCCGTTGGTGGTGTCTGCGTCGCTTGTGAGCAAAAAATCGCCCGTGACCGAAAAATCGAGAAAGATGCAAATAAAATACAGAATAAAAATTTTCGGTCTCATTGAGGATCGAACCTGGGCCGTTTGTGTGGCAAGCAGGTGTCCTACCACAAAGCCACGATGTTACTTGCAACTGCTTCGGAAAAGAACACTACATAAATGTCATGCAGTGGAAGGAGTCTCCTTAACGCATTTTGTTCGGCAGGTGTCACGACGAAAATGAGCCCATTCAGCGATTTGTAGGAGGAATAAACTTTACTGAACATATCAAACATTAGATAATGTGCTTCCATCTGTGAGACATTGTGAAAAACATGTCTCAACCACCATGGCCTCCGAGACGGCGGGCGCGCCCGCCCTCTCGGAGGCCATGCGACTACAGCAGAGCCTATATGGTTCCGCCGGTTCTAGGACAGGGAACATATATCAAGCAAACAGCAAATATTATTGGACGACGTGCTGTTTGCGATTTCACGGACCGTAAGGCGATGCTTGTTGCGGTTGGCCGGAAGCGGTCTCCAGAAGAACAAATCGAACAGCTTCCAGATAGTTAATGCAAGGACAACAGAATGTGATCACTTACGAATAAAAGTACGTATCACACCTACGCGCAGTTCATAATACAGGACCATGTGACTACATCACTGGACAATATTTTCATGAAGTTGATATCAAGTGCTGTTAAATAGATTGAAAACCTCTACCGTTACTATAGACACGTCGCGCGTACACGTGTGTGTGTGTGTGTGTGTGTGTGTGTGTGTGTGTGTGCGCGCGTGCATGCGTGTGCATATGTAACAACACACATTAATAAGTATGCACTGAGTGGTTGAGGTGCACACTAGGGGCCAGATTTCGCTATCGCGTTCAACTCTTAAAGGCGAAGCTTAAGGGTCCCAAATTTTTTTTTGCAGAAATTCAGAAAATACTGAAAGCCCCACTTTTGGAAATAATGGAGGAATACAGATACTGTTTCTCCCACTCACTGGCACAGGTTTCGGGCATGTAAGCGATTGTTGACACAGCTATCTTATGTAAAATAACTACAAAATGTGCAAATGTCCGAAATTTTTAGATGAACAGCATATTCTTTTTATGTAAAGCACATTTGATTTGAAAAATCCATATTTGGATGTTCCCCAAACAAGTGGTGAATATGCAGACGATTTGTGCTGTTATTTTATTACAGTAAAGCTGCTTGAGCTACTCATTGTGCCAGTCTACACCCCACAAAAAGCGTCTCTGAACTATGTCACCTGTCAACCATGCACAGCTAAGTTTAGCCAGATAGGTTGAGCATAGTTGGGGCTAATTTAGCTAAGCCTAACTAAGTCGGGACTAATCGAAGCAAGCCCAATTCAGCTAAGACTAAATAGGTGAGACGTAGCAAAACCATGTCAAATTTCAAATCAACCAGCTTTGCTTTGTGTGCCAACGTGCGACTTGGCACAGGCTTCGCCATATTTTTTTTTTTTCAGTGGAACTTCATTAATAGCAGACTTGTGTGAATATTTGAGCAAATGTTAGTATTCTAATTCTTTTTGATGCAAATTTATGTTTCAAACTATTGAAAACGAAAACGAACAAATCTTTCTGAATGCTACTTGCCTGTAATGGTGGTTTCGCTGCCGAATTTGTACGCTGTGCCATGAAACAACCTTTCCAGGGAAAGTCTGCATTGCCGTGGAGACACCTTATGGTGAAATGAACATGCGTATTACCTGTACCCGATTATGCTCTTTTCAAGGTGTGCAGGCCTGTATTGGTTAAATATGGTAAATGTTAAAGCACAGTATGTTTTCCTACTATTAAAATTCTACAACTATATTGTAATTTGCTTGTAATTACAATGCACTGCAACATTGTTTCGAACGAAAAAAAGGTGACGTTAGCTGCACAAGCCTAGTTTTGTGATTCTCTCTTTGTGTTAGTAGAGCTGTGCAACAGCAGAATTTGTCAGTGCAATGCGAATCAGATTAATGTTTGAATGTGAATCAAATATTTTTCTAATAGTTTGATCACATATTTTTAAAGGCCATACTAAATTACAAAAAAAATGTACAGCTGTAAGGGCAAAACATTTTATTGCATGACTAGTGAATGCCCACAGTGTCGCCCCAGGAAACAACAGTCAAGTCCTAGAGCAGTCTTACAAAGAAATGTGTACCTGCATGAATTTTGCTGTAGTTTGCGAGTGTTAGCTTCACCATGGTACGCGAGTGCTGCCTTTGCCACAGTACGCGGCTGTTAGTTTCGCTGCAGTGTGCGAGTGTTACGTATGTGGCGAAGCACATACTGCATGGGGGGGATTGGCCACCTGTCGTCGGACGTGGCATATTTTGCCCCTGAATTGCAAATTTTGAATAGTTCAAACAGTAAAATTTCAGTGTTGATTGAGTCAAATAGCAAACGCTATGGAAAAAAAAATATTCCTATATTTGCACACCCCTAGTTTTTAGCTCTTGGAAAGAGCCAGTTTTACTGAATGTAGAGCAGTTAGTGTGTGCAGCAGCTTACCTCTGCCGGGTGATGCACTTTCTCTTGCTGCATGTCACAAGGAGGTAGGTAGCTGAGCCCCTCAGTAATGATGCTTAAACAGAGTTTAATGTTTGGAAATCAAAAATACTGTGCACGAGCATTACATTGTACCGTAGCACAACACTCCCTTCAGGTACCCTTAAATACCTGTCGGTGCATGCAAACTCTTTCGACACAAGATTATTATGGGGACATTTTGTGCCAAAAATCATCTGATGCATCATCTGATGCTCTGCCACAACAGCTCTCCTCAGTTTTAAATGCAGGTATATATGTTCGGAGCCTGAAACTGTTAATGTTCTGCCTGTTCAACATTGCTATGGAACTTTGCAGATTCCCCAATCTGGGCTTACAGAATTTCAAAACTTCCACAACATAAGGTTAGGGCCCCTAGCAATATTTAAAAATGTTCCTTCCGACCATTGGAAATCTCTCAATAGTTTTTCAAGGGCTGAAGCAACCGCATGAGTTGCCACACTGAACAGGTCTCTTCACTAGCCTCCTGTAGTGTGCTTGGCATTTCAAAGCTTAGGACAGCACCTTGGGACAGCAGTTTCACATTCTGCCTGGACCAAATGTTAGCCAGGCCCAAAAAGAGCAGTCGAACCCCTCGAGAACGAAATCCCGCAACAACGAAATTCTCGCCACAGCAAAATATTTCGCAATCCCTGGCCAGAGCCCTGGGACTCAGTGCATTTCATATCTCTCTAACCCGAAACGTCGCAAAACTGTGATCCCACTATAACGAAATTTCCAGGACCATTAGACACAATGGTCACTCCAACTAAGTCCAAGGAATGTACTTAAATGCACCTTCCGCCTACTTAAATTCACGAAATAGTGTCACAGAATGCTTGCATGGGGGCCACCATATCGATAATGCCGTGGCCACCATCTTGGTTGTTGACAGATCATGTTGCCTCTTGTTTATCACCGCAATACGCGTGTGGTAAACAAGAATTATTTGTGGGTTCGCATCATTTGCATATAATGCGAGCAAAAGCAGTGTGCAGCTTAGTTGCCAGCACCTTCATTGCATTAAAGCGTGGCCTGCATTGAAGCGTGGCCGGGCGTGTCCTGTGGTGGCGCATCGTGAAGTGCGCGTTTTTACACAGTTCACTCTGCTGCACATCGAAACGGCGACGCGGCAGTTTTGGGTTATCACTGGTGCTCGTTACAGTGGCACTACACATCACATGTACCGCCGCCGAACAAATTGTCGCGACAGACTTGCCGGCGATAAGTTCTACAGGCACACTCGTTGGCTGCCACCATCACATACGCCTCCGTAAAGCTCGATATTTGGCATCGCTGCATTCTTGCCGTAATCAGAATCTCTCCCGGCCACACTACAAGTTGTGGAGCACAGTTGGAGTATTTGCTAGAAATCTACAGCCCGTACCTTTCTTTGGAAAGCTGCCTGCGCACTAGAATCAAGTATGATATCAAAACCACGTTGGTGACGTCGGTAAGAACTTCCCGTCAGATCAGTTAGATGCAGTGTCGTCACAGAACACTTGTGTCGTCGCCATCTCAAAATGGTGATGGAGGACATTGGCGGAGAGTTTGCAGTGCAAATTGCAAACAGCGAATGTCCAGGCTGCCACATCCAGTGGTCCACATGAATAATTGGTGACAATCCACTTAGAGTTCACTCTAGAATACTCTGCATTGTCACTCATACTAACTACCCATGCTCTTTCACCATCTCTTTAGTAACTGTACTTGGCCCCCCCAGAGGCCCCAAAGTACAAATCATCCCAAGTGGAACTTTTCTGTTCCACACCCATGAAGCTACCATCTGCGTCATTCAGCTCATCTGAACTTGTGTGAGACTCTCCTCTCACCTCCACGGCATACTCTGGCTGAGCCCCTGGCCCAACCGAAAGGTTATGGCAATGTTCACGGCCACCGCCAGACATTGAGTTTGATTCTTATAGGCAAATGCTGCTTATGGAACATCCCTCTACAGCCTGCTCGTTGCGGCTAATGCTGTTCTCAGCATTGCAGTTCTCTCTCACAAGCCGAACCTTTTCAACTTCTCCCAGTTTATGTCAGAGCTGAAGCGTTTTCCGTTTTAGTACCTCAAGTTCTTTCTGTTTCTGCTCCCACTCCATCTCCTCTTTCCTTGCTTTGCATATGGCAGCCCTATGTTTCCAGTGCTTGAGTGTCATGTTCTTCTATCCAAGCTCTCAACTTGGCTCCCTCTAGCCCTATATGCAACGTCAGTGCAGTTAAATCCACTGTACTCATCTTCGATCTGTATTCTCTAATCCTACTCAAAGGTTACCAAGGCGTTGCCAACGGCCAAATGCTACCAATTATGCAATAAATAGCTTCGTCCTGTTGCCTTGAACGCCAATGTAACAAGCGAAGGAGACGGGGACAAAAAACCCTCTCTTATAACGAGACGCTCGTGTTTGTGTTCAAATATAGTACCGATGACTCAACCGTCATCGGAGCAATAACGAAGCCATTTATGCTTTTGAACAAGCAGTGTATTTACACAAAAAATAAGAGGATCTGATAATTAAATGAAGTAGAAGAAAATAGAACATCAGAACATACAACAGAAACACAAGATGCCGGGAATACAGTAAATGTCAGGAGGGCAGAATAAAAACGGAAAAGAGTTCACCAGTGAGCAAGGCAGCGATCAGACACTGTGGCAAGGTCAATGCAGGGAGGGGACGGTCGAAGCTGAAGCAGTGTGGTGGATGTGATGCCCGATGCCGAAGTCAAGAACGCTGCTCACAGTAGAGGCCTTTGACCTGGAGTGTGCACGGCGTCTGCACTGCTGAACTCGGTTGATGGTTTGCGCTTGCTATAGTGGCAGCCGGGTTCGCCTGGTGGGAACGTCCTGGTGACGTTCCACCCACGCCGGGCACGAAGCGAGAGGATGGCTGGTATGGCCCCAGGTGGAAGCCTGATCAGACCACGAGTCCGCAACCTGACGGGTCTCTACTCCCGTGCCCTGGTTTCCTGATCTTGAGCCACGTCTGCCTGGCTCTTCTTCCCAATCCTTGGCCCTCTCTTCTTACCTGCCATGTCGCCTCCCGATTTGCCGGATGCCTTCCCGCCACCACATGCCGTGACAATGTGCCGTCGTCTTCGTCAATGGCATCGGTGGCGCGCACTTTAAACACATTGCATTTTTCTTGCCACGCATGGCCACTTCACTCATCACACTCCCGCCTCCTGAAGAGTGTAAGGATCGAGCAAGAGATTTTAACTTAAAATTGTAAGTTCCCTGCTGCTTGCAGTGCAGTAATGTTAATTTGGCTCACATGTTCCCAGAAGCCTTGACAACAGACTAGTATTGCTTTCTGACTGCTCAAAAAGTGTTGCAGGGCCCCTCTAAGTAGGCTATGATTGACGTTTGCGTTAAAAGGCAGCACTTTTACGTGTGGAAACGACAATGACTGATCAAGCTTAGGAAGTATCCCATGTATCATCCCAGGCCTGCCCAGATGGAAGGGTCTAATGAAAACCACGTCAAGGGCCTTTTGTGCACTTCAGTGTACAGTGGTATTTTACATTGCACTTAGTGGCGGCACACAAGACGGTGAACACTTTTTTAATGGGAGAAGCCATGGGAGCAAGCAAGAACAGAAGCGGTGAAAATACAACACAGCATTTATTAGAGCACCAAGTGTGAGACATTAAAAACCGTACTTTGCTTGAGTCTGCCTCTTAGTCATACGGTTTTGTGCCCAGGTGTTTTTCAACTCCTGTTCTCGAGCCTTGGCCTGAGAATAAACAAAGTGATTCGTGAGACATATACAACAACACAGAGAACACATAAATATACAATTTCTTTTAGCTAGGTGTTACTGCAATGTCACTTTGTTTACTATTATGTTTGCACTTCAGTACCTCAGAAGTGCAGGGCTTCACCTGAAAGTTTCATGTCATAAATTCATGGCACCACACTGTGCTAATAGAATATTTAATAGGTGCAGTGGTGGCATTGTCGTACTGCTGCATATAGATGCATCGACTGAGTGTAAGGCATGCATACAATGTGCCACAATGAGGGACAAGAAAGAAAAAAAAAAAGGATATGGCTCTATTTGCTATGGCAGTACTCAAGACTAAGACAAGCAGTTTTGCTATCACAGAGCTATCTTCCAAACTGCCAAGCATTGTGGTAAGAGCAGTTTCAAGTGAAAAAGTATATATGTTACACACACCATCATTAGGGTTCAGCTAATTTCATCAGTAAAGCAACTTTCTACTGCTTCATGATGAATTGAAATTCTGAAAGAAAATCTTTGTCTGTGTTACAGAAAAAGTAAGCTACCAAAAGGTTCAATATCCGAAATACTGTATATTTGACTGCCATTGGTCCTTGTTTTACACGGATTCAATTTAGAAGCTCAATTCTCCTGCAGCAGCTAAAATAAAAAACAAAATAATTTATAAAAACAGTATGCATCTCTTCTTGGCAGAGGTAAAAACGATTCCTCGTTCTGCCATCTTTATGGCAGCTGTCTCATCTCCTTAAGGCAAATGTCACCACCGCTATGTACAGCTAGAAAATGCGCTTCTTTTGGTTATACATAGACACACACTACTACAGTGAAACATGACTGAACAAACTTGAGTTCACCCAGGGGACTGAAACCTTATCCAGGTGCCAACGATGAACTTCTTTTATAAACAGTTGTATGTATTTGGAATGGGCAGTAATGAAAGCTGCACCCTACACACTACAGCTGCTTGCCTATAGTCTTCACATAAATCATCAACAGCCTCCTACAACCAGGGCACTCACTTGCTGTGCCAAGTAGGTGATCTGGTGCTTGCGACGATGCTGTTGACTTGTGTTGAAGTCGCCCGTGTTGCTGCTGCTAGAGTACGTAGGCTGTTCGGTAAGGCCTCGGATGAGGATCTGAGTCTTGTCAACCTGGTTGTCCGCACACACGTCGATGATGTTGATCTCCTCTAGACGTTTGCCACGCAGCCTCACCAACTGCAACAAGGTAAAAGTGGTGGTACAAAAATCAGTCTGGTCACTCGCGTACCCTTGATGCTGCTGTTTCATTATGCACAGGATTCAGCAACTCTGCTTAGAAAGCATTAGCATGTAGGTGAAGCACCACATTTCTTTCACAGCTTCATCTGGGCTCTCTGCCTTCTACCGCACTTCATTTTAGTACAGTCAAATCTTCTCAAACAAAGTCAATCTTATATAAAAGTAGCCACTGCTATATCTGACAGATTGTTATAAACCTACATTCATGACAATGTTTTAATGGCAGCACTATCCATTTACTCAATTAAAACAATAATTTGTAATATGCATATTCATTAAATTGAGGTTTGACTGTACTTCCATGGTCACATCCACATGGGATCATTTTGAGAACACACTGACATGCTGTTCACACAGCTATGTCGTATTTTATGTGAAAAGAAAAAATTCCATTGTAAGTAACATGAGGATTATAATCTGAAGAAGGATACTTCATGCTTTAGTTCGTTCATGATGAATGCACTGCAGTGTGTAACAAGAGTAAGTGAGGCACAGGCATTGTACAGTATGTGTGTTTGTCGACAGAGTGGTTTGAACTATTTAGTTCATCGTGAAAGTACACTGAAGCAGCATGATGGGAGAAGGATGACAAAACAACCATAGTACTACTCTCACTGCTATATGTGTCCTTTCTATGTCCTTGGCCTATCATGCTGTTTAAATATACCTATATGTTTGGCTCTATCACTTTGTATCACTTGGTTTTACCATATGGGATTCACTGAACATTGGAATCCAACCAAAGTTTAGCACTCTCACCAGGCAGGAGAAAGAAAACATAACACTCGCACTAAAACAAGAAGCAACTTAAAGAACAAAAAGGGAGCAGAGCAACTCAAAATTATATGCATTCACACTTCGAGGACGCCTAAGCGAACTTACCTATGCTTAGCAAATACTGAACAAACCTGACAGTAATATTGTTACGGTGATGTTGGAGGTATATACAGGATGTATTTACAGAATATATATACATATAGATGTGGTCAGTCTGGCCAAGATGGCTGACCAGCAACAGCATGCAGCTGGCAGCTTCTTCTGATCTTCCTCTTCCTTCTTCTTCCTTTACCTCTCCATAACAATATGTTCACATATCTCTAGAGAGAAATTATGAAGCAAGGAACGTTACTCTAGCAATTTATACTATGAGTCTATTCACATCATACGGTTACAGTAACAGCCCAGCTACAGAGCCACTTCTGACTGTGAACCTCAATGAAAGGATGTCGTTTTGATAACCCTATGCAGCTTCTACAGACCTGAGTACTAGGTCATTTTTCATAGTTACGGTATGTTTCAGAAACCAGCAGTCTAAATTTTTATGTCCGGGCAAACACAAACATTCTAGGCCATCATCATGATCATCCAGTTTAAGTCCACTGCAGGACAAAGCCCTCTCCTAACGATATTCAGTTTACCCTGTCCTGCAGGAGTTGGTTCCATTTTCTGCCTGCAAACTTCTTAATTATTAATTTCTTAGTTAACAATCAAGAAACAAGTGTACTAATAATTGCGGGATCCAAGCGCATGCCTGTTATCTGAAGATAGCGACATTGATGCACCAAGGCCATAAGTGTGGACCAACGTGCATAACCTTGGTCATGCACGTTGGCCCATGCGCATGACGTTGGTGCTGCTTATGAAGCAGCAGCCTGCACGCTGCCCAGAGGAGTTGGCGACAGAGTGGTGTGCAGTGCAGACTGGTGTGCGGTGTCTGCCCCATTGTGGACAGGGTCAAGCAACAGTTTGCTAGCAGTTGTTGGTGCACGTGAGTGCCAAGTGATTTATTCATGGTTAACCCCGTTTTTCAGTTCCTTCGGCAGTTTAACTAATAAATGTTTTATTTCTGAGTTTCACTGGCATTGCATGGCTTCATCCCTGGGGCAGATGGCATGAACCCCCACGTAATAAATTACCAACTTCAAAGCATATCAACGTTAAGCTGATATGATGCGATATTATGAGCTGAGGTTTTATGTGCCAGAACCACGATATGATTATGAGGCATGTTATGGCATGCCACTTGGAGTTCTTTAAACTCCACTGAAAATACACAGCACATGGGCCTCTAGAATATTCGCGTCCAGTGAAAATGCGACTTCCGCAGCAGAGATCAAACGCATATCCCTCAGGTCAGCAGCCGAGCACCATAACCAGTGTACATACCACCGCGGTCCAGGCTAATAATATGAATGTAGTAAGGGATGGAAAAACAGAGTCACCACAGTAAGGAGACATGTCAAGTGCACCTACATGCTGTCTTTCCCACAGAAATATGGCAGCGTGACCACATCAATGTAAATAGTATATCATGCAATTTTAAGGTAATAGTATGGTACCTTGCTCTCTTAAACATGCACACAGGAGCACTGGTGCAAAATACCACCTTGGAATCTTTAGGGATGAGATTGAAGTATGTGATGAGTTGCTCCCGAGGGGTTTCGAAATCAACGTTGTTTTCATGTACATTTTAATAGAGCATCCTGCTATGAAAAAAACACCATTCATGCCGAGAATATTTGTAATGGCTTTTGGTATAAGGAAATGAGTTTCATAACTCCCGCTAGTTCCTGCATCATTGCCTGCGATACTTAAACTTGTGTATATGCAAGTACACAAGGTCAGATCAGCCACAGGTGCACTGAATGTCAAAGTTCAACCACCCTGGTTTTGTGCACCCTTTTTGAAGGCCATACAGATTTTAATTGTACAGAATGTTTGCTCCAATAATTGCCTTATGGAGTTTAACATGTTAAAACTGCACATTGTGTCAACGAAGGAAGCTACAGTGGGAGACTCCAGAATGATTTTGATCATCTGAATTTCCCTAAAGTGTGCCCGGCACACTATATAGTTAAATGTCTTGGCACTCTACACACCTTAAAGGTTCAGCTGGGTATCAAACTTGCAAGCTCGGGTTCAGGAAAAGAACATCATAGGCCCTAAGCCAACATCGTTAGTGCACAGAGCTAATTTCTATATGTCTAAGTATACTAACCTATTAGAAAAAAAAAAAAACGATAAGTCAAGGCAGAGAACTCACAGCTCCATCATCAAGCTCAACGTCAGTAGACAGACGTCCCCGGCTCTTCAGGTTCTGCATAGACGATCTTTCCCTTGCGACTTGCCGCAGCAGGCGGTTGCACATCAGGGCCAGGCTCAACACTGACACTCGGCTGTGGCTCAGGCTCAGGTTCTGGTTCTCTATACGAAGATGTCACGAGTTGCCCAGCAGGGGCAGCAGGTGGTATGCTGGAAGCAGCATGCAGCTCAGTGTCAATGTTCACTTTCGGCAATGGTGGTTCACTGAACGTGAAAAAGTTCGGTGCTTCTTCAGTGGCATCTGCATCGTCATCATCATCTTGCTCCCACGGGTATGATGTAGTCCGCTGTGGTGCTGCCGGTGCTTGAGGCTTTGGCACTGGCGGTTTTGGCACTGGCTTCCGAGGAGGTGGTGGCCTTGCCACCACCTGTGGTGTAAGTTGCTTTGTTGTTAAGGAGCCGTGCTTCGGTGCTGGTAACATGCCTATGAGGCCAGAACCAGTCTGCAAAAGAAAATATAGAGCGAAATCGTGTTATCTTATGCTCAGTTAATGTGTTAAGAGCATTGCAACGTTAACGGGCTTACTGAAATCAAGAATAGGATGGAAGCCCGTCTGGTGGAGATGATTGATAACAGAAGGAAGAGAACCAGCCTCCACCAAAATGATCTTAAAAGGCGCAATTACATTCCAGCATTCCCTTGGGAACCTTCTTCAAGATGAAAAGAAAAAGTCGATGTATATTTAACAATCACCTTGGGCAGCCTCTGGAGCCCTTCTCTTTATAGCCAGCTTACTCCTCCACATGACTTATAAGCAAATTTTTGCTGCCACACAGAGTTCAACAAAAAAAAAAAGCATGCAGCAGTGAATGAGTAATTACCTGAGCAGGTCGGAACTTCTTTTTCTTGTTTTCCTCCTCTTCTTCCTCATCATCAAACTGCAAACAAATGGGAATAACATACTCATGCCACAGTGTAAAAAAATAGATGCAACGACTGAGTATAAAAACGGAAACACCCGATGCACGTGAAAAACACACCTATTAAAAAATGTAAAAACCTCATGCACGTTTAACAAAGTTATAATCGCACAGCTGCAAGTTAGTATAACTGTATTTTCCTTCTCTATGTGACATGCACCATACAATTACCTGCTCAATGTACCTTTTTTAATGTTACCTTTGTATAACAGCCGTATCTAACTGGAAGTGAATTCACATGAACGCAAACATGTGCGATTAAGAGACTTGTCTGAGCATCCTAGTTTCTGTTACTAGTCATGGTCACACTTGAACATAAATGATTACACGCAATTGATAACTTGCAATCAATGTTCTGGTGTTTTTGTAACTGAACAATTAGCTTATTTGCACGGCAATGACTACTTCAATTCAATCAATTTTTTACATTATCAGCTACATGTCATCAGTTAGTTTTGTTGCTAGACATCCTTGTAACAGTAAAATGCTGGGGTTCAGCCTTGTTGATGTGACACAGTCAAGATGTAAAGGGCTTGAACAGATGAATGCTTGTGTTGCACTTTCCTCTTTTGTCCTTGTCTGTTCATGTACTTTGCAATATCACTTTGTAATGGGAGATGAGGCTTTTAGCACTTGTATTTGGCAGGTGAACTAAGGTAGGGGCTAGTACATAGCTACTGAATGCAGCACTCCACTGAGATGCGCACAAAAGCTCAAGTGACTTGTTTTCCCTGTGTTTTTCACATGCATATCAAGAGCACGCTGGAATCAGAGCTTGCATCAAACAAAAGTAGCATGCTTGTAGTTCTGGAACACAGCAGCTTCATGGATGCGTATGTTTCGACATGCAAACCTAAGTGTTACTGTATTTGTTTGCATGTTACACAACCTGTCTTTTTTGCACTATGTTCAACATCTCGCTACAGTTTCGACTTTTCATTCAACAGTTCCTGACCATTGTTGTACAGATGTGCTGTCCATACCCCGATATTCACGACATTCCACAGCTCATCTGTTATGGAGAAAAGATGGCTGACACTACATAAGCATGCCTGCAAGTTTATGATAAATGGCTCAGGGGTCTTATATACCAGCAATTGCATCTTTTAGGGCTTTTTTTATGAGTTCCTCTTGCCTATGGCTAATGCATTTTCATAAATTAATGACTTGCACCAGCAGCGCAATAGTTAAGAGGCTCATCTCTTCAGCATGAAGGCTGGTCTAGTGGGCATGGCACTCTGCTGCTGATCCAAAGTTCGGGGGATTGAATCCTGGCTGCGGCGGCTGCATTTCCATGAAGGCAAAATGTTGAGGCCCTTGTACTATGCAATATCAGTCCATAATAAAGGACTACATTTGGTCAAGCTTTCCAGAGCGCTCCAGTACAGCGTCTTTCATGACTCCAGAAATTATACTTTGACATGAGATCTCTAGTGTGATATGTGACACTACCAAACTGTGGGAGTTCTCTAAATGTGGGCTGCTCGATTTGAAGCAACAGTACATCATAAACAACTCTGATAGTGTAGGTAGGCAAAAATATGCTTGGCACATAAAACTGGAAGGAAAGTCAAATAAAAGTATTCGATAAATTTCTAGTAATTCATCTGCAGCTTTTGCAAGGCAGTAACTGGTAAGTTGATTACACTTTTGACCAAAGTGATTGTAAGCGGTGATTGTTTTCTGTAAGGTGGACAAATCCGGTCATGGTAATTGAACATTTTCAAAGGTAACATATAAAACGGCAGTGGTTTATATGCAAGCAAGCACGACTTTTGAGGCACATACGACAAACAGCCAGTTCCAGCAGCACTTCAGTCGGCAAGCTCGACCTACTGCTCAAGGTTTCGTGTCTATTTTGTGACTATAACAACAGATCGTCGGTAAATCACAGTCAAGGCGCAGGATAGTATTATGTAATAGGTTACCTTCAACTGCACAGGAAGCTTCAGCAATGTACTCTACAGTCTTCCTTCATGCTACCTGCAATTTCAATAATCAGTTTCTTTATCAAAAGCCGAGATAATGGGCGTCTTTAAAATGCGTGATCCTTAAATGCATCTTGTAAATGGACGTGCCATCTAAAGATGCATGCATAACGGATATCCTTAAAATGCACTGTCCAACTATTAAAAAAGCGCTAAAGATGGCTTAATTCAGGCAAACTTGGGCGTAACGAAAACTTGGGCGCGTCCGTAAGTCACATAACAAGTGTTCCTCGTGTGCCCTTGTTTTTTGCACCGTTGTTACATTTTATTAACTCAGGTGTTTATAATGTCTTTACAATGGTCTCCCTTGGTTTAGCAAGCTAATGTGCTGGCAAATTACAACAAATAAATCGTTCAAAGGGGAAGGTACCTGGTTTAAAGAAGGAATGAGAATCTGTGCTCGCTTAGACTTTGCGGACTTATTTGCTTGTTTCACGACTACGTCTTGCAACGACGGGTCGTGCAGAGTTGATGAGCTGTGCTTAGGCGGAGGTAACCTCGAAAACAACTTTTGGGAGCCTGCTGAGTCGTTGGCGACAGCAGGAGCTTCTTGATAAGGTCCTGCTGCTCTTTCACCATCTTCAAGTTCTTCATTTGCCTCAGTCACGGCATCGCACACATCCTCGGCGATCTTTCCACCGCGCTCCTTATCCGCTTGTCCGGCAGGATCGGCCACGTTCTCAGCGATATTGTCAGAGCCTGCTTCCTCGTTGCTATCGTCCTCAGAGTCGTCGCTGTCCGCATACGCAACGAGAGACATGTCTACAATTTTTCCAGTCTCTAAAAGCGTGCTTCACGATCAAACAACGGAACGAACTCTACCAAGGCATGGTGGTCACGTAACGCCGTTAAGCTGCCCCCGCACAGGTACTTGTGCTGATGCGATGTGAACAACAGTCGCTCGACTCGTCACACGAAAAACAAACCGCCAGTACAGCACCGATGCGAATGAACGGCGCCATATTAGAAATTGTTGTGGTCTAAGCAGTCGTGGAGGATACGTTCACCTTGCTCACATCACCTATCCAGATTTAATAATACTTTGCCTCTAAAACATTTAACAAGGCAAGTTACGTAGTAAACACGAAGTATTCAACTTCATCTAACTGAAACTTAATAAAGCTAGTGCTTAGAAACCTTGTTTCGGTTTCGTTTCGCTTTTTTTTTATACTTTGACGACGTGTGCTGCCAGCTGCCGGCATCCCGGAGAAGTTCGCAAAATCGGATGAAAATTCGCTCAAAACACTCGCTTCGGTCCGTGCATCGGGAACCGCCATGTCGAACTGTGTGGGCTTTCCTATCGCCGAGTGGTTAACGTACTCGCGCTGGCCGTTCTTATAGCGACGTGCGCTGCGCGAGCTGGCTCCGCAACCCGCGGCGACGAGTGGTGTCACCTGAAGGCGACGCTCATCAGGTCCGGCGACTACGGCTGGTGTTTGCCCTTTCGCCTGATTATTCCCATCAGAGCCGCACCGTGTTTCCTTGGCAACTCTCCGCCAGCACTCGCAACGCTCACAACAGGTAGGATACTGTACCGCTGTATACCACCCACAACCCTTTATTGGTCCGTGGTAGATCTGTACGGGCCACGGAGTTCACGCGAGCACTGTCACGGATCGCCGAACGGGGTGCCGGCGCCGCTGGCGTGCTCTGTCCGTCCGTCCAACCGGCCCGTGCCGCTCCGGCTGCAGCAAGTGGAAGCGATCGGCGGCGTGCCGGCATTTCGTGTAACCGCCGGGGGTGGGTACGGTCGCTTCGGGAGAGGTGCTGACACTTGTTGGGGGTCTCCCTCCCGCCGTACAACTAGCGAACGGGTCGAACGGGCCCGTGTTTCAGGGCCGTGTAAACAGACACTGGTCTCCCACCACATCGATCGCATCGAAGCTCGCCCTGCGCAGGAAAAGACCACGGCCTGACGTATATAAATACAATACTGCGCTACTATCCGAGCGGCAGGAAAAGAAGCAGTGCTTGCACTGGAAGCGCGCCAGATCGCGCCGGCATTTGCTCGTCGGTAGAATACGAGCGCGCCGCCCCGCCCATCCGTTTAAGCGAATGAATTGATTTTTAGTTAGGTGGGCGCATTGTTTTAATGAAATGTCCGACGTGACCCAAATCGTAAGAGCCGCGCTTCCCGAGCCACGCTGCGGAAACAGCGGTCCTCATTCGCCGGACCCCGCCACTGCTGTCGTCGACTGTGCGTGGGATTAAGCGGATCTCTCCTATCTGGACACGCCTTCGTGAGTACTACTGGCAGACACTGCGTTTTCGAGCACTTGCAGCGCTGACGACCCATGTTTTCTCAGTATATGACTTAAGGGCAAGAGAAAATGTCGCTCTACAAGTATTAGTTTCGCACTGCGCCTTTTAAATGCGAACGTACTCGAGGAAAACATCCGTCGTGGCCGCAAGGCCACGGCAGCCGCTTGGGCGCCGACGCTTCGGCCACTCATTTTTCCTCCTGACTTTTATCCCACGCACTACTCCGACGTCGCTCCCGCCGCTTGTTTGTTTGGTGCACCTTGCACTTTCCGGCACGTGCCTCTTTAGTGTGTGGCTTTGAGCGCCATCCGCACCTCGTGCGACGGAGAGATACAAAATGGGCGTGTTCGGAAGCAGCACCGTTCCGTAGTAGAATCCATGCGAACACTATCGACGCGCGGCGCATGCCTTGTTGCGCGTTATTACTACTCGAATGCACGGCACGTCGCGCGATTACCAGTAAACGTTGTATTGAGACAACTGAGTATCTCGCTGCTGGTAAGCGTGAGAAAATCGAACAGACGCAACAGCAGCATCCCTGTGCCGCTGCTACGGACCGTCGCAGCCTAAAGTTGCGCAACGCGATTTTTCTTCGCGTCATCTCCTGAACGACGGAGTGCTGCACGCCCGTTTAGTCACCGTTCGCTTACGTGTTCAACGCGCGCTCTTTCTTTTAAGCTCGCCACTCATTTAGTTCCTCTGGACAACAAAACACGGGTGTTCCTGTATGTATTCTGTGTCTTCAACCGTATGGCCAAAGACGGAGACTTCAAGTGGTGTGCTTCTCATGAATTTTTAACTCCCTTGCCAGCCCGAGCACAGATAGATGGGTCATTAAGCGCCGGCTGCTAAAAAGCCAACAAGAGCGTCATAAATTTGTTCATTGTCGAGGAACTACGTAAAGCGGAAACACCGTCGTGAAGAAGTCATGCCGCAAACTGTGTTTCTCTTTGACTAACGACCGAGCACATTTCCGGCGACGGTTCGGACTCGGCAGCCGTAACGGAAATCAATCGAATGGACGAAGTCGAACGAACGGCTTTGCGAAACGTACGCCGCTGGCCAACTGTCCATCGCTTTTGCGACACTGCTGGAAGAAAGTGAAGCACGCCACGGGCGTGCACTGACCGATAGCCTCTTCGCCAAACGTTGGTAGAAAACACCGCGCGCTCGATACGTCATTCTGGAGTGATGTGAGCGGCTATTGCCGAAACCCGGGATGGCCATTCTTGCCTTGTCAATACAATATAAAAGGTGTGTGGCTCATATAGAAGTGGCACAACGCGCCAGTGCTGTGTACTCTCACCGAGCTTTGCGTAAGAGTATAGTTCTTTTCAGGCAGCGTAGCGTGCACTGCGTAGATAAACCATAGCGCCGGTATTGCAACACGGCAAGTGACTCTACCAGTCATAAATTGGGAGAACACGGACACATGCTTCTGTGGATCGGTGAACTTCCTCTGCTTCATTGTGGCGGATGCTCTGTAGATGCCTAATAGTGCCCGTGGTGGATGTCCTTTGTATAACGCTTGCGACTTAGATGTCGATTTTACAAGAATTGAACGCTTCCTCGACAACCACCGTTGCTCACATAGAAAGGGAGACCGGGCCGCCTTTACAGCCCGGTTCCTTTCCAGCTGCGAACGCTGAAGTAGCATTCTCATGCTGATGACCGTATACGCCTGTCGTAGCATACTTTCATGCCACTGTTAATATCACAAGGATGTATGCAGCTGTTACGTGCTCTTTGATACCGGAGGCAGGCCAGACATGCTGGTGTGCTGCTTATCCCGCACCTCCGGCCGAGACTGCTGCTTCATGTCACGGATTCCGTTTGCTCAAGCTGCTATAGCTATTCTAGGCTCACCTTCGTATACTGACTCTACCCGAGCTATCCGCGGTATGCATAGAATATATTGGTCCACGACAATTTAGAATTGGCACTGGCTCTTTCTCTCCTTTACTCGGCGTGCTGTGTCAGTTTGGGAAAGGCACTCACCGCCTTGCTGCCTTTGCACAACTGTCCAGACACGTGTTCTGTGGATGCCTCGAGCGTCCCTGCCGGACATTGTCAAGCAGGCCCGGCAACCCGCCCACACATGCCATACTGCGTACCGTTCCACGTTTTAATTGATTGATTGATTGATTGATTGATTGATTGATTCCACTGTTTTTACGGGCCAAAACCACGATATCATTATGAGACGGGCCGCTGTGGAGGGCTCCGGAGGCACCCGGAGTTCCTTCCACGTTTCCCCAACGATGCTCCTGGAAGAGGGAGACCTCCGGTCTAGAGGCTAGAACATAGAACAGCCTTTAGCGTCCATACCTCCGGCGTATCTGTACGAGCCCTCATATATGAGGGCTCATAGTTTACGGAGGCTCCATGTTGGAGCTACGATGAGCTTGCTTGTAGAGTTACTGTAGCATATACAGTAACTCTACTTGCTTGTGACCACTCTCTCGCCTCAACAGTGGTGTCCATATGGTGTCGTTGCTTTCCGAAACATGACTGTGACACTTGCTGTGGAGTTGCCCTGGCGTACGTTTAAGTCGCCTCCAACCGTTGGATACTAGGAGCATTTCATCGCTCACTTCTCCGTTTCCTGAACGAATCAAAATGCCATTCGCATCTCAATTCGGAAATATGTCATGAAAAATCCTTCCTTTTCTTCCTTACTGTCTCTTTATCTTTTGTGCTAGCTAGGCGCTGAGCAGTACAAGGGGCTGCAGACGTATATACAGACCTACTTCGTTCACATATCTCAACACATGGAGCTGCGTACGTAGCACGCTTCACGTCATCTAGTCACACATCCGACTCGCACACCTGCGTTGTTTGAATACCGATTAGACACCTTATCGAAGCCGCCCTGTGCTGTAAAAACAGCAGCGTGTGTCATCCTTTCCTCCTCCTTCTCCTGCTCTTTCTTTCTTTCTTCTTTCTTTTCTTTTTTATTGCCATGAGGCACGCAAGTGCAGCAGAGCAACTCTTGTCTTGCAGGGTGGAACCTGTCGTAGCGGTTTCAAGGAATGCGTATAGTCTACTGAATAACGTGGTACAGACGTACAACGTATGCGAAGGTTGCGCTATCGAAGGAAAGTTATGTTTTACCTCGATTTTTTTTTTTAAACGTGCACTCGCCGAGCTGTGATGTTGCAGGCTGTAACTGTGCAAGGTCTTCGCATGGACGTGGAACGCTGGCATCTTGGTGAAGTCATTAGTGCACCTTCCTTCAGTTAGCGCGGTTAACTCTCTGCGTGCAAACGAAATGGTACGAAGAGTGTACGTCCAGGGCTCGATCCCTTGCGTGCTTTGTGTTTATGTGTGGCTGTGGTTGTATTTAAAGGGAAAAGATTGCTTTCTCGTATCAGTAAGTCACCTTTTCCCGATACGCCCCGCCACGGTGGTCTAGTGGCTATGGTACTCGGCTGCTGATCCGAGGGTCGCGGGATCGAATCCCGGCTGCGGCGGCTGCATTTCGATGGAGGCGAAATGTTGAGGCCCGTGTGCTGTGCGATTTCAGTGCACGTTAAAGAACCCCAGGTGGTCTAAATTTCCGGATCCCTCCACTACGGCGTCTCTCATAATCAGAGCTGGTTTTGGGACGTTTAACCCCACATAACAACAACATGACGACAACCTTTTCCCAATACGCGGAGAAGACGCTTGCTAAGCTAGAAAATGCGCAAAAAGAAAATGCAGGTGGCTATGCCTACTCAGAGGTTCCCGTACTATGCTCGGGTACAGGTCAAGAAAAAAGCGGTTACTGCCTGTCAAAGGACCCCCCTCCAGCCTATGGTGCCGCTCTATCGACGTGACGTCGCGGCAGACCACCTCCGCGCCGCGCTTCGATTTCTCTCGTGAGCGCGGCGCGGAGGTGGTCTGCCGCGACGTCACGTTGATAGAGCGGCACCATAGGCTGGAGGGGGTCCTTTGACAAGCAGAAGCCGCATTTTTTCTGTATCTGTACCCGAGTATAATACACGTGACGCGTGGCCTCCACGATCGGCTGCGGCACGCGTCGCTGCCGATCGCGGAGGCTACAGGTGACGTCATAATATTTGGCGAGATTTAAAAAGGCGTACATAATTATTTATGGCTAAAATATTTATGTACATTGCGTTATAAGGAACCGAGCGACTTAACATGGCGTATTTCAAGCAGTTTGACAGAGCCAATCTAGGCGAGAATACGAAAATAAAAGGGGGGTTCGTGACGTCGTCTCCTCAGCGTTTCGGCGCGGAATTCAAAAATGAAAAGTTGACCGCGACTTTCTCCTCTAATATTGAACGCAAGCTGACTAAATTAGCGACAGTGAAGTTCTCGAACGATAATTTATCGGTCTAAACCGCTTTCGTGTTTCGCTTCAGTGTCCCTTTAAAGATTCCTCGACAACCTTTCTTGAACCGCATGAGAATATTCGAACCATCTCGTCAGACACTGACGGACTGCATTTGCCCTCTGTCGGCATGTAACGTTGTATAAGCTGTGTGCCTCTCGGGTCTCCATCTTTTATATTTATATGTCTTTTTATCTGCCTGCGTGACATAGGCTGAAGCATTGCCGCAGAAGTGTAACGAACGGGAATTAGGGAGGCCAGGTAGCGGTCCCACTCTTTTCACCAACTTCTGACGGCCCTCAACGAGGCATGGCCAGATCCCGTTTGGTTCCCGATATTAAGCATTGCAGAAAGCAATCGCTGTGCGAAGTGGATAAGCCAGAGGAAGGGTTTGGGGTGCAACCGCAAGCCACTCCCGTTTCATCTCGAGAAACGGTTACAGTGCGACTTGTAAGTTGTTTTCAATTGTTTCACACAGGGATCTGTCCAGAATTCCGGTTGGGGAGAAAGGGAGGAAGGAAGGATGTTAACACATCGCGGGGGAGGGGCGATGTTATTGGTTTGGGGTTGATATAGTAGGGGTGGGGTGAATAACTTCCTGAAGGGGTCTTAAGGGGGTGTTGAGCGTAGGGAAGGGGGAGGGGGTGTATCAATCCCAATTTTCAAATAATAACCACCGTCTAGTGGTGCATGTGCCTTGGTCATCGCAAGAATTCGTTGGGAGGGTTCGTAAGAAGATTCGCCCTCTCGGCAGTGTTTCCGAGCCGTTTCTGTGTGTGAACAGTGAGGTGCAAGTAAGAAGCGAGCAGTGTGGTAGCACTGCAAATGCGGAATATTCTCGAGCAAACACATGACTTTCACCGGCATTTAAAGTTTTCCCAATATTTCCTGAAAAATAAACAGCGATAATGCATGTTTTTTTTTTTTTTCTTCGGCTCAATTTCCAGAAATTTTGAATCTCTCTAGTTGCGAAACGGTGTATTCCGGAACGAAACATTGCATAAATCGACGTGTCTTTCTTGTTTGAGGAAAACAATGTCTCGAGTATATGGAACATTGGACAATAGGCGGCGGCGGCTTCACCTTTTGTTTGCGGAAATGTGGAAGGAGGCTTCGTGTACAAAAATGTCACGACGGTGACTGATGACGCGTTTGTATTGTGCACACTGTGGTTTCAAACCGCCCACTATTTTTCTTTGCTTTTGAAATTTATACGCGTGCATACCAAACTAAACTGTTCGCCCTCCGCTGTGACGTGCTATCGCCTTCACGTGCTACTTGAAATTCACCGTTCGCATATGATATGTGCTATCCCTATATTCCTACATCGTTGTCCTCGTTCGCTGAACTGCCATTCCAGCGTATACCGGAGATGTAATGTAGACGACCACATCGCGTGCTCTGCCGCCGGATGTGTCAGGCCAGGCTCATCCGGTCGGTCAACTTGATTCTTGTGGTCGGTATCGTGTTTTCTTTGTTTTCCATGTACATATTGTCCTTCCACCGGCTATAGTAGTATTGCGACTGACAACGCCGGAGGTAGGGTGTCCTAACGCGCATTCTTTAAATACGATAGACGAACTTTTTCTTTTCAACTTAGCGCACGTCCCCGCCCTATATGCAATGTGCAGACGTCAGTGCTATCAGCCGGCGTGTCAGGTAGGTTATTTTATCATCTGTATATTCTTTGTTGTATGCCTTTGCTAACCTCTGAAGTGAATTCAATGTGCTGAATTCCGATCCATGTAATATACGAAGCCCGCGCGCCTCTCCTTGTGCATTCCTGTCCGCTATTAAATCGAACCCACATCGTTTGGTTTTTGCTATTTATTATCATTAAGATACATGGTTTACCAGATTTACCTATTTGACTACATTAGACGAGCTTCTTTAGCGGCAGGTTTAAAATAAATGTTTAAGTACGCCGCTCTTTATTATTATTATTATTATTATTATTATTATTATTATTATTATTATTATTATTATTATTATTATTATTATTATTATTATTATTATTATTATTATTATTATTATTATTATTATTATTATTATTATTATTATTATTATTATTATTGTAACGGCTGACTGTTCCCTTTAACGGTAGACCAGGCTGTACAGGCACTGCATTTCTCAACTTACGACAGTGCTTTTACCACAGTTTGTTGGTTCCATATGAACCACGCACATGACGTCTCTAATGCGGTTACACGGCTGCACGTGCATCCCGGCCGCGGCGGCTGCATTTCGATGGAGGCGAAATGTTGAGGCCCGTGTGCTGTGCGATGTCAGTGCACGTTAAAGTACCCCAGGTGGTCTAAATTTCCGGATCCCTCCACTACGGGCGTCTCTCATAATCGTAGCTGGTTTTGGGACGTTAAACCCCACAAATCAATCAGTATTTCCCTGATAGTCCCGGACTGATCGAGGTGCTGCCTTCAGCCAGTGAGCGTTAAGTATATGCGATGCCTCTGGCACTCCGGGACTGCAGTCCAGGAGCGCCAGAGGCACTGTGTATACGTAACGACGCTTCAACGTGTTCTTCATGGACATGTCCGTGGAGGACAAGCCGAAGAGTGCGAGAGAGACTCGGGTTTAGGCGGCAAATGGAAAGGATGCGCCGTGTGTCCAAGCATCTCGAAGCATCCGCATAAATCGCGGCTCATTCTTAAAAGGGAAGATTCAAGCGCACGACACGGGCAACTTTATCTCTGATATAGATACATAAGTGATTGATCGATTGATTGATTTGTGGGGTTTAACGTCCCCAAACCAATTCTGATTATGAGAGATGCCGTAGTGGAGTGCTCCGGAAATTTCGACCACGTGAGGTTCTTTAACGAGCCTACTTGCTGAAGGCCTTGACTGTTTGACAAAAACTTATATAAACTCAGTACCTGCAGCAAAGCCAGCATGGTGTCATATCCACTCGGAGAAACTGTTGATGTATGGCGTTGCACTCAGCGCAGAAACCAATTTCAGGTACAAATTAAAAATATGTAATACCGTTCGATTTCGTCGCTTTCATTGGTGTGGGTAGAATGCGTTTCAGGGCCCCTTTAAGGCGTTGTTTACGCCGGCAAACTTGTCCTTGAGAATTCTCTCGTCAGTTTCGCGGTTAGAATTTGATTACTATAATTAATCGTCATCATCATCATCATCATATCATGCCCACAACAAGATTAAGACCTCTCCCAACAATCTCCAATTTGCCCTCTCCTGCAGGAGCTGGTTCCATTTTTATGCCTGCAATTTTTTTATTGTCTTCATCTTACTCTTTGTCGGCCACACCCACGCCTTCCTTCCCTTGGTATCCATTCCGTCGCTCTAATTGACCATCGGTTATCTGTTCCTTCACGTTATGTGACCAGCGCAGGTCCATTTCTTCCGCTTGACGTCGACTATAGGATATCGGCTACCCCTGTTTGTTCTCTGATCCACTACACTGTCTTTCCATCTCTTTAATGTTACGCCTAACATTTTTCGTTCCATCGCCCGTTGTGTGGTCATTACTTCCGCTCGAGTTTGAAGTCAAAACTTAAGCTATACCTTGCTTGCATTTCGCACTGAAGCCCCAAAAGATGTCGAATTGCTTTTTCCTTATTTAACCGTTCTGGCACATTTCTCGAAACCTGCCACGTTCCTTATTTGGCTTCCTTTGGCGGCCCCAAATATTAGGCATGCGAGATTGTACTCTCGAGTTGATGATGATGATGATGCTCCTTCACATTTGGCGTCTACCCATTTGGGGGCTAGCCAAGACTGGAGTTATCGCTCGCAAACTTCTTCTTCTTCTTCTTCTTCTTCTTCTTCTTCTTCTTCTTCTTCTTCTTCTTCTTCTTCTTCTCTGTAGTTTGGCACATACCCAATGCAGGGGATTGGCCAATACTGTTTTGACATAAAGAGCACTTTTATATGTGTGGTTTGGCGAAGCACAAATAATGAAAATTAAGGTAAAATTCTTTTGGTTTCAATTAGAAATTTCATAATTGCTAAACAGACATTCCTGTGGCTGTACCCCAAAGTGGACCCTCCAAGCGAAAGCATAGTCATTTCAGTAATTTCCAGGCCTAGTTGGCAAATAATTGGTTCGAGAATTTTCTTTCGCTGGATTTTGAAGCGGCGACAAGATTAATTCATTCTACTTTTTAGTCGTCGTTGTTGTTTTTGTTTTGTTCATGGCAGCCCGCGCGGCCTACAGCATGTCGTATAAGGGTAACATTTCAGTGTGCAAAAATAGCCAACTTGGCTCAGTGCCACGAACTCTGTCACCGTCGTACACACGCCAACGCGTCTTGTGCCCTGTCACGCGATATCTCGACAAAGCGATTGTGTACAGCGGGGAGTGACTGATCGTGCAATGCAGCTCTTCGGGATTTTCTTCGCATGTCGGATTCCAAGGCCGCGTTGCACAACCCGCTTGCGAGCGCAACTCGGCCGTAATTCGAGCGGAGCATTTAAAAGTGAACAATTCTTTCTTTCGAAGCATTAATTAGAAATTGAGCAATTCGTCTGGATTTCTGTCAGCCGAGGTAGAGTTGCACGGACACCGGTCATTTTAATTTGCACTTTAAGCTTCAGCGTGAGGTGAAATCATCAGAAAGCGTTGTCGCTATACTAAATGTAAGCACAACACGAAAGGAACAGAATGAAATGTCCGCTTTCGGAGTTCAGTACGCCATTGGTCTGCACGTTTTCGTGGTTCTATGCATACTGGTTAATCGAGACGCCAACAGACGTTTAAATTTACTTCTCACGAAATAATTATTTGAAACGAAACAGTTATAGCCCAATCAGGCTGACAGCATAATAAAATGAAAAATGAAACATTAAGAAATTCCACTATCGAGTGCGTAAGATGCAGTGTACTTAGTCTGCGCTGGCATTCGTTTTTTTTTTTTTTTTTTTTTATAATCGTGGTTCGGTTAAGGAAAGGACGCTATTTTCTGCAGCCCATGTCGGGAGCACGGCTAAGCGTCCGTGGGGGTGAGGGAAAGGGAGTGAAAGAGATAGAGAGGAGAAAGAAGCCGGAGTGGAGGGCTTTTGACCACCTGGGGTTCTTTAACGTGCACTGACAACGCACAGTACACTGGCCTCTGGTATTTTCGCCTCCATCGAAAATGCGACCGCTGCGGTCGGGATCGAACCCGCGTTTTTTGGATGGCAGCCGAGCACCGTAACCATTAGACCAGCGCGGTATATACTCATCCTTGTTATACATGTGTGTTCACGCGGCATTCTCCTCTCCCCCTCCCCTAGTGCAAGCTATAAGCTGACCGGAATGCTATACTTATATTTGTGTAGCTATTTGGGCCCATTATTATTACAGCAACGCAACACAACGCATGCATCTGTGCGCCGCATCTGATTCTGCTGTGGTTGTCTAAATAAGAAGAAAGAAAAGTGATACGAAGAATTTGGCCCGTCAGACACATGTGTAATCCAGGTGATGTCGAAACGCTCCCCTGGAGCTCGCAAATTGACCCCCGAGGTCCATGAAGGTTGCGATTTTCGTAACTGCAGAACGAATAACCTGCAGTACTCTACAGGCAGCTGCTGCCGCAGTGCCCCGAGTTTCTCCTTTCGCTCGTCCTCTCTTCTTATTTCCATTTAATATTAATGCCCAACGCCTGTTTTCGCGAGTTAGACGACGGACGCGTGCGGTTGTTTGCATCACGCATACACAAGCGCGTGTTATGCGATGTTGCGGGCGTATAAGCGTGTTCACGGCATTCCATCTGTACGATTTCTATATGTTAAACTCCGGCGGTCTTTTTCACTATGTTCTGATATTAATGTTTTCTAGTGGTGCTGATAGTCCTATAACCGCCATGGTGGTTCTGTTTGCTCAGAAACGCTCCAGTAATTTTAAATAAGCAACTGAAAGTCGTCTTCAAACCGAAACCGAAACGGGTAGATGCTTTGTGGAGTGTGTTCAGTGACGTCACAACCTTCCCGTCGCCGGAAATATGGAACTAGCGCCAAAGAAATGCCAATGGCGAGGTCTTCCGACTATATATTGAGTTGTGCCAGCTTTTCTGATCTTGACAGCGCGTTTTCAGCGCTGAAGTATCGCCGTTTTGCTTTTGAAGGCCCACTGGCTCGGGTAGGCAGCGCGGAGGTGATGACGTCACAAACACAGGAGTGGCCCGCGTTAGAATACGCTAAATTGTTTTTTTTTAACTCATTTACAGGAAAACTAAATGACTTAAATCCACTTGACTTGACATATCACAGTACCGAGGAGAATGTATATAGAAAATTTTATTGAGATCAGTGGACACCGAAAAATCGCCGGAGTTGCTCTTTAAGTGCGGAGCACTTTAGGGGCCCGGTCTGTCTACCAGCGTTGTATACTCATGTCGTCACGCTCGGAAAACGGCATTTGAAATCAAGGACCAAAACGTGCTAGAAGAACCGAACGAAAACCGCTCAAAAATGCATGATCCTGCAGATTAAAAATGTTTTCATATGAACGAGGTTAGTATAACAAAACAGAAAATGCGCATAAATGGTAATTAATCGCATAATAAGATTAAATTAAGCAAAAATCACTCAAAAACGCCGACACAAGGGAGACGCACGCGAACCGATGCTCCGCACTCCGAACAGCTTTCGCTGCTGTGGAAGCGGCCTTTTTTTTTTTTTTTTTTATTCCTCTCTTCTACTCAATTGCGATGTCGGTGCACTTGTATGGCTGACGTATTCTCAGCTGTGTGACTTGCAATCCGGTGCTATTAAATTGAATATGTCACAGAAGTTAACGATAACGCACGCGAGCTTCCATGCACCAGCAGTGGAATTTCGCATCTTTCGTTTGTGTGCACCAGCTCCCCAGGTGGTGGTGGTGGTGGAAAAACTTTATTTCCAAAGTTGAAGGTCCCTGAAGGACACCCGACTGTTCGTCTAGGTTCAGGGGGCACCTGACATGTCGGGACGGAGAGCCGTAAGGTCTCTGCCGCTTCGCGAGCCTTCTGGACAGCCCAAGATCCTACCCCTGTCACACGAGAAGGTTTAATGTCATTTGTATCTAATGTCATTTACATTTAATGTGGTTAGCAGGCTGCCACACGGGAACATCTAATGTCATTCGACCAGAACGACTTCTAAAAGCGAATGAGTTTGATGAACTCGTTCGAGTGCGTTTCTATCGCAGCTGAATACTCTCGCCGTAAGGGGGCCATGAACAAATTATATAATTAAGAAATAAATAAATTATAACAATGGATTTCTTGTTACCTTGAAGTGCAATGTTCTATTTCTTGCGAAAGGGCTCAACTTATTTGTTCTCAAGAGTTTTACTATCCTCGGTTCCCAGTCAAGGGCGTTGCCGGCCATGTGCTCAACTGCATGCTCAGTCGGCTCACTCGGCCCAATAACATTTCAATATGAGTCATAACCTGGAAAAAGCAACTTTCACTAAGACTTGGTATAACATAACAAAATTTTATTATATAAGCTGTGACTTTTTTCTTCTTGCCTTCGCTGCATCGCCATTGCTGTCATCTGCAAATGACATTTTCTTGTTCCGTGTGACAGCGAACGCCATCCAGTGTCATTTGAGGAATCGAATGTCATTAGATAAAAATGACGTTAAACCTTCACGTGTGAGAGGAATTATTAAGTCTTTTAAATCACTGCTCCATAAGAGCGGCGTCCCGTTTGTTCTTGTCCTCCGCCCCGCCGCGGTGGTGTCTATGGTACTCGGCTGCTGATCCGAGGGTCGTGGGATCAAATCCCGGTCGCGGCGGCTGCATTTCGATGGAGGCGAAATGTTGAGGCCCGTGTACTGTGCGTTGTCTGTGCACGTTAAAGAACCCCAGGTGGTCGAAATTTCCGGAGCCCTCCACTATGGCGTCTCTCATAATCACAGCTGGTTTTGGAACGTAAAATCCCACAAATCAATCAATGTTCTTGTCCTCCGTATAGATCGACATGCTTTTATTTTTACCGTATAATTTCCTATGTTATATAGATTAGATCTATTTCTCTCTTCGACTCAGCGGCGTGTCAACAACTCTGCGAAGTTACGTGCCCTCTGATGATATGCCACCTTTCCTTTTCCTTTTTTTTTCGCATAGATTGTGGAGCGATTTTATACCTTTCACTATATGTAGCAGTGCAGTTACGTCTTTTGTGTTTTTTTTTTGCTTTTTTTTTGGAGGGGGGGGGAGGTTTATGAAAGGCGCGGGATTTACGAGCGTGGTCGAACTCGAGGCGCCGGTAATAATCAAAAGTATTCAGTATGAGCTATTGTTTAATTATCTGTTTTCTTTGGGGCGTTCGACGTTTACTGCTGAAATCAAATCTCGTATAGACTAATTATGGAAGTGAAGTCTTGCGCTGAGTGACCGTCCCCGAGGCGGTGCTATATAGTTCCGAAACATTCTCGTCCGTTCCATAAAAAATCATAAAGACATTTTCATAAAAGCACAACTATGACGCGGTATAGCCACAGGGGGCACGGCGCCGAAGTCGCGAGCGCAATCCCGGCGCGGCCCCATTTTGGTGCGGCTGAAATAAAGCATGCACTTGCGCATTTAGAATTATAGGGACGCGATAAAAAAAAAAAAAAAAACGCACGCGGGTGTTCAAAACCGAACGGAAGCCTTCCTCTATGGCGTACCTCGTTAACCACTAAGCGCGAGTCTGGGGCCTGAAACACTCGTTCAAAATAAACTCAGATATGTATTACAGCTCGTATCGTTGCGAACCGCTGGAAGGAGCTTTCTACAAACGTATTAACTAGAACATGGGAACAGCTGTGTATTTCTGCAGATTGAATGTGTTTCTGTAACTGCGGTATGTATGTGCACTGGTATTGGCCTCGAGATCGAACACAGTCGGCGCCTAGCAGCAAGTGGACGAAGCTCCCAAGTGTGGATAGCTCCTTGCGTCGTCTGCCAGCCACTGCGCTTTTGTATGCGCGCGTGCGTCACACATATCCTCCGATATGTTTGTTCCCTGAGCCGGTGCATTGTTGAATCTTTCATGTATTCTTATCAAAGCATAAAAGTGTTATAGTATTATTTGGCTTTTCATTTCAAGTATACGGCAAAGTGCACATAACGTCCTTCTGAATAAGTTAAGCGGGAAACATCAACGTGTAAATGCAGTGCTGCAGCGATATCGTCTCGCGGTATGCGACTGCATGTGAGCATAACAGGAAGTAGCGGACGTTTTCGCTTGAAGAACACGTTTTTTTTTTTTTTTTTTTTTTTTTTTAGGGGCGAAGCTCCTTAAGGCGTGGGTCGTGCGTCCCCGATGTATGTAGTAGTAGTAGTAGTAGGTAGCCACCGGCGCGTGCCTGCCGGGAGGCACGCACGCGCCGAGGGCGAGCGCGTGGCTCCCGGCACGCGCTCGCCCGCGACAGCGTCTCCTAGCGCAGGCAGCGTCTCCTAGCGAGTTTCTTGATTGAGAAATACCGACTGCTCCCGTTGGAGAAGCGTTGGAGAACCGCGAGCAGGAATTATCGGTTACCTTGCGAACGGAGCAGGAATTATCGGTTACCTTGCATTTCACGGACCACAAAGCAGCCATAAACAAGGGACCACGGAAACCAGCAATAAAAGTTTGATGACATTTACTCAAGTGTTTCACTTTTAATTGTGGGGCGAATTGCACGGAAGAGTTTCACGGTTTACCGATAATTCCTTCCGGAGCTTCGCCCCACTCATCATCATTCACCCCGTGAATATGCTGTGATTTTTTTTTTTCATGTGCATAAGAAAAATAAACCTTTCCTTGTTGTTGTTGTTGTTTTGTGGTGTTTAACGTCCCAAAACCAGCTCTGATTATGAGAGACGCCGTAGTGGAGGGCTCCGGAAATTTCTACCACCTGGGGTTCTTTAACGTGCACTGACATCGCACAGCGCACGGGCCTCAACATTTCGCCTCCATCGAAATGCAGCCGCCGCGGCCGGGATTCGAACCCGCGACCCTCGGATCAGCAGCCGAGTACCTTAGCCACTAGACCACCGTGGCGGGGCAACCTTTTCTTGTCACAGTCACTCAAGTAATCAGGGCATGCGAAGAAAGCTATGCGTTTGAGTAATAAAACGTAATATATGCTGTGTCAGATATCGTGATAGTACACAAGCGCCGTGTACACACACACACACACACACACACACACACACACACACACACACACACACACACACACACACACACACACACACACACACACACACACACACACACACACACACACGTAGCTTGACTATACTGAGCCCTAAGCCAGTTGACTGTCTTGCGTTTCGTGAAACATGACATGCACGGCATTTAAACGCAAGTAGAGGAGTACACAAGGTGCTACTTCAACTCATTGCGCAGTAACAGCCCCTTTTTGTTGTAACCAATAGTGAAAAATGAGCGAGAACGCTGTACCGAACTCACTCAGTCGCTTAACCGTGCGATCACCGCCAGAGACCGTCCGGCGAATTCGCCTATACATGCATCTGGCGGTAGTTGGGTCAGTTCGAGGTTTTCGTGCGACTTCACGTGACAGGAAAAATCCTGGCGTCGAACGTGAACGGTTGAACGCTAGTATAAGCACGCTGTAACGAAGTGAATTCACTGCGTGCCTCAGAAACATGTAGCATCGAATGCGTGCTTTTATTACTAAAACTGAATGTGTAGAAGATAGCACCGGCGTACGTGACAGTGACGGTGGCAGCGCGGCTGCAATCAATCCACTCGATAGAATACCGAGGGCGGTAGAGACTTTTGGGCGATGCCTTGTGGTCTAAGGATTAAGAAAACAACGTGACGTCCAAACACAGCCATTCTGCTCGGAACTAGAAGTCATGAAGTGCTATTTCAGCAGAATTTTTCGCTTCTTAATTCATCACACCCTAAGATAAGACCCCACAACACTGGCACACATTCAAAGCCTCCCCCCCTCAAAGCGACTGACGGAACTCAAACATTTTGTTGTGGGAAGTTAGTTCACCGGCTACTCTTCCCGCATTCTTAACTACCTCGCCCTCCCTCCCCCTCCCGCCTTTTTCAACATATCACCACGTTCTACCCTTACACCCAGAGAAAACGAAATCGCAACGCTGTGTGTAGTCATTAAGAGCAGTTGTCATTTAAGCCTATATAGGTGCGGACATAACTGTTGAGAAGAAGGCGCGTCTCTATCATACAGAGAAACACACGGCGCAGTACAACTATATACGTCACCGGTAACTTGAATAAACTGGCAGTAATTACAACAATACTCAGACGCACAAAATATTTTTCCGCGCCACACCACAAAGTAAATTCTCACGCGTCTCTATGACAGTTGCAACGGCAGCACGCTATCGCTCAAAATAAGGACATCACGTTGTTTTACGAGGGTGGGAGCCAAAGCGATACGGAGGAAAACACGGAGCAGCGCAGTGTAGTGGCTCGCTGACGGTCTCGCATATACACAAGCGGCGCAACCGCGGCGGCTGTCAATCCCCGGCTCTCATTAGCGAGAGAGGCTCCCGGGAGAACAGAAGCGTCCAGGCCGCCGACATGACCGAGACGTTTGACGGGTGCCTGCAGGGACGGAGAGATTATATACGTACGTACACCGCGTGTCGCTAAACTCGCCTATATCCCGGGAGAAGCAGTGCCATCCAATCAGGCTGAGAGGGAGAAGGGAATGGAAGAAGAATAAGCGAATATTTCCTAGGCGACTTCGGCCTGAAGCGGGGCAATACAATAGCAGAGCGAAGGAAAGCAGAACTAGTCCACATGGCGAGACAGTACGCATAATTTAGCTAACGCTAAATGTCCTTACGCCGACGCAATTAACGATACATCATGCATGACTTAGCCAACACTCGCAGCTACTGTCGTTGAGCTAACTTTAGCCTAATTTGCCACTGTCGGCCTGAAATGTACATGAGTGCTTGTTTCGACGACTGGAGTGGTTCACTTTCTTTCTGCGGCGGCTGTGTGTTACGGTTACTCGCTGCGGCAAGTGTAGTGTCCCGCTTTCTTGCTGTGGTATAATACGTCACTGTCACAAAAAACATGCGCAAGATCCCGGAAACGGAAACTCTTGCACATAAAAAAACACAGGCTCCATGCTAGTAACAAGAGATTGCTCTTGCACATAAAAAAACACAGGCTCCATGCTAGTAACATACCTATTTCTTCCCCTAGATATCAATTACGCCATCAAACGAGAACGCCACCACTGATGAGAACCAACTACGGACGTCAGCAACTAGAATATCAAATACCCCGATTATTAAACCTCGCTGAGCGTCACATAGATTTTCATGCACCGAACTTTAAGCAGTCTGTAAAACACTTTCTCTTAAATTCTCAAATATTTTATGAATGAAATAGACCTCACAAATTTTACAGATATACCACTTTTGTCTATGAATATGTGTATATATGTCATATGTGTATGGGCATGTATATATGTATCTATGTGTGTATGAATATTATGTGTATATGCGTCTATGATATATGACTATCTATGAATGTTTGTATATATGCATATATATTTTTCAGGTTGTATTGAAAGCTTATAATGAAGTCCTTAAATGTTATGTTTTGTTTTCTATGAAGTGTCTCTTCGATGTATTTTCTTTTTCCAGCGAACACTACGCATGGTGCATATTAATTTATTTATCGGGTTGTTTTTTTTTTTTTTGGTTGTATTGTGTTTTCTTCTACACAAATGATTTACATGCACGCCGAGTGCGCATGGGAGTAAGAGCCCCCGTCAGGCAGATTGCCTTTTGCTCTTACTCCTTTTTCTGCGTAACAGAAATAAATAAACCTCAAACTTCAAACTTCAAACCTCTGCTAGCGAAAACGGGGAAGTCGTGTGCACAAGCTCATTCGCGGTGGTGACTGAAGACACAAGTATACATTGTGCGCAACAATATACAAACCACTCACTAAGGCTTGTTAATTAATTGATTTGTGGGGTTTAACGTCCCAAAACCAGCTCTGATTATGAGAAACGCTGTATTGGATGTCTCTGGAAATTTCGACCACCTGGGGTTTCTTTAACGTGCACTGACAACGCACAGCACACGGGCCTCAACATTTCGCCTCCATCGAAATGCAGCCGCCGCGGCCGGGATTCGATCCCGCGACCTTCGGATCAGCGGCCGAGTACCATAGCCACTAGACCACCGTGGCGGGGCGCTTGTTAATTAAGTGCACCAGGCTTGTTACACGTCGCGAAGCTTGTTATACGTCACAGTCCTGCAGGCGTCGGCGTTGCTTTCGCGAATGTACAGTCGTCGTGGTGAAGGCTTCGACTGATCTGAGTTCCCCTTCTCTGTTGGAATAATGCGTGCCTGAATGAGCTCTATGAGCAGTAAATAAATAAATAAATAAATAAGTTGGCGCTACGCGTCGACGTCATTCGATCGATTTCCCAAGAAACACACACACACTGAGCAAACGATAAGACGGCGGCACAATCGCAGGAAGCATCTCTTTTGAACTCGTTCCCTTATACAGACGACGTTTTCATCGATTTGCTGCCTTGTCGAATCGGTTGCTCTCACGCACTCACACTCACAGGCGTTCACCACGCTGCACAGCACTGACGAGCAGAAAGGGTATTCTCGTCGAGCGCACGCTTCCGTGTAGAAGTTTGATAGACGTCGACCACGACCGCGCACCCGACTGTCGGCGCGCGCAGTTCTCCGTTGCGTGGGCCGGCTACAACGTCAGCGAGGTTGTATACACACAGCGCAAGTTTCACTTCACCGCACCTCCGTGCCGCCATATATACAGTTGGCAGCGCACCTCGCACCGTGAAAGAAAAAAAAAAAAAGAGCGCCATCGTGGCTACATCTACGTCGGGTCGTATAGCTTCGTCCGTGCCGCATGTCTGTTTTACTCCACACATCTCATCATTGTTCACTTCACCCAAAAGAATGGGCACGAGCACGAAGACGTAGCCGCGAGCCGCACACGTACGCGCGCAAACAAACAAACAAACAAACAAACAAACTAAGACAGTTTATTGCAGAGGCAGCAAAGCGACCCTCCCAGGCGAGCGTTAGAGACCGAGAGCACGAGCCTCTCTTCGTCGGCGAGACAGTGATGATAGTGCGTCCGTAGGGTGCGCCACTCTTCTTCGCTACAACAAGGAGGTTGAATTTTTTTTTTTTAATTTTAAACCTCCTTGCGCTACAACTGTCCTCGGGAGAAGGAGGAGCCATTCTGGTGACTCAAGGCACAAAACAAGCAAAAAAAGAACGACTTTGTAGGCGAGGGATTATAAAGTTGTGCAACGATTGTCACTTCCACCTTGTGGTGTTTGCGCGTATATGATGCCCCAGAATTTACCTGATTTACTTAAGAATTTTCGCGCTGATATAACGATAGCGGTCACCTAAGATACAATACTGCAGTGCAATATATGCACGCTATAACGCGCGGCTCACGTGCTTTGGTGGGCTGGACAAATATTTGTGGCAAAGTCGTGACACACACGAACAAAATAGTCCGCGTGTATCCAGCTGCTGAAGTCACGCGTGTCGAACTGCTCGTGGAGACCAGAGGATTGACTACATGTTCTGGAAGCTGCGTTTCCCGTCTCCTTAACTTTTATTTCTTCTTCTAGACTAAAAGGGAGACAGAAAAAAAAAAAGTAAGGGGGGGTAAGCTTCCTTTGCTCAAATGGTGTCTCACCGAAGCGTGTTGTGGTTGGGCTGCTATTGTTCAGGGCTGCTCCAATAGCAGATACCTAATGAAAACGCCACGTAATGCCTGCGGCCAACACTACGTACGTCGAGCACCCACCAAACTATGTATCAATTTTCTGCAACCTCCTTGACATACTGCACTCACATGCATTCTCGCGCATTTGAGACCGTGCGCAATATGCTTTTACCAAACCGTGTACAACTTTTCTTCTCTCAAACTCGTACGGGAGCCGAATGAACACGCACACGCGTACGGGTCGTGTTCCGTATGCTCGGAAACGACTGCGAAACGGAATCCGGGCATAATAATTAACGCTAATCCTCGCAGGAATTAGGCCGCTCCCGCGAGAGTCGGCTCTGTTTACCCCCATGTTTACGAGGACTGCGCGTCGAGAAGGGACTGCGGCCAGGTAGGCCGTGCGAATTGGCCCCCTGCATGCCGTCTAATCTTACCAGCTGTTCGAGATATCACGCTGGCACACCATACATACATACATACATACATACATACATACATACATACATACATACATACATACATACATACATACATACATACGTACGTACGTACGTACGTACGTACGTACAGTCACGCCAACACGGACGTGTCGCATGACCATTGCTCTTCGAGGATCCCCACCCACAATTAGACGGCTAAACTCTCGCCTTATTAATTACGCGCAGAACAGCCAGGGGGCTGGTGTCAACCCATCAGAAAGAACTTGCTGCGTGCTCCAGAGTGCTTGCTCGCCTGCTGCGCGCACGTAATCCTTTCGTGAAGGTTTCCCGTTCAGTAGCCATCTTTGCTGCTTGGTCAGGGACGGACAACCGAGGAGCTCTTTTTTTTTTTTTTTTGTCTTGTTTGTTAGCTGAAGTGACCCACCGCAGTTTCCTGCCGTACTGAACGTGCCCATAGATGGGCCAATTGCACGCGAACGAAAGTAAGTGGGCGCCTTAATTAGAGCCTTCCAAGATTCGCGACTTAAGCCCTGCGCAGGGCATACACGCAACACCACGCCGCAGCAAGCCAAGTGGCTGGCGAAGAGGCGCGCGCGGCTTTCGGAGCCGACGCTCGACTCGTCTGACCACTCAGCGAGACGCCGTCGAGAGCACCTTACAAGCGCGCGGCCCGCGTACAAACACGTACAAAACACGCCCTTATCGCTCCAACTCACGCGGCTCCGGAGCAGGATTCCGGGGATCCCTTTCTTCCACGCGCGGCGCTTCTCCTTTTTTTTTTTTTTTCCGAGTCTACTGACCCCGCGCGAGGCGCGTGTAGACATATATATAAGGAGTATAGTAGAGAAAGTGTAGACGTCGCCCGCCTATACTTATCACCTTTCTTTCTTTAGTTATTTCGAGGGAGGGATTTCAGAATCGGGTTTTGGGTTCACTCAAGACAAAAATATGCAAACACCGTCTTCGGAGCTGAAATTGGGGGAAATCGCGTAAACATATACAGTCGAGGAGAAGTATAATGCTGCGAAATAGGCCAGAACATCTTAATAATTGACGGGAGCATAAAGTGCCAAAACCACGGTTTGATGACGAAGCACTCAGTGGCAGTACACGTGGTGTGCATGCGCGTCACCAAGCGCGGCTTCGTCACTTCCGGCATTCACCACCGGCACGCCTAGTTGGCTACAGCACATGAACTGCGGCCGCTAGGTGCCCACGAGGAGGCACCCATCAATGGCGGCCATGAGTGGCGAGTGAGGGCTACAGCGGAGGATGTGACGACTCGTGAACACTATGTATTGGCCATTGAGATCGAACACAGACGGCGCCTAGCGGCGACTGGACGAAGCTCCCAAGTGTGGATAGCTCCTTGCGTCGTCTGCTAGGCACTGCGCTTTTACATGCGCGCCTACATCGCACATACCCTCAAATATGCTTGTTCCCTCTGCCGGTGCAGTGTTGAATCCTTTCGGGTATTCTTATCCAAGCATAAAAGTATTAGTTGTAGTGTTATCTGGCTTTGTGCTGCAGCCTTTGCTGTTTCTTAAAACGACTCAGCGCCTGTGTCGTGAGCCTGCTTATGTCATCGCCGCACCTCCGGTTCGGCACATTTATTTCAGCTTGGCTGCTGCTGCGCATTTCAAGTATACGGCGAAGTGCACATTAGGGTGCATGCCTATAACTTGAGGCGTCTCAAGTTATAGGCGTGTGTCCGCGCGAAGCCAATATACATGGTGCGTTAATCATCGTAGACGCGATAAGACTTGGTATGCAGTAGTAGTCCAAGCTTCGTCAGTCTTGCGTCCGACAACTGACTTGAAACTGATTTGGCTCTTTGAAACTGATTTGACATCTCTGCATCTACCGTACGCAGGTAGATCCCAGTTTATAACATCTCAGTGTTTTTTTTTGTTTTTTTTTTGAGGGGGGGGGGGTGAAAATTACGTTCTTTATAATGTGGATAGGCGTAGCCAGCCCAAATTTCGCAGCACGTGTGCTCAAGACACGTAGAAATTTACTTGTTGGTCGGAAATGTATTGTATTAGCCATTGAGTTGCATCACCCAAGCCGTTGTGGAAATAGTTTGTGGCACAACGGAACCACGAACGACGAAAACGTGCGGTTTCTCAGCGACACCGTACAGATTCGAACGGGTCACATTTTCCACTGCTCACTTCCTATGCGGCCGAATGACCGCATTGCCTTATTTTCTTGCAAGGGAACACAGCGTGCAAGCTGTGCAAGCTAAGCAATGCCGCTGCACTTTATTAGTCGAAATACTGCATCGCTACAGGATCGGATCGCGGGACGCAGTGCTAAAGCGCTTTTATGCCGTTTTCTTTTTATACTGTTTATAGTGTGTTCAGTCTAAGCCTAGACGTGCCAGGCTTAGACTGAAAACTCGGCGCCGCTAACTGGAAAGAGAGGAAGGCCATGTGATGCAATAGTGTGACAGGAGGAGTTTCGAGCATAAATAAATAATTTTTAAAAAATCAGCCTTATTCGTTGTTTTAAGTCACACCACTGGAGATTATTTATTGATGTTTTTGCTAACGTCATGGTACCTTTCCCGATTACACGCATTTTAATACTTGTAATTATACAGTGATAAAAAAGGAAAGGCGAAAATTGCCTTCTCCTCGCAATGACTGTTATTGCGGCAAAGCCAGCTTGGATGAGCACTATTTTTTCCTTAGTGCTTGCTTTTTCTTTTCTTTTCTTGTATTTTTTTCCTTAGCAATAGGTTAGCCTGCACGCGTGCAAGAACACACTTTGAAGCATCTATATAGGAGCCATGCCATGCATCATAGCTCAACGCTCTTGAATACTTTTGCAGTGACACTAGTACTGCAGGCAACTTCATCTTCCCCTCACGACGACCGTCAGTGCAGCAAAGCCACCTTCGGCGACTTTTTTCTTTTCTCGTCGCTTTTGCTATCGTGTACGTACATATACAGATACATGTTGCAGTTGTGTCATACACAGCGTGTCAGCGGCGCACTCTTCAGATGGTGCTGCCTCCTGCTTCGCAATGGGAAGGTGGGTTCGTTGTCGAAACCCGGAACAGCGCGAGTGAGTCGGTTTTCTGACCCTGGGCGCGGGAACCAAACAGGGTGTTCAAAACACCCGCACGCTCGCCGCTGTTTCTGCACCACCGCCGCTTTCTTTCTGTTCGTGCTCCTGGCCGTTCGATGCGCTCGCCGCGTCACTGCGTGTCCTTTTCGGGTTGTGACGGCCGCAGAGGACGCGCTGTCGGTCACCTGAGGCAAGCGTGACACGTGTCGGAAACGCTGTCACGTCGTTTCCTTGCATGAGCCGACATAGAAGGGATCGGCCTTGTTGCTTTTCTGATCGTTGTTTTTTTTTTTTTTCCAGTTTGTTGATCGTCCGCGTTTCTGCATTGCGTACTTTGCTGGCATTAAATATAACGTCCGTGGCAGTAGAATATGGAAAATGAGGAAAGCGTTTCGCTCAAAACGAAGTGTTAAGGTCTGTTCTATTTTATCAACGCAACTGTTCACAGTCGACGCTTCGTACGGCGTTGGCTTAACGCAGGATGGGAATGCCGTCCCACTCCTTGCCCTCAGCTCACTGCTATGCGATGGTGATTATATGCGAAGCTCAGTGTGCGATAAAGTGCATATAAACGGTCTCGCCCGAAGTTGCAGGTTCGATCACCGTTGCCGCGGCTGCATTTCCATAGCGTGTAACGCAAAGAAAGAAAGGAGTACACGAGTTCATGGTGAAGAATATGGTACGGCCAGTAATACAACGGTGAAAGGTGGAGTATATATCGAGGCGTCGCAAGGTGCCAAAGGACAACGTTTTGGCAGAGAACGAATGTATGAGTGACTAGCACGATAGGTCGTGACGTCGATAAGTTGACATTCTTTTCCCGTTACGCCACCACGATTAACCATAAAACAGCAGCAGCTTCGCGGTTCCCACGGCTTTCACGGCCGTGGAACTAGCTTGAATTGTATCGTGTTTCTGCTGTGTGTCGACAAAAGCGCTGTCGATTAAATGGGTCCGAGCAATCCAAAAGCGAGCTGTCGAAATGACAGGACTACTTCGAAGTTTCCGGTAGATGTACTCGATAAAAACTCGAGTTCGCCTTTTGACGAGAAAGCGCTCTGTATACTTGTGCAACATCTCTCGGCGGTTTCACAGAGGGAAAAAAAAAAAAAAAGCATGGACCGTCTTGCCACGTTCGACACTGCACAGCAATAATCAGTTTCGCGTTCGGTTTTCTTTTATTCTTTCGTAACCCTTAGTCGTCTTCGCCCTCCTTAGCCCCGTCTCCCTCCCTCCCTCCCTCCTTCCTCCCCTCCCCCTTCTCGTCTTTGTTTCGTATTGTACTGTCGAACGTTTAGGTCGGAGGGTCGCGCATGCGCAAGCGTGAGCTCGCTAGCCGTCTTTCAATATTACACCGTGATGCAATAATAAGGAGAACAGGGACCCGAGGGTCTCTATTTTGTCGATATGGGGAAACCTTGATGAAAGTTCAAAAAAAAAAAAAAAAGAGAGAGAGAAACTATAACGAACAAAGTAAGGCAAAAGTGTATTGAGTGTATGAAAGGGCTGAACGAGCGAGACGGAGAGCTGACGCAGCCGTGATTTTGAGGAAAATGAGATTGCGCGGTGCAGCGGTATATGTATATACGGCCACGTCACGTGTCACCGTTGTCCGTCGCTTTCATCATATATACGTTGGCACTGTTCGCCGCCGTGTACGTGAAACACAAAAGAGGAGGAAAAAATACTATGGATGGTTGGCCCACACCACCAATTCGCCGAGGCCTCTGTAGCAGTGCATGGCTGTCTACATTATTGAGCAGCGCCGGCAAGGCGCATGCATATATGCATGCGCATATAGTATACTCTCGTTATACGTATATGTGTGTGCCTTCTATATGCGCCTGTGTATAGGGCAGATGTATATATATATGGCCGGCGTCCGCCCCGCAGCCTCGAATTTCCCTGTGGCCGCAGTGTATATAAGCTCTCTTGGTGGATAGAGGTGGAACACGCATTCGCTATTCGTCCAGTTGTTGGCCTCTTGGGAGGAAAACGGCTACGTTTCCGACTCTCGTTGTTGCGAGCCGTCCATCTGCTCTATGCGGCGTCTAGAATGCCTATAGCTGTGCGTAATACAGGGAAGACCGTATATAGGTCGCATCTCGTCGTATTATAAACGGGCCATCGCGGGTTTGTGTGTGCAGCTTGTGCGGTCCAATACGAAATGCAGACGGCGTTATAACGGGAGCACGTCGTCTGCAATGGCGGCCCCTTTCCATGGCGTTCAGCAGTGCTCGCGAGCGATAGCAACAGTGCCATCTTGGCTGGCCTCAGTGACCCCGAGATGCCGCGTTATGAATATGTCCGCGCGTCACGCATGTTTACATATATTTACGGGATGACCATTCGCCTGCGTCATCATTTCGTGACGCATTAATGATTGTGTATGCTGAATGGTTATGTGCCGAAGCAGGTTCTTATGTCGGGTCGAAATTTCCGGCACCCGGGCCTCGTGATCATGCTGAAGTTGTGGCACGTTATTGCTACTTGGCAAAAAATGTTTTCGCCTTTCTTTGTCTGTCTCGTTGTGTACCTTCGTTACTTGAAAGACCCCGCCGCGGTCCGGTCCATTGGCTATGGCACTCGGTTGCTGAACCGAACGTAGCGGGATCGAATCCAAGCCGCGGCGGCAGCACTTCGATGGAGACGAAAATGCCAGAGGCCCTAGTATCCTGTGCGATGTCAGTGCACGTAAAGGAACCCCCGGTGGTCGAAACTTCCGGAGCCCTCCACTACGGCGTCTCTCACGTCGGGGTTTTTGGGACATAAACCACATTAATTATTATTATATATTGATCATTACATGAAAGGAACTCTTTCAACCTCGTATATTTGCTCTGAAAATCTATCTTCGGTCAACTCCGGCGCGCAAGCCATGCGTCTATATAATGTCCGTGGCGTAACCGCGTGGATCACATGTTATACACAAATTTCGGAGGCATTTCCATTTCTTCAATACAAGGTAGCCAATCGGAGATCTCTTATGGTGAACCTTTCTGTATTTCATTTACCACCTCTCTTTCTGTCTGTCTGTTGTCTGTCTGTCTGTCTGTCTGTCTGTCTGTCTGTCTGTCTGTCTGTCTGTCTGTCTGTCTCCACCACGGGAGCATGTACGGTCACGGCGATGTACAACGGTCTCGGGATCGACGACGCTTCTCGTTTGACACGCAAGGCGAAAAAGGAAAATGTCGTAGAATATGGCGAATCCCATTGCGGAATCTCGTCTTGGCGTATACACCTATAGTTACACGTCCTGTTTCCTAACATGTCACGGGGCCGTTAGCTCTCTTTCTTTCGCTCGTTTTTTTTTTCTTTTTTCTCCCTTTTACGTAATTTCTAGCTCTCCCGCGAGACGCGTTCTCGGCCATTTTTCTCTTCGCGCACGCTGCGAGCCGCGACGTCGTTGTATAACGCGCGGTCGTTCATTATGTGCGCACACTTGTCTGCCTGACATTCCTGCTTCCATATAGACGGCACCCTCGGCGCCGTGCACTTTTCGACCGTGCATTCCAACGAGGAGACAATGAAGAAATAAGTCAGGGAACGGAGGAGGTTGGAGAAGGGACAATTTCGGGCTGCACTTGCCTCGGCCCTTGTTGGCGCTTTGCTGTGGGCGGCAAAGGAAGGGAGGAATCATGTCTATAGTCTGTTTCAGGAGTTCCGTGCAGCAGAGCCAAGGCTACGGAGCCATCGGGCGCAGAATTCTTCCGAAGCGAGACGAAATGCCATTGTTCGGACGCGCACGCCCCGCTTAATCTTCCTCCTTGCAGGGCTGCAGTTACCACTGCAGCGCCCGCCATTGGCAGATGACAAGCCGCGGAAGGATACGTTTAGCATGTGTTCGCCCTCCGGATTGGCCGAAGAGACCTGTAGCTTCCACAGTGCTGCATGGAACTTCTGAAACAGACTATACGTACGGTGAGCGGGGGAAAACTGAAGAGTGCAGTTTCTAAGGGTAGAGAAGACATTCGTCTACGCGAGAAGAATGAAGTTTGTGGTCCGCTGTGGCTGTTTGGGCGTGAAAGGGTGCTCGACAGGGGCAGGTATACAAGCTGCCAGGACAACCGGAAGGTGCAGCTATTTCTCCATCCCGATGTAGCGTCTCTTCCGCCTCGCCCTACACCGCAACAAATCCAAGAGGAAAACTGCGTGCTTACGTGGATGACGTCACAAACGCCTTGTCAAATAACGTTTACAGGGTGATGTATTACGAGAGTTACACTGCTTAAAGAGAGGTGTTGGAACGAGAAGGAAGAACAGGCACTCTTGGATCTGAGCCTGTGATCCTGTGCTTCGCTTCTACAGACACGAAAGCAGAATCTCGTTATCATTATTGCCAACTGTTGTCGTTTGGAGTTGGTAATAACGGTTTTTTTTTTTTTTTTTTTTTGAGACGACGTTGTTTCGTAACGGCGCTGGCGTTGGTCGTGCACAGCCAGCGGTCGTTTGCAGCAGGGATGCGTGTGGACGATGGTTTCCCGGCTCTGGCAGAGCGCGTTCTTCGCATTCTTCGCTTCGTGAATGGGATGCGAGGAGTTATGCAAGGGCATCGCGTTGAATCGCATGGCTGACGGGTGGATGGCCCTGCGTACTTAGAGCATAAGTTATAGGCCTAATGAATAAGGGGGACCTGCAGACCGTTCGTTATGGTGGTCGTCGGTGCTTCAATATACGGTGAGTGATCCTATGTACGCGAAAACAAAAACGTTTTCTGTTCCGCAAGTTCTTCACAGGATGTAAAATATTAGGGGCGAGCGCTGTTTCGCTGTATGTCACTGTTCGCGGCAGGTCGCTTACTCATTTACATGACGTGCCTTATATATAGTTTCGGGGCTATAATGTTTATTCATATAAAGAGCAAAGCGAGGTAGAGATATAGGCAGGCGGTCATTCATTTCCAGTGTTGCAAATTGTTTTACTCTGCAACACGGGAAAGCTGCTGCCGTGGTTACCGTTTCTGTACGCTCATTTCGGTACGTGCCGCTTTGAATGCGTACAACATAGGTCACGTTTTTGGCGTCGTCTATATATAATTCTCAGAAGAAAACGAAACAAGGAAGTCTGTTTGCATAGCCGTATTTCGGCGCTCACTGTCCGTTGCTATACAGCCGCTGCGGTCAGTGAATGCCTCATCATTAACTGTGACGGATTCATCGCGAAGCCAGAAATGACATTCGAAAACACACGTCTAGCTGCTAATTGCCCAAATCACGCGACGTTGACAGGTGTGTATTTTTTTCTCTTTTTTTTTCAGCTCTGTCGCGAAAGCGATATGCGCGTGCTGTTCCGAGCGGTTCATTAAGTTGGTTGGCCCCCTCCCCCCCCCCTCCCTTACCAATATCTATCTATCTATCTATCTATCTATCTATCTATCTATCTATCTATCTATCTATCTATCTGTCTGTCTGTCTGTCTGTCTGTCTGTCTGTCCAGTTCCATTCCATATCGTTCTATTTTGTTAAATGCTATCGATTGAAATCCGCACTGCCATGCTGCGTTCTGCCATTAGGCCTGAACGCCTTCGGAACAGGCATATGCATGTACTAACGCTCATTCCATGCAACACCACGGAGCGCAAGACGAGTGCAGAGCAGCCCCGGCACACTGAGTGCGCTATTAGTAAAGCTACAAACGACGGCCTCGTCGGGGTGTCTGCACGACGCACTTGACCTTAATTGGTTGCGCCACGCGGTCGACGCCGCTTGTGTTACGCGCACCCTCCTTTTTTTTTTCTTTTGCCCCGTATCTCATTTCCCTTTCTCGTTTCGTTCACCGCCGACGTCTTTTCACGACTTTCTTTGCATCTGGAGAGATGAGAGAGAGAGAGAGAGAGCTAAGGAGGTTGACCCGACGTCCTGCGAAGTCTCTGTTCGTCATAGTGGTGTTTGATTCTGTTTGTATGTGTACGATATCTTCGAACGAGTTGTTCTCGCCCGTCGGTAAAGAAGGGGAAAAGAAAAGGGAAGAAAGGCACTGAACGTCGAAAGGAGGAAAGGGATATGGAGCCGAGCCCCTGATTGCGAGAGAATGCCACCGCGCCCATCATCCTGCACGCGGGGCTGTGTGAGCGGGGAGGCCGGACACGACCCACAGCTTGGCCGCCGATCTCGGGCACGGCTCGTCGTCGGCGTCGTCTTAATCTTCGTCGTCCTTCGGCTTGCCGCGAGCGCGTGAAAGAAAGAAAGAAAGAACGGTGACAGCCGGGGCTCACTGAACACCCCGCTCGGCAAGATGACAGGCGACAGTGAAAACAGCGAGAGAGGGAGAAAGGAGAGAGAGGGAGTTTTGTGGGGATACGGGGAGGGAGTCAGGGCCGCCGTTTCTTTTTCTTTTATTGGGGAGGGGGGAATCGAAGGAGGAAGGAAGGAAATAAAGGGATGAAAGTTGGACGACGACGAAAGCGAGAGGGAAGCGGGTCAGAGAGGAAGCCGCGCGGACTGTTCTCGACGCCGCTGCCGGCTGGAACCCGGGGCCACCATGGCTGATGTACTATACTTTCTTTGCCTGACCCGATCGAAGTGGGAGGTGCCGCTCCTCATGCGCTGCTTGTGTATACGTTCCGTGGGGAGGTCGCGTATGGCGAGGAGGCTGCGGAGGAATGGATTGAGAAGTGTGTGGTAGTGCGTTTGTCAGTCTATCAGTCTATGCGTCATCGTCATCGACTGTGCGTGTGTGCACGCAGTGCACACGATCGCGGACTTGTTAACGTATAAACGCACTGCATTCGAGATCTGAAAACGGAGGCACCGCGTTGACCGCGTCATGTGCGAATTCTCTCCGAGGCCTACTTGAGGGTTGACACTCCGTTTCATTCACTGCAGGCGAAAACTCGGACTTTGTCCTCGCCGCCATTCCTCAGTTGGCCAGAATTCTTAGCGTTTGTATACACACGTTGGCGTCCCTATGGCTTTGATCTTATCGGATGGATCTGACGCCCTCGCTGTTAACGTATGTGCACCTGGTTTCACAGTCGCTTCAGCGTGTGTCGGTATGTGCGCCAGTGGTTCACACATGCAAGTATACGCATATGCCGCATACGCTGCAGGAATATGCGTTGTGTTATACCGTAGCCTCTTATAAGCAGGCTACGGTATAACACAGCGAGTATAACCATAGCCTCCTTAGGAGGCTATGGTTATACTCGGCTGGCCATTTCTCGATCGCTATGTTGGCGTGCTAAAATGTCGTGTAAGACGGCAGTTATAAACTTTAAGGTGCGTCTAAAGTTGGTAAAATGACATTAGGAAACTTCTGCTAACTTGTCTGACCCAATTACGTTCGTAGCGCGTCTTTATCTTCAAAGATGTACTGCGTGACCTTGTCTACTACTGCAGCTTCGAGAGAGCTCCGAAGCGGCAACTTGAGTGTCCCATTAGTTCGATTGTGCACTGCTCGAGCGCGCCCGTTCGTTTTATCGCTTACGTTAAACTGGTGAATTTTGTCGGTCCATCTGTCGATATCTCTACTGCAGAAGAAGCAACACGGGAGCAATATGGTATAGACGTTGTGTAATGGGCTCGGGGTTAATTGTGTATGCCCGGAGTTCCCGTACACTAGAGCATACGAAGTTCTTGCATTGCGGCTTCATCGAAGCTGTGCGTCTTGACCCGCCACGGTGGTCTAGTGGATATGGTGCTCGGCTGTTGATCCGAGGGTCGTGGGATTCGAATCCCGGCCGCGGCGGCTGCATTTCGATGGAGGCGAAATGTTGAGGCCCGTGTGCTGTGCGATGTCAGTGCACGTTAAAGAACCACAGGTGGTGGAAATTTCCGGAGCCCTCCACCACGGCGTCTCTCATAATCAGAACTGGATTTGGGACGTTAAACCCCACAAAGACAAATAACAGGTGTGCATCTTCGCCGCGGCTGGTGTAACCGAAACGGCAACAGGCGTTCTTAGTTTACGAGATGGAATGCCGTAAAGATTATTATTATTATTATTATTATTGTTATTATTATTATTATTGTTGTTGTTGTTGTTGTTGTTGTTGTTGTTGTTGTTGTTGTTGTTGTTGTTGTTGTTGTTGTTGTTGTTGTTGTTGTTGCATTTGAGCCTCCGCAGTGGATTACCGCGCACGTGCGTCTGGTGCCGTTTCTCCCCATACGGCTGCAAGTCTAAGCGGTAGGGTTAAAAGATGTGCGCAAAGCGTTTTGAAATCCGTGATTTTTGTTGGTATATGCGCCTGCGCTATTAAGCGAATATCTAGAGTGGGCGCTTTACCACTTTTCGAACATAGCCAGAAAGTTGTGCTCATCAGTCAAGGAGGCCCCTATGCGAACTCTCTGAGCCGGATTTTTTCACACTGCACCAGACAGTTTGCAGTTTTCAAATTAGGGCCGGAGATCGCCTGCTAGCCTTTCAAAAAGTGCCGTCACAAGAACTACCGACTACGTCGTTCAGGCCAGAACTAGTATTGGCTAATTCCTTATTCGCAGGAACATCCTCAGTAATATGCTTCATTTGTTCGTTTTGAGTTCAGCAAATGAAGATAATGTATCTATCACGAAGAACACCCAAGAGATTTAAAGGGGGACTGAAGTGAAAAGGTGAAGTGGTTTAGAATGATAACTTGATGTTTCGAGAATTCGATTGTCGTTAATTTCGCCATCTTATGTTCAGTATTAAAAGGGAAAATAATGTCAAAGTTTGTTTTGAAATTCGCGTCGGAACGTCGGCCTCATAGCGTCCAAAACTCCAATTAATTTGCTTCGTATTCCCGATTAATTTGCTCCGTCATATGTTCTGAAATTCTCTGTGTTGTCTAATATATGACTTCGTTACCGATAAGTATTTATGTGTAGGTCTTAGCAAACGCCGTCAAGTATCTGTGACGTGACGCACTTCATAGCAGCGTCGTCACCCGTGTTTTGTTCTAGCTCAACGATGTGTCATCGCTTCGCAGGATTGGTGTTTTTGGTATTGTGAAAATATAGCGTACTAATAAGAGAAAAATTCTTGTTCACCTTAGTGTCCCCCTTAAACGGGCCCTCTAACACTTTTCAAGCGCCCGTTTTTAATAGCATGTTGCGTAGACTGAAAGGCGCACAGACACATGCTGCAGAAACAACTGCGATGGGAGCCCGCATTCTGAAGGTATTAGGCTTTCGACATTAAAAATACAAGCAAAAAAATCACAGCCTATCCACGAGGTGAATGATGATGAGTGGGGGAAGCTCCGGATGTTCATCGGTAAAAACCGTGAATCTTCCGTGAATCTTGCCCAGTACATCATCAAAGACGTGACAAACACTGTGTGTCGCCATCTAGCGCTCTCCTATCACACTAGAGCACGCGGCGCTCGGACGGGCGGGCAGGCGGGCGGGCGGACGGACTCCCATACTACGCGTCATACATCTGAATGAAGCGCACACCGCAGCGCCATCACGCCATCTAGTGAGCACTTCATAAAACTACAGGTGGCTACATACTGTGTACGGAGGAGGGAACGACCCGCACCCTAAGGAGCTTCGCCCCTAAAAAATGCATCCCTCAGCTGGAGTTTCGCGTAGTCAGGTGAATGCATTTCGGTGAGGTGATCGCATTTCGCTCGCCACGTCCGACATAACGCGCAGCCAATGTAATTGGCTCTAAATGCCTACGTAGCGGAAGTTCACACAACATGTTGCCATAGTAACAAGCAACGCGGAGTCTGAACTTGCCTTGCTGTGAATTACCAGCTTTTCTGACGTTCTGACGTTCGATAAAAAAAAATCACACAAGAGGAAAACGAAGTGTTTTCCGATGTAATACCGCGACCACTTCTAATTTTACTTTTGTCCAATCATAGCGTTGCGCAGTATGTCGTTACTTCCGCCGCATATAGTTCAGGCGAGTGCCACTACGCGGTGATGCGGTCGGCAGCGACGTTGGGACTTCATTGCACGATTAAAATATTAAATAAGTTTATTTGGGTGGCTCGACATGTGCCAAAACTGTATCCGGCCGTCCGTCTACGCGACCCGCAAATAAAAAACGGTTGCAAGAAAACTGTCAGTGGGCCGCTTTAAGTCAAGCGGCGTGGTCGGTACTCCCTGTGACGTCATTTGTTGGAAAAGAAGAGCAGGCGATTACCAGCTGCATTTGACATGTAACAGCGATTTCCCTGGTGCACGCAGTGGCAATGATATTTGACTCGTACGTCCACAGGAGTCGTCTCCACGACCGGTCGGCACGGTTTTCTGACAATGTTCGAAAAACGCTGCAGGGTCCTTTTATTATAAAACGCAGTGACAAACACAAGTACACTTTGGGAAACTGGAAGAAGGAGGGGCGAAGCACTTGGGGCGATGACGTCGACAGGATGCGCAAGGCCTTTCGCAGCGGGGATATAACGCGGTGTCGCTGTTTACTTGCAGCGCGCAGACTGCAGCTGACTGTTTGTTCGCTGCGCCATATTCTCGATTTATTTTTTCCGCTTTCCGCGAGCTGTTCGCGAGACTTGGCGTGTCTCACGGAGTATAAGGAAGAACATTTATATCGGCGACGATGTGTGTCTATGTTGTATATTCGGAGGCGCGTTTGCGTCCGCTTCGCTGGACGGCCCCGCAGTTGCGTGGCAACAAAATAGCGCAGCAAAGATGCGAATAAATATTGTCGAAAGATAAGGTTGTTTTGACTTCGTAACGCTGTACGCTTGCCAACGCGAAGGCAAAAGAGGCACAGCGGATGAGAAAAAACGGTATCGAGATAGAGAGATGGAGAATGAGATTCAATTCTACTTAGCCTTTACTCGAATGAGCGATCGCAACAAGATTTAAATCTGCCATTGCGCGTTGCGTGCTGGTAGGCTGTATAGAGGACGCGTCACTGTCGACTAAGGCGATCCCTTTTCTCAAAGAATGGTTGGCTTCAGTACAAAACGGTCGAAATGTCACATGTAGCAAGGCATATACCTTCGACGTGTCCTGTGACGTTCTAACGCTTTCTTTCTTTCTTTATGTAGAAATAAATGAACGAGTCGTCGCCATTTTCTGGCGATGGCTACCCCTTTCCGCTTAAATGCTGTATACATGCATAGTAAAAAAATAATAAAACCATAAGTGGTCCGTGCTCTTCTAAAGGTGTTCGCTCGCCTGTTTCGTACAAACCGATTGAAATGTCTCAACATCAAGTACCATCCATGAATGCTGTCGTGAAACTATAGCACTACCTGTAATGAACCTACTATGACTGCGTGGTCTGTATTGTAACTCTGTTCCTTCATGGCAGGCAGGGCCGGATACAAGATTTGTACCTGGGGGAGGTCAGCTTATGGGAAGTCTGATACCTAAAGCTGGATATGGGGTGTTAACACCTCCCCCCCCCCCCCCCCCCCGAAAAAAGAAAAAAGGAAAAAACGGTGCATACGCTTTCATATGCAGAGCGGCGCATCTGACGTTACTAAAGAGGTCACTTTTTAGGGTGACAGTACGCATCCAAAGATTAAGGGGAGGCTCATCACACCTGGACCCCCCCTCTGGATCCGCCACTGATGGCAAGCCATATAAGAGGGTCGGCGTGGAAGCTCGTTCAGACGTTGTCTTTAATTTTGTACTTGTAACTGCGTAATAACGCGTAGACGTTTTGCAAGAGCAGTGACTGTTGCATTTTCTTTTATTCTAGTGGTTATGGCACTCGGCTGCAGATCCGAGGGTCGCGGGATCGAATCCCGGCCGCGGCGGCTGCACTTCGATGGAGGCGAAATGTTGAGGCCCGTGTGCTGTGCGATGTCAGTGCACGTTAAAGAACGCCAGGTGGTCGAAATTTCCGGAGACCTCCACTACGGCGTCTCTCATAATCAGAGCTGGTTTTGGGACGTTAAACCCCACAAATCAATCTTTTATTCCGACACTGTTTGAGTGCTTTATGCGGGACTGAATGTTCCAGAGGAGTAACCCCCCCCATCTCCTTTTTTTTTTTTCTGCTCAGAAACAACGGAAACGCGGACAGCTTATTTACGCAGCAGTCTGTCGACTTCGAAGTCAGTCTTCGAAGGTAACTATAAAAGCGGAGTAATATTTGTCTGCGCCCGCCTCTTGGCTTTATACTGGGGATAGTCTCTGCAGTGCGGCAAGGGCCGCGGTCGATGGCCATGTCGATAACCGGACTTCTTCTTTTTTTCGAAAGGCCTGTCCCGCGCGTATGTGTGTACACAGGCCTGCGCTTCTGACAAATTACGGCGGGACGCTTGAAACGTTTTATTATTTTTTATGTCTCCCGCGATCATTTCGCTGGCGGTCAAGTGCTACTCGATACTACGGTGCACGCACGTATACTGTACATCAACACGCGTATACAGCCAAACCGTGCACTGTGTGCTATCCTTTCGCCAGCTCCTCGCGTTCGAAGTTTCCTTTATCGCTGCGAACGGCTAGCTCTCCTCCTGCCTGGTCATTTATTGCTTAGCGTCGACAGTGCCGTCTCGCGGAGGCAAACAGTAACGGTCGAAGCGTAGCGCGTTTAATCGTTAATTATTATCGACTTACATACATCGACGCGTTGTTCACCACGGGCCTCGCTCTATTGTCCTGTACGACGCGCGCAAACGGCGTTGGGACGGAAATAAATGTCGCTCAATATGCGGGGGCGGGGCTGCGGAACAAATGCGCCGGTGTGTGTGGCAACGGCGAAGTCAATGCACGTGGCAGGAACGAAGGAAAGAAAGGAAATCAGTATGAAGCACGGACCGCTGCTTTCGCGTCTTCGCTGGTCGCCCTGGTCGCCGATCACCTTCAACGAATAACAGGCACGTCACTATGAAGCGCTGTGGCTCTGGCACGACGTCACAGAGCCGACTGCCGCAGCCAACGCCCTTGTGATATATATATATATATAAACAGAGGTGTAAAGGGCTCGTTCATTTGTTAGAAACAACTTAATGAACCAACAAACACTGAAGACTAACGTGCCTTCAGTGGGAACCGGAGGCAGCTTTGTCTTTTCATTCACTTGAATTCATTTCTACTTACACCACAATTAGGAACTTGAATAACTTCCCCTATGCTTTCCTAGGCTTCAGTGTTTGTTGGTTCATTAAGTTGTATATATATATATATATATATAGTCCTCCTTCTTTAAGTCTCTCTACATATTCTTCCCTCTTCTCTCTGTCAGCTTTCTTTCCTTCAGCTTGTTCTGTATATTGCGCACTTTCCTCCTCCTCCACCCCCTCACTTTCGCTCCGCTCCTCCCCAACCTCAGTTGTGTTTCCCATCCTCCTTTTTGTGCTCCGCACATCCCTCATCTCCCCTTCCCGTCCCCTTTCTAGGCTATACCGTAAGAGGCTATACCATACTTCTTCTTCCTCTTCTTTTTATTCAGTCATGAAAGCACAGCCGTTGGCTGGCAACATATAATGACCTGCAAAACACCCTTACTGAATACTCAGCCACGTATAATGAGAGCCACGGGTGGATGCCACTGCCATCTCCTACCATATCGGAGCCGTAGCTGAGAATGCAAGATACCCATCCAAGTGGCGAAAGTCTGAGGATTGTAGCGGCACCATCCCCGTAGACCTATAGGTTGAAATCGACATAATCAGGGACATTTTTTTGTTTTTTTCACACTGAAGTTGACAGCCGTTTCGGACACGGGCGGCCGCGGACACCATCGCCACCAGTTTCGGTCACTGTAACGATCCCGCAACACCTATACGCTGTAAAAATACAATAGAAGTGAATAAGAAGACAATTCGAAATGCATCAAGAAATGCGCGTTGTTGCACATAGTACCACATATGCATGAATACAAGAAGCATCTCCAGTGTGTACATACAAAAGAGGTTTGGGCAAAGCGCCACGTTCTTGATCTTTGGGAGTGAACGGATGGAAACATTTTTCATTGTCCTCCATGCTATTGCAGTGCTATTGCAGTGCGTGTGGTTCGAGTGGTTCTCGGAGTGTCGGCTCAGCGTCATCACCGCGGCGCTATCTCTACTGCAAATCGGGCTTCGATGATAACGCTGCATTGCACTATTGTTAGCCGCCGTCGAGAAACTTGTATTTTTTATTACTATTTTTTTGTATACCTGTCGCGTGCCTTGTCCCTCAAGCTCGAAGTAGGTGTCGTTTCAGTCTTAGCGCCTACCGCCTGATACTGTTCGCCGGTGTCTTAACAGATGTTGGCTCATCGCCGACGTGCCGATATTGACTCGGGTGGGTGTGACATTCGGAGAAAGAGGCGTTCGATTTCGCGCTGTCAAGGTGGACACGCCGCTCGCGGTACGTACACGTATTGGCCTCCTCTATGTTGTAGCGGAACGATGAATCGCGACAGGAAACCGTCTAAGCTGGTTCTGATGGTCGAGAAGTCACTGCGGTGTGTAACTTTCGTGTGTAACCTATGGCGCATCACCTCGTATCGTCTGTGAATAGCGAAGGCGCACGAAATGCCAGTAACCGCAGCGCGGAATTGTGTGGCTAGAGACTGCGTCTTGTTCAGCATGGCAATCATACTGAACAAGATGTGTGCCAACAATCGCGCCAGAAAACGTGTAGTAAAGCGCTGTCACTCGTGGGCGTTCGCATGAACCCTCTCTAAAACCACCATGGAGAAATTGCCTTCATGGGCTCTTCCTTTCTTTCTTGTAATACCTTCATCTTCTAGAAAGAAAAAGAACTTCGGAGCTTATTGTGAACATCGTTACGGCGCTCTGCGCGTATTACATGTTTCTCTTGTCTTTTCTACATGATATAAGACCAACTGTTTGCTGCAAGAAAAGTCGACAGGAATATTGTTTGGAGAGTACTTACTCAGTGCACTTTAGGTGAGCTGCTTCAAGACGTGATTTTTTTTTTTTTTTTCTGACTGAAAGCAGGGGGTACTGAAATTGCGGACGACGAAAACCTCCGATTTTTCGCTTCCGCCGCCGTACGCGGCAAGAAAAATCGGTGAGTTATAGAGAAGTGGGGTACGGTCGTGGCTTATTCTATTCAACGTGTACGCACCTGACCTCGACCAGACCTTCGCGAAGGATCAAGCTATGCCAGATGAAGCCTTTGAAGTGACCGGGGCCTCTAGTTCTGTAGCATCGATAGGGTGCCTCCCGCGGCGTCTGTCTCCGCTTTGCGTCAACGCCTCGGCTACGAATAGCAAACGCGTATAAGCAGCAGATGCGGCTTCTAAAGCGAGTCTCTAAACCAGAATGAGATCGCTTCAATAGAACTAAGGTCGTCGTGGCTTGCTTCTTGGTGATTTCATAAGAACTTAGACGGCCTAGAAGGCAGCACCTCTGTTCACGTGCCCAAAAGTTGTACGGCGGACGAGGGAGATGGAAAGCCACCGGAACACTTTGTAACACAATGGGTAATGGCGCACTTAAAGGGGACACTACAGTTAAAAAAATAATAAACGCAACGATAAACGCAAGAAGAAAAAACAAGTGGCGACGCCGCTGGGAGGTTCTCGCACTAAACACGTGACGTCATACATCTTAAACGGCATCTACTAAAGCCTTCTGTATTTGTTAATCGGTAAAAGAGTTACACATTGCGTTCTAAAGTGGTCAGAGACTCAAGCTGGCATGTTTCAAATCATTTCACTGAGCCTGTGTGGCCAGAATACGACAAAAAGAGAGGATGGAGTTCGTGACGTCATCTCCTCAAAGTTTCGGCGCGGAATTCAAAAATGAAGCTTCGGCATTGATTTTTCTCTGCTATATTGAGCACAAAATGGCGAAATTAACGACGATATAGAGTTCGCGTGAAAAACTAAATGATCAGTCTAAACCACTCTGATAATCCGCTTTAGTGTCCCTTTAATTTCTCTGCGGTGCAGCAGTCTCGAGCTTTGCCTTTGCAACTGTAACATATTTGCGATGTCCAGCTAGGAAACAGCGACTGCCGCTTGTGGTCCTTTCTTTGGTTGTTGTTGTTGTTGTTGTTGTTGTTGTTGTTGTTGTTGTTGTTGTTGTTGTTGTTGTTGTTGTTGTTGTTGTTGTTGTTGTCGTCGTCGTCGTCGCCGTCGTCGCCGTCGTTTTGGGGCCCTAAACTAAGTGCCCATACCACAATATCTGAACGATTGATGAAGGTTGTTTCTCTCTCGCCTGCCGTTGCCAAATCGCAATGTACGTTCGCTTGGAAGGACACTAGAGGATGCTATTAAATTAGGCTATGTTTGTCTGCCTCCCGCTTGAAACAAGAAAAGAACGGCGTTCTCAGAATAATGGCAGCCCAAAATCTCATAACGAAAGCGAAACACAACGGGCCAAGCCGTCCTAAGTTACCGCGACAGCTTTCCACGACAGCACGAATTGCGAGACAATGTACCTAGGAAATTTCCATATTTCTCTCTCTCTCTTTTTCCAGCTGCGAAAGACGAGAAAACTGAATGTAGTTTAAATCTGTGCTGTCGCACACTGTACGTACATGCAAGCGTACATCGATGCTTACGCGAAGTTTAAAGCAAAGTATTTGTGTCCTCATTTTGTTCGCCAGTGATCGGCTCTCTTTTCGTCAAGTGAAAGAATCAATATGTCGTTATCGTAACATCGGAAGTAAGGGGCTTCAAATGTTCGACAATTTTGAATATCGAACGAAATGTATAGTGTCGTCGAACTACCGTTGTTCGTTGTCGTAATACCGAATATTGTTCGAGCAGTTAACGAATATTTCAAAATGTGGACTTTTTTCAAGAGCGAAATTTTGTCAACTATTTCAAAACAACGAATATTTCAGAATGTCAATTTCATAGTTGCAAGCATAGGCGTTAAATATGAGAGCCCATGTACTGAAGTAGGCTATACTTCAATCGTGGAGTGTGATATCCGGTAATCATTGGTGCATCATCACTAAAAATAGATCGCAACACCATCAGCGTCGTCATCAGCAGAATTAAAGTATATGTACACATAGGCTTCTGACCCGATTCTCGCTATGCAGTTTGAATGGACTGTCTACCATCCGTCGTCGATCTCCTTTTTTTTATCGGAATAGAAAACGCACTCTTCGAAGTGTCGAAGCTTGCAGCGGTTTCGCTGGGAAGCCAGCGGAAGTCTTTAAAACGGAATCTTTCTGTCTTCGTAGTCACGCCTTCTGTATGTGAAGGGACGCCGGCAACACTGGTTACTTATAGTGAATTCCACTGGCGGATCTGGAGCGGTGTGCCGAATCCACGACGGAGCAACAAAATCCGTCGCGGAGTGACCCGATCCCCATCGGCCAGCGAAAAATAAACTCGCTCTGGCAGGGATTACAGCGGAAGTTGTCGCATGTATCCGGTTGCCCTTGTTGCCAGCGTTGCGTTGGACTACGTTAGACCTCGCACAAAAGTATGCACACCTCTTTCTCCGAGTACGCGTGTACTACTACTTCGACGTAGCCGAGCGTTTTGGGGCGTTTGCACGGGGACTCTGGAAACAGCTCCGTAAATAACGTTTCGTACAGCACGTACGACTCTTCGCTTCTGCTGCTGCTTTCCAACGTAGAACTTGCTGTTCCTCAGAGCGAGGAGCAGTTTCCTGTAGGGTCGAACGACGCCATTCCAAAATATGTAAACAAACGCCCATGGTTATCAGACAGCGCCTAAAAAAGAAGAAAAAAACGCTGCAAAAAATTCGCCGTGCTCGGCTGATCCGGAAATGACGACACCGTATAGCTGGAGTTCCGGCAGAATCCGGCTCTACGAGACGGATCAACGCGGAGCAAGTTGCCCCAAATCGCCCAGTGGAACATGCGAACTTGCTCGGGATCCGCCAGTGGAATTCAAATTCTCGGCCGCAGATCAAGAAAACTTGCTCCAGATCCGCCAGTGGAATTCACTATTAGTTTCTGCAATAATAATTTGGACATAGAAGTTACTATCCGTCGTGAAAGAACGCTGCCAGATGTGTGTCGAACGTAATCGTAATATTTTTTTTTTTTGCTTTTAAACAGAATAATTGAACCTGAATGCATGGATGTTTCTTGGCTTTTAGTTGCACTTGAAGATTGACACTATAATCACCCGTAATGGGGCACCGATAATTTTGTTCACGACGTTCAGGGTCAAGTTTTAAAAAAAAAAGAAAAAAAAAACTGTTACTCCTATTTTTGCGGGATCCAAGCGTACACGTTTCCTTCAAAGTAAAGAACGGTCTTCTTATCTTCACCACGTCCGAAGAAAATTTTTCGAGCGGCAGACAGCGCCGCCACGGTGGTCTAGTGGCTATGGTACTCGGCTGCTGATCCGAGGGTCGCGGGATCCAATCCCGGCCGCGGCGGCTGCATTTCGGTGGGGACAAGATGCTTGAGGCCCGTGTGCTGTACGATGTCGTGCACCTTAAAGAACCCCGGGCGGTCAACATTTCCGGAGCCCTCCACTACGGCGTCTCTCATAATCAGAGCTGGTTTTAGGACGTAATACGCCAAGAAATCAATCAATCGAGCGTCAGACAGTCCCTTTATAAATTTGATTATTGTTCTTGTTTAGCGTCCCCTTAAAACATACAGTATTGCGGCGTGGCTTATCTTTATTCACAATATCGTATCGGGCCTATTTACATATAAGGAACACGAAAACGCGTGCCTTTTTTTTTTGTTGTTGTTGTTGTTGTTGTTCGGCCACAGTCCACACATGCGGTCAGCGAAAACGCATTCCTGCAGCTTTCGTCGCCCTTGCTTCGCAGGGGCGTTGCGAAGCGCTCTCGCGATATCACCTCGCAGCGCGTATATGCGGGCGAGGCTGAAATATGCCATGTCGGCTGTTTTGCGTGGAACAAAAGGTTTACGGCAGCCTGTCGTGATATGGTTCTTGCGTGATCGCAGTGCAGCCGCTAGTTACGAGCGGCTTATCTTATATATTCTACATCGCCCACGCTTTTCAGGCCTCGCTTTCCAGTCGCTCGAGGCCTGACTTGAATAAAAGTCAGGCCTCGTCTGACTTTCATTCAAGTACGCGGTTCTTCAACCTCTACGCTATGGAGTATACAAGTCTCTCCGTGATGCGTTGTGCCTACTTTTCTGTCGTCATCGTCGCTGCAATTTTGTTCCGTCTTATTCCGGCGCAAGGTGCACGCATCTTCAGTAGACGCGCCCTCTACGCCATTGTTTATTATTTATGCAGACATTTTTGTGTGTGTGTCTCCACTACTAATTGCAATTATGCTATAACCTGACACACGCAGTTTGCATGTTTCGCAAAAGAAGCGTAAGAACTCGCTCTTCTGAATTAACTTAAGCGCCGAGTTAAATGACTATATGCTCGTGTAATCCGCATTATACGGTTAGAATATTTCTGGGGTTTTAGGTCCCAAAACCACGACGTGACTATGAGAGACGCCGTATAGCGGAAGGCTTTGGAAATTTCGCCCATCTGGGGTTCTTGAACGTGCGTTGAAATTGCACAATATACCCGGGCCTCAACATTTCGCTTCGATTTCGCGGACGGGATTCGATCCGCCGACCTTCGGATCAGCAGCCGAGTGCAGTCATATCCGCTAAGCCACCGCGGCGGGGCTAGATTCATGAGGTTGTGTCTGACAAAGAAACGAGCCCTTGATCCTTTCCCATTTCGTTACAGCATTCTTTCTTTATTTTTTCATCTTCTTCTGTTCCCATGATCGATTAAGAGCGATATCGAGCGACGCATTTAGAGGATGTCATATACTGCGCTCACGCGAAAGCGACTTTACAGCATTTACGACATTTATTGAATTTCAGTGCGACTACACTTTTCGGCCGTGATGACGTGCCTTTTTTTTTTCTCCTTTAATGTATAGTGGTCGGCGTGGCTTTCGGTCGTGGCCTCGCAGACAGCGGCGGTGAAAGGGGAGGGGCGGTGTTCGTGCAGCGTCCGCGCGGCGCGTTTATTGAACGCATGCACTGTTGATCGATCGGCGTGCAGAGCGACCACGGTCAATCGGTGGTTTTTCCTTTGGAGTTCTGGTCACCCTCCGGCGCCAAGTAGCTGGAAGCCCCGGATGTCGAGAACGCGCCGCCCCAGAAAGTCTCTAGGTATATGGATGCATGCGGGAGAGAGTGCTGTGAAGGTTGCGACATTGTATTGCTTGACTGAAGGAGTCCGCCGCGGTGGTGTAGTGGTTATGGTACTCGACTACTCCCAAAAAAACCCCGGTTCGATCCTGGCCTCGGCGGTCGCATTTTCGATGGAGGCGAAAATGCCAGAGGCCCGTGTACTGTGCGTTGTCAGCGCACGATTGAAGAACCGCATTGGTCAAAATTTTTCGGAGCCCTCCACTACGGTTTTTCTTACTTTTCTGTCTCTTTCAGTCCCTTTCCCCCTATCCCCACGGTCGCTTATTATGGTTGTGCCGCCGACACCAGTTGTTGCGATCGCCTTCCGTTGCCACCAGTCGCCCTCTTCGGGGACAACATGCCAGTGAGGATCGAGGCCGAGAGAAACGATTAAGACTTGCGTTTATTCACATATTTACACAGAGCTTGCTTCTGCAAGACTCCACTCGTCAGAGTGTTCTCTAGGGTTCTCAGGGCGCTCTCTTCTTCCTTGGTCCCGCGCTTTTTGTCTCCCGGGCTCTTCTCCCATTGGCTCCTGGGCGAGGAAGGAGGGAGAGGATGGGACGTGTCCAAAACGTCCTTGACCCGCCCATGGCTGTGGTCACTGAAGGTCCCGGGGGACGATACCGCAGCCGAACACATCACGCGGCCAGCACCAACGTAATCACTCGTACGCGTGCGGAGACATTCCTACCCGGTAAAAGTTTGTGTGGTCCGATAAGGTGGGCACTCAACCACTTCAAGATGTGCCGCACGGCGGGGGTCTCCTCTTCGGCCTGAAGGACAAACGTACAGGTTCGGTCTCGAACAAAGGACCACCCCCTTAGGCTCTGGAACGGGCGTTCTTCCCGACACCACCGCGGCGCCTCGGCTGAACGCAGATGTTTCTTATCTGCGCTGACGCGGAACTCAGGCCAAACGAGTCGGCGACTTTAACCTTCGGGCTCGTTCCGCACGCCAAACGTAACACGCTCAGCCCTGCTTCCGACATGGGTTGCAGAAATTGGCGTCATTTCCTTAGCCGAACCACAATCAGTCAAGGACGCGGGTTCGATTCCGGGCCTCGATGGCCGAATTTTGACGTGGGCAAACGCAAAAAAAAAAAAAAGAAGAAGAAGAAGATAAGATACCAGTGTGTTTTGGCTTAGGTACACTTTAAAGAACTCCGAGTGGTCAAAATTAAACCGGGGTCCTCCACTATACGGCGTGCCTCGTCACCGTATCGTGGGCTGTATCGTAAAACCCCAGCGGTCATTAAGGTTAGGTGCGCAGATAGCATGTTCATTCGCCAGCCCCTGCCACGGTGGTCTATAGTGGCTGTGGCACTCGGCTGCTGATCCGAAGGTCACGGGATCGAATCCCGGCCGCGGCGGCTGCATTCCGATGGAGGCGAAATGTTGGGGCTCGTGTATACCGTGCGATGTCAGTGCACGTTAAAGAACCCCCAGGTGGTCGAAATTTCCGGAGCACCTCCACTACGGCGTCTCTCATAATCAGAGCTGGTTTTGGGATGTAAAACCCCAGAAAAATCATGTGTATTCGCGAGGCATATAATCATAATTGCGGCAATGGGAGTATATGGTTTGGTGGGCATATATAAAGAATTTACTAATTATCGTGGTTCTGGGACGTAAGACTCCAGAAACCAATCAGGATTTACCAGTGAACTCTGGTATGTTGTGAACACATGTGTGAAACAGTTATACAAGCTGCGCGAAGAAAAAGAGCACCCGACATGACGCGATGTCTTTCTCGCAGTAGCGTTCCACTTCCGAAAAACAATGGCTGTGTTCTCGGTTCCCAATACCGGCATGCGCATTTCGACTGGGGCGTAAGAGTGCAGAAATGATTCGGCGCGTGCTTATGGCATACACGGTAACGGGCTCTCGTAAGCTTCGAAGTCAGCCCGGAGCTGCACCCGTCCTGCTTTTTTTAGGACGGTAAACATCTTATTTTAATGATTAAAAAATATTCAAGCCAGTTCCACGCTGTGAAAACTGTGTGAACAGCGAGGGAGGGAAAAAAGACAAGCAGGTGGGCTCAGAAGAGCGGACCTGCACTGGCCCCACTGCTACATGATGATTGTGGTTCGGTTAAGGAAAGGACGCTTATTTCTTCAGCCCATGTGGGGAGCACGGCTAAGCGTCCGTGGGGGTAGGGGAAAGGGAGTGAAAGAGATAGAAAGGAGAGAAAAGCCGTAGTGGAAGGCTCCGGAAATTTTGACCACGGGGGGGGGGGGGGGGGGGTTTAACGTGCACTGACAACGCACAGTACACGGGCCTCTGGCATTTTCGCCTCCATCGAAAATGCGGCCGCCGCGGCCGGGATCGAACCCGCGTTTTTTGGGTGGCACCCGAGCACCGTAACGACTGCACCACCGCGGCGGACAATGTGTTACATGACACCGACAGGGATAGTGACAGTGAACTTGACACCCTTGCCCCCGATCCGCTGTTCACTCAGATTTCATGGGCATGAAACAGGCTTTAGTTCTTCCTCTCTTCTTTCTTTTGGTCAACCTAAATTCGTGCATAAGTTGGCTCCGTAAAAGCTGCGGAACGTTTAGTCCAAGCAAGGGTTTTTAAATGGAACTGTCGAAGAAAAGCACCGTTTTAGACGGTCGTCGAGTGTCGTTCTACCAACTGCTTGCACCGTGACGTCCTTGTACCCGACAGGCGCAGTCGCAGTCATGCGTTTGCTGCAGGCTGCCTTTGAGCGAGAAGTGGCGTGTGTGTATGCGTGTCAGCCTTCCGCGTATTTTTGCAATCCGAAGGCTACCAGTATGGATTGCGTATCGACGTGTTAGGCGTTACCCTTGCATATGCAAAGGCGGCTTTAGCACGTGCCCATCATCCGCTCCCGAATAGCCCCGAATAGTCCTGTTGCTGTGGTGGCAATACCGCTGTGGACGTGTTCACTGTTTTGACTATACGTTGATGTATTGGAACATGGAGCACCGGGGAAAGAAATTTACGAGCAATAAATAGGATTTTTCCAGTTTGCTATCTATCTATCTATCTATCTATCTATCTATCTATCTATCTATCTATCTATCTATATGTCTGTCTGTCTGTCTGTCTGTCTGTCTGTCTGTCTGTCTGTCTGTCTGTCTGTCTGTCACATATGCATAATATCTCTCTCTCGCTCGCTCTCTCTCCCTCTGTGCGTGCGTGCGACCTTAGCCAAAGTTGCTGTCGTCAAAGCGGGCTTCTCTTCATTGAGAGCTTCTGTGAGGAGAAGCCCACTTTCTGCTAGCTTTTGCTCGCACGCGACAGCGCACGTGCAGAATTATGTATTGGCACGCTTGAGTTTTCAGGTTCCCGCGACCATAGTGAGCGCTGTTATTGCTAAGTGCGGCACATCATGGCGAGTTATACCCGGGCACACCCTATTACGGCGCGGGCGCTCAAGATAAGAGTGTGCCAGTAGGGTGTCAGGTATATAACCAGGGTATGGCGCTACAATGTGCTACGATGTACCGGATATTTTATGACGAACCGATAGAGCTCTTGTTTTGCAATTACGGGCCTTCAAATATCCGCTTTATTAGTCGCTACCGGCGCTTGTATCAAGAGAGCGTGAAAGGCTGTCAGCAGTGACATGTCTCAAAGCGCGGAAGTGAACTCCGAAATGCCATTGCCGCACCCCACGTGGATGCGTACGTTCACGTCGTCTTTCCTTTCACGAATACACAACCACTAGTCGCGTGCCGTTCTTGTTGTTGTTTCATGTCATCTCTCTTCCTCTGTCTCTTTGCGTTCGCAGAGAACGTGCTTTTGTATAGTTGAGAAATTGTGATTTCATTTCATTTCATTTTTTTTTTCATTTTATTATACTGTCAGCCTGATTGGGCTATAACAGGGGTAGAAAAATAAACAATAGAAACGTACATATTGGGAAATAAGGACTCCTATACAATAATCTATATTAAACATGTAACAGTGATTGTAAAAGGATAGCCACAGAACACTACTCAGAAGCACAAGCATAAACGTCGGTATACCTAGGCTGATATACGGCAGTATACTTAGGGTTGTAAGTTTTCGGGTAAAACTCGATCTCAACCGGTTCTTGCACCCCGAAAGCGTTACAAGAAAACCGGGTTAAATCTGATTTCTTCCCGAATTCCAATACCCCGTACCAATCTGTCTTTTAATCTGCATGAAGTTTCCGGCGCTCACGCGCTATAGCTATACCCAGCTCGGCAGCAACACAGTTGTATCCTGCTGGAGTATAAGTGAACTTCAGTGACGGTAAAGTTCATTTCACAAGCTGCGTTCTGTACTGTGGACAATACACGTCTGTCATTTGTAAACTTAAGCATGTAAATAAAACCCGACTCCCCCCCCCCCCCTCTCGAATTTTATAATCATCCTCAACAAAAAAGCCGAATTCTCCCTGATTAACACATTGGAAAAAAAAATAAAACCCGACTTTTACCCCCAATTAGAGGGTGCTATATATATATATATATATATATATATATATATATATATAGAGAGAGAGAGAGAGAGAGAGAGAGAGAGAGAGAATGCTAAGATTCTAGAACGAACAATCCTAGTGTACTGATATATATTTGAGCGCAAAAAGAAAGAGAAAAGACAAGACAAAGGAAGACAGGGCTCGTCGTTGTGTCCCGTCGTTGTTTTTTTTTTTTTTTTCCCGCGCTCAGTTTTATTTAAGCTTCTGAACCAACTTGCCCAGCAAAGCATCTTGTTAAGCCTATTTGGCTATGTTCGGTATAAAACGGATCATTGCCATAGGAACGGACGTTTCGGGTGCAACGCACTTTCCGATATACTTCTATTCGGGCTTCTACGTACCATCCTCCTCCCCCTTTCCCCCCCCCCCCCCAACTCCCCCTTGCTTCTCTACGCAACTTTTTGCGTTTTCTTCACTCATTTCATCTCGGACACAGACTCGCACGGTCCTGTAACTCGTCTCGGCCGTTTGCCTCTCTCTTCGGATGTTGTGCCGTCTCATTAAACCGAGTCGTCCGGAAAGAAGAAAGAAAAACAACAAAAACAAAACGCCAACAAACCGCTCAAGTCGCGTGGTCCCGCTAGACAAGTACAAAAAACATTGCACAATCGCCGCTGTCCGTTCAGGCTCGTGTGAGAGACACTGCTGTTTTCCTTTCCCTCGGAAAAGCAACGCGGTGCTGCCTCATTACACTAACAGTGACTCCCCCTTCCCGCGCTCGGGGCACCCACATATACAATGTACTACATGCTTCTTCCTCTGCGCGGCGTGCGCTTTATAGGTTGCGTGCGTGTGGTCGCGTCCTTTGTCAACGTCCGTGTTCGGAAATATCTTTTAGCGCGAGCGAGCTGTCGCAGACGCCTATACGTCTGCAGTAGTACTAGTAAGGTCTCGTGCGTTTTGTGCTAGTAAAGTCGCGTGCGTTTTATGCGTTGACCGGTCGGTTGTACGTGCATACCCGCGGTTATATCGCCGCGTGGAAACCATAATGGGCATCCCGCACGAAAGGAAATGTTGATTCCCCTGTGGCACATGACCTCCCCCGTTTGTTTCTCTTTTTCTTTCGGAATCACATTGACGATCTTGTTTACCAGCTCTGAGTTCTGCGTATGGTGCTTGTAAGCGTTATTGAAAAGCACGAGAAAAGAAACATGGTTCGCTTATGACGATTTGGTCCTTTTGGGGGGTGGGGGAGGAGAGGGGCCTGGAGGCGGGGAGAGGTGGGAAAGGGGTCGGGGCGGCTATGTGAATGGACAAGAGCGGGATTAGAAAACGAAGCGACAGTGTTTGCTTCGCGGAACATCCTTTTTTTTTTTTTCGGTTGCTCGTAGTGGTTCGACCCATCCATTTACACGCCTCAGAAAACACACTCCCTGCGCAAATACGTGCCGGTCATCAAACGGAAACCGTGATGTTTTTTTTTTGTCTTTGTTTTATCCGATTGGCTAAAGAAGGAGTGACAGAGAGAGAAACTGACTGGCCGAGATATGGCCGACTGCGCTCGCTTAATTGCTGTTTTCTTTATTCTTTAAAACTATTTCTCGTGGACTCATTAAACGCGCGTTGTTGCAATTGATTCGTTCGCAGTATTGGTAAGCTTCACGTATTAGTTGAATGTTTACTTGGAAAGAGTTCAGAACTACACGTCCGAGCGTGCTCAAGCGGTGGTCATACAGTGTGGCGATTGAGATGTTGCGACATTGTTAAAAAGAAAAACTAAGGGAGGAAACACCGCTTCAGTTTGGATTGAAGGGTATATTACTCTTTCGAAACGGGCATTTGTTCATTCCTGTTGCGAAGAAGGCTGCATTGACAGCAGAGAAATGAAGGCCGCGTTTTCATAATTAATGTTGTTTGGGAGCGCTCTGAGAACTTTCTCGGAATCGAATACACCATTGGGAAACAAGCGGCAGACCAAAGTGCTTGTTTCTCTTTCTTTTTCATTAAAAACGAGGGCGGTTTGAAATACAAATGTTCAAATGCAGATCGAAGTTCGCGTATTGGATTTTTTACCGATAAAGTTTTAACGAATGAAGCAAACTTTTGGAGCGAGAGAGAGGGAAGGGGGCAGGGAGGACGATTGGGCGCCTCTTACAGTAACAAGACCGTTATCGCGTCTAGGACAACTACTTATAATAATAATTTGTGGGTTTTTACGTCACAAAACCACGATGTGATTGTGAAAGGCGTGCTTCGGAAGCTTCGACCACCTGGTGTTTTTTTAACGTGCACCCACATAGCACTGGCCCCAACGTTTCGCCTCCGTCAAAATGCTGAAGACAAGGATTTTTCTTGAAGACTTAACTACTCTCGTGATCGGCCTTAAAAGAGATGTGCCTTAAGTGGGTTCTGCTGTCAAATGTGTGGCTGGGACCGTATTCTGAAGTGCGCCGCCAAAGGCGATAGTATCGCTGCTGACGCAATTGTGTCGCAATTGCTGGCTACTGTGGTGTGATTGGCTGGTTGGACAAAGCTTCCGGTTTGTCCAACCAGCCAATCACACCGCAGGAGCCAGCATTGGCGGCACAATTACGTCTCTGGTTCGTCTAACTAGCCAATCATACCGCAGGAGCCAGCAAAGGCGACAGAATTAATTACGTCACCAGCGATACTATTTGGCGACACATTTCAGAATACGGCTCCTGGCCATTGATGACAGAGAAATAGCCTTTCAGTGGCCCTTTAGGCTTCTCTCCCCCTTGCCCCCTTCTCTCTCTCTCTTCTTTTTTTTTTTGGCTTTTTTTCTGGGGAGGGGGGGTGTTCAGGTTTAGGAACACGCACGCCTATCGCGAATTCGGTCGCCTAAAAGCGGAAAGTTTAAGCCCTGTATACAAACAGAAACGTATAGCAGCGTGGTCCTCAAGGGCGATGGAGACGAAATGTAAGAACAACCATGTTGTTTTTGCGTTTCGGCCCCATAGAAATGCGCTCGCTGTGGCGGCGGGTAATCGAACCCGCGACCTCGGGCCCATCAGCGTCACACTTTAGCTGCAGAGCTGCTCCTTGGCAAGTCAGCTCGTTCATGTCGTACTTTTTTTTTAGCAGAACAGCGCTTGTCGTGGGAGTAGAAACGAAAGAATTGGGCCGCCATCTTGCCCTGCGTGCGTAAATTCCCTACGTAGCTGTATCAAACAGCACACATGCTGATGGGGAGGGGGAGGGGGTGGCGTGTGTTTTTTTTTTTTTTTGGAGGCGCAGTTATCATCCATTACGTGGTTTGCACTTCACACGGGGGCTTAGAATGACTTCAAAAGGCCCTTTCGAAAGCCAGATGCAACCTAATATTTATCGAGAACTCGTAGGAGGGTGTTCCCATTGTTCACAGTCGACATATCATCCACTATGCGGTTTTGATGCTTGTTTTGTAGGGTTTTTTTCTTATTGGAACGAATACTGAGGTCTGTGCTGTATGCCCGATTGCAAAGAAAGATATGCCGTTTGCCTTCACTTGTTAGCCTGGCGTTTTGTGTTTACGCCACAAAAATTTTCGGCTAATAAGATGTGTACAGCTTCGCTGTAAAAAACGGCAGACCGCGTCTGAACTCGCCTAATAAAAGTCGAAGGCGTCGCCCACTGAAGTTTGCCCAAGCCATTTTTAACCTGGTGCTGAGACAGACAGTGTCTCGTGCACGTCATCTTTAATGCGCGTCACACATGCACGCATTCGTTCTTGCGGACTATCTATAGGTACCATTTACAGGCGCTCGCTCCACCTTACTTCCGGTCAGGAGACGCATCAGCCGCCGGAAGTCTTTCCTGCGCAAGACAGGGCAGTGTAACTGATCCACGCTGTTCAGTGTGTCGCATACACCGAGGGACAGGGAAATCACGGCATTGCCGTGACTTGCAGTGCGTCGGCATATATGTACAAGGTCGTCCACTCTTAGGGTGAACACGGCGCAGCGTGGCTGCCTTCTTTAGAACGCCAGCGCTCGCGATCGGACGGCGCATCGACGCTAATATAGTGCAGGCGTAGAGGGGCTTGGATCACTCTGTGCGCCTGCACATTATTAGCTTCGATGCGTGCCCACGTCGCAAGCACTGGCGTTCCAAAAAGGGAGCCACGTTCCGTCGTGTTCACCCTAAGAGTGGACGACCCTGTACATGTATATCGTAGAGCGGGCGCGATGTCGCGTGACAGTACAGTTCGGGATGTCGTCTGTCTGCTTTTCTTATGTGGGTGCGCACGCGTTGGACAGCAGTTTATTGGCCTAGTGTCGTCCCTGTGCGTATACGCTTATCCTCCTAGCCGCACGAAACGCTCCTCCTTCGAGTCTCTGTATTAAAAAAATTAAAAGAAGGGGGGGGGGGGGGGGCTTCACGTTTACGCTTTGCTGTTATGTGACGAAACTTCGTAGCTTTTCACGAGAGTGGGTAGAGGTAGAAATGATAATGAGCGAATGGGGAGGGAGGAGGCTATTGACGCTTGTTTTAACGCGACAGTGCTAAGGGGCATAGTGTCCAAGAAAAGTCTAGTGTCGGCGTCCATGGCGGAAATAATTCCGAGTTATGGCCGCGTTTCCCGAAGCACCCGACAGAAGTGGAGAAAAGTTCGGAATTTCTCAAAGTAAAATCCGTCCGGAAAATGGTAAACTTCTTAACAGCTGCGCACTTGGTAGCTCGAACTGTAATGTTAATGTACGAGAAAGCGTAATTTTGTTGCGAGGAGGTATGTGCGAGCGGGGGCCCAATGACGCGTTCGCTCTCAAAGGTGAAGGTTAAAGGGATGCACTGAAGAGTAACGACGCATCAGTTGAGACTGCGATGTCAGCGCACGTTAAAGAACCCCAGGTGGTCGAAATTTCTGTAAACCTCCACTACGGCGTCTCTCATAATCAGAGCTGGTTTTGGGACGTTAAACCCCACAAATCAATCAGTCATCATCAGTTGAGACCGATATATTATTATCTGAGGACTCTATTGTTGACTTCGCGACCATCGATTCATTATTAGAAGAGAAAACGAAGGTGAATGTTTCACTTGAATTTCGCGTGGAAGCTACGCAACCGAACGTAAGCGTGACGTCTCGGATTTCACTGTATTTTCTTCGCATTTCGGCCACATTGGCTCAATTAAATTTGGTGATACTCGCTACCTTAAGTCTCTGCTTCCCCTACAACACAACGCGTTTCATTTTTAGCGTAAAAGGCGCCTTCAAAAATATGTGACGCCACGTCGAATTGGTGCGGAAACGTGAAGGTGGCGTCGCCACCTGCGCTCTCTTTTTGGGTTTTTTTTTTCTCCCTTACTAAGCGGTCTTTAGTGGCAAGAGTGGTGTTGTGAAAGTGCAGTTTGGCAATACATGTGCAATCGTTTTGCGCAGCACACACGAACTTTTATCTCTCGATCTTGTGCTTGTCATAGAGCAGCGCCCACGTTTCCGTGGGTCACAGCGCGTGCGCCGAATTGACGTTCATGTCGTGACCAGCGAAGAAACGCGGCGACGCAGCCGCACGCCGCTGCAGTACAGTGCATTCGAGTACACTGTAGCTGCAGGTAGCTGCAGCGGAGCGGAGCGCGCGCCGACTGCCGCTGCGGCGAGTGTTGGCGCCAGCGTCACTTCCGGTGGGAAAGATAAGACGTCCGTTGATATCGGTGCAGGAAGCCCGCCCACTATATGTAGTGGGCGGGCTTCCTGTACTTTCCGGCTTTCCCTATGTATACATAGGGAAAACCGTCATTCGCGGCGACGTTGAAGATGTACTATCGGCATCAAATGAAACGCGAACAGCGGAGCGCGTGTTTCAAGCATTAGAAACAGTATAGTGTTCGCCGTCCAGTCATCACCATTGACAGCCGTGCACATCCGGTTTGGCAGCACTGCGCGATCCCCCTATGGTGCGTTATCAAATAGCACAACTGGAACACAAGCAGAAATATTGCGCTATAGGGGGATCGCGCAGTGCTGCCACACCGGATGTGCGGGCCTGTCTATATCGATGACTGGTGGACGGCGTGCACTATGCCATTGATAAGGCTTGTGCCACGCGCTCCGCTGTTTGCGTTTCATTTGATGCCGATAGTACGCGCACATAATGGGGGAAATCCAGGAACGTGCACAACCGTCGAAACGCAGCACATCGCTCATCGGAGTATTAACACTGGTACAAGCGTTCGATCTCGAGCGCGTAGTACCGAATGGTTGGTTCCCTTTTGAACTCCGTAGCTTTCGCACTCGCGTTTCGTTTTCTTCTTCATCTTCGCGCGCTCCTCAATCTCTCGCGTCACTGCAGCTGTCCGCCCTCCCACGATGCATCGCGTGCCCGCACGATAACCGCCGACACAAAACGGTTTAACCGAGTTTTTTCGGTGGCCTCTATTCGGGAACTTAATGCTTCCGCGCAACGGAAAAAAAAAAAAAAAGCATATCAGCAGAGATGCCGCATTTCATTCACCGCCTGCCGGGTGCGCCGAAAAAAGAAACCCGTTCCGTTTCGCGGTTGCAGCACGACCGTGCAAGCGAGGGCGGCTACTGAAATAGCGTGCCGGCTCTGGAAGAGTCTGTCTCTCTTTCTCTCTCGCTTTACTGTCTTTTCATCGCCATGTCCCATCGTGCAAGCGACTCACTCGCGTGGTAATTGTTCTCCAACGCGCCCATTGCGGCAAATAGCGCCACTCTGTAACGCTACGAATGAAAAGAAGAGCAAGAATGCTCGACCACGCGCGGCTTTGAGAAGACAACACTAGTTGCGGCGGTGGCGGCGGGAGAACGCAGTTCATCTGACCACCAACGAGGGTTGCCTCTCTCTCTCTCTCTCTCTCTCTCTCTCTCTCTCTCTCTATTATTTTATTTTTTTTTATTATTATTCCCGTCGAGACACAACAAAGTGGCGGAGGCCAGGCAGGCCTGCGGACGTCATGCCCCCGTTCTCACACGCGCGGCGTACCATCACAGTGCACGGCGACTGCGTAAATGTGCTACAAAACACTCGCACTGCGCTTTGAGAGCAGTGGGGGTCGGTCGGCCCGTTACACGTCGTAGGGTTTGAGTCGCGAGTGGCTGGTGTGTGTGTGTGCGTTCGTTTAGCGCTCCCGCGGTGGTCGGCTGGACTAATGACCGGCCGCCCGAGCGCGTCCGAGTCTAATGGCCGCGCAGCGCAGTAGCAGCAAAACAGGGGAGTGGACGAGACGGCTGAACCGCGGCCGGGTTTAATCTTTCATTCAGGTCAGCTCTGCGGGGCCCCGTCACGCTTCCGTGCGTGCGTGCGTGCGTGCGTGTGTGTGTGTGTGTGTGTGTCGTTGCAAGCGCGCGGACTTGGCTGGTCTCTGGGATCGCTGTTTTGCTGGTGGTGTGTGTGGGCAGTGCATCACCTCGTTCGTTTTGCTACAGTGTTGAGATGCGGTTTGCAGCGGCTCGGAAGTGCGTGCATTTCCGACGCGGCGCGAGCTGCCCCTAGTCGGCGACGCCTTTTGCGCGTCGGATTTGCAAACGGCGCAGCGCAACACTTGCAGCGCTTTCAGCGTGGTGGTGGTGGTGTGTGTGTTGCGCTCTTTCCCCCGTTCCGCTCTCGGCGTGCAGGGATTTGCCGCTGCGGTTCGTATATGGTGCGGGAAATAAAGCGGTGTTTCCTGGGAGAACGGATTAGCTAGATTCCGGTCGCGTTGTTAATGAGCAGATTATGATCTCAGGACGCCTAGTATATATTTCTCTCTCTTCGAGGATTAAAGGGCTTAAATCTAAAGAGCGGCCTTCGCATTTAGTGACTTATGTATGTGTGCGTTTTGAGGGGAGGAGGAGGGTATGAAGAAAAGCAACAGCGGCACCGACGCTACATGCAGAAAATATTGACTTCGAATAACTTATATGGAAGTTGTCGCGCTGCCTTCTGTAAGCCACGTCCTCGCACCGTTCGGTTCTTCAACCATCTTTTCTGGTTTGCTATAGGTAGGCGATATAGGTGCAATTCATCGTCATCACCATGATCACTACAGCAGATCCCTCTCTGGGATACGGTTATCTCGCTACACTTTGTTCTTTACTTTTGCCTTTCGCTGCATCAAGAGCTGTTGCAGTTATCTTGGCCGTATTAGAATAACTGCAACGTCTGTGGACTTCGCCGACGTCGTATGCGAGTGCGGAGTTACACATACGCAGTGACAAATCGATAGTATGTGGCGTTCTTTGTATACATGGTCAGTTCGCTCCGTTTCTATGATCACGGTGGCCCACACATTTATATATTCAGATAATCAGTTACATAAATAGTTTATTAGCTGCTAGTTAGTTAGTTAGTTAGCAAAGGGAAGCGAACGACGCATTGTTTCAAAATTTCACTCTCCGGTAAACGCCTTCATAGGGTATATGTAAGTTCAGCGATGTCGTTTTCGTCCACGCGCCTCGCATAGAAGAATGGCTGTCTCTGTTCTTTCTTTCTTTCTTTCTTTCTTTCTTTCTTTCTTTCTTTCTTTCTTTATTTCCTTCTTTCTTTCTTAATTCTCAGCATGACACATTCTCGCTTTTGAGCAAGCGACAAATTGCCTCATTTATAGGCCCCAGCGCTTTGTATAGCTCCAGCTTTCAATATACGTGTGAGGCATTGGCTAACAGCGAAGATATTGAAAGCGAGCTTGGGCCTGCGCTCTCTCTCTCTCTCTCTCTCTCTCTCTCTCTCTCTCTCTCTCTCTCGCTCTCCAGGTATTGCGTTGCCCCTTGCGTCATTCAGCATTGGCACATTATATGGTGTTCTACGCGCTTCCATTTATTTCCCTCGTAACAGCGCCTGTACTTCAATCTCGCACGCAGCGCCGAGCGCTGGCTTCGTGAATTACCTTATGTAAGCAGGCCCCTTGTGGTGCGTCAGCTGCTGCATTGCTGCGGTAGCGGCTCGTTAAATCGTCGGTCTACCGGTGGAGTATTAGGATAGCGACAGTATGGCCGAGCATGCTATATCGAGACGCGGAAAAAGAAAATGACGTTATAACGAAGCGAAAGTTTGTGCGCGAGGTCAAGGCGCTGGTGAGTGTGAAAATCTAGCGCGGTGTAATTCGCGGAAACATAATTAAGGGAGAGGTGGGTTTTAAGAGCCGCGCGTTGTTTTGTTGTTACAATACGTGGTTCTGATGATTTCGTAATATATGTGGAGGTAGGCAGAACGGGGACTGCCCTCGCTGCTGGCCCTCTCCTTTGTGCATGTAATATCGTGATTATATATATATATATATTACACCAGGGTTCTCCCAGTGGTGAGCGGTAGTGGAAATGATGCAACTGACCCTTTTGACACTTGAAAGGCGTGCCTGAAAAACAAAAACAAAAAAAAAAAAAAGGATCTGTGCGCACATGATAGCTCCCAGAAGTGCACACGATTAGAATGCCAGGGTCCCTCAATACTTCTTTGAAAGTATCGAGGGACCCTGGAAATACTCAAAACGTTTTTAGTTTTTCTATACAGGAACGTCTGTCGTTAACCGATTATTATAACATCTCGAGCCCCCCTTTCACTTGCAAAATGTGCATCGCTCGAAAATTTCAGGGGAGCACCCAGACTATGTATGTTAGATGTACACAGCGTTGCCCATACCCACCGCGTGTCCTCAATCTAATCGTGACTGGGGACGATTTCGGCAGTGACGATGGCGTCCTCGGCAGAAAAAGCACAGAAACTAGAAGGAGGGAGAGAGAGAACGTGAATGGCGATGTCCCTTTGTAGCGGCGCAACGGAGAACTTGTCCTTCTCCTTGTTCACCTGAACATCTGTGGCTCGCTCAACGTCGACAGCTCTACCTTCTTTCTCACTGACAGCGAGCGAGAAAACGAAGGGGGCACTGCATTTCGCGGAAATAGAGCGGGCATTTGTAAACCGATTTATACATACCGCACAGCTAGGGGTCACGTCGGGGACTGGCGCAACATATTGAAGGTTTTGTACGAAGTTTCGAGCACCGCCAGTATACTCCCATGCCCTCGTCATGCGAAGCAACGCTGAAGGGCAGACGGTGCGCGAACGCTAAACGTAGAGCCCAGGCGCTCTGCATTTCGTAATGTGCGTGTGCGAATCGACTCCTCGTCAAGATCGCAACAATCACCATTTGGTCTTGCATTACTCTCTCCCCGTCTGTCTGTCTGTCTGTCTGTCTGTCTGTCTGTCTGTCTGTCTGTCTGTCTGTCTGTCTGTCTGTCTGTCCGCCCGTTTTATTTATCTAATTTTTCATGCCGGCAGGCAATGCGTACGCCCCTCCCTCCCTCTCCATCTTTCCTTTTCCAGAGCGATGCGGTAGTCTCCACCGAGGGACAGCTACCGCGGAGCCCAAAAAGCCGACTTCGTCTCACTCTGCAAGCCTCTCCAATACAACGCGCGCGCGTCGGTTAGCGCAACCCGACAGGCTGGCAATGACAGTGCCGCCGCTCTGCTTTCGATATACTCTGGGCCGGCGGCTCGATAACTTTCGTGCGGCGGCCGACATGGCGGCGTAGATACACAAGAGCCGCAGTGACAACCCTTGCGCTTTCTTGGCTTCGTAGAGAAGAGGAGAAGCAAAGGCGTTCCCCCCCCCCTCGCTTTTACGAGTCTGACGCCGCCAGTGCGCGGTGTTTTGCGCTCCCGGGCCCGTTCAATCGCTAAAAGGCCTCTCTCTCCTTTCGCTGTTAGCGCCCGTGGCGCAGACTGGCGTGGGCCACTTGACTGCACCGTCTCGGAGCCAGCCCTTTCGGCGCGGAGTGAAAGAGCGCGCGCTGTTTGTTTTGACAGCGGCGCCGATGCTGCTCGCTTCCATTGCCTTCGCTTTGTCCCTTTTCGATGGCTCGAAGGAAGAAGGCCCCTTCATTCGCTGACGCGCGTGAGGCTCGTACTAAACGGTTGGGCATTGTGCGATCCCCTTTCACTCCGAGGAGGTCTTGCTGCAAACCTGATCGTAGGATACGAGCCCGTGCTTGGCCTTTGAATTGGCGCGCTCGTGTGTACGATCTCGGAGGCCGCAACCCTGGTGCGCCCGGGGTTGCGGTTCCCCACCGTTGCGGGGCGCCAGAGGTGCTGAGGCGGCATACGCTTACAAGAAGCAGCATGCGCTGTTTGACCTCTTGTTTAGGTTTCTTTTACTTTTTGGAAGACCTTGTCAAATAGAAACACTGGATTCTCGCAGCATGTGTTAGTTTCTTAAAATGTGATGCCAGACTTCCATGGCGCACGAAAAAAAAAAAGAAGAAAAAGAGAGCGAGAGAGAGAGAGGTGGGGAGGGGAGGAGGAGTGCGTTGCCCTGTTCACCCTGTGCCGTGTTTCGACAAGAGAAAACTAACATAATGTTAGATAACCAAAAAGGGAAAGTGTGTGGATGGAGACTCCGCGCTTCGAACTCGATTCAACCACTTTTAAAGACGATGGTCTTTCTTGGGATACTTGAGCGCAGAAATTTTGGTCTGCATGTCTTTCTGTTTGTCTGTCTGTCATACGATTCAGTCACCCGGCCAAAGTTTAAGCACTTGCCTAACGCCCAGCCATCTTGAACTGGTAGCTGCGTTCATACTTGTGAACATTGTCGATCAAAAAGCAAATATTACGCATATCTGAGGAGCGACATCAATACGTAAGTATTAGTTGGTGTGTTCCTTTACTAGAAAATACATAGATGCGTAATTCTAAAGGCCCTAGTGTTTCTTAGGCTGCGGCTAAAGATGCGACGCTATGCACGAAAAAGGCCTCTGCCGACGATTTGGTGCTGCCAACTGGCAGTTGCCCAGGGATTCTGCACAAGCTCATGTTTCCCGACGACGCTGCCAGATGGCGTCCATATCTCACGCAGCGTAGTACGGCCGGCAGAAGACTATCGTCTTATTTCGACGACATTTGCAGCGAAGCACGCAGATACGCGGCCAATGTTCTTTCTCTATTTCTGTCTCTCTCCTTGTGTGTCTGTCCGTTTGTCATAGATTTCTTCTCCCACGTGTGTGTGTGTGTGTGTGTGTGTGTGTGTGTGTGTGTGTGTGTGTGTGTGTGTGTGTGTGTGTGTGTGTGTGTGCGTGCGTGCGTGCGTGCGTGCGTGCGTGCGTGCGCACGGCGGGGTTGGGGGTGAGCGTAAAAGAAAAGAGAGTGGCACCGTGTTCCCGACAAATACAATATTTGGCCATCGGTAAATGCATTTCATTATCTACTTCTTTTTTTTCTTTTTGCACTTTTGTATGACAGTATCTACTGTCCAACTGAATTTTGAGCGGGATATTGAATATATCGCGGCGTCGAGCGCCCGCAAAAGGTAAATCAATAAATGAAAGAAAGAAAGACGCGACAGTCGCCAAGTCCCGCCAAAGTCGTAAGCTTCGCTGCACGACACACCCGTCGTTTCCACCGTGCACCGTCTTTGCACTCGGCCGCCTCGGCAAAAACTGAGCCGCAGAGCGCAGCAGCGTCCATTCGCCCCTCGCTCGAAAAGAAACAAGCCCACTGCAGGTGGCGGCAACGGATATATCGACGCCGCCAGTCTATGCGGCCAACTGTCGCGGCCATCTCTCATTAGTATCGATTACGGTATTGACGGCGCCGAACAGCGGTGCACAGCTCCGCCTTAATGAACCTCGCCGCCGTGTTGACTTGACGGAACTACGTCCGCCGCCATAGCTGTCGTCTGCGTGTCAACGGACAATGGCGGCGCCCCCTGGAGGCTGTCTCTCTATGTGTGTGCCAGGCTACTGCGTGCCGATCGAGGCAGCACATGGCATGCGAGTCGTGCACGACGTTCATTAAAAGGGGGCAGCCTGTTATGCAAACAGCGCGACGCCAATCGTTAAGCGATAGCGAAGATAAGCCCTAGGGAAACGCCGTTCCCGTGCCCTTCTTTGCTTGCGGAAGGGGTTTGACTCGCAATGTCCAGCGTCTGTTCATTGCGCAGGAACTGTCTTTGTCAGCGCGCTCTGGCGATCGTGCTAAGGCTTCATTTTCCCCAAGCGCTTACGGAGATAGCCGTGGAGAGCTGAAAACCAGATGTGCTTATATATCGTTACGGAGATGACGCTGGCAGCTGTAGTCATTGTCAGGGGCGGCGCCAGGGGAACCGGCACTGGCATTGGCCCTTCAAGATATTTTAACCTGTTCTCTATGTAGGGCAGGTTATGGTTTTTACGGATTGGCACGATAGGCTTAGACGAATATCGTATACTGTCTTTAGAACCAATGTTGCAGAAACTGTAATACATAATGAATAATTTCGAAACGGACGCGAATATGGTTGGATGATTTGGGTAGCAGTGCGCACGTTATAGCCGGTAATATATACCTGTATACGTTTTTAAGTTTACCGTACATGACCCATAAAGCCCCCGCTCTCTAAAACGTAAGAAAAATGGGGGAAACGAAGCAGTTTGGAGGTGGTATATCCAAATTTACCATACCAACCATGTCGCCTTACGGCGGGACCGTGCCATTTTAAGCGAACTGGACGAATTCATTCGCTATTCGCCCAGTTGTCGACCTCTTGATGAAACGTCTTCGTTTCCGACTATCGTTCGTGGACCCGCAACGGTGGTCTATGGCACTCGGCTGCTGAACCGAAGGTCGCGGGATCGAATCCCGGCCGCGGCGGCCACGTTTCGATGGAGGCGAAATGTTGAGGCCCGTGTGCTGTGCGATGTCAGTGCACGCTAAAGAACCCCAGGTGGTCGACATTTCCGGAGTCATCCACTATACGGAGTCTCTCACAACCATGTTGTGTTTTTGGGACGTAAAACCCCAGAAATTATTATTTGATTGATTTACGGCGGTACAAATCACCCCCGATAAGGTGGTTTCACGGCATAGCGGTGCAGTGCTGCAGCGAAACCACCTTTTCAGGTTCGTTATATAGGGAGAGATGTCTATTTCTTCTTTCTTTATTCAATACTGCGGACATAATACAAGGTCCAAGCAGGGTGAGGGAAAAACAAAATAAAGCAAACATATAAAGCAAATATAAACATAGTTAATGCAGCTTCAGCAATCAAAATGTGACGGAATGGAACAAAGAATTGTTCCAGTCTGTTACAGTGCGAGGGGAAAAAAAGGAAACTTGAATAAATCTGTTCGCGCAATATTGTGTGTGTGTGTGTGTGTGTGTGTGTGTGTGTGTGTGTGTGTGTGTGTGTGTGTGTGTGTGTGTGTGTGTGTGTGTGTGTGTGTGTGTGTGTGAGAGAGAGAGAGAGAGAGCACACACCTGCCCGCCTGCTCCCCGTTCGCTCAAAACGGGACCGCAGTGACCTCTGCCATATTGCACTTCTCCACTTTGTGATACACCTGCTGATGCACGCGCTGTTCTTCGCGATTCTCTGCACTGCCGTCAGCTCCGCCTGACGAGTCGACCCACGGGAGCTGCCAAACGAGCGCCGGCCGGCGCTCTGTGCCGAGAACACCACGTCCGTTGCGAAATCGCTCGTTTCCAAGAAGTGCCGTTCGGGGCTCGCGGCATGCAGAATTAGCGGCGGCACTGGTGTATTTCGCAGAAACCGTCTCGCGGGGGACACGTCGAAAAGAGAGGGCACAGGGTGAACGAAAACGAGAGGCACGTGGATTCGATCCGCTTGTTTATGGCAGCGAATCACGGTCTATATACTCGGTCGAAAAAGCATGAGCGGCGTGAGTTTCGAGAAAGCGGGGATCTCGTCCTCTGACTAACTAGAGCTTTCCTTTTTTTTTCCCTTAATTTTTATTTTACTTTTTTTCCGGCGTCTTCTCCCTCTGCAACTGAGCAAGTTTCCGATGTGAAAAACAGAAGCGTTTTCTCTCTCTCACTCTTCTTCACCCGAAAGTCGTAACCTATGTAGGATGGGAAGGCCGCGCGTTGTCTGATCGCCTGTACGCTGCGCACGTACTATTCTCGGTAGACAACACCGCCTAAAACGAAAGGCATTGCCGCGTAAACAAGTGCACCTTGAGTGAAAAGTAAAACATTCGGGGTTGCATTTGAACGTGACGTGTCGTGCGTCGTCCCGCGCTAAGCGCGTCGAATTCGAAGACGCGAGAAGACTGAACTCCGCGGCGTCGCCTTCCTGCGAGTTTGCAGAGCGGTGCCGTGCCGGGTCGTGTAGCTGCAGCTGTGTACAGCCCACACTGGCAAACTTTCGCTTCGTCGTATCAAAATGCGTCGTCATGCTTTTGTGTACGTCAGAGGACAAATTATAAGGATGCGTATGATCTGTGGCCATACCCCAAAGAGCTGTCCCTGTGTACTCATTGAAACAGTGACCTTATTTGCATTTGGCGTGGTTACGTGGGTGGTCTCCTCCTCATCTCGCCGCTATCTGCAACCTCTTACGTTTTGCCCTATCTTCGCCGCTCACTGATACGACCCCGTTTAATAGTAGCCTCCCTCCCTCCTCCTTCCCTTCCATGGGCGCGACAAACATTTATACGGCTGATAGGATCGTATTTTTACTTAAAATTGCATAATACGACTGCATGGAGCTGCCACGAAGAAAGGCTTCTCGCGCCTGCGGCAGGGATCGGTCACCTATTTAAATTGCGGCACGGAGGCAAACGAGCCGCAAGCAAAGGAGACCAATGAGAGAGGCCCATTCCGGCAACGTATACGCTTGGTGCAACCGGTGTCTCGCAGCATTCGCAATCTCGCGAAAAGAACTTGTTTACGTTCTCCGTGAAGAACATATTAGAAAAAGAAAGAAAAAGAACTTTTTTTTTTTTGTTGCGGACATAGAAAGAATAAAAGAGAAAGAGAAGGTTCAGAGAAAATTGACGAGGCATTGTTGCTCTGTACAAGTGTGTCGGCTGCATGCGGTTGGTGTGATGTGCGTATGTTATGCAGAGCAGTACATTATTCAGCGCCGCTGGGCGTTTCGCTAGCGCGTCTGTCGGGAAAGCGTGTTTTCTTGCTTTTGGCGATTGCTTTGGATGATACGATTTCCCGGTTCCCGTGGAAGTCTTCATGTGAACGAGATTTCGCTATAAAGGGGAAACTTATTACGGTGCGAAATTCAAAATTAAAGCGATGTTTGACCCTTATTTTTCTTTGTTATAGTGTAAGCAACATTCTATGTTTTCTCCCTCTTTAAGTGATTTGTCACATTTCAAAAGGATGTCACATTTGAAAGGATCTATCGGCGTTGCTGTAGCATTGTTCAGTTCTCTGTATGCTCAACGAGTCCACTGTGTGTTCATCGCAGGTTGAGCGGCGGCGCATGCGAGCAGCCGCCGGTGTGCCCTTGCATGGCTGAGGACAGCGGCCAGTCATGGGCTTTGCGTGCTGGGCTCGGGAGGTCCGCCAAGGTGAGCGTCCTGCTGTAGTGGTTGACCCACTCTCTCGGGCCTTCCTTTGATTCTCTCTGTCTCTTCTTTCTTTATCTTTCTTTTCTTTTCGGTTTACTTCGTCACGCCAATTTCTTGTAGTGCGGCGAAGGTATATAGTGAACCTTTCTGGTGCACTGTATATATGGGAATCATCAACACTAGAGAAAATATAATCGCGTTAAAGAATATATAATGATGATAGATCACGCAGTGGTTTTGAATGAGACTGAGTGAAAACAAAAACAATGTTGCTGTTACATTGTACTTCCTTCTCACCTTTACATTACTTCACACTTCCGTCGCATGACTTCCGGGTTCATGCGTAACTTCCTTTATGCCGCGTCCTGTTAGTACGCACTTTCGGACCTAGTTTCTTCTCTTTGACAACTTTCGAATATAGTTTACTTACTCCCGGTCTGTAGCAACCAACTTGAGGTCTACACTTTACTTCCGGTTTAAGCCTACCTCTGAGAATGCTTCTGCTCGAAAGAGGTTTAATTCGGTGAAAGCTTGGCGTCCGCGTTGCGTGCCATCGCAGAAATTGGGTAGAGGAAGGCACAGAAGACTGTCTTCGAGGAAGGGTTGTTTGCGCGTGGCATTGGAAGATTAACGGAAGGATAAGTATAACGTACTTAACACGCCCTGAGAGGCTATTTGTTTAGTCATGATTACGTATGGCAACGCACGTAGGACAAAGAAGGACGGCACGGGAGGACATAAGAACAAGCAGTCGCACCTAAGACCAACGTCCCTGTACAGTCGAATGCCGTTATAGCGAAGTTCTCGGGGCCCTGAAAACATCGATGTATGGAACACTTCGCTGTAAGGGACGCCTACCGTAGCGCTCGCGGTGACGCTTGGACGTAAAGATGTCTTCGTTGTACCGGATATTTCGTGAAAGAGGCGTTCGTTGTCAAGGCGTTTGACTGTACGCGTTCTGTGCCGTCCTCGTCCTCGGTGTGCGCTGCCATATGTGCTATAGTAGCGTGCGACGGGCGTGGACCTCTTTATTTCTGAAACGTTCGTTTCGTTTTCGTTTACTGGTTCGCTAACAGGAGCGCCGCACAGCGTAGTACTTCGCGGCACTGGATGGATGTAGTGCCGTATTTACTCGCATGTAATGCTCGCGTTTTTGCATCACCTCAGTCGCTCACCTTTAAGGGCGTGCGTTATGTGTCGCGTGGGAATGCAACCGAGTTCTGCTTGTTCCGGGTTACCGTTTGCCAACGAGCTGCAACGGTGAACCGGAAGAAACATGACACCCAACAATAGTAACCACGCACGCTTGGCATGTTATCTTTCGAAGCAAGCACGCACCTTACTCGTATACCGCAAAATGAGCCGGCCAGTGTGTATATGACCACATTGTTGCTACAGGGCAGTTGAGGTGTTAAACCTTTCACAACATGTTTGCAACCACGCTACTTTAAAATCACATTTATCGACGCATTCATTTAAAAAAATTATTCGCGATTTTCTTGTGTTTGCGCGCAGTTCTGGTCGTCATTCGGCCGTTCTACTTCTGTTCAGGTGCGGGAGACAATTCACGAGGTTACCTGGAAGAAATTTACTCCGTTTTGTTTTTGCAATGCGGTCTTTTGCCACACACTACTCGATGGTGCGTGTCACACATTCCCCTCATATTTGAAGCTTTCTTACTGAATGGTCACCGCATCTTCTGTAACGAACACTTCACGCCGTGCATGTGAGACAGCGAATCATCAGAATGGGCTCTCCGGAATCAATTCATTTATTTACTTAAAGGGGTTCGTGAAAAGAATTTGGAGATGCCGGTTTGTAATTTTCACTGCTTCAATACGCATTCGACAAGCCGATTCCGAAATATTTCGGCGAAATATTCAGTGCACATTTAACAACGCCCGTTTTAAATCTCAGCTTTCTTGCGCTCCCGAAACGACTATGCGACACTACCGGCCGGCGTGGTACTATTTGGTGACGTTGAGTTAAGATACTTTTAAGTTCAAAGGCACAGTGAACTCGCGTTTGCTCTAAAGGAATCAATTTACTTGAAAGCTAGAAAGGAAGAAAATACTTGGAAACCGTGCGGTGCCACCATTCGGAAGAAAAGCGGCAGCACGGTTTGTTTTCCCATGGCCTCCGAGGGCGCGCCAATCTCGGAGGTATGACGGCTACTAAGATGACGTCATCTGCAGAGTTGAGGGAACGCGCGCAGTGAAACCGAAACCGCATTCTTTTATCGCTCTAAATCAACGCACACGGTGCAACGGAACAGTGGATATTGTTGATTGGAGGGTCAGGACCCCGAATACGCACTTAGTACAGAATGTTCAGAAAACGTTTCACGACCCCTTTAAAATTACGACGGACGGACTGTCAGACACGTTCTAGTTGTTTATTCCGCAAGGAAATGTGCTGCGTCTGTTTTTTTTTTTTTTTTTTTTTGTCTGTGAAAACGTCCTCGCAGTAGGTGCCTGTACTGTAAAGATTTCATGCAGTTTCTAGAACGTGAATGAAAGGACCGTCTCCCATTCTCGAGCGACGCTATGCACTTTGCGGATGTCCCTTAGCAACGACCGTTCGTATGAACTCTTCTTTTTTGGTGTAGTCATCTTTGAAAAGGAGGTTACCGTTTTGCAGCTTTTTGTTTCACCGTTGTTCATGTATACGCCGCTCTTTCCATAGATGCGCGCTTCAGTGCGCTCTCCTGTCCCTAGATTTCTACTGATGCACTTCCCCCTTACTTATCTTGCTGTTATGCTGAGAGCAGTTTCCTCTAAGAGCGCACCCTATACTTTTGCGTTCTTACTGCATTGCTACGTTTTCTCTTGCTCGCCACGCATCTTAAGTATAGTTGTTCGCCACACGCTCTTAAGCCAACGCTGCCGTTACATGGGTAAAGGTAAGGGGAAAAAGAGAGGGTGGGAAAGAGAATTAGGATGGTAAAACGATAAAAAATGCGTTTTTTAAGGTTACTTTCGTTTATGGTCACATACATACATACATACATACATACATACATACATACATACATACATACATACATACATACATACATACATACATACATACATACATACATACATACATGCATGCATGCATGCATGCATTCCGCAATACACTCAAATCGTACGTGCGACACGGTCCTCGCAGCACACACGTATAATACAAACGTACGCACCAAGAATTATGGTTCAAGGACAAATCTGTATAGCACAAAAGAAAAGAAAGGAAGAAAGAAAAAGGGAAGAGGGGGGGTGCTTTTTGTCGGGCAGTTTCTTTATAAGAGGGGCAGTTTCAGTGAAAGCGGGCTCATTAACGCGGGCCCATTCATTTCTTACGAAGCCCTTTTTCCTTATTACCGATTCTTCCCTATACGTGCCTACCTTATGAGCGTGCAGCTGCCGTCAACTTAAACCGAACCTAACGCGGGCCGCTAATTACAAAGTATTCTTTTCGAGCTGTGCCTTCTTTCTTTCATTTTTTTTTCACCGTAACAGGCTGATTGTGAAATTAAGGAAACGGAGGCCTCATTTATATTAACTATTCTTATTTTAAATCAAGCACTAGCGCTGGCACTAAGTGCACTAATTTCTGACTGCTTGAAAAAAAACGTACCGTTGGGATCCTACAGGCTTTCTTATGTACGAGTGAAGCGATCAACCGTGACTTAGTCTTTGCCCTCAGCGCACTACTGTGTGTGTGTGTGTGTGTGTGTGTGTGTGTGTGTGTGTGTGTGTGTGTGTGTGTGTGTGTGTGTGTGTGTGTGTGTGTGTGTGTGTGTGTTCGCTGTATAGGGACTGAGCTGTGACTAACAGCTTCATCTGCATACGGCCCTTCGGTAATGTGTACCGTCTTTCCTCTCTTTTCTTCTCTTATTCATTCCTCGGAACATTCCCAGATACTATAAGTCGTATGCATGAGGCATTATGTGAAAGTGGTGCAACGCGTCACGTACATCGACTTTGATATCGTCTTGAACGTTGCGTCGTCGAAGGCTTTAAAAAGCACGCGAGACGCGTGGTTAGGATAACCGCTGCAGTTGAGACGAAAGTCTATATAGGATGTATAGCGCCGTCGACATGACAGCTGACTGCGCTGCTTGCATCACATGCATCTTCTTCCGGATGCTTATGTTTATATAGTGGCTGCTAAAGTTGCTTTTTACGACGTAATGAACATGAGGAGGCAGTTGCTCTTTTCATGTGTCTCAGGAGATGCTGCCTCCAGCATCTAGTTGGAATACTAAGAACGTTTCTTTCTTTTTACTTCATTTTTTTCACATTCTTTAACCTAGAAATGTGAAGCTACCCGCGAAACAAATATGGCGGGGCTGCCTTCCTGTCCGATATAGATGCAGGGCGGCGCTGCTCCGTCGTTTTGTTACAGTTTCGTCATACAGTGGACGTTCCGCTAGAAGCTGGCTCATTAGTGCTCCCCATTATTCAGCGTTGTATAGTGAAACCTTCCGGGAAGGCGCACTTTCTCTCTTTTTTCTTTTTTCGTCCTGCTCCCATCCGGCCTACTTCAACCGCGTCGTAATCTTCTTAAGTATATCAGGTACATGCTCAAACGTCGGTATACTCTTCCTTCGTATTCTTTCTTTGGAGTTTTTGGACACTGCACAAAAAAGAAGGAAAAGGTCGAACTGGTTGCGCGAATTGTGGACGGCTCTGTAGCTTATTAACGGGCATTAATTACCTTCCGTGCTCGAATATCTCGATGATGTTTACGTGGAACCCGGTGCTTTGCCCATTATGAAAGGGTCGATCGTCTCTGTCCATTCGTTTTAACTACGAAACAACAGAGCTCGTTTTTCGGTTGGTTAGTTTGATTTTAATTTTAATGTTACTGTTAAGTTCCAAACTGCTGCCGGGAGCTCGTTGTTGTTTATACTACTTCTGGTAACCTTTTGTTCCGTCGTATATGTGTGTGTGTGTGTCTTAAATGGTTCCTGAAACTCGTTAGACAGCCCGTTGTGTATGTGTTAGCTTCTCTTGCCGTGTCTTTCATATGTGTGTCCCACATAGCGTTAGCGGAGGTGGTGTTTGTTTTATATGTAGTATTTCTTTTTTTTTATCTCTCATTGGCCAAGTCACTGATCCACAAGCATATTGGAATCGTTGACGAAAGTGATTAGATGAACAGGCGTCGTATATGCCTAACAACCGCATACAGCATGAGTTTTTGTTTGTCTCATCTTTGCGATCGTCTGAGCGTGCAGCTGGGACGTATACCTTATAACGCTATTGTCGTTATCCTTCTCTATAGTAGGACATGCGCAATTCACACAGGTTTATTATTGTTGAGTTAAGAGGACAAATATTTAAAGACTTATTTGTTGTTCACTGTTGCCCTTTGCTGTTGTTCTTTATACAGCGTCCTTTAAACCAGGCCCTCATGGAGCGCTTCTCCCGGCGCGAACAGGCTGTTCGATCGCGTGCGTTGTGTGGTCCGTGCAGGAATCGAATTTTAGTTGCCGTTTGACCACGGAGCGGGCCACGCCTCCTTAGCCTATGTGGCACGTGTCACATTTCTCTGGCCTTCTTGTCTTCTGAACACGAAGTATGAAGAAAGTTGTAGTTGCCGTGCGCTTTAATGCGACTTACTGGCATTCGAAGCCTGCCATGCACACGCGATTGATATGTGTACCCGCCCAGTAAAGTCTTCCTTTCTTTCTTTCTTTCTTTCTTTCTTTCTTTCTTTCTTTCTTTCTTTCTTTCTTTCTTTCTTTCTTTCTTTCAACGCCCGCCACGGTGGTCTGGTGGCTACGACACTCGGCTGCTGATTCGAAGGTCGCGGGATCGAATCACGGCCGCAGCAGCTGCATTTCGATGGAAATGTTGAGGCCCGTGATTCTGTGCGATGTCAGTGCACGTTTAAGAACCCCACGTGGTCGAAATTTCCGGAACAATCCACTACGGCGTCTCTCATAATCATATCGTGGTTTTGGGACGTAAAAGCCCAGAAATCAATCAATCAATCAATCAAAATTAGTGGGAGATGTCGATGAGTTGTTATTAAGAGACATTGAATTTGTTTGTTCTTTAATGCTTACAAGGAGCGCATTTGTTGACCAGTGGCAGCACACGTTATTTTTGTGCTTTTATTCACGCTTCCTATGCACTGGCGTACGGAGCCGAATATCATAGAGCGGCGGGGAGACTGCTCCACCGCTCATTCAACAGCCGAGCATCGCAAGAACTTTATCAGATGGTCCTCAAACATATTCTCTCTCGGGCGCATCGAGTGCGGGTGTGCGTGCAATCGAATGGGGATTTGACATATCACGTCGCGCACAAACGTGGGAGAAACAAGCTCATTTAATGAGGCTTTGGCCTGAAGGTCTAAACCGGTCGTGCAATAGTTGTGGTTCGTTTAAGGAGCGGGCGCCATTTTCTGTAGGCCTTGTGGGGTGGCACGTCTCAGCGTTCTTGGCTGTAGAGGAAAGGTATTGAAAAAGTAGAACGGAGAGAAATGCCGGGGTAGTTGAAGGCTCCGGAAATTTTAACCACTCGGGATTCTCTCTAGTTTGAGTAAATTCTACTAGAAGAGATACTTGGGCTAGTTGGTGGTAATTCATTATGCTGGCACAGCAGGCGTGTTCCAAAGTTCCGCCTCGATGAACGCGTGCAGAGCTGCGTGCATGTCCCCAGTCGTACAACTTCGAGCGTTATTGCGCCGATAGCGCAGTGGCAGGGCACCAGTCACCTTTCTTCGTGGGTGGCGTTTCCCCGCCGACCGCTCTACGAGAGTGATGGGAACAAGAAAACTGCTGCGTTAGGCGCCCAAGCGGTAACGATGTTCGCGGCTCAATGTGGCGCATATAAATATGCCTTTGTCGCGCGGCATTTAATATAGACTGTGAGCAGTTATTAGGTAAACTACTTCAGTTACCACAAAGGGTTGGCCCTTGATGTTATGAAGGCGATGTGTGAACGTGGGTTCATCCACGTCAAATGGTGCTGTACTAGCGAAACACCGATAGCAGTGGGCAAGTTCACCTCGATGAAATAAACATTTAACTGCTGATGCGAAGACACATTTCACTTTCTTATTATACTGATTCCTTTGACAGATGGATCAAGCACATATCTTTTGCAGGTTAGCCAGTCCTGTAGCGCTTGTCACTGCTCGTCACATCTTATCATCTCCTTGTTTCAGCTGCATCGACAGAAACGACGATAACGCCCCCTTCGATTCCTGTACACTCGGTGAGGCTAGATCGATGGGCGAGGTGCCTGTATGTATATGGGGAGGCAGACGGTAACGTATGCCCTTTTTGGCGCTCAAGGCGGACAACGCCTATGCCATACGTAACTCGTCGCGACGGCTGTGCAGGACTTGGACGTCTACGACCACAGTGTACCCTGTCGCGCCGCATTAGTGCGAAGCTTCTTCTGTCTGTGCACGCCAAGCGCACGGCCCATTTCTTTGCTTTTATTCGAACGATCGCGGAACACACTTTTCATCAGGCGGCCGTCCTTTTCTTCTCCAAGTCACTTCCGAGACGCCCGGAAGCGCGTTAGTGCTGAGGCATCCTTCTCTCCCCCCGCCTCTTCCCCTGGCGGAGGAAGTCCGGCTGTCCGCGAAAGCTTCGATCGGGTGCTTTCTCATCTCCCGACCCTGTCGTCCTCATCTTCCTCCTCCTTCTGTCACCGTATCCTCTACTGAAATGGAGAACGCGTCTACTGGCCCCTTTCGCTCTTCTTTCGTTTCGCTTCTATCGCTGCTTAATTCGTTCTTTATTTTTATTTTTTATTTTCTTTCGCAATATTGTCCTAACTGATGCCAGCGCTCGGATGAGGGGTTTGGATCCCGTTCTTTCTTTTCTTCTTTTTGGTACGCGAACACTTTCTCTTTGTTTGGTTTTTTTTTTTCTTCTTTAATATGTGATATCGACCCGTTTTCAGCAAACCTCTAGGGCAGAACCGGTAAGCGAGTGAGACGCAGAATGAGAGAAAGAGAACGTGTCAAGGAGGCGTCTAGCTTTTGCGGCGTTGTTTGCAGCCCCCTTACATTTTTCTTTCTTTCTTACTTTCTTTTTTTATTATTATTATTGACTCGCTTTCAACGTCGAAGCCACGTGGCATAGTGCTCAAGCCCACTTCTTCGTGCCGGGGTACTTTGCTGAGAACTGTCGTACTTCGCATCTTCTGAATCTTTGCCGGTGCTGCTTGCTATACTGACCGTGGCTTTTGTTCTTTTTTCTTTTTTTTGCTTGTTTTTTTTATTATTGGCGTCACCCTCACAGTTAGGCCAGCGATATGTCGTCAGCTCGTCAAACAAGAACGGAAAAGATCAGAAAAAAAAAATGGTTGGGGGGGGGGGGTCTATGGGATACATGAAAAAAATCAACTGGTATAGTAAACAGCGTTTCGGCGTTGGCTAAAAACTCTAACTCCACCACTTCGGAAAAGTTGAGCAAGTGTCGCTTAGGTGGACCTGCGCGTGCGGGTCGCTTTAGCAGCTGACCTGTTCCGAGGTCGAGGTTGAGCCGTGCCCAGAGTACGCAGTTAACAGCGTAGCTGTCGTGCTGAAGGTAAATGTCCTTACCCTTGACCCGCTACCCACACTGGTGTGATTATGTGTGATTATGCGATTATGTGTTATTGTGATTGTGCGAAGGAATGTATAGGAAAAGAAAGAATGTGACCAGCGCAGATTTTGAGTACACGCACATCAGTATCAGTATAGACTTAGGCATCTTAATAGCTGAGATAAATTCTTCCGTAGTTGGAGAGGGGTGAAGGTGCGGGGAAAGAAACCTTTCCCGAAACAATCGTAATTTCTAAAATTTCCGGCATGCGATTAGACTATGGGTGATAAACGGTCGACACCGGGTAGCTGGGGTTTACTGATAGACAGAGGCGCGTCATAGTATCGGTGTCGGTAGCAGCGGTATCGGTAACGCATATATCTATGGCCGCTGACGTATCAGTCATCATAACACAATGCCATATCTTGTTGCGTATGCCGGCCGTAATCTCCGCCGTCCCAGTACATATACCGTACCTCTGTATCGATCTTCTCACGGGCGACTGAAGGCGTTAACGAAACTATTGGTGGGCAGTCCTCGCAGTGGGCTCGTCGGTCTACATTACGCGATTGGGTATCAATGACGGCTGCTGAGGTGTGCTCCGTTTCGTCGACGAAGGTCAACTGACTTTGTAATCGACGTTCTGAAGTCGCCGTTGAACTGAGCATGTCACGCATGTCTGCACACTCAATTCACGACCCGCATCGAAGACTGTCTGTGGGAGAACTTTGTGCTAGGCTGTGGGCGGCCATAGGTACCTCGCTCGCAGTAAGAGGTGCCAACACCAACGCGGGAATGTTAACGCCGGAATCCTCAAAACGAGGTATACACCGAACGTTATTTGTAGTAATGCCTGTTATAAGTGCTTTCCAGTGCACTTTGTTTTGTGCTGTTTAGTACGCTCTTGTATTGCATTGCTTTGTGAATGGCTCTCACCTATTTGAGGTATTGGTAAGTGATCGTTTTCGTAATTAAGATAATTACGTAATCAACTACGCGATATAGTTATAAACACCTTCACTGGCGCGTATATGCGTGTTACAGTGCATCGATCATTTGCGCCTCTGAGATAGCTCGCTACGCGCCGCTCAATCTCGCAGGCCACGGGCTGTGACAGCGCACATTGTCGCAGCTTTCTTGGCTGAGTCTCACCGCGCACAACACGCCCGAGTCCTGGTGCCCAACACTTGTCAGTGCAGTGTTTTAGCAGTGGTTATTTACCGTGCTTTTCGTACGGTATAAATTGCCGTGCCTTCGTGGTCGGCACTTGGATATTTCAGTCGGAAACACCTGCGTTATACATCAGTTCTATGCGCGCAAGTAACGGGATGAATGCTTGAAAGTGCCCGACACAAATATTTCGGACTAAAATAACCATGTGCCGAACAACGAAGGAACGGTGCGAGCGCAATTACCCTACGGTAATCCTTCACTGCTAAAACACCCTACTAGCCTTCTGTCCCACTGGGCGGAATGCGTGCTTCATGCACGGCCGTGATACGATGCCCCTCCACATTATGGGCACTCCGGTATACGCCCCACTTGACGTGTCGTGACATAGTGGCACCGTATGAATGATAAGTGCCGGCACTTATCGTTGGATGTCTACAGGCCTGTAGACACCCATTGATAAGGTCGCCGTTCCGACTGCAGGCAGGTGTGTAAGGTGTCTCATATCTCCTTCGCTGCGTACTCGGTCATCACGTTGATCTAGCGCTGTGCCCCTATACGTCGCGCGGTGACTTTTGTTGGCGACCTGTTCGTGGTATATATACGGCGCCGTTGCCGAGAATTTACACCGGCTGCTAAGTAATATCGTCCCGCTTGAGCTCTGCCTTACATACCAGGTGGCGAGATCAATCCAGCTGCTCACGTTTACGCTTCTAGTATAAAAATAATTAGGTTATTGGTTATGTGGGCAAATGAAAGCTTTCCAGTGTAGCACGTGGCGCAGTTTGGGTACGTTGAGCTTGAACCGATGCGGTGCGCTTTTGTCCATCCATCCATACATTTTTCCACTGGTCCGTCCGCCCGTCCGTCCGTCGATTCATTCATTCATTCATTCATTCATTCATTCATTCATTCATTCATTCGTCCGTCCGTCCATCGACCCATCCATCAGTCCACTAGTCTGTCTGTCTGTCTGTCTGTCTGTCTGTCTGTCTGTCTGTCTGTCTGTCCAACAGCCATCTCGCGTCTTTTCGTGCGTACACAAAAAGAAAACCAACAGTAAATAAAGGTGGAGATAATAGCTTCGAGACAGTCGCGTCGCTCCTAAAACGGCCATAATTCCTCCGACGCTGTATAAGTAGGTATAGCGGACGACGACGTTCCCGTCTTGTTTCGCGTGTCCTTCGCCACCTTCTGTTCGGAAGGCGTGCGCCATTTGTCACAGCCTCGCAGACGCGTTGGTGACACTTCATCGCCCCGCCTTTCACAAACATGCCGTTACGCGGACTCTTTTAAACTCGTACGTATGTATAGAGGCGGTCAGTGTGGCTCGGTGTCGGAGGCCATAGAGTGTGGGCGCGGTCTGTTCTGCGTAGCGTGTACATATATAAATACGAGGGTACGCCCGGAGAAGGGCCATTGAGGAGTGATAGCCGTGCGTGGCGTTGTACAGCGTCCGAGGCCACGTGATCGTGCTCCGGTATGCACCAGTGAAGATTCGGGGCACAGGTCTATTGTGAAAGGAGTTATACTCTACAGCGAGGTCAGGAAGAGCTGGCGGCCGCGCTGGCCACCCACGGTTGCGTTTCATGCCTGCGTTTCGGAAGGGCCGGTAGTGTATTCACGAATTTGGAGGGGCTTTTATTTTTTTTCAGGGCAGTTAACTTAGACTAACAGTAATGATAGTGCTTATTATTATTATTATTATTATTATTATTATTATTATTATTATTATTATTATTATTATTATTATTATTATTATTATTATTGGTGGTGGTGGTGATGGTTTTGATGTGGTGGTGATGAGCAAAATCAGAACGCCCGATGAGCGCAGCATCTTCTTTCTTCGTATTTTGATGTCAACTTTCAACACGTCCCCTTCAACACTCGTCGTCCCCCGACACTGCTCTGCAGGCTTTCGTCTTAGCACAACTAAATGTTGTTTCGAATGAAGCTCTTCCCTATAACCTGTAACGGTTCTTCCTGGGATTTAGCGGACACTTAATCTTAACGGTACTTGCTTTAGTAATAGAGAGTTTTAGCAGTGCTGGTTACCGTACGGTAATGCCGTACGGTCGTGGTCGGCGCGTCGCTATTTTAGTGGGAAACACCTGCGCTAGTTGCTAGGGGAGTACCGTAACGTCATCAGATGATAAAACTTGCTGGTAAGGTTCTCACAAGCTCAATTTCCTGCGTGCGGACCACGACGGTACGGTATTACCGTACGGTAACTAGCACTGCTAAAACTCTCTAATAACATGATGCGTTGTTCACATAGTTCTGACACCAGAAATTCGTCCTCTTTCTATCCGTATTGCGTTTGTAGAAGCTTTATATTGAGGTAACGGCAGTGCCGGCTGCATCTTAACGTGACTTGGTTACTCGTATTACAATGAAAAGAGAGAGAGAGAGAGGACCGGGGGGGGGGGGGGGGGGATTGATACTGCGATAAAGCGTACGAGCCATCACTAACTCAGGTAACTGTCTATGCAGTGTCGCCGACGCTAAAACGCTCGAATACATTCGGCAAACTGGACCGCAGTGAAGCCCGCAGTTGGACAAACAAATGCCAAGTGCACATTCTTCCCTCCGCTACTATAATACTCTACACAGAACAGTATAGAACATATAAGAAACACTTCGGCAATGCCACCGTTCTTACATGCATACTGCTCTACATTCGCATCTTATCGGCGTTTTGCGCTTACGCGGTCCCCCACTTGCCGACTCGTGATCTCCGAAAGTATACACACGTATAGCGTATAATAGCCACACACACAGCAGGGCGAGGCGCGGGGGGAACAAGACGCACGCACAGCTGATCGGACCGTTCGCCGCTTCGTGCACCTCCATCCATCAGGGAGTGTGCTGCGTGCGCGCGCGGACAGCGACGCGCCCTTGGCTCCGTGTCCGGAAAGGCGTTGCCGTGGCCCAGGGCGGGGCCTGCAGCCCCCGCTCCTCGGGCCCCAGAGTGTGTCGTGTCCCCCCGCCGCCGGAGACGGGTCGCGGTCGCCGCCGACGGCCGCCGCGCCGTCGTCGACAGAGAAGTGCAGCGGCAGACGGTGCGCGCGCGTCGCGAGCAGCTCGTGCCGTGCGCCCTCCCCATACCCGCGGGGGAGTCCGCCGGCGCCGTGGCCACCGTGTCGCCGCTGCTGAGCGGCGAGCGCGTGGCGCGATGCTGATGCCACTGAAGCGCGAGTCGCCGCCTCCCCCGCTGCCGACGCTCAGCGAACGCCGCCGGTCCAGCGCGGCTGCGCGCCGCCGGGCGTCGTTTGTGGACGCGCCGCCGTCGGACCAGCCACCCGAGGACTTCGCGTCGCCCACCGGCGGACCGCAGGATTACCGCCCCGGAGGTGGTGGTGGTGGTGGCGGCGGCGGCAGCGCCAAGAGTGAGTGCTTCCTCCCCAGCCCAGCGAATGCCTCCTCTCTTTTTTTTTTTTTCCCTCCTCCCTCGCACGCGTGGTTTGTTGTTGTTTTCAGTGATAGAAGGGGGGGGGGGGGGGGGCAAGCGTGTGTCATCGACGGGCGGTCAGTGCGAGAGTCTGCAGGTTCATAGCGTGAACGCGAGAACAAGATGATAATGATGATTGTGGTTCGCTTAGGAAAGGACGCTAATTTCTGCAGCCCATTTAGGGAGCACGGCTAAGCGTCCGTGGGAGTGAGGGAAAGGGAGTGAAAGAGATAGAGAGGAGAGAAAAGCCGTAGTGGCGGGCTCCGAAAATTTAGTCCACCTGGGGTTCTTTAACGTGCACTGACAACGCACGGTACACGTGCCTGTGGCATTTTCGCCTCCATCGAAAAAGGTCGAGCGCGTTTACCACCTTCTTATTATATCAGATTTACCACCTTCTTATTATAAGGAGGGATATTTTGGGATAAATTCCAGAAAAGGGATGTCACGTCCAGGGAGAATTTGTTCGTGCGTGTTTGTTTGCTTACTTCTTCTCCAGTTTGTGGATGATTAGGGCATTTTACGAGCTTTTGCTCTATTTGCACGAACTCGATTTTAAGGGGGGTATCTGAAGCCAACCCGATGCGACACCGGTCATGTGGGAGTTTCACTGTAGTCTAATTGAACGACTGACTATATGGTGTCCCGAAGCGGGTTGCGACAGTCCAACTCGCCTGTTGCGGATTGATTTCTCCGCGGTGTTCTTGCTTGATTGATGACCCGAAAGACGCGGGTTCGATTCATGCCGCGGCGGTCGCGTATTCGGTGCCTCCACTGAAAATGCTAGAGTTCGTGCACTGCGCGATCTTTATACACAACACCAGGTGGTCAAAATTTCCGGAGTACTCCACTACATACGACGTGTCTCATAATAATATCGTTGTTTTGGGACTTCAAATCATATAACTTATTCCACGTTGTGGGCTGACCGAGATGGTTCGTTCGCTAGACCCGATCTGCCAGTGTTCACGCGCTTTCCTCCCGACAATCCGATCCAATGCGATCCGACGCGCTCTGGTCGCGTCCGGGCAAAACGTCAGTCAGCCAGCTGACCGCGACAGGGAGAGGGGTGCTTTTGCTCTCTTTGTGGCGCCCTTTCGTTTTTCCTCTTTGCCGCGGGTAATGGCGCTTCCGCTCCGCATTGATTGCGCCGCCTGCTGCTTGTTGTTCCTTCCCGCGTCACTGCTTGGCTTGGCTCTAGCTTGGCTCAACGTGGGAAGACGTGGGATGTGGGAAAGTGTAGGTGCAGTTCGGTTCTCGCCATTGTTCTATTGCCGCCGTCGGCTGCAAGGGAGGGAAAGGGAGGGAGGGAGACAGAGAGGGGGGAGACGGTGGCATATATATATACACATGCACGTGCGAGGAATAATGGGCTTTCGCGCGTCTCTCTTCTTTCCCATTGTTTTGTGTGCTGCAGCAATGTGTGCGAGAGATCGCGCCTCAAGCTGCCGCCATTGTCAATCAAAGCGCTCGCTAATTGACGCTGGGGCTGCACATTGGTGCCTCGAGCGGCTCTCCCCTTCTTCATACGGCCTCCTTGTCTTTGCTCGATCCTTCTTTGTACTAGCTGTTCCTACTTTTATTATTTTTTTTATGCGCGAGCTGCACTGTCGAGCGGCTTGACGGATCCTTTTAGAAGAACTCGATTCGCCTGAAGACAGGACGACTACGAAAGAAAAGATGAAGTTTGGCAGTAAATGGGTTTTAGAGAATAGCGCCAATGGAATGTATTTCGAGAGAGAGAGAGAGAGAAAAGAAAAAGTGGGGGGGGGGGGTTCTATTATGCATGAGAAACGACGCAAAACTCACCTGAAATTCGTTAAAAGTGTACGTGTTAAGCTTTTTATTGTCAATGGAAGGACTATCGGCTTAAAAATCAATTTGAAGCAACAGCTGTGTAGCATGTCCGTAAAAAACTTCCTTAGGCGTGTCTTTCTTCTTTCTTTCTTTCTTTCTTCTTTCTTTCTTTCTTTCTTTCTTCTCTCTCTTTCTTTCTTTCATTCACCGTCCAGTCCCAATTTCGTTCACGAAAGCTACGCAACGTTACCTTTTGTGCCCGTGTACTGTGCGATGTCAGTGCACGTTAAAGAACCCCAAGTGCTCTAAATTTCCGGAGCCCCATATGGCGTCTCTCGTAATCACATCGTGATTTTGGGACGTGAGACACCACAAATCAATTACCTTTCAAGGACATATGCTAGCGTTGCTTTGTACGTGCTTGTTGACAAGACTGAACGTTACGATAAATACGGGGGCTTGGAACCGTCGGAAAGCAACCGAACGAGAAATTTCACCGGAACCAATGTCGCGCAAGGAAGAATCGATGTTAGTCGGCCAACTGTTGATGTGTGTCCCGAAAGGGTCCAGTTCCCTTGTCGGATCGTTGGCGCTGCCGACGTTGCCTTCTTCGACAAGTTGTACACGTGTTTTTCAGCGGGGCCATACATGTACAACTAAGAAATTTTCGCGAGGAAGAGCGGGATGTATTGCCGTCATAGGCTAGTTAGTTTCCTCTGACTTCTCAATCTATATGCTATAGCTTTACTGCTACCCATGAACTACAGACAACACTGACAAATATCGAGTGTGCGGGTGGGGATGTAAACTTATACCGGAAATATCCGCCAATAGTCCCTCTTCCTGCTCTGTCTGTAGTGCAAGCAAAGTATAAAAAAAAATAAAGAATATGAGCGGCAATGGTATGCTCCTATCACTGATTTGTCTTGGGATAGTCGCGGCTTTGTTTGTTGGTACACAGCGATGATCCGATGAAGCCTTCCCCATGCCAAAATGGGGGCCGATGTGCGTGATCGTGCGGTGCGCGAACTTACCCACGTGACCTCGCAGACCGAACGTGACGTCATTCCGCACGAACTTGTTTACTCTAGTGGCTTATTAAAAGCGGCGCACTGGTTAGTACTGGCTATGGTACGCGCGCTTCAAATCAATTAGACGTGTACGCACGTTCAGTCCGAGAGGCACGTGCGTTCTCCGAACTGTTATTGCGCCTTCGCGTCGCTGGCGTGCTGCCGCCAGCGCTCACGCCAACCCTGTAGTCTGTTTCAGGAGTTCCGTGCAGCACAGCCAAGGCTTCGAGGCCATCGAGCGCAGACTTCTTCCGAAGCGAGACGAAATACCATTGTTCGGACACGCACACCCCGCTTCGTCTTCCTCCTTTCAGCGCTGCAGTGGCAGCTGCAGCGTACGCCATTGGCAGATGAAAATGCGCGGAAGGACACGTTTAACATGTATTAGCTCTCCGGATTGGCCGAAGAGGCCTGTAGCTTCCACAGTGCTGCACGGAACTTCTGAAACAGACTGTATATGCGGCCACGGACGGCTGGAGCCACATATCATTCGCGATGGCTGTCTCCTCTGCGGAGGGCCCGGCACGATCCGGTATGCAGAAGCGCGAGGCATGCGTTCGAAGAAGCGCCCGACGTTCGGCACCCCTCACCCTCCATCAAGTCTCCTTCTACTTGCCTGTTTACAGGCGTATGTAAACGCGAGCGCTAGCGGTTTATTGGAGTGCGCAGTTGTGTGCAGTGTACTGCCGAGGCCCGGCTAGCTGTTCAGACTCTGGCCTAGATGACGGACTGCTCTTTGTGGGCAAAGGTCTTCTTGTACCTAAATGTCTTTATTTTTTATTTTTTGTCAGGTAGCCATTGAAACAGTATATAGCTGTATGTAGTACAGAAGGCAGGTGTGAAATGACACGAAGGAAATAGGCAAACTGTGCAGGGGTCGCGGAGGCAGCAGTCAAAGTTCAAAAAGACAGAAAGATGAGCGAGTTGCTAAGGGTTCATAATGCATAGTAAAGGCGTGCAAAACACGGACGCAAGGTATACCCACCTATTTCATTGAAACGTCACATCTCGCGAGCTTGCTTTCGCTTGCGTACCCTCACCCATAATAACGCTCCACGCGTGTTTTAAGTGCTGTCGTTGTCGGACGATTACGTCGAATGTTATGCGCCTCGTTGAGCCACGGCATCTTTTAGCCGGCGAGAGGGCGCGCGGTGTTCGAGCGTCGACGAAAGCAGGTGCGACGGTCATTCTCCGCGTCGGCTCGCAGTTTCTGTGGCGGACACCTCCTTCTGCGACGTGCGACTGCTGGTTCTTTTCAGTGAGAGGACCTCAAGGACGTCCTTCTTCCAGCCGCTCGAGCTCAAATGCTCGAGTCCGCAAGGTTCCATGAGGGAGGGGGGTTACTGCAGTGCTCCCTTCTCCTCCCAACCCCCTCCCACTGAGGCCATTTCGGGCAAAACGCAGTGCAGTGTAAAAACAAGGGACAGATTTGGTGCTTCCTTGATGGAGGCGGCCCTTTCGTTGCGCAAGCCTATTCTAGGGGCTAACGATCGAATAGCCTGGAGAAGGAGGCAAATGAAGATATACAGGGAAGCAGGAGCACTGAGCCCGGTTGACTATACCCTACGCGGAAGGTGGGGTTGGAGGAAAATGAATGTCTACTGTTGATGTCGCCGACGTATACTAACAATCCTCTGTCAGCGCGACAGCCTTCGGAAAACGCAGCAGCGCCTTTGTGGCGTTTCGTGGCTGCGATGTGCGTGGCCGTGCCCCTTAAGAAATGAGGAGTGAAGGCAGGGAGGGTTAAACAGACGCAAGTATCCCGTTCGCTACCCTGCCCTGATCTGGGGGAAAAGGATGCAGGGAGGAAGGGGAGGACGTTCTTACGGCACTCGTTCACAAGTGCCGGTACTGACGTAAGTGGAAGGTTTATAGTGATGCGGACCATCACTAAAGCGTGGGTCGTGGAAGGCGGTGCTGTTGGTTGGCGGCCCTCTGTGTGTTTTGAACGGGAAGCTAGGTCGGCACAACGCGGTGACATGGTACCAACTAAAAAGTGATTTGATCTCCTTTCTAACGTAGGTGACGCGTCGCCTGTGTAATTTCAATTACGAGCTGTTCGTGCGGACCGCTGCGCAGAGATGACGGTAGACACTGCAATGCTGCTACATGCCTTCGAGTCGCAAAATGTCGTCCGTTTGTGTGCCCGATGATCATCATTGAAATGTAGCGTTGTACAAAGCTGTGTGACTTCTCCTGTTATCGGTGTGGTTAGGTGAGGAAAACACATGGTCTCAAAAAGTACGCGCTGCGCCTGCGGTTAGTTAATTGTGTCCTTCGTTATGCGCACAAGAGTGTACAGCAACCAGCGTGCGGAAAATCTTTAGGCTAAAACGACAAGGCGACGTGTACGTCCGCAGCTGCACGCCTTTACTGCACGTACCGCGAGGAAAAAAAAAAAAAGCTGTGTACTGCGCTTATATGGCCCCGAACACGGAGCGAAATTCTCGGAGAATGGCCGAGCCTCGCCTGTCGTATAAGGCACGCATGATGACGCGCCACTCCCCACGAGCAAGGCCAGCCCGGGTGGACGGTCAATGCTGCGCGCGTGGGTGTCGTATAGTATATACCACTGTGAGGGGAACATAGGGGCCGCGCCCCGGTGCTGCTGCGTGGCCGTCAACGTGTTACGGGAGCCTGCGCGCATGCACGCGATGAAGTCATTATCGTGTCGGTTCGCGCGAGACGGCCGGTCGTGTTCTGTCCGGCGGTACGGCGCGCGTTGTGACGTATGTGTCTAGTCCCTATAACGCTACGGGGGTCGTTCAGGGGGACGAGCTTTATCTCAAGGGGTGTAGTGTTTGTGTACACGTTGTGTGTGGTTCACCGCGTGTTAAAACGCAAGTACGCGCAATGATCACGTCAGTGGGAGGACGGCGTGACGAAAGCAGCTTGGCTGCACTTATTAAAGGTATCCGCCGACATGCTCGTTCGTTGGACTGATTTGGCGGACCGACATTCATTCATTCATTCATTCATTCATTCATTCATTCATTCATTCATTCATTCATTAGTCCGTTCGTTTGTTCTCACCTGCGACGCCAGAAACTGTGCGCGTGGCATCCAGTAGACCGACTGTTTTTGTGGTGCATTATTTAAAGCACATACATGCTTTAGAAAGTGGTATCATCACGAGCGTAGCTCGATTATTCACGCAGCTATCTATCTATCTATCTATCTATCTATCTATCTATCTATCTATCTATCTATCTATCTATCTATCTATCTATCTATCTATCTATCTATCTATCTGTCTGTCTGTCTCTATCTGTCTCTATCTGTGTCTGTCTGTCTGTCTGTCTTGGCGCGTAGATAGATACACATCTATCTATTTTAAGAGACAGACATACAGTGCAATTAACGAACTAAATGGCGAGAGCTTTGCGTCATCTCGCGGGCAATTAGTAAACAAGCCCCTGCGACGCAAAAGGAGCTCAGAGACATCGAAAACGGTAAACTCAGAATTGCGTCCAAATAGCTCGCAGTTTGTACAGGACGAGAAGCACGCACGCCCTCATGAGAGAGTTCTCTGAGGTGTCAGGCTGCGGAACAAAATGGCTGTGGCTCATTTCTCGGACCGGGAGTTATATGGAACGTCCGTGTAATAGCCATCGCAATAAGAGATCGGCTTTGCCTTCTTTATTTCGTAAGTACCCACAGCTGGACATCGCCGAAACCATTCATGGAAATGGCTTATACACGTGAAACATTATGGGTGCCGTTGGACGACATACGCGAACGCAAAGGTCACATCGCCACTCCGGGACTGTAACTTCCATGTCCACCGATCGTTACACAGGCACTGCTATAGCCGCGCGGTTAGAGATATGTCAAGATATGGCAGTATAGTCACCAAGACTATACTGCCAACGCATCGTGGCCATCTCGCAGACAGAGATCGGGACGCGAGGTCCCTCGCACATAAGCACTCCAATCGCATCAGGTGTCCCCGTTCGCTGGGCAAGATATATGTATGTTTACGTGCATGTTGGCACACGCAGTTTGCGATGAGCACGGACGCGTCTCTCCAGCGTCGCCAGTTACGTCGTTTGCTTCGATCGTGCTCTTCGCCGATTTCTAGGAGCGCGCGTGACCGGCGGGCATTTATGCCGCCACAAGAAGGGAGCGCAGCTGTTCCTTGTCGCCCCGTCTCGCGAGTGCAGCCGAGCCCCGTGTTTGCTTGCCGGGGCTTTCATCTCGCGTCTACATTTTTACGGGGCCGCCGCGCGTCGAGATATGGCGCGACCATTTACAGTACAATATGTGCACAGAACGCGTGCATCAGGACGTGCTGCGAGGGGCGCCGCTGTGTTCTCAATGTTCACATGTTCGGGCATCATATCGTTAAACGTCCGCCTTTGATGATAGCGCTGTGGATGCGCCGTTGCGTGTGTTTGCACGCACACTACATGTTCCTTCCTTTCGTCTCTTGGTGTTGCTTTTTCGGCCTCCCCCTGACTTCCCGGGTACAAGAAGAGAGCAAAGTGGGTCAGGGAACAAACGCGTGGTAATTGTGTCTTATAGTGGAAATTCTTAAAAATGGGTATGGACAGGGCTTGTAGTGAGAAGGAAATATAACAGTTGGTCACTAAGGGTTACAGACTGGATTACCGAGCCTCCAGAGCCTGAGTAGCATGTCAGGCACATAGCCAGGCTAATATCTCCAGCATTTCATTGAAGATATTTTTTTTTCTCCCCCTCAACTAGAGAAGGCAAGTGCAGCAGAGGGCGATAGAAAGTTCGGTGGGCAGACGAGATCAAGAAGTTTGCGGGGATAAAGAAGTCGCAGTTAGTTGGAGAAATATGAGAGAGGCTCTTGCCCTACGGTTGCCATAGGCGTCATTATGATGATGATGGCTTTTTACTAGCATAGGGCAGCTAACTACATGTGGAGCATTCTTTTAATTTCTAGTGTGTTCAAGTTAGCCACGCGGACACGTGTGATTAGCCTACGCTGACGCTGCTCATTTTAATAGCAGTAAAGAATTGTCCATATGACCACGCATCATGGGTGTGTTCAATTAGTGGTGAAAAATGTGTTTCCGTAAAAATATTCAGCTCTTGCACTAGTCGCGCAACGCTAGCGAAGCTGATGGGAACTTGGCTGGTCCGGGCCTTCTTCATTATCATCTTCTTCATAATAATCGTTAACACCTTCATGATCATCATCTTCTTTTTCTACTACTTGCTCATCCTCATCTTCTTCTTCCGGTCACGTACCGTTGTGACGTAATGTTACGTGATGTAGCATGATGTCGAAGCCATACAAGGTTATGCTGGTAGATGTGGCGTCGCATGGTTGCTAAGCAAGGTCATTTCAAGGTCATATTTCGTGACACGACAGAAAACGAAAAGCGTAAACAGCTGCGCTGTTAAAAGGCAGGACACGCACAACAGAGGGCTGCGCTCTACATAGCATACAAAGTTGGTCGTGGTGTTATTTCTATCACTCCGAGTTATTTCGAGCTATTTGATGCGTGTTTCGGTATCGGTGTCGAGATCTTGCTTTAGTCATCATTTTGTTTGTTTTAAAAGAAAGCTCTGTGCAGGATATCCAGCGGGAGTTTCCCTAGTTATGCGTAAGCATACCTGCCAACTCTCCCTATTTGCCCGAGAAATTCCCTGTTTCTGACTAGCTCACCAAAACATTACGGGAACGGCCGTAAATCACTCGATAAGCAGCCGTCACAACAACGAGGAAAGAAAGTGACAATGAACAGCGGACCAACAAGGAAAGAAAGTGACAATGGACAGCGGTTCTAAAAACTTTTCGGCTACGATGTTCCCGCGCATCTTGCTGCCCCTCTCCCATTCCGTTCACTACCACTGAAAAAAAAAAAAAGAAAAAGGGGAAGTGGAGGGGGCCTTGCGTACGACCTTTATTATTTGAGGTTCGGCACGCTATCGTAACTCGCAATATCAGACCGCAGCGCACGCAAAGTTAGCCTTTCCGTCATACAACAGTGTTATGCGGTAAAGCGTGAGAAATATGGGAAGGCGCCACTATAGCTCTCAAGAGTCACATGCTCGCCTGCGTGTGATTGCTTCTTGCTCACACGCGCTAAAATTACGAGTACCGGTACACTCGCCGACGTCTAAAAATTTTACTGGCAGTCATTCAGAGCTGGTGCACGACGTAGCTGGGGCCTGAAAAGCGAGAAGTAAAAAAGGAGCGCGAGCATCATTATTGGTTCTTTTTTTTTGCTACGTCCACACGGCCTCCCCTCCCCCCGCTCCCCTTCGACTTTTTGGGTTAAAAGTTTAGCAGTTATGCGCAAGCGTTTTCATACCAACCACTCGCTGTTGCGTTGTCGTACGGCGTTCCGTTAGGGCAACAGGATGCGCTCCTCGTTCCCGTTGACGTCTATAGCCTATCACGCGCTTTTATTTTCTGCGCTTGCTCTGCGTCGTGGCCCGGCCGCGGCTGCTGCATGTCGACGGAGGCGAAAAATATTGAGGGCCCGTGTGCTGTGCGATTTAAAGAACCCCAGGTAGTCGAAATTTCCGGAGCCCTCCACTACGGCGTCTCCCTTAATCATAGCTTGTTTTGGGACGTAAAAACCCCAGAAATAGATCAATCAATGAATTACTCCATATCAATTACTCCATTCTATACACATAGGCACAATGAATACATAAATATAACCATCTTCGCTAATGAACTATTTGTGATACTAATAATAGTGTTAAAATTAATAACGTATTTATTTATTTATTTATTTATTTATTTATTTATTTATTTATTTATTTATTTCGTGATACTCTCAGTACCCTCGGGGATTCTTACAGGAATGGTTTCAAAGACCATCAGACATCGTGGTACGGGCATCATACAAGCTATAATAATAATAATAATAATAATAATAATAATAATAATAATAATTTACCGCCCATGCACCCAGTACAGATGGCAAACCTGCGAAGCTGAAGTGTGCAGCCCGGTCCCGATGTTTATTATCGGGTTAATCTCGACGGTTCCCTAATCTCTTTCTCAATTACGGGTTACGTTTTTGGGCTTCTTAATAATTCTACAAACACGCTTGGGCGCGCATTGGGCTTCCCATTGTAATCACCGTTGTATAGTATAGTAGGTTGAGGGCAATGATGGCTGTATGCTTCTCTGAGTAATATCCGATGAATGCCTTGTTTTTGTATAATATACAATTCGCCACATTTATTGTCCTTTGCACTGTATATGCTTTTGTTCAACGTCGCTTTGTATCTTTGCGTAGATGCCGATGCGCTGTAAGTGTGGGCTGGCCCATTATATACAGTCGCCGAAGTCTCATTCAAGCAGTGTGAACCAGCCTTCTTTGTCCCTACATCCATTTCCATATTGAGCTCTATAGAGTAAATAAACAGACGAAAGAGGCATGCGGCGCGGCTGAGCTAACAGTAAGCGCAAGGCTATCACTGTTGACATTGGCGGTAATGGCAACCTTGCGCGGGGCGGTATGTTAATTCGTACGCTTCCATTATAATGAAAAGAGATGACAAGAGATACACGCAGTGATCCGTCTGTCCGCGGCCGTGTGTAACATATGGACGGGAACGAAGCACAGTGTTAGAAATGTAGTATTCATGCTATCGCCCGCGCAAAAATCAATTTTCCGTTATATTATCGCTTCAATCTTGCGTGCAAGTTGCCAACTCTGTCTCATTTCCCCCTTTTTTGAATGCGTTATGTGGCAGCTTACCGTAGTGCCTGAAGGGGAGAGAGTATAGCAGCTGCATCTTATCGGTACTTGCCTCTAAACGGGGCAGAAACGCGGGATCGAATCCCGGCAGTGGCAGCTCCATTTCGATGGAGGCGAAATGTTGAGGTCCGTGCATAATGTGCGAATGTCAGTGTACGCTAAAGAACACCAGGTTTCCGGAACCCTCCACTGCGGCGTCTCTCACAATCGTATCGTGTTTTTTTGGGTCGTGAAACCCCAGAAATCATTCAAATCATATTAAGGGGCAGAAACTTGGAGGCTCACTGAAAGGGTTCAACTTAAATTGACGACGACGGTGCTAGCAATGGAACGGAAAATGATAGGTGTGACGTTGAGGGACAAGAAGAGGGCGGAGCGGGTCAGGGAACAAACGCGATGTTTAGGACATATTAGTGCAAATCAAGAACAAACGGGCGCGGGCAGGGTATTTAATGCGAAGGCAAGATAACCGTTGGTCATTAGGGGTAACAGAGCGGATTCCTAGAGAAGGCAAGCGTGGCAGGGGGCGGCCGAAATATATTAAGGCAGATGAGGAGGAGAGGAGGAGAAAGGAGGGAGGAGAGACAGGGAGGTTAGCCAGTGCTGAGACCGGCTGGCTGCAGATGAGATATGCGTTTTGTGTATACACAAAAATGACAGTGCGTCGCATGACGCATTGTTGTCCTGTAGCCAGACGCGCTCACCACCGACTTCTCCTTATGCCGCTGTGATTGTTGCTACTTTGTCAAGAGTGGTTCGCTGGGCCAGTTGGTATACATATTCACGGTGTGAAGTTTCCAGCAGGCAAATAACGCGATCACAAGAACAAGGGAACGCACAGGACAGAAGCTGGAGTTAAACTGAAGTTTATTAGCAAACTCGTTCCATTGGAACTCCACTGCGCATGCGCAAGCACCAGATGCAGCAAGAAAACGCCTAAGCTTCCTGCATCGTCCCACGTGCTCCCAAGGAGGCCTGTGCACCTCTATTACCAAACTTATTTGTGTTCACTGCAAGTCGTGTTTCTTCTTTTTGCTTTCCTTACTCGAATTCAATTGACTCTTGTTAGTAGTCAGACGTTATTTCTTGCATGGTGATCTCTAATTTCATTTGCTACTGTTTACTTTTATTACAATTATTATTTTCCGTCATGTATGTTTCCAAATGGGACCCGCGCTAGCCTTTGGCTATGAGACCATTCAGCTTGTGCGCGCTCTGTACAGTATATGTGCGCAATAAAGTTCATTCATTCATTCATTCATTCATTCATTCATTCATTCATTCATTCATTCATTCATTCATTCATTCATTCAATGTGTATAGTAGTATTAGATGCTTCGTGGAATGCCGCGCGAAACACCAGGACACAGACGAGCAGACAGGACGAGGTGCTATTATGGGCTTGTCAAAAAAAAATTTTTTTTTTCAGGAAGCTTTGACAGGCCTCCCACACCTTGTAAAAAGAAAAAAAAATGCACACGGCGCCGTCTCGCTTCTCCTCCTCAACCCCTTCCGTCGCACTGTTTGTTGTAACTCTCTGCATGTCGATGAATTTAACCATTTCTTTTCCCATTTCTTCGCACTCAGGTGATTTCATTTCGTTTCGTCAGACGTGTCGTCGCACCCGGAATGTTGCGGTACTCTTTTTCTTTTTTTCCCTCTCTCTCTCTCTCGCGGAATCTGCGCAGACGCAACATTTGTTTGTCGACAGAGGCCATTGTTGTCCTTTCATGGCAGATTAAGTGAATTGTGTTTTCGAGTCGACGCTCTCTCAAAATTAATCAGTGTGTACATATAGAGCGCGATCGAAGTCCCCAAGACGTGTAAGGCCCGAGAGACGGCCTTTATGAACGAATGGAGCGTGCCCTGATGAATGGACTTCGTTAGAGAACAGCGTGACCGTTCCGGCTTTTGTTCGATTATCGATGTGTTGACCGGTCTTATATACGTCTTCATATGGTTTCCATGCGGAAGCGCTTTGATACCCTTTAACAGCATGCCGTCTTCCACGTTTCGGGGACGCAAACTCGTCATGCTCTGACTGCGAGCGAACATAGCTATCTGTGATACACCGTATAGATAACGGAGACCCACGTGCTAAATGCGTCATCGTGGTCACCGGTGACGTCCGTGCGTTTGACGTCCAGTGCCGCGTATTATGACGCACATAGCTTACGTGCTAGATGTCATCTGTAGCAAATCACGCTGGGAACGCGAAGTAGCTCTATACAGGGAGTAATAAACTTGGGTTTCAGAAGAACTTTCGTCGTCATTGCTAAGACAAGTACCTTTTCAGAGCTACAGCTAAAAAGAAAAAAAAAAGGAACATTCCAACAATGTAACTACAAAGATCCTTTAAACTATAATCAAAGCGTTGTATATCCACTGGACTACTAATCAGTTTTGAAATAAGTGCTTATCTTGTGTGAAACCAATTGCATTACAGTTAGTAGCACAATAACAACATTGCTATGCGCTCTTATAACAATGAAAGGAAAGGTGTGTGTAATATGCTTGCGTCTGCTATCAGTACTGGCGCACCACTGCGACTTCCCTCATGGATCCTCGCCGCAAATTATTATTATTATTATTATTATTATTATTATTATTATTATTATTATTATTATTATTATTATTATTATTATTATTATTATTATTATCTTCCCCGAGCCACCTTCTTACGGGCGTGTAGGTGTAAACGCACGTTGATACGCCGCGATGTGGCTTATGAGTGCCGAAATGCGGCATGTATTGCCGCCGGTAACCGTTGCGAAAATGTTCTCACCTCCCCCTCCCCTCTCCACTCCCTCATCCAAGTGATGTGTACAAAACTCTCGCTTTGCGGTCCCTGGCAGGGCATCAATCTTCTGTCTCGGGCGCGCGAGGGACCGATTGATTTCCGGTTCCTGCGTTTGCTGGTGCGAGCCGACCGGCTCGGCCGTCTTCCTCCTCCTCCTCCTCTTCCTCGTCATCGCTTTCTCGGCATCAGACGGCCGGTTGAGACATCCAGTCGAGGGGCACGGATAAGTGTTTCTGCGGAAGGGAAACTCGATAGCGCAAGACGACTTTTCGGCGAAGCACCCGCAGTCGTCGAGGGGTTCGCTTCTCTTTCTTTCTTTCTTTCTTTCTTTCTTTCTTTCTTTCTTTACGTAATGGATGTATATGGCCTGTCTGTATTGTGATTCTATCGATCCGCCATTTCGAGGATACTTTTCTCAGTGCTCTTCTCTTTGCACACCTGATCCACGAACTTGTTCCAAGCGAGGCGTGTGCCATTGGCAAGGTGATGTATCGCGAGCGTGGAGCCTCGCCTAATGTCTTACGTGGAGTCGAACCGCCAAAAACGGTTGGCATTTCTCTCGATGCTACGGATGTATTGTGCAAGCAGCCTTTCTGTCTCTCCCTGTGTGTGTGTGTGTGTGTGTGTGTGTGTGTGTGTGTGTGTGTGTGTGTGTGTGTGTGTGTGTGTGTGTGTGTGTGTGCGCGCGCGCGCGCGTGCGTGCGTGCGTGCGTGCGTGCGCGTGATAAACGTGGGATATTGTATTCGTGTCACTTTGTCGTTATTGTGTGTGTAGCAGTGGCTGTGACACTCGGCTGCTGATCCGAAGGTCGCCGGATCGAATCCCAGCCGAGGCGGCCGCATTTCGATTGTGGTGAAATGTTGAGGCTCGTGTACTGTTAGATCTCAGCGCACGTTAAAGAACCCCAGGTGGTCGAAATTTCCGGAGCCGTCCACTACGGGGTCTCTCATAATCATATCTGGTTTTGTGACGTAAGACCCCAGAAATCAATCACTCAATATTGCCTGTTTCGTTTGTTTTCTTTGGCACGTTTTGTGCAGCGAATTTTATTGTGATAAGCGAACGCAGCTGACAGAGAAATGATATCTAATTATCATAAACTAGTAATTAGGTATTGTGTACCGGGCAGTACGTGTTGTTCTTTTTTGGTTGCTCCGGCAATCTGGATGCGCAAGGGGAAAAAAGAAGCACATTAATACCACTGTGCTTTCTGGATTTCACTTCCCTGCTGTCCGTGTTTTGCACGCCTGTTCTTTACATAATGAATCCTTACCAGCTCGCTCAGCTTTCTGTCCTTTTAAGCTTTACTTATTGCGTTACACTGGTAGAACAGAAACACCTAGGCTGTGCCACCTAAATGTCTAGACAGCAGTCAAACAGTGCTTTTGCCCATCTATTAGCGAATGCATGGGACAACGGCGTCGTCGCATGTTCACTGGCCATCTAAGCAGGTTACCGTGGATGCATACGTCAATTACATCTTTCATAAATAAATAAATAAATAAATAAATAAATAAATAAATAAATAAATAAATAAATAAATAAATAAATAAAGATGTTGAAGCTGTCCGTGATCTTGTCTTTTACCCCTCGCAAGGGTTCCATTTTGTTCTGATGCATTCGTAAACAATACAGTGGCACTCGCACTCCGCAACCAAGTCCTTTTTTGATACTTTTTTTCTTTAAGATTTCATAAAACGTAACACATTTGTTACTCTTGTTGTACGTTTCACATTGGGTACGCTTTGTACTTACTGCACCTTTGTGAACTTCCTGTTATTTAGGCTGTATATAACGCACTGAAACTCAAAATAGACTGATGATACTGCTTGCGAGCATTCGCGAAATGTAGCAACGTGACCGCACGCGTACTCGATTCACCCACATTGTACAACAGCACATGTTATTTTGGAGGGGGTTGGCTTTCTCGCACAGCTTACCTTCGGGACGGCAAAGTACCCTTTGGCGGAGCATGTCTGAAAACGGAGATCCGCTTGCATCGCACTGCATTCACCAGAGCTGCCTCGTTTTCGTGTTGGAGCTCGGGACTGACCGAAAGATTGCGGCACTTTCACGATAGTCTTTTAGTCAACTTCCACCCACGAGTCTCACTATAGTGCACAACTGCATATTCACTACGGAAGCACCTGAGTCGGCGATTAACTCACTCGTCATCTTCACGTACTGTGCACGTTTGGAATGTTACGAAGAGAGGGAGAAAAAAGAAATTTGTTCAGTGAAACATTGAACCACGCCACGCTGCACCAGAGCATGCCGAGCTTCTGAAGACTGACGAATGTGGCGGTACATCTACGCATGTCTGAAACGGAGAACGAATAAAAAAACGATCACCGCGTAAAGCTCAATTAGCGGCACTAGTTACAAGCATGTACCACGCACCTTCTGCGAAGACCGTGCCGCCGTTCTACGAGATGTCGAGGTTCACAACTGCAGCAGCCGTTCAGGCCGCCCAAGCCACGGCCAAGTTACCGAAGCACCACGCTCTCGCGCCGCACGCACTCGGAATGCCCTCAGCATGGAAGACGTTTGAACCTTCTGCGAAAGCATTCTCACGGCGATGCATATGCGCACAGCACCACGACAGCAGTTTCTGTTGTAGAAGTGGGTGCGATACGTGACATATTAGGCGGTGAACTGGAAAACGCAACGGTGTCGTGGTGTCTTTATATACAGCCATTCTCTTCGCTTGTTCTTTTCACGCCTCGTGAAGTCCGAGTACGACAAGCTGCGTGATGGCATCGTATCCAGCGACGGCAGCCTGTCCGAAGTGCCGCTGGATGCCGACCGTCGCCGATCTTCGACGGCTTCCAGGATCAAGAGCAATGTCACCCGTTTCTTCCGCGGGGCCAAAGGTAACGGCAGGAAGCACGGCACACCGACGACGCACCCCAGCACTTGTAGGCGCGGTTCGTGTAAAAGGCGTCACATGGGCGAAACCTCGCCCGCGTTGTTGTGGGCAAGCATCACGGTGCGAAAAGCGTGCCAGCGGCGCAAGCATGTAGTTCTGTAAAACTTTCTGCTGAAAGTGTGTCTGTGAATCATGGCGAGTTATTTAATAAATGGCAGTTTGACGTCGTGGACATCGGCGCTTCTCAGTGACTTAGCACTGAAACGCCCGACTGTGCATCTGCAGTCACATAACGAAAGTCACAGCTGCAGTTAGGGCTTTTATTCGGTAGAAAAGACAGAGGTGCAGCTTTACCATTTATATCGCAAAGATAATAGAGTCCAAGGGTCGTGTTGCAGCCGAAATAAGTGCCTACCTGCGTGTAGGGAAGTAAACAGAATATAGGATCGTTGTAATCAAAATTGGATGTTTATTATACACAGTGTAATGAGTGCCGACACCAAGATGCTGCCGGTAATCGAGGTGGTCGGGCTGGAAAAGAAAAGGGGAGGGGTGGCGAGGGCACTCCTTCCCTCCACGCCCTTCTCCGTAACCAATAGCTGACGCCTCTAAACGAGGACGTATTTTCGGGGGAAAAACTGTCACCAGAACTAATGCAAAGGGGGTAAAGTTTCCTCGAGGAAAATTCTGTGCGCAGCTCTGGCAGTTGGCGGGTCCGCAAAACCAGCTGGTTCTCCTTAATTGGCGCTTAAACACTGGCCGCCGATGCGTCGGGCACACCCCGCGCTCGTTTATATAGGGAGTTAGGTGGTGTGTAGGTGCCTTAGTGTCCAGCCACTTTAAATATGGGCGCACACTTTGAGCGCTTAGTCGATTGCGCGTGACTCTCCGAAATGAGCCACAAAATGTCGTCGACCAAGTTTTTTGCGCTGTCGGATTCGTCGGTGTCTGTTTCAGCGTTTGCAGGGCGCTTCAGGTGCCTTTAATACAACCATGTATTAGCATCTGTCCAGATTTTGTTATGCTGATAGGGTTAAACGTTTGTTTTGGCTATGTGTGCTGATGTCTGCTAAATAGCGTTCTGTTCCCCGAAGAAAATGAAGAGTAAAGGTAAGGATTTTATGAGAATTAGAATGAAGATTCACCGACAGCCTTACTACACATTCTTTGTCACACTGTAGTAGACGACGTGTTAGAGTGTACAAAAAGTTCATGAACATAGTGTGCTCTATTTTTCACATTTCGGCCTGCAGAACAGGTATATCTGAGGGTCACGACTGTTCTAATAATGCACGTTCATTGTAATGTGATACATAAACCGGCTCGCCATTCGTTGTTGGCGACATCTACTCAACGACAAAATGTCTGAGCACTCATAGTTCTTTGTTAAGAGTGATATCTGTCACGTGGTGCGCGAAGCTCGCGGTCGACAACAAAAACCGGTTGTTTACACGGTTATACGGCCTTTCTTCGCGTGTTTATCCGTGACGCGACGACCGGGCGATTGAGAGAGAAAAAACAAGGCCGTCTATATATTGACGACGATGACCGTGCACTGCCGCCGCCACCACGGTCACCACCTCATCGTGATGCGTTCGTCTATTGCTGTTTTCGAACCCTCGTTGCCACGGGGAGAGAGGGCCTAGCGGCTATATGGCGGCAAAGTCGACGTCAGTATGCACGCTCGCGCGCGGTTTCACGACCGTCGTGTTTGCCGTCAGCTGTGTGTGGGTGTGTGTTTGTATGCCCGCGCTGCTGCTCACGTTGACTCGTCTTCTCGAAGCCAGCGGGAGAAGAAAAAAAAAAAAAAAGAGGGAAGCGCGCCGAGCTCTGATGGCGTTCGAGCACGACAGGGACGTCGCTTCCTGACCCAGATTTGGGCGCCGCACGCGACCCCGTAGTGTCGTCGTCGCGTTGTCGCCGCCAACCGGCGAGGTGTGGGAAGGAGGGTACAGGGAAGAGACTTCGTCCTCGTAGCCGCGAGGGCGTGAATAAAAGAGCAGGTGTAGATGTACGCCGAGAGGAAGAAGAAAAAGAAGGCACCACTTGGCGGCCTTGGACCGCACCTGCCAGCTAGCGCGCGGTCTTGCTTGCTTCCGGACCGCGGGACAACCCCTCTTTTCCTTTCTTCCCTTATCCCCTCGCTTTGCAAGTGCGGAAACTGGACTAATGCACTCCCTCCCGCCACCCTTTATTCCCCCCCCCCCCTCCCCCCAATTCCTTTCGTCGCAAAGCCAACGGTGGTGATGGTGCCGCCGATCGGATGAGGGGCGTTCCGCGCGCTGTAGGCCCAACACTGACCGCGAAGCCTCGTTTATTTTTTTTCCCCTTTATTCCCTATTCTTCCTTCCACTTCTGATCATGCTCTGGCCTCGATTTGAATGGGTGAATGGGCAGTGCGGTCCCCGCGGATCAGCTTAGGGGCACGCGTTGATGGTGGCTGGGTCCAGGGCTTCATGGAGCACGTGCCCTTGATTGGAATTTCTGCGCGCTTTTTTAGCTTTTTACTCTCTTTCGTGGTTGTGGTCGCATGCGCGCACACAATGCGATTGGTTGAGCCCATTGAGCCACGTCCTGCCCTTTGTTTGAATTTGGGAACTATGTAGTCTTTGCTCGAGTGATATGTTTGACATGCATATATTGTTGCTGTGCAATAAATACGTTTCATGTTTCTCATGCTTCACAATCTTTCTTCTACATGCATTGTCAGTGCGTGCGCTTGTGCACCTTATTGCTTGTAAAAACAGAGCTGGAAAAGTAGTTGCTTATTGCGCAATTTGAAATGTGAATTTGAATTCACTTAATGTCTTACGATCCACTCCTAAAATCTCTTCACACTTTGTCATTCTCTTAGTACTGTACCAATCAGTTTCATTGCAGTCACATTATAGTTTAGTAAACAAGCAAGTGATTCAATGGGACAGACAAAGTGCCTATAATAAATCGGCACCACTTCTTTTCTGTATTATCCCAGCCCCGTTACGTATGGGACTGGCTGAATTTGCTGGCAATTTAAAGCTATTCTTGTTTAACATTTTTCCTTTCCTTTTATTAAAGGACTTCGCATTATGTTTCTCGGGTCCTTTGGAGTATCCACTTTATAACTTTATAGATATAATGCGGTAGTGATAAGTCCTCGCATGCTCTTGAAATTCGACACAGTGTTGCGTTTTACTGTAATACTGCAATATCGAAAAATCGGAGATAAAATGTCAAAATGTCAGCAATCGACCATACCTTCATAAGCAGATGGTACATGTCCTGTGGGCATACAGTGGTGCCTGAAGCATGACACTATATAGTGCAGCATCTTTATTCATTTATTGGATAATCTTTTGTTTATTTGTGGCTTGCTTATTTGTGGCTTGTCCCTCCTGAAAAAAATGAACGTCTTTTATTGTAGAGTTACAGTGATGCATAGTGAGTATCTTTCGCTATCAAAGCAGTCACGCTGCACTTGGTCACATTGCATTCTAATAAAACCTTCCACTGTTAAGCCTTTGTCATCTTGCGTCACATTTTGTCACGCTTTGTTGAGGCACAAAGGCATGCAGATAACTGTATGAGTGGCAATTTTTACAAACTTACTCGTCGCGGGAGCCTAGACACTCATGGCCAGAAAGTTCCTGGACTCAGGAGCCTTGCCATTGCCACCTCAGGACATCACTTGGGATGCTGCCTCGACCAATCAACGTTTATATATATATATATATGTCTCTCACTTATTTGTGATAGCGCAGCATTCTTTGTGCAGACACTCCAAAGGACTGCCTCTATTTCAGGCTGTCGGTCCTAGTTTAGGTGTCTGTGCAAGCACTTTGAACCATTCAATTGACTTTGCTTTCACACGTGTTTTTCAGAGACGGAGAGGCGCATTCGGGCTAATAATCCCGAATACAACAGCCAGTTTAATTATGCTGTGAGTACCATATCCTCTTTGTCACTGTGTTTGTCACATCATTGAGCGGCAGTTCAATTGATGTGGTTATAAGTAGGGGTGTGCGAATGTTCGAACTTTCGAATAGTTTTCGAACAGCGTTTGCTGTTCGATTCGACTCGGAACTGTTATTATTCGGACTGTTATTATTCTAGCTGTTTGAAGTTTGTTATTATGAAGGGTAAAAATGTGCCATGCCCAGCGACAGATGGCTCATTCCTGGATATAGTTTGCTTGGCCGCATAACAGCTATGTACTGCAGGGGAGTTAACACTGCGGTGAAGTTATTTGTGCTGCGGTGAAGTTGAAATTTGTGCACCGTGATGAAGTTACCATCATGCATCTCCATAGTTCTCTGATGCTTCAGAAGTGGGCTGTTAAGAATGGGCTGTACTTTTTTTTGTAGGAACAATATTGGTGAGAGTACTAATCACGCAATAAATTTCTTTATTTTTTGCCCATGTTTAATTGTGCACTTTCCTGAAATTTAACATGACATTGTTAAAAAAATATTCGATTGTATTGACAGTCAAACATTAATATTCAGGATTAATGCACCAAAAAGTTTGCTATTTACACAGCTGTAGTTATAACAGGTGTTTTATATGTGCAGAGGTGCAAGTATGGACACAGGCCCAACTTCATGAGAGGTGCTCATAATCAGTGTACTAAACATGCAAATGCATTACTTGGACTTTGTCACCTTGCTTATTTGCAGCTTACATCAGCTAAAGGCGAAGTGTGTCACAGTGTTAAGGGGACATTCAAGTGGAACTCTAAATCCGTGTAGACTGATAAATTATTCTTTGAGAACTCCGTTGTCATTAATTTCACCATCATAAGTTCATTATTTAAGAGAAAATAAATCAAAGTTCTGTTCTTGAATTTTGTTCTGATACTTTAGCAGCTGAACATCAACATTTTTTTTATCCCTTCCCCCCGCCCCCCTCTCTGGCTCATTAAAGTATTCCGAAACCTGTTATGTTAGGTATCTGCCTCCCTTAAAACACAATGTAAATTATGTAGGCTTTAGAAGACATCGTCAAACCCTGTGACATCATCACACAGAGAGCTGGTGCACCGACTTCAAGGTGGTGGTGTAATCTGTATTTCATCTTTTTTTAACGTTTTCTGGCTTACCAACAGCCCTTTCTGTGGCAAAAGATGGCACTTTTTTGGTATTGTGAAAGGGTAATTTATGAATATGGAAGAAAGCTTTTTTTTCTGCTTAACTTAAGGGCAACTAAAAGTGCCCTTAATGGCACTTTTAGTTAAGTCAAGTTTCATAAATTAGTCCTGTATGCAAGTGCTATTTTAAGGCAAAGTAGCTCCGTAATTGTTGGTATGGTCATTTGACATGTCTCCTTGTTGTATAGAACAACTACATCAAGACATCCAAGTACTCCCTCCTGACGTTCCTGCCACGAAACCTGTTTGAGCAGTTTCAACGGCTCGCCAACTTCTACTTCCTATGTCTCCTTGTCTTGCAAGTAAGTGCCACACCCTTACATGTGTCCTTTGCCTTTTGTACAGTGTGCACATTGTCTTTGCGGCACCTGTAGTTAGTAGGCAACAACAAACTACCTTACTGGCGTGTGTAAATTGTGGCGGAAGTTGTACTGGAGATGTCAAAACCTCACCACCCTGTCTTGTTTTTCACGTACAGATGATCCCGCAGATCTCCTCCCTAACCCCATGGACCACCGCCGTGCCTTTAGTTGTGGTGCTGTCTCTTACAGCTCTGAAAGACGCCATCGATGACATTGTAAGCAAAATTTCCTTGTTACAGCATTTTGAAATTGGGAATGCAGTTCTCTAAACCATTATTTTCTTGGCCTTGGTTGGCTTTCTTTCCTTTCTCTTGCAGAACTTGGCATTGTGAGGGACAGAAACTGAATAAAAGCACCTAAGGTCATTTCATGCGGATAGTGCAAGAGTGACTCAGATGTATTGTGCATTAGCTGTTTTTCATGAGTTCCAAATTGATCAAGTGCAGCCTAGATTGCACTCTTTCGTGCGGATAGTCCTTGTGCCATTGCCCATCTATGTAATGTGCACCTGCTAAATGTGCAAGAATAGACAGGCACCGGACAGGTTCTTTAGACGGTAGAGACAAAGAAGGTGTAAGGGTTATCTCCTGCATTATGGCTGCAGGCAGAATCTTTGTCTGCTAAGAAAAGTGTTATATGATGTTGCTGTTGTTTGCAAATAATTTACATTGCAAGGAAATCTAAGCCTGTCTGAAGGACTGTGTTCACCCAGTCAGCACTGTCATCTCAAAAGTGAACACGAGTCCTACCATACAACAGTCTTTCAAAACACACCAATGTACATACACATTGCTGCATCACAGCAGGAAAGGTCAAACAAAATTTATCTTGTCTTTTTTATGCACCAGCGACCTGTATTCATGCCATCAGCGGATCATTCGTGCCATCCCCTATGCTGGCTTTGTAACTACAGTACTGCCAACCTGTATCATTGTGTGTGTGCACCACAGGCACACAGGGGTGCTGAATGTCAGTAGATGCAAGAGTTGTGTGGAGAAGACGACTGTGGCACAGCGTGTGGACTCGAGTACAGCCACAGCACGAAACAAAATTATTAAGCACTGCCACTTTTCTTTTTTCTATCTTAACTGACAGATTCATTCAAATTTTCCTCACTGTACTTAACACACACATTGCATGCTAACTACATCAAGATTTATTAGGGAGTGAGTGCCTTGGCACGCTCAATCATTCCTCCACCATAAACTATGCACGTACTGAGTACAATTTGATTGCCCGTTAAAAACATGCAGAACGCCAGCATGGTGACATTAGCGCCAGTAGCGGTGTTGAGTCCATAGTTGAAGATGCATACAGTGACAGCACATGCTAACAGCAAGGGGTCGTGCATGCTGGCGCACTTGTTGGTGCACCATGACACCTCTGTGCACAATTGACGCCTACTGTATAGGCATCTCCAGACTTGGCACCTAGTGCGAATGTGGAAGATTCTTAATTTTCGGGAATGCAACTGAACCACATGTTCAGTTTATTTCCTGAATGTTCGAATCAAATCAAATATTTGAAAATTTCAAATATCTCCTTCTCAAATTGAACACAAACATTAAGAAAGTAATGTTTACACATGCTTAACTGTAAAACATTTCTGTCCTTTTACTTTTGTCTATTGTTCGCTATAGTGTCTCCATTGCACCCCTCCAGTACACTGCCTGTACCTCTCTGCCTGTTCACTTGCAGCAACGTCACCAGAGTGACAACCAGGTCAACAACAGACTGTCCAAGGTGCTTCGCAATGGCCAACTCGTGGAGGAGCGTTGGCATAAAGTCCAAGTGGGCGACATCATTTTTATGGAGAACGACCACTTTGTGGCTGTGAGTAGCCCCACTGTGGTTCTGCATGGCGCCTGATTGAGTTTGTGTTAAGCCCGTACCATCATGAAATCTACCAGCTTGCTGAAGCATAAATGAAATAGCAGCGCTATGTAATGTGTTTAAACATGATTTTGGTGTGATGTTGCCCTTTGCTAATACATGCCCTTCGGTACCTAGTTTTGTGGGTGACTTTGCGGAACCTATGTTATCCTGAACTAAAATTATTGTTGCATAACCATAATTTATTCGTTATTAGCAAATATTGTATTTATTATTGGACACATAGCACTGTACAGAGAATATGTCATTGGTGCATTTCACCTGATCGGCAGTTCATCATGCCACAAGTTGTTTTTAGTCGAAAACATTATTGTTTCCATTTATTACAGGTTTGTTCGTCACGGTTTTGATAGTATTATAACTGAAATTTACAATTACATTTTGTTTGTAATATCATAATCGTAGCTTTAAATTTTATTACTGTTAGAAAATGTCATTAGTCTCTCAAGCAATTCTGCCAAGGAACATTAAGGTAGCATGAAGGCCTGTGAAAGTCAGTGTGGCATACCATTTGAACGCCACCTCACGATGTTTGATTGAAATAAATGCCACCTCGATGACATCTCATGACACCTGACTTGCATTCTAGGCCGACCTACTGCTGTTGTCTACTAGTGAGCCAAATGGCCTATGTTACATCGAAACGGCGGAGCTTGATGGGTAAGAGCGCTGCTCTTCTTCCATTCACTGTCTGGTATGCTTGTGGTATTTGTAAGGTTATCTATAAAGTTCTGTAATCTCCTTATCTGCCAGAGACCATATACATAGTATTAGAGGGGCCCTGTGTCACTCGCATGACATGTGCTGTAAAATGAATAGAGTCAGAGGGAAATAATTTCAACAAATCACCTTCCAAGCTTTTATTTTTATTTTTTTTTTCTTTGAGTAACTCTCTTCACAATATTAAGTTATGATTCATGTGTTGTAACTAAAACCTGTGTCACTAATACAGCTTGGGATCTACAGGTGCTGGAGGTGACTCTATTAGCACACATGCATGTACCATCATGCTGCGCCTAAACATGAACATTACCAAGAATTCACGTCCGCAAGTGCACACTGCGCTGCTGTCATTCGTAGAAAGACAAAATCGCGGCCTTGCTGCCAAATGACTGCATGTCACAATTTCTGATACCTGTAGCTAGAGTCATGGTCTGCTGCTTGCGATTTGTGTTTTGTTCCAAAGTAAGTGTATTGTATGTTTTGCAGCATTTAGAGTCGAGACACAGATAGGCGCAGTGACGTGGTTGTTCACCTCTGCTCCTAATGCTGCCATGCTGTCATGCTTCTTTTTTCATGCAGTGAAACTAACCTCAAGTGCCGCCAAGCCACTCCAGACACAGCCGAGATGGGCAATGACAACCAGCTCTTGGGGAGGTTTGATGGTAAGAAGTTTCACTAGAGTTAATCTTTGCTTGACTTTAGAATCTGATAAAATAAAATATATATATCCGTGTTTAACGGGCCAAAAGTCTCTCAAGGAGCCTTTCATCATTATGGAACTTATTTCTTGCCACACAGAGGATTGGTTTTTGTACATATATTTTGTAGTCAACTGAGGCACAATGCAAGAACACTGATTCAGTTATGTTTGGTCGAATACTTAGGAACCTATGCAGTTGAAGTTAACCCACAGCTCAGTACTGTGGTATCACTAATGTCCATGGTATTGCTTTTGGCTCAGGGAACCCCGTAAATAATATGCTGTTATCTGATCGGCATAAGTTTATTGAGTAATATTCAATAGACCCAAGCCTGGACTTTAATCGTGCAGCCGTGGTTTGTTTGTTTTACTGACTGTACATTAAAAAGCTCTCTTTCTTGCAGTTTGACATTTATAAAAATATGCTGCATATAGAAAACTAGGTACACTTTTGTGTTTGTGAGGTAGTATTTGTAATAATTAGATTATGATGTCAGTACAAAGCTAACCATGCCACATGTTCTATTCATAGTTGCACTTTGCCTACAAGCATTTACTATGTGAAAATGCAGCTACAGAGACACTAATGCCATGCACAGGGTAGGAGAGTGCCGTAACCTGGTGGTGCCTGTCAAAAAAAAGGGGGGGCACCTTCACGATTTACATCACTCACGTTCAGTGAGACAGGAGTTTGAACTTGCCTGCATTGCAAAACACTTTCTTAAGCTGCTACAAAACTCACGATTCAACATAAGACACAAAACATTTTCATGGAAAGCAACCAACATGCCCATTTTCCGCATGCAGTACTATTTGAGCTTTTAATTTAGCGTGTTTTCAGAGCTTGTCATTTCTGACGTGACTTACGAGCTGCATTGTGCTGCTTGCAAAATAAATATTTCAAGATCAATCTTGCCACCCTTACTTTCTCAGTGCCTGCTTGACTTATAAGGGAAAGCATTCCAAAGCGCATGCCTGTGGCACTAACCTCAGTAACTGGACTGCAAGGATACATGATTAGGTGCTTTCTCTGTGAAAGTTGTTTTACCATGTGCCATCAAAGAGCGCTATGTTCTTTATTTCTTTATCTCTCTCGTAGGGGAGATTATCTGTGAGGCACCGAACAACAACCTGAGCCGGTTTGAGGGCACCCTGTTCTGGCAGGGTCAGACGTATCCGCTGGACAATGACAAGCTGCTTCTGCGGGGCTGTGTGCTGCGGAACACCCACTGGTGCTACGGGGTTGTGGTGTTTGCAGGCCGGGACACCAAGCTCATGCAGAACAGTGGCAAGACCATCTTCAAGCGCACCTCTCTCGACAGGCTCCTCAATGTTCTCATCCTTGGTGTAAGCTGACGTGCTTTTCTGCTTGCACTCGGGCAGGTTTTAACTTGGCCTGCACCTGTTGCCTCTCTCTCTTTTCATTTGTCACCACATGTGTTTCAAGACTCATATAAATTATTTTATAAATATATGCTGTGAATAGCGTGTACAAAGTTGTTTGTTTGTTCGGTTCTCTCAGATTGCCTCATAGTCGTGGGACAATAGGCAAGGACAACTTAACTTAATTTTACCTTTTTTTATTGCAATCAATTTTAGAGACCACTTCAGCACAGAAATTGACCAAGATACTTCTACTTTTATAAGATATATAAGTTACATTGAAGGTACTAATTTGGGGAAATCTTTATTGTCCTAATTTGAGAGGCAGCACTATTATGGATGGGCATGCAAGTTATGATGTGACGGCATAAGTTTTAGCACTGCACTGCATTATGCTGGTGGTCTTGTCAAAGGGTTCCTGTAGCCATGTTTAAATAACACATCGGAAACAGTTTGTTTGGGATCAAATGACTGAACTGACTCTGTGCTTGTCATTAACACCTTCAGCCTTAAAGGGACTAACAATAAATGCAGTGCAGTTCTAAGTTTGCCAACCACTTTTCCTGGAACATACGCACTGACAAAACGTAGTATCACAGATCAAGTTGCTACCAAGTGTGTTTTCTGCTTGCTACGTCATCTCTTGTGTTTTATATAATTTTTTTTTTCAAGTGGTTTAACCCACATGGCTATCACCATACACTGGATCCCACTGGTGCCTAACTTTATTGTCAATTGCACACTGGCTTCCTGCAATGTATTGTAATCTTTTCACGCGAGTTTCTGGTATCTTGTAGACATAACCATGCATATTGTGCCAGCTTATTCTTATAACTCGTAACAATGTAATGACCACATGATGCAAGAAAAAATATATCCTATCTAATTATGTCTTTCTCAGAAAAATAAAGTCGTATTGTATCAACAATATCTACAATGGGTATTATAACTGCTTCAGTAGGACACGGTAGTAGCTTCATCATATCCAATAAATCATTATAAATGTATATTCATAGCACTGCTTTAATGGCAATGCTATATTTCATTTAATTCATCATAGCTGATTATACATTATATTTGGATTCACTATATCGAGGTTCAACTGTGTGCATCGCTTACAGTGCAACCATTTTCTTTTAAACGAAACAGAAGGTGTTTGCAGATATTAAGTCCCTTGTAAGAGAAGTGGTTCCTGATGTGTTTTCTTTCTGCTGTCCCTTCCAGATTGTGTTCTTCCTATTCAGCATCTGCCTGTTCTGCACCATAGCATGTGGCGTGTGGGAGACAGTGACAGGCCAGTTCTTCCGCGTCTATCTTCCTTGGGACAAGGTCATCCGCTCGGACAACACTGTGGGCGGCGCCACTGCCATTGCTGTGCTTGTCTTCTTCTCCTATGCCATTGTACTCAACACCGTCGTGCCCATCTCCCTCTACGTCAGGTGAGCAGGGGCATCTCGTGAGAACTTTTCATCGTCCTACTTTGTGCACTGTTCCCACTCTATGTATGCACCAAATAGCCCAACCAGTCATGGTGCTGCGATGACCAGTGAGCCGTGTAGGCAGACAGTTCCAGCATCATCCACTGTTTTTGTGGCTGCTGAGGTACATTACTTTAAAGGCCTACTGTCATCTGAAGCTGGTCACTTTTACAAAATCCTGCGGTGGTGTAGTTGGTTAAACATACTAAAGCTGTTATGGAGAGCAGTTACGGAGGTGACTAGAACTAGAATGCAAATATACAAGACACCATATGCAAGTTTCCTGTATCTATAATCACACTTCAGTTCAGCCTCTTCGTTGTTTTGCACAATAGCTTTAGTAAGTTACTCTCGCATTCGTCAACAATACTTTAAAGTTTGCTGACATTGAATAGTAAGCGCCTTGTTAAAACAGGTTCATTTAAAGTTCTGATAGTGCAGTTAACTATAGATATCCATGCAAACTTGCAAAGGGGAAAATTGGTGCTGCAGACCTTCATGCTCTAAGGGTATGAGCGTAATTGTAGACACTGTAATCCCGAGTTGAAAGTTAAAGTTAAAGGTGCAAGGCTTACACTTTACTGATATACTCTATAACACAGAATTGATAGTCTATAAAAGCTCACAATATCAGTTTCCTTACACACTGAGTTTTGTTTTCTGCTGACATCCACCACAGGTCATCTAGGGATCTGCGTGCTGTGTTACATTCTCATGCAGAGCAGCAATGCTGGTGCAGTGCTGAAGAGATAGAATTTGTGAAATTCGTTACCACTGCTTTTCGGTCTTGTCAACCATCCTTCATCACTTCCAGTTTATGGCCTTTTCTATCGGTACAGAACAGTAAGAACCACCCATGTTTATACATGTAAAGAAAGAAAAAAAGAAAAGAAAACTTTACCTTAATTCCTTCATACAACATAGTTACACTGGTTAGTTTCATTTAACCTCGTTTGTGACCAGTATGCGTCCTGTCCTCGCAAAGAAAAAGAAACTAAATTTAGTTTTGCCACTAGGGACACCAGAGATAAAAATTATTTCACTTGCATTAGTGAATTGCCTTTGCGAAGTACTACATGCACTATTGTTTACCCGAAAAGACACATGGTGAGCCAAAAATGACGCAGAAAATTAAACATGGGTAGTGATGTTTCCTTGAAGTTATCGTGTAGGCTATGACTTCATAAATTTAACTATATCTGCTATGACCTAACTAATTTCTTATTACTAAAAATGGATTCTTGGTTTGTTCTACTCGATCCAGAGACTAAACATGGGTAGCTTCAGCAACTTTTATTAAGCCATGACGAAAACATACACACAGAAAAAATCTTTAAAATCGTTCACTGCCAGTTTTAAGGTGCCGTATGAACTTAAAGAATCGGAAATTTGACATTAGGGAACCTATGAATGTAAACACTACGGCGGTAGAGTTGTCAAGGAATAACTCATCAGTCTTAACTTATTTAGCATTTTGCTTTGACGTCCATTTACACCCACAATGCTAGCTTTTGTGGGCCAGTGGTGCATGGTTTGAGGATGTATTCTTACATACATTTCAGTGTGGAAGTGATTCGCTTCTGCCACAGCCTATGGATAAACTGGGACGAAAAAATGTACTATGCACCAAAAGATGCTCCAGCACGAGCACGCACCACAACGCTGAATGAGGAATTGGGACAGATTGAGTACATTTTCTCAGACAAGACAGGCACCCTGACGCAGAACATCATGGCATTTATCAAGGCATCCATCAATGGCCGTCTCTATGGAGACGTCCTCGACCCAGCCACAGGGGAAGCTGTGGAAATCAATGAGGTAACTGCACACCTGCGCCCTGGGTATGTGCCAGGCTGCTTTCACATAGTAGTTTACTGGCATCGGTTGAAACCTCTTTGGACTCTTATTCGAATAATTAGTTGGGATATTGAAAAACTTAACAACGGTTATTTACTGACAAACAAATTGTATAAAGTAAGATCTACATGTACGTATGCAAGATACAACCAAAGCCTCAGTACAGCGAGTTGTCATTTATAATAATGTGAAAGGATAGTTGTGGAATTGTTATGATGTTATGAATGCACATTTATTGTGAATCTTAAGATATAATAAAGCTAGTTTCAGGTCAGGTGCAACTTTGTTACAAGAGGTTTGACTGTACATTCATGTGTTCTTCTAAAAACAACAAATAAAAGGAGGTTACAAAAGCTTTGTGGCATACATTTGTTGTTCAGCAGTGATTACCTGTTTTGAATTATATTTATCCATCATCAACAGGCTTTTTTTTAAATCACACTCAACTCATAACCAGCTTTACTCGGTTGGCAAGTTATGCAACAAGAATGTCGTAAACAATGAGGCAATATGGATGCTATGTATACCACCTGAAGAGGTGGTATACACCTCTTTAGGTGGTACCTCTTTAGGTGTGTACCACCTTAAGAGATGCTATGAAGTATTTAAAAAGTTAATCATCTGCAATGTTAATGTCTGAAAAAAAAATATTGAGGAGCAATCATTTAATTTAGGTTAGTACAGTCGAGCTTCATTAATTCAGACTTCGTGAGGATAGAAAATTTGTTCAACTTAATTGGAGTTTGAATTAGTGGAGGTCCCATTAATTAGTGAGACAGTGTGCATTTTCAATATTAGAGGTGTATATGTGATAAACTAGGCTCTGTTGCACATTTTTTGGAGTGCAATGCCATTAAGTACTTACTGTGGAAATATGGCATATGTAGAGGAGGAGAGGATGCAATCCTAAAAAGTAGGCGCACACTTACGCACTACGAAAACAGGCACAAAGGTAGCACCACAAAGGTAGCACTGCTCACATTATGACACCCATGCCCCCACATAGAGCACGAATAGCCATACGTGCGCATGAAACAGACCGTCGCTTGCAGTACCATCGCTTGCAGCCATGCTTTGTGGCAGTGCACATACAAGAACACGAGAGGCTATCGCCACAGCGCACATGCAAAAACACAAGAGCGCGTTACATATGAAAACGTGCTTGTTTATGTAGCTTGAGCATTAAAATAATCATTTATTTGCAATTGGGTGCACTTTGGGTGCCTCTTTCGCTTTTTGTATCAAGGCAGTTTATAGAGAGAGAGAGAGAGAACTTTATTTAACAGGTAGGTCTGGCAATTTGGTCAGGGCAGTTTATAAGAATTAAATATTTTGGTAACAGTATTATGCTACCCATGTCGTTGTAGGGTGGTGTTTAATAAGTATCTGTAAAAATTCTGTGCAGATCACTTGACACTGCTTCCTTTATGTTTTTCACACCTTAGATTGTCCAGAATGTAATTTTCAATGTTCCCTATTGCCATCACAACAGAACCTGAAGACTGTGGACTTCTCAGAGAACCCAGAGCATGAGCCAGCCTTTCGGTTTTATGACCCATCATTGCTGAAGGACGTGATGGCTGGAGACACTGATGCTCGGGAATATTTCCGACTGTTGGCTTTGTGCCACACTGTTATGTCTGAGGAGAAGGATGGTGAGTGGACCTTGTGGAGCAGATTTTGCTAAACATGTTTTGTGAAATGGTGTACGTGTTTTGAGCTCAGCACAAGATTGTTGCTGTCAAAAGTTCATGGACCACAGGCCTTAGAGAACAAGGATTTTCAAATAAATTATTGACCGCATTTGCTCAATACAACATTACCATGTTGGTCAGATATAGCTGTGCAGTTTGCCAATTTGAATACGGGGCAGCATGCCAAGACTGTGAAAGTCCTTGGGTTTCCTTCAGGTCCAGTGGTCCGTGAACTTACTATGCCAGCCGTGCACTTACCATCTCTCACAACTGACTGCTCACGCATTGTCATCCATGTCATCTTTTTTGCCTAGTCTGATGTAGTTTATCTACGTACCTTGTGGAAGAGGCACAGCTAGCTTTTCTGTTTTCCTGAAAAGGGAAATGGAGAGGTGTGAGATGGGTGCTCAAGTAGCTGTGTATTGAGAGAGCCATCATGGACAAATCATTGTTGCGATCAAAGCTAAAGCTGCCTAATATTGGCTGAAGATCACTAAACAATTACTAATTTTCAAGGAAAAGTGAAAGTGTAATTTGAAAGCGTTGTAGTTTTTTTGATGCCACTTATTATTTTTTCCCATCTTGCAGGCCGCCTCGAATACCAGGCGCAGTCACCAGATGAGGCTGCACTCACATCGGCAGCTCGAAACTTTGGGTTTGTCTTCAAGGTAAGCACAGAAATATTAGCAATTCAGCAAGGCTATAACTGCTTTGAAGCTTCCATGAAGTTTATGACTTGTACATTTTCATGTCTGTCTAGAACCGAACACCAAAAAGCATTACCATCGAAGTTTGGGGCCAGGAAGAAGTTTATGAACTCTTTGGTATCTTGGATTTCAACAATGTTAGAAAGAGGATGTCAGTAAGTACCACTTCTCACAGTAGGGCAGGTGCTCCCTACTTACAGGCCTGAGATATGACATTGTTTTCAAGGCACCACTGTAGGAGTTGAGAGATGGCACCACTTTGATTACATGTACATCGTGTAATTTCTGCTCTTTGGTTGTGTATAGTGCCATGATGCCCTGCATAGTCCTGAGCTGTGCATGCACTTTACTTTCAGGTGATTGTTAAGAGGAATGGTGTTCTTAAGCTATACTGCAAGGGTGCTGACTCAGTCATTTTTGAGCGTCTTCATCCAAGCAGTGAACCTCTCAAAATCAAAACTACAGAACATCTCAATGTAAGTGCTGTTGAACTTTAGCGTTAGCTTCCCTGTTCATAGTAAATTATTTTATGCTTAGCTCAGGCTGCATTTTGTGACATGCATGATGTGTACAAAAGGTCATAGAGGAAGAACAGTTTTATTGCAAATGAATGCATCTAGTAGAAGTACGTACATTGTAGAATGTGGCCTCCTATTTGAAACTGTGCCTTACCTCCTGTCAGTCAGTGCCAAGGAGAAGAAGCTGCAATGCCATAACAAAACACTGAAATAATATAAAACTTAACTTGTATAAGTATTGTAATACATATTCATACTACATGCAGTACTCCATCAACACATCTATGTAGACACTGGACAGGATAGCTACTTTGGTGGTGGGATTTTTCATTGCTGCAGCTGCTAATTGTGTCCTTGGTGACTTTAAAAATAAATATTGGTACATCATATCATGCTCCCACAGCATTTCCTGTGACTTCCCCTTTGATAGTGCAGTTTGCTCAGTTTTGTTAAGCAGTAACTGCCACTGTAAGCCCGATTCGATTATATATGTCTGCTGATATGTCGATCACACTGCCTGGTTTCAGAAATATGCTGGTGAAGGCTTGCGGACACTGTGCCTGGCCTACAAGGACTTGGACGAGGCATATTTTCAGGAGTGGAGTGAGAGGCATCATGAAGCTGCGTAAGTGTTTTACAGTGGGGCTGTTAAATGAGTCTGTGCGGCATTCGCAGAAACAATCCAGCTGCGACTCGAATCGAGTTATCTAGCAGTCACCTGGCACAGCTCCCCCATAGCATGTGCATTATGGGAAACGTAGCCTAGTTATAGTATAATACAGTATAGCAAGGAGTTGGGGATGGGAAGTGAGAATGAGGAGGAGGGAAGAGTGTGAAGCATAGCATAGGCATGTACAGTGTAATATAGCAATGGAAAGGAAGCCAGGGTAAGGAGGAGAGGGTAGAGCTATATTGTACATTATAGTATAAAAGGGGTGGGAAAGGGAAGTGAGGATGAGATGGAGGGGAACACCACCAGCTGTGCTGTATGCTGAACCTTCACACCGCTAGTGCATTAGCTGCCCAAATTGTTTTGCTTCTTGTTTTCAGTATCGTGATTAGTACCATGTCTAGTGCCTTGTAGAATACACATCAACAGCATACTGATACCATTTAGCATAAGGAAGTGGTTTTAGAAGCAATACTGATCCATCTGCCTATATATTTTACTAAGCAGTGTCAACTTCAAACCTTCAGTGCTTTCTTCAGGGCAGTCGGAAAAGCACTTAGTCTAATAATCACAGCAGCAGTACAGTAGAACCTCGTTATAATGAACCTGGATATAACGAGCTATTGGATATAACAAAGCAATCGCAATTCCCCTTGAAATTCCCATGGATGGCATGGATATTGGCTATAACAAACTAATGGTTATAACAAAATAATTACGGCTCCCCGTTCAGCTTCATTATAACGAGGTTTTACTGTAATTCTTTTTTGTCTAAGGTCTGTCAAATCAGTGCAGTGTAGCTATCAAAGCCAACTCCTAGCCATAGAAGGATTTGAGAGTTGGAGACAAGAATTGTGCACCTTTATTCATCTGTTTATTTCAAATGCTGCAGATCCAAGAGCAGACTCTCGTTAGGTAGTTTGAAGCCTGGTTTGGCCATAGCCTGCTCAAACCCTAAACTCTCAAACCCGCGAAATAGTACAGAAATGATAGTGATGCTTAAGAGGGCGAGAACAAGTAGAATGGAAGATTTCATAAAGCAGTGCATGTGTACATAAAGCAGAATGTTGACATTTATTTGTGAAAGAAACAAATTGTTGAAGCACAGGACAGAATGTTTAAAATTGGTAAAGTTGGCCTCGAAGGTCTACTTCCCTGATGGGTTTATCAGCTGTTAAGCAAAGGGGACTCTTGGCTTTGCACAGAACATCTCTACATGACCGAGAGGAGTTGGTGGATGCTGTGTATGACGAGATTGAACAGGGTCTCACGCTGTTGGGGGCCACAGCCATTGAGGACAAGCTGCAGGATGGTGTGCCGCAGGCCATTGCAAACCTCGCCGTGGCTGGCATCAAGATCTGGGTCCTCACAGGCGACAAGCAAGGTCAGTCTGATGTATGAGTCCTCAGCACAATGAAATTGGTGACATTGCTAACATAATGACAGATCTTATGCTCACAATCAGAGACCATAGCCACACATAGAAACTTATGCTAAACTATTTTTCTAAAACAGCGAGCATGTTAGAGGGATGTTGGCATTGACATGTCATTTTGCCTGACATTTTGTCTGGCCCTGTTGAACAAAACCCACAACATTGTTCACTTGTTGAAAAAGTTGGGTGGCAGTCAACCTATTTGTGGCCATAGTAGCATAAAAAGTTTCCTTTGTTTTATGCTCAAGCAATACTTCAAAGCTAAGTCACCAGTCAAGCATTACAGAATAACAGTTAAAGTTATGTGAGTTACAAGTACAGCGAGTACATTTATAACGAATACCACAAATTATTTTGGATTCTTATGAATAAGGCTAAGAAATTCAGAAGCCCTTCCCCTATTGGCAAAATGCGCTGTGCTTGCCTTTCCTTTTCTTTCTTTCCCTCTTCCTATCTCTTGCTTTTGTTCCTTTCTTTCTTTCTTTTCGTTATCTTGATGTCTTCCTTTTGTTCCTTTCTTTGTCACTCCTTTTGTCTTTGCTTACTGTTTTTATTTTTACTTTCTTTTCATGTTTGTTTCTTTTCTTCTTTCATTGATATACAGTCAAGGGGATTCATATGACTCAGATATCTTCACATCTTCATTTGCCAAGCATGCACTGAAGACTGTGCATGTGTACAGGCATACGTTGCACTGCGTGTACTACTGCATGCACATAATCCCAGCTTCAAAGCATGTGTATGATGAACTTTCAGTGGCTGAATCAGTTAGCCTGCTGGTTTTGCAACCTGGCGATCGGTAGTTCAAATCCATAGCCCAACAACCAATTTTTATTTCCAATATATCTTATTTTATTTTTAGTATATTGTATTGCTCATTGCTTTCATGATGACGGTTTTTTAGAACACCACATGCTTCACAAGTCAGTCAGTAAAAACATGCTTCTCTTGAACAGCAGTTGCACGAAAAATGTTTATACGCAGTAAGTGCTTGTTTAGTTCATGCAGTACTTGATATGCCACAATTGCTTGGGACAGAGACTTTTCATGCATACCGCATTTCTCGTTTTATTTACTCCGATGCCATGTAACTCACTTTATGATGAAGTTATGTATTCAACGCTTGGTGTTTATCTATCTATTTATTTATATATTCATATGTTTTTCTGCTCGCCTTAGCTTCAAGCCACCTCCTCAACTGTCTTTTTTTCTTTTCTCTTTGAACCCACAGAAACAGCTATTAACATTGGCTACTCATGTCAGCTGCTGACAGATGACATGGTGGACATCTTCATCGTGGATGGGATGGAACGTGATGAAGTGTACAAACAGCTGAGCACATTTCGTGAAAGCATTGCGGGCATTGTTGCACATGGCCGAGGTGCCGGGGACTGTTCAGTTGTGCGTTTCAGTGACAATGATGACGGCCAAGCCTGGGAGCTGTCAGGTGGAGAGAGCTTAGGTGGCTTCGCTCTCATCGTCAATGGACACAGTTTGGTGAGATGCTTTAGCAGCATTGCATTTCCTACTTGCAGTCAAAGTGAAATAGAGCTGATTACCACATTGCCATACACCATTAGTTATGTAAAAAGAGATCTGAGTATTCGTCAAAATTGTGGTCACCTTTGCCAAAGTAGTGGCAAAGTGTGTAGTGGTGTTGACATTGATTCAGCATTGTACCCCTTTGTTTTACTTAGCTTTGTCACTCAAGAGATGGCTGTGGGAAAGAAAGCAAATTCTCTGCAATCTGCAAGTGCAAGAATTATGTGAGAGTTGAAGAGTGAGAACTTAGTAGTACTTTTAAGGATCTTAATTGAATTTTGAGCAGTCTTACAAGTTTATGGGTAGCTGGGTAAGATGGGGCATTTAAGATTTCTGGAGAGTGTGCAAAGGCGTACATAAACGAACGCTGGAGAAGGCAGTTGCCGCCCTGACGAAGACAAGTCCGCTTGTCGAAACGTTGGCTCCCGTGACATTCCCTGTTCTAAATCGTTCTTTGCGATTTGTTCATTGACACCCTTTGTATTTCATGTGCACTTCAGGGAGCTTGACAATTAGCTTGCTGCTATTTAGATTGCTAAGCTTCTTTTCTGTGCATTAAGGGAGTACTGATACGATTTTGCGGCACCGCAAAATATACATTTTCCGTTTTCTAGCCATGTATTGTCAACGCCCTCAGCACACGGAAGCCAAGAAACACATACAAAATATTTTAGCTTGGTTTAAAGTTTTCGTCGCCCAGCACTGCAAGCCAACCCCATCGCAATGGACACTACGATTACGTATAGACACAGTCTCTTAAAAATCGACAAAATCGCTGTTAGAGTCGCTCAACGACCGTAAAATTGTCATTGTTTGCATGCCCCACGTGTAATTGAGCACAGACGACAGAGTTGCAGCAACGCTAACACGTATTGCTTTCCCTACGTGGCTCAGACGTACGTCCGACTGTGTTGGCACGTCACTAGGAAACCGCCCCTTCCAGATCGAAACCGAAAGTGGCCTTTTAAGGGAGCCGTATCAAAAATATATTCATTGCATTGCGAGGCACCATGATACTCTTTTTGGGCCAGTGCTTTCACTTACAGCAACAATATGAGAATGTAAAAAATTCGTGTCAGTACTCCTTTAACCCTTCTATGGATGCACAAATTTTTTAATTTTGTGTGACACGTTACTCTATGATTACAATGTTTTCCTGTCTGCCGGTGTAGGTGCATGCCCTGGAAGAGGATATGGAGCTGCTGTTTCTGGAGGTGGCCAGCCGATGCAAAGCAGTAATTTGCTGCCGTGTCACTCCTCTACAGAAGGCTCTTGTCGTGGACCTCGTCAAGAAACATAAACGTGCTGTTACTCTCGCCATTGGGGATGGTGCCAATGATGTCAGTATGATCAAAAGTAAGTGTGCCAGTCCCTTTTGGCACTGAAGTGCTCGAGTGATACCCATGCATCAGAAATATTAGTTTCGACATACTATATATGCACCTTAACAGGAAGGCTTAATGGGCAGTTCTGTGTATATGCCAGCAGTACTGTAAAACGCAGTAGTGTTTCTAGGCATTTGTTCTGTTAAAACTTCTTAACTTTTTGGACGAGTTATTGCACTTGAAAGCCCTGCCCGTTTGTAGATGCATTTCATTTTTCTTGAGCCACCCTTCTGACTCACCAACCATACCTCGCTACAGGGCATACACCTTCGATATACTCATAGGACACATAGATTAGATCCCTTCCTCATCTGCTGGGACAGTATTTATGATGGTGGTGTTGATATTTGTCGAAATATGCCTTGTCATTATGACTCCAATGAAGCGCTTCATTGTAACCAAATGCAGGCCTGATAAAATTGAAGGCAGATTATGAATTCTTGGCTTCTTTTACAATAAAAGAAGTTCGAACTGAGAGAAAGACTAAAGTAGGCCATTTGCTTCATTGTCTACTGTTAAGAGGCATAGTAAGAGAAAGGTCTTTTCATTCTTTTCATTTTTTTTTCCGAGCTCTGCTCACTAGTGTTCTTTTTTTAAACATTCTAGCTTGCCGAAAGCATACATCAAAGCAGTGTCCAGGTGTGGATGCCTATGCCACAGCATGGCTCTGACCACCAGAAACCCTTGTCGCAAGTGCATGCACTATATTAGTTAATTGCAACATCACCCCTGAAACAATGGCAGCTCCCCGATACCTAATTTTCGCAGTGTCAGATAGTAGCGGCACCTATGGACAAAGAAAATTATGGCATAACCATTATCCTTGTGTGAATGACTATTTTTAGGATTTAAGGCCATCTTGTTTAACTTACATACGCACTTCTGTTCATCAACCTTCATAACCACGCAGTGGCGCACATAGGAGTGGGCATCAGTGGCCAGGAGGGCATGCAGGCGGTGCTGGCCTCGGACTTTTCGGTGGCCCAGTTCCGTTTCCTCGAGCGGCTGCTGCTGGTGCACGGTCGTTGGTCCTACCTGCGTATGTGCCGATTCCTCCGGTACTTCTTCTACAAGAACTTTGCCTTCACCCTCTGCCACTTTTGGTTTGCATTCTTCTGTGGATTCTCGGCACAGGTGAGGAGAGTTGGAGATCTTTTTGCTGCACTTCGAACTGTAATCAGTTGCCAATTGGTATGACTAGTAATTCAGCAAATTCTTATGTAGTTGTTGTTCAGAGTACCATACAAGAGAGTTTGGTGCCAGTGTTAGCACACAAACAGGTAGAGCAATGTCATTCCATCACTCGTGTATGCCATACACATGCGTGCATGCACATATCTCTGGTTTATTTATCAGAGATTTAAAAGTTCATTCAGCCTAAGGTGATGCTACACTTTGCATTCATTGCTCACAAAATACTTCACTGTCATTACCACAACAAGCTGACTATGCATTACTCTTCGGTAGAAGCTTTCATGTGTGCAGCACATTAGGCGTACTGATGATGAATGTTCACTACAGCGGCAGCTTTTAATTTGGTAGTAACAGGACACCATATCTATCTAGTCTTTTTTTTTTACTGGTAGAGTACTTCATTGCAATTATATGTCCAAGTGATGTTTCAAGGACATTATATTTCTATTCAAGTGTCAAATGTACTCATTTTTTAGCTCCCACCTACTCTCACCCCTACTTGGCATTGTGCCCTTTCTAGGCTGTTCCTAAAAAAACTTCGTTATCTTGTGTTTTGCACACAGATGCAACGCTGGGAGCAGGATCTACAGTTCCACAGCTTGTTTCAGCTTTTATGTAGTTAGTGAGTGAAATGTTGTGAAAAAAAAATGGCGCCTGATGGGAAATATTATCCAATGAAAACAGCCGGCAAAAATTAGTCATGAAAAATAGATTTAGCGAAAACCACGGTACTCTAGGACGGAAATAAAAACTCAGTAAATAAATATGCAGGATGTTTTGATAAATCAGGTTTGACTGTACTGTATTAATATATGTTTCTCAAATATGCTTATTATACTGTATATTGTATTGTAAAGTTGCACCACTGGCTTGACAAGGCACATTCAATTACAATATTTCTGATGTGGTGTAAGGACCTCTGCTACACACCTTGTCTCAGCACCGATGCTAACTCAAGCTTTTGCCAGAAATCAGCAACGTACAGAAAAAGAAAAAAACTTCTCTTGAAAAATTTACAGGGTTCCTGCGTTGTTAAATTAGCCAAATTTCAACACAGCCACAGCACATGCATTTCATTCTGTGTGTCTTCTCTTACCCAAGCCACTGACAACTTATCATACTAATAGTAATTTGGTGTGTACACGTACACCCTGGGAAAACATGGGATTCTGAGGAGTGTCTGTCTCGTCATTTTCCAGCACTTTCATTCTTTTCTCTAAATCGAGGAATGTTTACATGAAAAGGCAAAGTGCCAAAAGCTTAAAAAAAGCATTCACTGCATCGAACACATTATAACGACAAAATTGTATTGCACAAAATAGCTTCCCAACAAATCTACTGAGTGGATTTGCATTAAAACATTGACCTTCTAAATATGGTACTATAGGACTTCCTTCTTGTCTCATAACCAGAAAATTTAAATGCATGTGTGAATATGACCTAACTGTAATGCTTTAATGTTCTTCATAGCAACTGTAATTAATAGCAGGTGAACACTTCACCATACCTTGCACAGAACAATGTCGTTATTCTTGTTTTGTTAAGTTTTTCCATATTTTCTTCTTGTGTTTACATTGTAGCACAAGAAGTTCACATCATACCATATTGTTTACATTGATTGTAAACGCAGTCTGTTGGCTTTATGGCACTCTGAAGAGGTCCAACTGTTTCTTTCTTTCAGACCTTGTATGATCCAGTTTTCATCTCTTTCTACAATGTCTTCTACACATCGCTGCCCGTATTAGCACTGGGTGTCTTTGACCAGGTATGCAAAAGCTGTCAAACTGTATTGTCAGAATAGATGAATGGCTAGATTTTTGTGACGCTGTAGGAACAACATTTGCTCACAGAGAAGACTGACAAATGCTTGTGAGCAGCTTGTGGAGATGAAGCTTGCATGAACAAATGCGTAGGAGGCACTAGTTTTAGTTGTGGCTTTGCCCTGTTAGAGAGCTATATAATAAAAGCACTAACGTCCAAATTTTATGCTTTACATCAAAAATCATAGCTGAAATGGACTAGAATACTGAGCAAGCGCAGAACATAACTCCAACGACTATGTTTAAGAGTTTAGGAAGATTTATTTAATTAGTTTCAAACTTGCTTTTCACTTGTTGCAGCTTGTATTAGCTGATATAGTCTGGCAAGCTTTGTTGAATGGTTAAGGCAGTAGTTCTCAGCTTTTACAAGGTGCCTTCTTAGGGGCAAGCATTAGCACTAGCAAATTTCAAAGCACATTATTTGTGCTAACGTAACAGAACCTTCTTTCTCTGGTCACTAAATTGATATAGCAACTTCCAGTATATTGTTCATGAATTGTCGCAGTACTAGTACTACTGTGTGAATTTTGTTGAGCCTAAACTGCATCTTTCGTAGCTCTTAATGCCAGCTGTCACTGCCCACTATGAATATGGATAAGTGCAACAGCATGCATACTGCTTGCTTCTTCGTGTTTGTGTCATTGCTATTATCTAGTGTACAAATTTATATGTATGAGTGACAAAATTATATTCATCAGCATTGAGACACATGTTTCACATTGTAAAATTTCCCCATGTTCTTGTTTGTAATATACATCATGTGATAATTGAATGTCAACATTATAATCGATAAAGCCCGAAAAATAGGCTTTAATCATGTCTGCTCAAATATTGTGGGTAGTGAACAAGCAACGTCATTGAGGCATGACAGCATGGACAAGGAAAGAGGCCGTATGGAGTGTCTGGAAGAATAAAGAATGATAAACCATATTCTTTGCCAAGCCTTCACGAATTGCAAGATTGTGTGCCTCTTTTATTCCTTTTGCAGGACGTCAATGATGTGAACTCAATGCGCTATCCCAAACTGTACACGCCAGGCCACCTGAATCTGCTTTTCAACAAGGTGGAGTTCTTGAAAAGCGTCGCACACGGAGTGGTCTCCTCCTTCGTGCTGTTCTTCATCCCATACGGTGCCTTCAGCAACAGCATTGCACCTGATGGAGTTAACTTGGACGGGCAACAGCTACTAGGCACCACAGTTTCTACCATCCTTGTCATCGTTGTGAACGCCCAGGTAACAGCACCCACTAGCACTTTCTCATAACCAACCATGGCTACCCAGGTTAATAACACGGGGTCATGGATTTGATCTGAGCCTGGTTGCCATTGATGCCATATTTAAGTGGAAACAAACTAAAAAAAAAAATGTACATTTTATATTTAGACTGTACTGAAGGAATCACAAGTGCTATTAATTAGCACGTATCACTGTGGTTAACCTTTTAGTCCGCAGCACAGCTTTCTGGCGTCAAATTTCGTTAGAACTTTGTTTGGTCCCCTTGTACTGGAAATGTGTTCTTGAGTGGTTGGCTAGAGCTGATTCTTCTTGTGGTCACGGTCTAAAGCTTTAGGCCAAGAAGAGTTCCATTGTGCCCCCACAGCACAATGCAGCAGAACAGCAGTCATGTTTTCATAAGTCCGAAGTCTGCTCCCAGCATTATCATTAGCTCAAGGTGATGTACATGCGCAACATTTGCTTCACGAGCCATAGTAGCTCAATATTCATAATGCCTTACTGCAGAGCAGGAGGTTGCAAGTTTGATTTGCAAGGAAATAATCTTAGACTCGTAATGCATGAACTGCAGTTCACAGTGGCAGATTGGCGAGATTTTTGAGGGGTGAAAATAAAGGCTAAAACTTCCATTTTTCAAATGTGATGAAACCACAGTGCCAATGCATTGTTTGATTTCACTTTTTTCATAGTGTTTCTTTCTTCTTTTCATATTTTGACCATTGTGTCATAGTAAAATTTCCTGAAGGTTCTGTGTTCTACCTCTTTAGTATGCCAGTTTTTAGGTTTTTCTTTTTTTTTTTTTTTGATAACTCACTGAACTTTCTCTCACAACTAGAGTGGCTTTTATGGTACTATTGCAGAACCATGCTAATAGTGCACCATTGAAAAAGCCCAGGTATATAGTCAAAATTTATCCAGAGCACCCTCACTACTGTGTCCTTCATAGGCTTGTCATTTGCTTTAGCAGTTTGAAGCGAGCAATTTCACCTTTATTTCATATGACAATTTGTCACGGATGTTAACAGAAATGGCCACCATCACTAGTAGCTTTGGTGATGGTGCTGTGGTTAGCACACCCAACCATCAGCCGCATCTAGATGCGAGGGCTCGAAAGTGCACGGCTGCCAGAGTGCCGTGTTGAATTTTCTTTATTACGACATATTTGTGATATGGACTCCCACACATGCAAACTGCACTGGCTGGCAATAAGACAGCTCGAGAGCTCACAAACTCAGTCGTGAATTCTCGAGGGGGAGAAGAGAGAGAGAGTGGGGGTGACGTATAAATAGCTAGAGGAAATTATGCAGCAGCTTTATAGGCTAGCTAGATGCATACGCCCGCCACCACACAGCAAATTAACTTAGAACCAGACAGTTGGAGACAACTGCAAACACACACATACCCAGATCCAGTGGTCTTTCACCTGTTACCTTGACCTGTATTTAACAGATAGATGTAAGGGGTGCAATGCCTGGGCAACCTTGGGGCACGTGTTGTAGGAGTGCTAAAGTATAAATGACGTGATAAGAAGAAACATCAAGGAGGCAGCCTCCTTGAGGCTCACATTAAAAGAACAACTCTGGTCTCTCCAACAAGCCAAGGAAGCCGCCCGAGCCGAAGCGATCATGGCCGACGCTTAGGCTGGGGTTGAGCTTTGCCCCGATCTAACATCGTCGGACTTTAGTAAAGTTGTTTCATTCATTCATTCTTCAATTTTAATGTGTTGGATTTCTCTGATTTGAAATAACTTTCCTTGAGTTCCTGATATCTCTTCCCACCTGACTTCAAATGGCTTTACTGTATTCTGGATTCCCTCTCTTCCACATAGTGTGAACAAGGTTATTAGTTGCAGCACTACGTGAAATTTCCTGGGCTTCCTCATTGTCAAATTCTGTGGTGCATTTTGCACAGTATAAATGTGATGCACTGTGAAGTGATGTCTCTTCCGGTTATGTTTACCTTCATGTTGACAAGACTTGTTACTTTGGATCCTATTATGGTACCTTATACGGTCGCAACACTTTTGTTGCTGCAGCTAGCTTTTAAGTGTGGTTTATGATGCATTTATTGTAAGCTCTGTCATTGCTTGCCAATGGATGGATGGATGCAAAACCTTATTAAGGTCCATTAGGTCACGCTAGTTTTCTAGTGCAAATCAGGCTATTCAGTGACGAATTACTTTCAGAGGTCGCCATAATTGACATCAAAAACCATAAGGACATACAAATATTGAGTGTGTACTTTCTAATTATCCTGTTTGTTTTTCTTAGAGCTGTGTGAACAGCAAAATTTCGGATGCGAAGCAAACCTTGATGTGAATTTGAATATGTGAAATTGAATTTTTGGTGTGAATTGAACCCTATATTTTTCTAATAATGTTTGAATATTTGTTAAAATAATTCCATGTCAAATTACACTGGAAACGTACTGTTAAACAGGAGTAGAAAAACAGATTTACTGTACAACTAGTGTACCTCCATAACTTTCCCAGAAAGAAAGAACAGTACAGTCTAAAGAACAGTCCAGCGGAGTACTGTACAGGTGCATCAGTTAACTTCGCCGCAGTGCACTAATGCGAACTTCGCTGCAGTACGCAAGTGTTATGTGGTGAAGCGGACTACATGGAGGAATGTGCCACTTGTCACGGGACATAGCACATTTTATCCCTTAATTACAAGTGTCAAACAGTTTGAGCAGTAAAAGATTAGTGCATATTGAATCAAATAGCCAAATGCTGTTTAAGTACAATTTATAAATTTCAACAATTCACATGCCCCTATTTTTCTGTTATGGCACCTGCCAAAGTACCATCCTGCTAAGCTCAGTTGTGTGGACATGATTCGAAACCATGGCAGGCGCATTTCAGTGGAGGCAAAATGCAGGAACTCCCATGCACTTAGATTTAGGTGCATGTTGAAGAATCCAAGGTGGTCAAGATTAACCCCGAGCTGCCCACTATGCTGTGCCTCATGATCATATCATAGCCTTAGCATGTAAAACTCTAAATTGTTACTATGTTGTTTTATGAAACTACTCTGCATTTTACAAAAACACACTTGACACTGAACATGGTAGTTAATTGCATGTGATAAACTAGACGATAGTTTTGGTTCTCAAGCTGTAGATGTGTTTAAAAAGTGTGAATGTAAATGTTTTGTTCATCAACGTTCGACTGAAGCTTCCTGGTGTATGTAGTGATTACCTACCCAATTTGCTTTGAAATCACATCAAAAATATATTGGCCATACACGCATCTGCTTCTGTGTTATTGGTGGGAGGTCAAGTATGGATGAGGAAGCCAACCACTTCACCTGTGTTTGCCCGTGCAGATTGCTCTGGACACGTCGTACTGGACAGTGTTCAACCACATCGTCATCTGGGGCTCTGTAGCATTCTACCTGGCTATGACGTTGCTCATCAACTCTGACTTTGTGGGTAACCAGTTCCTCGGCTCACTGCGCATGACGCTTGGTTCAGCACAGTTCTGGTTCGTGGCATTCCTCACGGTTGCCGTACTGCTGCTGCCTGTGATCGCATTCCGCTTCTTCTACACCGACGTCTTCCCCACGCTCTCGGATCGCGTGCGGCTCAAGCAGCGGCGGGCACGCAGACTACGCCGCGAAGGTGCACCAGAGAGCGGACTGGGTCGCGCCACAAGTGTGCGGCAGGGAAGCCGGCGTCGTTCAGTGCGTTCAGGATACGCCTTTGCACACCAGGAAGGCTTTGGCAGACTCATTATGAGCGGCAAGATAATGCGGCGTGCACGCTCTGGTGGCAACTGGAGCAACTCTCTCCACGTCCCTCCCACGTTGCCCAACCAGCCAGACGACACAAGGTCTCCGCCGTTGGCATGAGGAGTGGCATCATGGTGTCATGTGACATTTCCTTCCCTTGCATTTGTGCTTCGCAAGAACTTTGGAGTGCAACGGCAAACATTGCTTGTGTCATCGCATTGACATGACGTTGACGTTGGTGCAACCTGTTCTGTTCTTCCGCACCACTCAGATAAATGCGAGTTTATCAGCACCTTAATGCGATGACCCAGGCAGCCACCCCCTTCCGTTCGACACGCCATGCATGGCTCTGGTGCAGCAGTTGTGCGGTTGTGGTGGCCTTGCTGCCGTTGTGACTGTGATGAAATTACCGCAGCATGCACTCTGGCTAGCCCGTGGTGGTGATGGTGGTGGTGCCATGTTGGGTACAGATGGGCAGCGTCGTACCACTTCGCATATTGGGTGAATGTACACCAGTACCGCTCTAGCGCAGGTGACGAGCTTTCCTGCATTGTCACTGTTGTTTCCACTGCTGTGCTGTAAGAGAAACCTACCTCCCTGCCTGTTAGTATATGCCTATCGCTGTTCACTCTTAACACGCTGCAACCGACGAGAGAGCTTGAATTTGTCACGCAATGCACGAGACCACTACAAGGTGAGCAGTAAGCCATGTTTGACAGTATCGCTTTCATTTCTTTTCTATTCCTCTAGAGCTTGTTGCGTACCATTGCAACGCTTGCAAAAAATCAAATACTCCCGGGCATTTTGAAAACTGGTATTCTAACTTGGAACATTCAGTGCTTACATTTTGCCACTGCAGAGGTTGATCAAATGTTTTTGTTTATGGCTATAGCTTGTAACCTTATTTTTTATGTGCTTGTCCTTCTTTCTTTCTTATTTTTTTTTTTTCGGCACATTGTCTCTCCGTTTTCAGGCATCATTTTGTACAGGTTCAGATGGCAATATCAAGAGGATATTTTTGGAGAGAGCAAACATGCCAGCATTTTTATAAGGGAATTTGGGGTTTAAGGGGGTTGTCTGCAGACTACTACTACTAGTAATGTGTGCTGATATGCGACGCTTTACTGCCACAATGCTTTGATTTTTACTCTGTGCATTTTTGCACGTGACAGACCTTTCCTTTTTTCTTCTTTCGTTCTTTTAATGAATCATTGAATAAGTTGGGAAGGAGAGTTTACCATATTATTTATTTCTTGTTATACATTATACCATAAGGTTTTTCTAAGCTGTTATATATATGTTCTTTTTCTGCCCCAATTTTACACTTTCTTACAACTGTAGCCATTGGATTATCTGTGCGCATCTGAGAAGTGTATGACCCCCAAGGATGCTGTTAATTATTCTAGCAGCCAAGTCGCAGGTGTAGGCCTTTTGAAGGTACCTTTTTCTTGTGATGAATGCGCTGAATGGCAATGATGATTGTGCGTGAAGGAACAAACAGTTTGCCCAACCTTGAATGTCACGAGCTGCATCTATTCTTTCTTACAGAAAAGTGCAAAGAAAATGAACTCATTGCCACGTTCAGACCTTATATGAAACCACCTTTTGTTTATAAAATTAACAGCTTAGTACACTTTCACACTGTATCACCAATTACTTATACTAACAGGCGATGCATGAACGAGGACGACATGAAAAAAGAGAGTAACGTCACACATCATGTACCTTCATTTACCAATGTTGTCATGCCGCCAGTTTACCCGGTGACTTCATACAAACTCGCAAGTCTAAGCTGATCAGGTGGTTGATGCTACTGAACTGTTTTGACGGTGGTTCCCATTTGTTTATTGTCACAATGACCTTACATAATCAACATAAGTGTTACAAAATGTGTGCAGAGTGTTTGTGAGGCTAACTAAAAAGCCTAGCGCGTGACCGAGAGACTTGAAGAGGCTAACTGTGAATGCTGCGAATGAGTGCTGGCAAAGTGAGCTCTGTATGGCTTGTGTTGTATGCAGGAAAGTGAGGCTTCCATTGTGACCTCTGCCGAGATCTATGTATTTGTGCTTTTTTTTTTTTTCAATGCAGCCCTTTGTAAAATGGCTTGGCACGTCCTTGTAGAGCTGCTGGCACAGGTAGCCAATGCAAAGCAGGCCATTTAAAGCCACATTGTACCTGCTTACATTCTTTTTATGGTGCAAAACATAATCACTTGGAGGACACTAGCCTTTAGCAGTGATGGTGATGATGAAGTTGGTATGTGAAGACAGACATTACAAACCTGCAGTAATTTTTCTACACTGTCCCGAGAGCTTTCCTCTTTGAATTTATGTCAGGGGAAAACCAGCAATGCATTTAATGGTCTCTTAAAGACTCAGTTTGGAAGGCCGTTCACGTTGCAAAGAACGTCATCAACAAGGTACAAAAGTGTGATGCCAATGCGTGTTTCACGGATTACTTACGATGAAAGTACTACTAGAGAAAACATCTATTGCAAATCAGAGAGCACATGTGGAGCAAACAAAGAAATTTAATGAAGCAACAGATGAAATAAAGAGGGCACTATTTTTCCTGCACAAGAAGTGAGTGCTAGAGTGAACCGCAACTTGTAGGACTGTCCATTTACTCAAATGGACAGAGCACGCAGTGGATTAGTGATCAGTAGAGCAGCACAATTCTACCACACCACAGCATTAGTTCTATATCCTGGTTTTATGCATTCGAGAAATGTATACATCTTTAGTGAAGAAATGAGCAATTTACAAAACAGCAGTCATGTTCTTTCATTGTTCTTTTGGCATGTACTGGTCACACAGGTGGTCAGCTTAAAACTTATGCATCTTTACCATAAGGGTGTGGCACTTTTCACACAATGAAAAATGGAAAAACATGAGCACGACTACAGAATGTAAGATACACAGCGCAGCTTAGCCATGGTGCATTGATTGTGCTTTTCCAATGCCGATGTTCACTAACACAAAACGTGACAGCGACCCAACAGTTTTACTTCTCAGACGCTCTAATATGTTCAGCAAGCTTGTTGGTGAGACCTGAAAACTTCTAAACACGTCCCCAAAATCATGTGAACATGGCAATGGACCTTTGCATGCTCTCCAGTCAACTTACTTGGGCAGAATAAATTCTACCTGTGGCAGCAACAGATAAATAATTTAACTGAAACTTTCATGCTGTACTGGCTGTGTTTGACTTGCAGACAATGTATGCATTGCTCTAATATGTGCATACTGCATCAAATGCACTTGTGCCTGCATTTGAATTAGTTATTCCTGTCAACACGGACCTAAAACGTGGAGCACCACGCCATATTCGTTTGATGTGGTCACTGCACCCCAGTAATGCCTCTTCACAAACCCTGCAGACATTGTTAAAAAACAATTTAACAATTTAATAAAACAATTTCCCAGCATCGGCTTGGAAGGTTATGAACTGGGAACACATCCTTCAAGCAACTCGAAATGGCCAAGGGGCACTACTGAAATGCAGATTCTATTTCAGGCAATGGACTGTGATGTCCTATTCTCTAATAAATTGAGGAAGTGCTTAGAGTAAAGGCTCATCTAAAGATACAGGGTTGCTGTGTCAAGGGTGCTGAAAAGATTGCATACCTCTTAGCACAAAACCGGTGTCAGCACTGAGCAACCATTTACTCAGGCATGCCACACTGCACTGATGAACTGTTGTCCAGGGATGAAGCTTGCAGTTCTTGGGAACTTCGTGTACCACCCACACATTTTCCTAAGCATGCCAGTATGTGTTTCTGGCACGACCTTTGCATGATGTGTACGCCTGTTAGCCCTTTTTTGTTACCCCAACTTGTTCCAGTAAGTGAAGGAAAGTGGTTTTGCCAGAACCAAACATTAATTTGGGCTATGCATCCTGTAATAACTGAAATCTAACCTGTCGAGCAATAATAAGAGAGCAAGCTCTGTTCATTCCCTTCAGTTGTTTTGAGAATGCCTTTAAGGATGACCAAATAGCCCTCCCCAGTAATCTGTTGCATTTTTTATACCTAACACTGGGTCACACTGTTTTAAAGATGAGTCCAGCATTTGTTTCCTCTAATGACTAAATGTTGTTGCTAAGTGTTATGTTAATGATAAATTACACCAACCTTGTGTTTTATGTAAGAATGCAGCATCCTATGTCTAGGAACACATGGTATTCACTGTACCAGTGTGACACTGTCACTTGCCAGTGCAGTCAGGCCTGATCTGGATCAGACTTCGTTGTTGTGATTTGCTCGTTCACCTAAGCTGCAGAAGGGAGCCAGTCACAGTCCGGAAATGTAATCGCAATCAGCATTGCACTGTGTGACAGTGGCACTCACTGCATAAGCGATAATGTTAAGTGTTTCATTTGCATCAGTATACCATGTTCATTTATCAAGCATCAACTGAACATCTTGTGTTGAATGCATGCAGTGCATTAAAGAAGTACAGACACCTTCTTTTTTCTTTTTACTCCAAAACATTTACAAGTTTGCTCATTCACAAGCAATATTTGCCAGCATCTACAGCAATTTTACATATTACATAATTAAGTTAGCATCTTAAACCTTCACCTACAGTAATGCAAGCAGTCATTGCCTTCTGTGTCTTAAGTTCAAGATGGATAGGGCGCATGTTTGGAATTGTTCAGAATACCAAAAAGAGAGAGAGAGAAAAGAGTATTGTCTAAAAAGCATCCACAACTTGCAAAGTCTATAAATGCAATCTATCAATGTTGAATAATGAAGAAAACTTTTACATTTTAAAGTGCCAATAAGTACCACTGCTATTTTTGTATGGTATTAGAAGTGGTACTAGAGTCTAAATACTACTATATTTTGAGGCACTCTCCTTAAATCCGGTTCTTTGTGGGCCAGATCTGTACGCAGGCATTGAAAGTTGTCTGTACTTCTTTAAAAGGAGATGCACACAGCTCTAAGTTTATAGAACATTCACCTCTTCCACTGTGGTTGCCTCTGTAGTGGTTGTTGTGCTTTCAACCAATACTATGCTATGTATCTGTGGTCACACAGTAGCTGTTATTATAAACACTACTGTCGTGTACTTGTTGAAAAGTTCATATTTCACGCATCCTGTTGCATTGCACATCAGACCTAGCAAGGGCACCTTTTAAGGTTTAATGGTGCACCTTTTGGCATTCAGCCCTGGATATTGGTCTATTTTTCTTAGAGATGTTATTTTTGAAATTGTCAGTGTACACAGGGCTAGTGGGCGTGAACCTTGTTTTATGTATGAGATTAGTGAGCAACCTCAAGTGGGGAATGTCTGCCATTTGTATCTATAGTTTTGCAACAAAAATCCAAGTAATACAGATGGTAGTAACACCTCAAAAGACAGCAAAAATAACATAAAACCTGGAAGCATGCTGCTTTGTGTGCTGCCTCTAAGAGCTTTTATCTTGCCATTTCATACAAACCATTCTTGTACAGGCCTTTGAGGCAGTGTTTGCAGCATAACCTACCCTTTCCATCCAGTTTGTGCTTTTTTTCTTTTCTTTTTTTCCCAAAGGACATTGCAGTTAGGCGAGTCCAGGGTTTTATCCAGAATTTCGATAATGGGAAGGGGGGTGGATACATTTATTGGTTAGCTGGGGTGCTGTGGAGATCCACTGGGGGGTGTTGTTTAAATCCATGGGTGGTAAGTCACAAGACATGACATGATGGATTTCAGATTACATATCAGATAGCACATCTAGGCTCCTCTGCAAAAAGAGGTTTTTGAAACTTGTTGCAACAAGGGGACGTGGCAGCTTTGTCCATACAGCACTAAGACCATGGAACAGTTGGCCGTTTTACTAGGAGCAGCACTGTTAAAGGAGTGCCCTAATATAGTTGTCTTCTGAGGTACGGTTAACTGGGTTATAGAGTGCACAAACTGAACGGGGGTGGAGTATTAACAAACTCATGTTTTCAGAGGTTCTAGCAGACTATCAATACCGAGAACCCCTCCGTACTCTGTGGTTTGAACACGCATCACAAACGGTCCAAATCCATATAAATATGTGCTGGTAGTCTGCTAATGAAGGTAACAAATATATACTGCAGCTTGCTGTGAGCAGGGTTGTTGTACAGTTGACCACCATTTTATTGCTTTTATTGTCCAACTCAAGCATAGGACTTTGTCCTCAGGCATGCAAAGGCAAGGAAGTGCAGTTTACGTTAGTTATCTGCATGCAGTGTTGATGGACGAGCTTTGCACTATTTTATCGGAAATGAATTTCATTTACCCCTAACAGTTCCATCCCACGTGCTGTCTTGCAACAAAGGAGTGCCTTAGTGAGTGCCGCTAGTGGGACATGTTTATTGTATCAAGGCCTGCGCTTGTGTGAGACCTCATTACCCGGTGTGGACTATTGAGCGGCAATGCATTGAGTGAAATCTGTATCCGTGCTGATGGCATTGTTGGGCTTGTGCACAACACATCATGGTATTTCTGCAAGTAAACAACACAAGGAAAAGCAATCTTCTGTATTGTTCTTTTCTTTGCTACAAACACTGAGTAACAAATCATCCTGTACAGCTTGCACAGAAATGCTCCTTTTATTATTACTGAAGTGTCTCCAGTGCCTAAGGAGTGTTGCGCGAGATGTAGGCAGCTGAAAGTTGTTCAACAAAGTCTTCCACATTAATTGGTGCCCTCCTCGTTGAACCAGTAGTCACCTTGAGAGGCTGAAAAGAATAAGAGCTAAATCACTGTATGCTAATGCCCACCAACACAGCAGTTTATAAACTGTGATGCAGCAAAATCCCCATGGGTCAACAGATTACCGGTGTCTCAATTAACACATTGCGATGGTTGAAGAAGACATGTGCAGCTATAGTTGACTGGGTTCTACATGCACCTAAACAACAGGAACACAGAATTAGTCGGAAGGGGACCTGGGAGTTTAGACTATGGCCTATGATATGCTAAAGCCAACACAAGGCTCTTAGCACAGCAGCTATTCAGGGAGATTCCATGCTGGGATTTTTTTTTTTTTTTTTTTTTTCAAGTGGGAGAACATTCAGGCAAAAATCTTACTGAAAATAGGGCCTCCATACAATTGAAGGCAATGACTACGTATAGATATTATCGAAGTCTATCTACACAAACTTTGAAATAGAATGCAGGTGTAGGACTGCTTGTTGGCCTAATGCATACATGTTTGTCTTGGCAGAAACGACGCAAGACAATGCATTAGCACAGATGAGGAAACAGGCACAAGTATAGAGTCTGCTGTTAAGTATCATCTTGTTTTGTGCCATTTTCACTGAGAGAATGCAAAACTGACAAGTCTGCCGAGCAACCATGCTCATACCTTAAGCACATATTTAGTGGCCATCCACTGCAATCTGTGTGCTTTGGTCGCTCCTAGTGGCCACATTGTGTCCACTTAAATGGTGAGTAAATACTTTAAGTATGATTTAATTAAAATCGGCATGCAAGGGTTCAGGCCCTAAAGGTTACATGAGGTGTGGTAACGTTGAACTCCAAAAAGAAGAAAAAGAGAAAGGAGAAAACTTAACCATCACATTTTTTTTCAGATTTACTGAAAAAGATACATAGAAACCATCTACAATTGCTGCTGTCAATGTGGAAAAACAGGTGAGGTGATTAGAAGAGCTTTTTGCTTTATTAAAGGTACATCCATTGTACATAAGTCTGCTGTAAAGGAGTGCTGACTAGCTAGCTGGCCTTGACATTTAGACTTTTACATACGTATGTTGTACCAAAATCAATCACAAAAAAAGTGCAATCAATGGAAGAGGTAGGAAGATCAGCACAACACCTCAATTTGGTATATTGTATCTAAATGTCTGTTGTAAGCAGATCTGTGGCGAGAGTTAGTGGTGGGTGTCGCTACATCTCCTAACATATCAGTGCCGTGGCTGAGAATGCAGGGTACCCAACTAAGTGTCAGGAGTCAATGAGGGTTGTAGTGACACGTTTGCTTGGGTTTAAATCCACAAAGGCACAGGTGTTATTTTTCGAAGGTGCAGTGGTTACGGATAACAGCAGTGGTGGCGGACACCATCGCCACCAATTTAGGTCAGTGCAACGAGCCCGTAACAGCTCACGCTGTAAAACATGCCTTTGCCGTGTCAACGTGGTGCAACAACAGACTTCATCACGGCAGTGCCTGCGCACTTAAGCCTCAACAAGTATGAAATGCAGCTGGTAACACTGGTGGCCTCTCGCTAAGCCAAGTCTGTATCTAAGCCAATGCGAGGATAAGCACAGTGACACTATTTTGCCATGTTTCCGTGCTATTCTGTTGTGCCAGACCATGATAACAGCATCCAAAAAAAAAATATAGAAAGAGGAGGAAGCAAATTTCACTGAGCGGCAAGGCGTATACCCCTGCCCCGGTGGATGTCACAACGTCATTCTAATGCAATGACATTTCAGAAACTGCAGAGGGAAGGAAGAAAATTGCTTCTGAAAAGAAGCCAGAACATCATAGTCAATTTCTATGTTACAGTAGAACCCCGCCGATACGTTTTTCACGGGACCGTAGAAAATAAACGTAAGAGCCGGGAAACATAAGAGCCGAGAAACGGGAAAAGTGAGAGAAGTGGTGATCGGCACACAATTTTATTTCAGTGCACACATCGACACACTCGGCTACGATTTCGTCAACAGAGAAAACCTCGGAGGTGACAACGGCACCATCGATGGAAACTTAATCACTGTACGCGATTCCGTCACAAACAGTTTGCACATCTGTGCCATAATTTTGCTGGTGGAAGCCGGAAACATAATGGGCGTCGCCCATTGTGCAGCTAATACAGTCAAGCCAAGCTACGTGAAAAGTCAATATTACTGTCGACAGTTGCCGCTTGGAGTGTCGATGTAACATACGGGAATGTTCCCACACTGCGACGTAACAGCGGGGTTCCTAATGCATTGAATCCTATGGGAGCTATGCTGGGACTGGCCCGAAATGACGTAACAGCCAGGAAAACGCAGCAGCCGGGAACGTAACAGCGGGGTTCTACTGTATACCACTTCAAATAGGGGGGGGGGGGGGGGGGCCCCACTTCTTGGCACTGACCGTAATGCAACAAGCATCTATATTATATACAAGGAAGAACATGCAAAGGACTGTTGATCAGTGTGGGCTGCTGCTGCAACTTGCCATGTGTAGCAAACAAATAATGCATGAACAGCAGCTGCAGAGTGCTGAATAGTCAAACCCATTTATAGAGAACCCAGGTTCAACGCGTAGGTCATTATATCAAACACATGAAGCTGTGTCAGCGCTATTCATATGAAGTGTACTCCCTAAAGAAACCATACATTGGATGTATCGAACTTAGTGCTTGCAATCGATAAACACCCACATGTGCCGATGCACGGAGCCACCAGAGGACTGTCACCATGGCAGTGTTTGAGAAAGACGAAGAAAAGAAATTTGTCAGACAGCATGGCTGCATCTTGCAATAGTCAAAGACACTGTCAATAACGTACCAATTGAAGGAAGGCAAAAATAAGTGGCGCCGCATATATGCACCTTTTGTACGCTCTAAGAAAAAACTAGTATTTGGAGAGTCTCTCCGAAACATGACAGGAATCATGATCCACCTTGCATGCTTTCCTAAGTTATTGCCATCTATCCAGTACTTCCCAGTCATGAACAGCATGCAGCTATTAGCATGGTGTCGCATTTTGTGATACGAAGGTGGCGACTGGCAAATTTTTGAGAAAGGAACCTTTTCTGGCTTCATAACACTCTGTAAAATGAAATAGATGCCGAAATTTATTAAAAGTTGGTCCAGCTGTGTTGAAACACTTGATATGTCACACACATTCCGGAAGATCGTGCTGTTTGCTGTAACTTGGTTAGACTGTGCTGGCAGACAATGGAAATAGTATGCACTGATGATAGATTGTTGTGCTAGAACACAACAATGGCTTAATGTCATTGTTAGATTAACTAACCCCTCAATTAACGATGCTCAGCCTCTTTCACAATGTTGGGTGCAACAGAATATCTAAGGCACCAACAGCTCTTCCACAAGTATGCAGCATTGTGCAGATTTTCAAGTAGTAGTAAGGCAAAACAAGTACACAAAGTCTTTTAGGTTCCTGCAAGGAGAATAAAAAACTAGGAATTTTCTCATCTAACATTACAAATCACAACAAGCCGGGGTTTGAGTGTGCCTTGATAATTAAGGTTGGTGAAACATCGTAAAGATGTGGCAAGAGTTCCAGAATAGTTTAGAGAACTGAATGTCAAATCGTGCATACCATTATTTAAATAATGAATGTTTATGCATCCCAAATGCACTGTAATTGTAGCCACTGTGGCTACAACCTCGAGCTCCACATCAGAATGCTCAGCCACCATGGCTGCGGTGTTCCTGCTTTCAAGTTGCTAAATGCCAGGCTCTGCTTTCAAGACGTCGGCTGCCACTGTGACAGCATTTTAAAATGGTAACCACAAGTTGCAAAATCGGACATCCAGTTTCGTCTCGTAACTGCCTACACAGAAGCAGGCGATAACTTCATGAAATTCCATTTCACTACTAGCATCGCTTCTGAGTTGAATTGATAATGGTAGAGAGAGTCTGCCGATAATTTTTGAAAAGGCACTTAGAAATAGGGAAAAGGCAAATGAATAAGGAAGACAGGACATGGCTGAATAGCCATTATCGTTGTCTATGCAGTTTCCCTTTGTCACACCATCTGTCATAATAGGCAGCCTTCTGAAAACTAACTTCCATGTTATAGTGTCAACACCATATACCTTTTTCATTAAAAATGAAACTGGTGGCTTCAGAAACTATGATGCCATTTCAGGCATGCAGGGAACCCTACAATGAAATGGCGTGAGGCTAAGAGCCAGAACGCTTTCAGTCACAAACCTGTGCTAATACGTGACCTTGCCAACATGCTTTCCAATTACTAGCTAACCAATCATGAACAAATGTTAAATACTCGACCATGTGAGTGTTCATTGCAGGGTATTTCATAATGACACGCGCACTTGTTTTGGTTTCTTTATGGGGAGCACTGTTATCACCTTTTGCTTATCACCTTCCATGCTTACCTTGCATGCTGATTTGAGAATAGTATTGACCGTTCTGCAAACTTTGCATGCCTGACATGTACATTTCAGTGCCTTCTAGAAAATCAGTGATAATACTGGAATGTGCTCTGATGAATGTATAAAAGCCAACACATTTCACCACTGTTCCACCCACTGTTCATGCCACTATCATCTTGCAGTGTGATTTGCTTTGATCTACTGGGCCCAGGTTCGCCAAATAAACAGTTCAACTGACGTCTTGAGTTCTGCTGTGTGCTCATCGTCACAACCATGTGATGATATTGATACGGTGCGTCAAATGGTAGTGGAGCAGCAGCAGCAGCAACAACAAGGAGGTACACAGAGCAGGGAAGAAGAGGAGAACGACGTGCAGTTCCGCCATATCGCTTGCCGCCCAGCTACCTCGAATAAACCCTCCTACACGCCCCGTAACAGAGTGGTGGAGGTGCTGGGTACCTGATCCCCCAACAACGGAATCCCTACTCGTTGCACTTCGTCGCAGCCGTCGCCTTGCGGGACTTGCACCATCGCCAACGGGAAGCATGCCCCGAGAAGCTGAATCTCCGAGGCCATCGGCCTCGGGCCCTTCTCAGCTGTACAAGGAGCCACCAAGCTTTGCCGGCGCTTGCGGTGAGGACGTAGACGAGTGGCTGAAGCAGTACCGACGGGTGAGCAAACATAATGGTTGGGATTCCAACGCTCAGCTGTCACACGTTGTTTTTGCGCTCACGGGCACTGCTCTTATGTGGTACGACAACCACGAGGACGTACTTACGAGCTGGGATATATTTGTGGAAGAGTTGAAGAAGTGCTTCGGTGACACTGTCACGAGGAAGAAGCGAGCTGAACAGACCCTGTCCCAAAGGGCCCAACTCTCCGGTGAGACCTGCACTATGTACATAGAAGAGGTCCTTAAGCTGTGCAGGCTTGTCAATGCCGGAATGAGCGAAGAAGATAAGGTGGGACATCTTCTTAAAGGGATAGCTGAAGATGTCTACCAGTTCTTGATAGCCAAAGAAAACCTGACGTCTGTAGCGGACATAATTCAACATTGCCGCACATTTGAAGCGCTCAAGATGCGTCGTATCGCGCCGAAGTTTGGCCGTTTGGCTAATGTACCGACAGTGGCCAGCGTCAACACAAGTGCGCTATCACCATCCGATCTGGCGTCCACGATAAGACAAATAGTACGTGAAGAGCTGCTCCGGTGCCACGAAAGCGGGCGCTCCGTTGGCCACGACCCTCGAGACAACGATCCGGGTATGCCATCTGCTTCACGGCAACCATCTGTCAATGCAGCGAGCGTGGACGATTATAGATATGCGAATCAGTCTGAACCCGCGAACCGATTTCGCCTGAACAACGAGCAGCAGCGCCGCGATCCCTATCCCACGCAACGGTACCGTACTCCACACCCGATGGCTTCAGGATACAGAGGCTACGACAACCGCGACAGATACCCCATGCTGGTCGACGGATATGAAGGCTTCGAGCATCACCGCGAAATCCGGCCTTCCCCTGTGTGCTATAGTTGTGGTGTCCCAGGGCACATCGCCAGATTTTGCGACCGTCGCCGAGCCTTTCGAGAAGAGCCTGTACGCGTGTCGTACCAGGCAAACTATCGACCCCCGTCCGCTTCATGGCCAACACGGCCGCCAGCCACCCGTCGGTTCCGGAACCCATCACCAGCCTCCGATAGAAGCATAACACCACCACCTGCCCCACGTGCTCCGCGGTCTCCATCGCCGCGGCGTCGCCTTTCATCACCACCCCCGGAAAACTAGGTAGTGCGGCCGATGGGGGTGAGGTCGCTGGATACCGTTCGCTGACAACCGATATTCCTCCGCCAGTTTTTATGCTCAAAAACAAAGTTAACGTGCTTGTAGATGGTGTGCCCACTATGGCTCTTGTGGATACAGGGGCAACAATTTCTGTAATGAGCCTTAGTTTTAAAGCGTTACTGGGACAAAAAGTGATGTTTTCGTGGAAAACTATTCCCACGTTCCGCAGTGTTAGTGGTGACCCGTTATGCCCTGTTGGTGTTTGTACCGCGGACGTGTGCTTGTGTGGAAAACTGTTTACAACCGAATTTGCCGTTATTCCTAGATCTACCCACGACGTTATTTTAGGCATAGATTTCTTGCAGGAGTGTGGTGCAGCAGTTGATTGTCGTAGTGGGGAGCTCTCAATACAGCGTGAGGGTTTGGCCGGACTCATGGAGAACTCACCACGTGAAGAGAGCGAGAGCGTCTTTTGTGTTTGCGAAGATACAGTCATTCCTGCACTCTGCGCAGCATGCGTCCCGGTAGTTTCCTCTGGTACCGAACATACCACATTTGATGCCGCGACAGAGCCTCTTCATTCGGTTTGTGTAAAGAAGAACGTTTTGGTTCCGCATTGTTTAGTGTCAGTGGTTGAAGGACACGCCGGATTATGGGCAATGAATTACGCGGCCCAGCCCATACTTGTACCTGCTGGGATGAAGCTTGCTCTCTTCACAGAAGAAACGCCAACGTTCCTGGCTGCACTGGAATCTGAAGCTACAGACGAGCCCCTCCATACGAGCGAGTTAGACTCCAAATTACTCCAGATGGTGAGCAAGTCGCTTTGCACGAGTGAACGACACGAATTAATGACTGTTCTCTCCCAGCACTCGCAAGTGTTCGACTTTGCACAGAAGGACCAGACATTTCCGATTCCGTTGTCTCGAGTACGCCATCGCATAAATACAGGATCAGCGCACCCTATACGCCAGAAGCCGTACAGAGTATCTCCGAGTGAGCGCAAGATAATTGGTGAGCAAGTACAAGAAATGCTGCACAAGGGAGTAATTCAGGAGTCTGCCAGTCCCTGGGCGGCACCTGTAATTCTTGTCAAAAAGAAAGACGGCAGCTGGCGCTTCTGTGTTGATTACCGGCGGCTAAACGGCGTCACCAAGAAAGATGTCTACCCCCTTCCGCGCATAGATGACGCCTTAGACTGTCTTCATTCTGCTTCTTATTTTTCTTCCGTAGACCTTAGATCCGGCTATTGGCAAATCCCGATGCATACAGAGGACAAAGAGAAAACAGCCTTCGTAACTCCCGATGGCCTTTTTGAATTCAACGTTATGCCGTTCGGCTTGTGCAATGCGCCTGCTACCTTTGAACGTTTCATGGACACTATTCTACGAGGTTTAAAATGGGAGATATGCATGTGCTATCTTGACGATGTCATCATCTTTGGGCGCACATTTAACGAGCACAACATGCGTCTCGGCATTGTTCTCAGCTGTATACGGAAGGCTTGTCTTGTGCTGAACTCAAAGAAATGCCATTTCGGTGAGCGTCAAGCCTTGGTGTTGGGACATCTCGTGGACAAAGATGGCGTTAGGCCTGATCCTGCAAAAACAGAAGCTGTTGAAGCATTTGAACCACCAAAATCTGTGAAGGAACTCCGCAGCTTTCTAGGGCTCTGCTCCTAATTCAGGCGGTTCATTCCTCGATTTGCTGACGTAGCTTATCCTTTGACCAGTCTCCTGCATAAGAACACGTCTTCGAGCGTGGACGCCTGAGTGTTCTGCTTCCTTTCGACAACTGAAGTTCCTGCTCACGTCGCAACCGATCCTCCGGCATTTCAATCCTTCCGCGCCAACAGAGGTCCACACAGATGCGAAGTGGTGTGGTCTTGGTGCCGTCCTGGTTCAACGCTTCGAGGAAAAAGAACACGTAATCGCCTACGCAAGCGGTCACTAAGCAAACCTGAGCGTAACCTACACGGTGACTGAGCAAGAATGCCTCGCTGTTATTTTTGCCGTTGCAGCGGTTCGGTCGTACCTGTAGGGCGTCACTTTTACGATCGTCACCGACCACCATTCTCTATGCTGGCTCGTGAATCTTCGTGATCCATCTGGACGCCTTGCAAGATGGGCCCTGCGCCTGCAAGAGTACAACTTCAGTGTCTCATACAAGAGCGGGCGACGACATGCTGACGCCGACTGCCTTTCCCGGATGCCCCTTCGTGTAACGGAATGTGACGCCGACGGTTTTGACCATCTTATTGCGTCTGTACATCGTGCCTTCCCAGATGCCACCACCTTTGCAAAAGCGCAACGTGAGGACTCGAGCTTAGTGCCGCTTTCTCTACTGTGAAAGAGTCAACTTCATGTTACTTCTATATAAGAAGAATTTCTCCGGTATAGGCGCGCGGTTTCTTCTGGTGGTGCCAGAATCTCTCCGCTCATCTGTTTTGCGAGTTGTGCACGATGATCCTACTGCGGGTCATTTAGGATCTACGCGAACACTTCATCGCGCCAAGGAAAGGTTTTACTGGCCTCAAATGCGCAAGACAACAGAGACATACGTAGCCACTTGCACCGAATGCCAAAGCCACAAGCGACCTACCGCAGCTCCGCCCGGTTGCTTACATCCTGTGGTGCCCCCCAGCTTGCCCTTTGAGCAAGTCGGCATCGATCTCATCGGCCCATTCCCACGTTCTTCCAAGGGCAACCGCTGGATCATAGTCTGTGCCGACTATCTCACTCGATTCTGCGAGACGGCAGCACTACCTTCTGCAACTGCACACGAGGTGTCACAGTTCATCCTGCATTGCATTATACTTCGTCATGGGCCTCCTCGAGTGATAATAAGCGACCGTGGGCGCCAGTTCACAGCTGATGTCGTTGAAGAACTACTTCGCTTTTGCGCCTCCCACCTGCGACACTCCACACCCTATCACCCGCAGACCAATGGGCTGACAGAACGGACGAACAGAACACTCGTGAACATGATTTCCATGTACGTTGGCTCGGATCACAAGAACTGGGATGACGTGCTGCCGTTCGTCACGTACGCATTCAACACTGCGCAACACGAAACCACCGGATACAGCCCGTTTTTTCTCCTCTACGCCCGTCCGCCGAGGTATACACTGGACACCATCTTTCCTTTTAGCATGCATGAGGACACTTGTATCGCCGCAACTCTCTGCCGCGCGGAGGAGGCTCGGCGCCTCGCGCGATTACGTACCCTAGCCTCGCAGAAGCGGTATAAGCTGCGATATGACAGTCGACACCGACAGGTCACTTACGCCCCGGGTGACTTAGTGTGGCTATGGACCCCTGTCCGTAAACGTGGCCTCTCCCAAAAACTGCTCGCCAACTATGATGGACCGTTTATTGTCGTCGAACGCCTCAGCGAAGTCAATTACAGAATTGCGCGGCTCTACGCCACGGGCAGACGGTCATCCAAGACCGAAATCACGCACGTAGCGCGGCTGAAGCCCTTCACTCAACGCCGGCCCGACTGACTTCTCGCCCGGAGGGCTTCGTCTGCGAGGGGAGCGATGATACGGTGCGTCAAATGGTAGTGGAGCAGCAGCAGCAGCAACAACAAGGAGGTACACAGAGCAGGGAAGAAGAGGAGAACGACGTGCAGTTCCGCCATATCGCTTGCCGCCCAGCTACCTCGAATAAACCCTCCTACACGCCCCGTAACAATATGTTCACCATGGTTACTTCATCTATATTGACACCTGGTCGTAACATGATGATGAAGGATGTGCATAATTCAAAGTGTTGGAAATTAAACTATTTGTTGGGTGAACCTGTGCCCAGCAAAGCAAATCACACTGCAAGGCGTTACAGTGACAACACTTGCCGGTTGACAGTAAAACTCATCAGCGGTGAAATGCACCAGCTTTTGCATTCTGGTATTATGACTCATGTTCTGGAAAGCACTTAAATATGCGCATCGGGCATGCAAACTTTGCACAGCAATTGATACTTTTTGTGAAGTAGCATGCAAGATAGCATGGCTTGCGCTGAGCGTGATCCCCATGAAGAAACCAAAGAAGGTGTGCACGTCTTTGGGAACTGCTACTAGTACCATTTGAAATATAGCATAGTGAGTGTACACCGCACAAATACAACACATAACACACTTCACTTTTTTTTCTGCATGTGTCCCTGGCATTCTACATTGACAGCAGTTCCTCATGCACTGAAACATTTATAAAAAGCCTGCCTGTTTAAAAGGAACGGGCATGCCAGGTGCACTTACCTTTTCAGCCGTTCCCAAGTTCAAACTCACACAGATGTCACAAGCGCGCTGCTTTATTTTCTGTAGCATCTCCTCTAAAATTTTTCTGAAGTGAGAAAGAGGGGCATTTTCATTTTTTTTCACTGGCTCAAAAACTAGGTGCTGAAGACAAAGCAGTAAACACACGAGGTCTTCATCAAGGAAATGCATCGCGTACTGCATAAAAATACGCATTCCTTGAACATGCTTGCATTCACTTCCAGTTATTGCTCAATGTGCTTTGCATTATTTTATAAGCGTGCAAACACCAAAATCGGACAGCAAAAGCCAAGCTGGTGCAGCAAGTTTTGTAGGCTCACGCACAGTGTGTACCGTAGCAGGATGAATTAGCGGTAAAGATGGTATGCCCGGTTGCAAACTGCATGCTGCTTGTCGTGCAAGAGAATTTTTGTTGTCGACTGCTGTTCTTCCTGTTTCGCATCAATATGGGCAAGACACGTTAAACGGAAGCAAAACACGACTGCACAACTAAGTGAAAAGTTGAGTGCAAAACAAAGTAAGACACGGAAAGGAGAGACCACGACTGCATTGCAACATAACGCAGCCACTGTGAAGGTATTCGTGCCGCTTGCCGAGTCCCACGGTACTGACCCTGTACAGCTTTTATAAAATGGCGTCACTTGCACGGCTCTACGGCTTCACCATGTGCCAAAGCGCTGTTCCCTTTATGGGTATTAAAATTCTGTGCACCCAAGTCAAATGCATTGCAGCTAAGGGCAACAGTGGCTGTAATGAAGTAATGGATGTAACAAAGTAATTAGATGCCTCCCTCTGCCTTTCTTATGACGAGGTTCAAGTTTTATGCTTGCATAAAGCAGCTACGGCGCAGTGAAAGTATGTCAGGCTTTAAAAGTCACGGTATACGTGTCTGAGGTATTGCAACACACTGTGGTTATCTGCATATTGTCCTCCATTTTCTAGGGGTGTGCGAATATTCGAAGTTTCGAGTAATTTTAGAATGTAACTTGCTGTTTTATTTGCACTCAGCTTTTACTATTCGATCTATTTGAAGTTTGTAATTAAGGGGGGAAGAAATATGCTATGTCTCGCTTCGCCGCACAACATTCACGTGCGGCGAAGCTAACACCTCCATGTACTGCGATGAAGGTAGCTCAGCTTTCTATTGCACAGTTCTCTCTTGGAACTGTTCTTCGGGACTTTGGAATGACACTATCGAAGTACAAACTATAAGAAAAGCTCAGGGGAAGACGGAGGCTTAAATCAATGAACAGATTGCTAAAAACGATCGAGAACAGGGAGTGTCACTACAGCCAACGTTTTGATAAGTGGACTTGACTTCATCAGGATGGCAACTGCCTTCTCGAGCGTTCATTTCCGTACGCTTTGCACACCCTCCCCCATCGTCAGAAGGAGAGGGGGAAAACAGCAGCACATGCAAACAAAAAGAAAATAAACATGAGGGGTGCCTCCCCCCCCCCTCTTTTTTTTCTTTCTTGTTCACACATGCCCCCTTTCTTCTCCCCTTGTTCTGAGAAGAGTGTGAAAAGCGTACAGAAATGAATGCTAAGAAGGGAGTTGCCGTCCTGACAAAGACAAGTCCACTTGTCGAAACGTTGGCTCTAGCGACGTTCCCCATTCTCCATTTTTTTTAGCAATCTGTTAATTTAATCATTTTTCAGAGTACACAATTCATGCAATAATTTTTTTTGCAAATGTTTAGTTGCACATTAATCCGACATGGTATTATTAAAAAAAGCACTCAAAAATTATTCAAAAATTATTCTGTTCGATGTGCACTTGAACACACACATTCAAATTCGCTTCGCACTCAGAGTTTTGCTATTTGCACAGCTCTACTATTTTTATACATGCTAGGACTGCTTCAATTCAGCAAGTTTAATTCATCAATATTTAGCACCACATAGCCGGACTACCAAGTGGACTCAATATAAGCTCATACTTTTTGTTATGAGAGACTGGCATCACAAATGTTTGCCATCACGATAAATTAGCAGACACTATTGCACACAGGGCATATTCAGTCTTTCAGATGTTTCAAGAAGCAGGGAATGAACATTCATCCGCAATAGCATGCATGAAGACGTTAGTGCATGCATGAAGACGTTAGTGCATTAATGCAATGCGCCAAAAGCACTGTTCACGTTTCTACATTAGTTGTGCAATTTGTAGCATATACACTGTCCGCACTAGGTAAAAGGAAATCCACAAGCAGCGAACTGCAGTTGGTACTTGACATAATGAACACTTGCGAACCAAACCGCCAGATATAACAAGAACTACCTGAATTGTTTATCACTGATAAGATCCTGCAACAAATGAGCACTTACCCCTTCAATGTAACGATTGTACTTTCATGCATGAGTTTTACCAAGGCTCTATGATATACGGTCAGGTCATAATAGACAAAAACAATCACTTGCCTTTGTTCATGGATCCGTTCCAGGGACTTCTTTATGGTGTCCATATGCATGCTTGTCATTGCTGCATTGAGGTGCATTTCTTCACAGGCTTTATGCAAAAATAATATAGCCTGTCTCACTCACTGATCAGTTGACAACCCATAAATCGCAACAATGAAACAAAAGCAGAAGGAACAAATGCTGGCTCTGACGTCATCTTTACTTCACTATCACACACACACATATGCATACGTGGCAACATAAAAAGGGTTATGCATGAGGAGACACGACTGATGGAACTTCTGACAATGATTTGTCTTTGATGCAACCACCAGATGCAGTAAGACAATGGTTGTAAATTTAAAACAGTCAAATTTTTTAAGTGTAGGTGTGATGCAGCTGTAAATGAACCTATAGAGCAGTTGCTGCAAGGCTATTATTATTGTCGAGCAATTATTATTAATATTTATGTTACCCTACAAGGCATGATAACACAATAATAAATAATTGCTGGAGTTTTACATGCCAAAACCAGAGTATTTTTAGTGGAACACTACAAAATTTGACCATCCTGGGTTCTTTAAATGTGCACTGAGATCATACAGTACTACATAGGCCTCTTAGCATTTTGCCTCCATCAAAGGCGACTGCCATGGCCAGAAACGATCCTACGTCTTTCAGGTCAGCATCTGAAGCACTGTAGCTCATTGTACCACTGTGGCATCCCAGTATAACACAAAGTAACAGCAATCAAGTTAAAATTAGTCTTAAAAAATGATGTTCTGGCTCCAGCCACAGAACATAACAGCACAAAATATATTGCAGCATTTGCAAGATCTCTAACCTCACTATTGCTCTCTCAATTATACTATAAAGACATCAAGTGTGTACTTCTATCACATGTCACGACAGTGCATTCAGCATAAAACAGAACAATGGTTGAACGAAGGCACAACCACTTCTCTAAATGTGAAGCACTTTAGGGGCCCGGGCTGTCCGCGCATAATGTGACGCGCGGTGATGCTCACACAGAAAGAAAAAGCTGATCTTCTGCCCTCGACACACTACTCAGACTTTTGACTTCAGCCCACTGCTTTCATATAGTCACATTACAGTGACTATGTGAAAGGCAATGCAGAGAGAAAGAGAGCCTTACCACCCGTCTTCTGTCTTGGGTTACAGAGAAGGGAAAAGCGGACCCGCTGTTGTCATTGAGCCACTACGCAACACCCTAGACCTCATTCTACTGCTACCTCTTAGATCAGATAATCACCAAAAATAACAAATAAATGCAAAACAATAACAGATAAACACAAGATAAACCCTGATAACATTTACGAAACAATAGCGACAGATAATTAACATAACATTACCAATGCGTACCTTAGAACCAAACTAGAATAACATATACCTTGCTCGCAGAACAGTATAATGGCATAACCTCGACCCATCTTAACACAACATAAATTGAGTATCACATATAAAAAGGTAAGTACACAAACCTTAAACGTAACAAACATCACATAAACACACCAAGCCACAGTGCAACATACCCACACCATAACATAAACGCAGTGCACCATAACCACAACATAACACAAGCACAACACAAGGAAAACACAGGCAAACCACTGCCCCGCACTTCCCGCAGGTGAAAAGTGGAACTCTTGTTGAGTGGATCTCTTCACTGCTGGGTTTACAGCTGCATTTAATGCTGGGTCAACTATTGCTTTTACTTCACGCAACACTCCTTGAGAAATGATGTTGGACACACACACAGATGCCAGTGTAACCACAGCGAATGGTTCCACCACTGTCACTTCTAGGGACACAGGTTCCACAAGCCATGCACTAGGGAAACACATTTACTAAAGTATCAGGTACTAGTCTTACCTTTCTTGTCGTATCCTTGCAGGAATTTGCTGCAGAATTCGCTGCATTTCTTGAGCCCTCTAAAAACAAAAGAAAGGGTGCAACAACACAGTGAGGAACAATTACAGAGCTAATATTGCAGCTGTACAGTGATGTTTAATGTTTATTGGCCTTAATGTTTATTAGGACCTTAATTTCTATCACCAGAGCAATATAAACTTGTACTATGGTGCAGGCAATACACCAGTTAAAACCCAAGGCTGAATAAGTACAAATATGCAAAACTATATGCTAATGAAAAACAAATTAACACTTGTGGTCACAACACATAAGCAAGAGGCATAAAATGACAAGTCAGCATTATGAATTGCAATATGGAATTCCATACAGCAGCGGAATAAATCACAGCTGCTGTTTAAATATATGCGGTCTGGAGTAACGTTCCTGATTGGGAATGTTACAGCTGTGAAAAAGGCAAAAAATTATTATTGCATAAGTGTCTCAAAAATAAATGCTTATGTTCAGCCAACGATACATTTGTCTTGACCTACAGATTGAAACTGGCACGCTCTCTTTTTAAAGCAGCTACACCTGTCAGCTAAGCTAACCAATGCACTAGAAAAAATGGATAGGCGAAGTTGACTATGAAAGACAACTCGGAGCGCTAGAATTTGCACTAGTAGTTGAATTTTCCAACACCCTTGTGAATTTCTGCAGAGGTAATTTAGTCAGTGAATGTTCCAGTTCCACAAATTAATTTACCATGGAGCTCCTCCGAACAGCTACACTTACTCAGCAGTTCAATTTGCTTAGACCAACTACAGTGTAAAGAAAATATGTGGCTTGATACCTAAATCAAAAGATTACTTTCCCCCATATGAGGCTTTTGTTCTGAAGAGCCTGTACAGTTTGCTTTATGGCTTTGTGCCTTTGTGCTGCTTTCAGAAAGATGCCAACTTTCCCCGATCACATTAGAGCAAATCTTTACAAGGGTGTGTAAATAACTAAAAGTGGGGCAGGTTTAATGCAAGCCTGTGCAAACTGTGGCCTCTTTTGGAGAGACCATGCCAATTTGCTTGATGGACTTGTTCCTGCCACTGATAAGACGGTGGTTCTATACAATGCATCCGTGTCTGCAGGTACACTAAGATTTCTTCCTTTCCTTTTTTTTGATAGCATAAGCTCCTCGTTAATGATGACGGGTGATGTCATGAAAACTGTAAACATTCAGCTAGTAGTTTAGCAATGGTCCTCCTCTGTGTGTTCTGCTTGGGCATTTGTCTTTTGTGCTGCAGTTGAACTACTTTATATGGGACACGCAACAGGGAACAGTTTCTGTCCCTTATGTGAGGGGTCCCTTGTAACCAGGGCAGGGGTCACAGGCAGAGATAGGGTAGCCAACCATGTGAGAAAATGGTGTCTCTTATACCAAACCATCTCTCGTATCACTGTCTCCTATAAAGGGGGTTCAACTAGTTGGCCATGCAGGAACTGACATTATAGCAAAACAAGGGCAATCAAACGTATATACCACTTACCCAACCAGATCAATTGGAATGAGTCCATCCTGTAAATAAGATTTCATGCATCTGACTGAGACTGCAATGCCATCACTAACACATGCACCAGCATATGAGCTAGAGGTGCACTTCGTGAATACCCTGCTCCAGCGTTTAAACATGACATTCCACCTGCTAGCAAATTAAGAAAGCTTGCATGCTCTCCGACAGCACCCGCAAGGGCATTAAGATTGTGGAAAAAAAGAAAAGAAAGCATAGTCAGTGGCCTTAATTTTTAGAGGTGGCATTCCCATGCCACAAATTTCCCACAAGGGTGGGTGCCTTCCCAAGCATAGAGTACCTTCCTTATGCCGAGCGCCAGGCCGGAAGCACGCCTGTACCTATTTTACCAGTAGGTACCTGGCAGCAGTGGCGGATGCTCAACTACAATTTCACTATGATTTCATTGTGATGGTTAAGGCACACCCAGAAAACCTGCCCTGTCCACCTTTCGAGGAAAGTACATGCAAACAACTGTGCGCCAGGTGTATATTCCTTGACCCATATTTTGCGAAAACCAGTGGGTGTCCAACTGGCACTGGGATTTGAACCCAGTGCCTAGTGCACCGGAAGCTCAACCATTTCACCACCACTGTGAATGTGGCTACCGCACAATGCAGTGGGAAGGTCCTGCCCAGGCGTTCACTCTCTCCATACACAACCTGGTGCCAGAACAGGGGTATGCCTTTCCCATTTATCCAGTGGGTGCCCAACGGTAGGTTTAAAACCACGGACCTACCGTAGCTGAGGCTGTCGCCCTATTCACTGGGCCACAGCTATGGTGGTACATTACAGGCTACCGAAAAGTTCACTAAGATTTATGAGTAGGCATTGTACTTTATGCAGCAAGACCACAACGCAGAATACTGAAGCTCCGATGTTCCAAAACTAAAAATACATGACAAACAAAAATTATCTATCTGTGAGCCATTACCCTGTTTTGCTAATTAATAAGTCATTCAAAGTTATTCTTACTTCCTCTGCCTATAGTGAAAGAACGTGACATGTAACACTACTGCCTAGCATAGGAGCGTTCTGCACCAGTTGCAAGTTTGAATGCTCATGGCAATCTTTTTCTGCTGGCATCAGCATACTAACACGGATGGAATCTATTACAGTGTTGCGGCTGTCTGAAGGCAATGGCATTTAGATCAATGGCTGACAATAATATGCATTCCAAAAATGTGTGTACTAAATGAATTTTTCACTGATATTTAATATGTGCTTTCACCATATTTCTCCCATACCAATTCCTTCCTTATGTGGTGATAAAGATGAAGGGTTATTTTACTATTTTTCAAATAATATTTTCAGATGCTTTTTAATCAATGAATCTAACAACTTGCTAATCTTTTTTTGAAAGAAAAGTACTATCGTTATGTTTTCTCTCTTTTTTCTCCAAGTGTTTGATCCACCTTTGCATGCGAGGCATTTTCTTCAGTGCCCCGGCCAGACATGCTAAATGTGTGCATGTTTTCACAGTAATGTGTGCACACAGTCACTGCGATCTCCCATACTATTTATCAGCTGGCAACCCCATGAAAAATTTACCAATATTATTTTGATGCACACACATCACTTTAGTCCTGTGCAGTTCATACACAACACAGGATTTACAGCACACATCTAACACATGCACATCATGAACTATGCCTTAATAAGAGCAAGTCCATTTCGTAATTTAAATTAAAAGAAACTAGAGGAGCATTTTGCAGTAGCACGTAGACTTAGCAACCACCCTGATAGCTACGACACCACAGAGTTGCAAAACAAGGTAAATGAAGTTCCAGAAAAGATAAAATTGTTAATAAAGACACGAATCCAAGATGCGCGGAAGAATGCATACAGTAACTCATATGTAATGCAGTACTTACTTAAAGGGGGCCCGCAACACTTTTTGTACTAAGTCAGAAAACAGTGCCAGTCATTCATGGAAGCTCCTGAGAACATGCAAGCCAAACATTATTGCCCTGCACGCACCAGGGAATTCGCAATGCGGTTTCAAACACAGCTGGAAAGTGTTCACTCTTCTTTCGAAATGCGATGTGACATGTTGTTCTAAGTCACTTGAGGCAAAAATGAAATCATTGAATGGTTTCATGATCACATAAAATCTGCTAAGCTTTATTTGTTTGTTTGGAACTCAACAAATAAAGAAAATATGCATATTTCTCAGAGCAACGAAAAAAGTCAACCGACTAACTCGGAGCTTCACTTGATGTCATACATTGAAAGAAGAGCGGGCGCTTTCCAGCTGTGTTTAAAACTAAATTGTGAATTCCCTAGTGTGTGCAGTGCAGTAATATTTGGTTCACATTGTTTACAGGAGCCAGGAATTTTCTGGCTACAATCAAAAAGTGTTGCAGGGCACCTTTAAGTATACTAGTTGTACAAGCAAATCATGTTTTTATGACTAGAGAATGCAAACAATACTTTGGCCAGGAATAATGTTTCGGCAGCAATGCATCCACTTCATCATCCTGCTTGCAAAAAAAATCTGGTCTGACACTTACCTGCAGCGCACACTGTTCTTCAACTTGAGCTATCCTTGTCCTGAATCAGTTCATTCTGCTCGCGTAGTTCCTTGTGGATCTTCAAAAGACAGTGAGAGCAAAACATATCTTCACACTGAGTATTATTTCTAAAACCATGCAAACACTACCTAGTTTCTACCGTTTCATATCTGCATAGTAGTATAACCTATTATTTTTGCGAAGGAGTGCTACTGTTGTGTACTTCCAAGTCATGAAATGACCATTTCACTGGCAGACATAAAATATATTACAGAAGGAGAAAAACAAGTATTCAGTGTCAGCAGAGCAGCCAGACAAAAGACAATGTAGAAAGCAATTTCGGCACGAATTTACCAAGTTCCTCTAGTCCTGAGTGCCTTTACTATAGCAGAAGGGTCTCACAGAAATTTACTGACAGTCAACTCCCTTGCAATGAGCATACAAGGTTTGTATTATGTGCAAACCTGTGTGCAATGAGCACACAGGTTTGGCCACTCCTGCCAAATCTTGATCTCTCACAACCGCGCCTCACATCCACAGGTCGTGGTGTACAGGTAAATGCATAACACTGTTGTTTATTACCAATAATTAATGCTCCCATGCTTAAACAATGACACATCTGCCCATTAGGCCCGCGTAGGTGCCCCCGCATGACAGCAGTATTTTCTACACAACGCTCTTCGCACAATCCACGTACAGTATGGTGTGCTTTTTCTATCATCCAGGCTTTTTGTGAATGCATCCAGTGTACGGACAGAGTCTAGCCAACTTGCATGGCACCAAGAAAACAACAGGCACACCAGACCTATTTGAGACTTTCTTCAGGTTGTGAGAAAGCTTACAGATGTAAAGTGCCATCCAAAAGGTCTTAACATCCTTTCTGGATGGGGCTGAGATTTTTTTTTTTTTTTTGTTCCCTTCACCTTCTGAACAAAGGTTTTTTAAGACTGCACCTATGACTGGGCTAGGATAGTCGGCTTCATGTAGCTTCGCCAAAAGGTTGTCAAAACTAGCATGCATCACATGAGGGCATCACTTCACGACGGCAGACTCGAGACAAAGTATAGCTATTGCTCCTTTTACTCTTTGAATGTGCTGAATCATGCAGAAGCAAGTCCTTTTGGCACGTGGGCTGTACTGCCAACACAGACCGTGTCATTTTCAAAAAAGTAAAACAAGGTCTGGAAACTGAAGATTTCGTTCTTAAACTCCTTAAAAAAAAAAAAAAGGAAAGAAATAGCCTGGCCAAGAGCCTCTTTTGCTCAATGGCACGAAATGGTATGCCTTCCTTTTGCACAGCGAGTTAGGCTAAGAGTAATAGTGATGTTCTGACGTGCTTGCACATACAAGAAGCACTCACCTTTGTCAGCTTATCTGCAGACTCACTCAGCATGCTGCTGGCAGGAAAATAGAAAAAGTGATATAAGCTCTTGCGAAGCAGTTATGAAGCAGCTAATCTACAGGCACTGTTAAGACACACAGAACCTCATATTGTTTACAACAGATATATGCATACCATAAAGCTGCCAGCTTGTCACATAAGCTTTAGGAAATGTCAAGAAAGAATGTCAAGGGTGCAAAAGGTTAAGATTATGCAATTGCATATTTCTTGCCATGTAATGGTTATACAAATTATGAACTTTTACTGACATTAAAAGACTAACATTAAAAAGGTTTGAGGTTACACACTGTTCTTCATAAATTGCACTCGCAGTTGCTCATGAAAATGTGATCGATTATTGGCTTCGGAAGAAGAGAGCACCTGTTTTTTAAATTTCATGCCCAAGTGCTGTCATTGATAATATCATTACATTTTTAAAAAAATTTTTTCTTCATTTTTTCCTTTTGCATAAGTTTTGCCAAAGGCACCAAAGCAGTATGGGCCGCAAAGCATGTTTTGCCCCTTATTTACAAATTTCAAATAGCAGAAGCTTAATGTGAATTGAATAGATTCGAAAATTTGAACATTCGCACACCCCTGGTTAAAACCCTTTCAGCAAAATAAAATCCTGTTGTTTGCAGTTCTTGTGGCTGGCTGCACGCATCGTTCGTGCTCGTGGAAGTAGCTGTGTGCGACATGCTTATCGCATCAATCTCGCATAGGACCATAAAGCAGGACCTCCGACCAGTGTTCAATTATTTTCGGAGGCGCACTGTTCTTCTGAGGCGCACTGATAAATGTCACAGCAGCATCAATCTCGCAACCACACTGCGAAAAGTGTCAGCGCTAGGCCCAAACTCAATGTCGGCCACAGCAGTCATTTTATGAAGCATTCTATGCCGCCTTCCACAGTGTTTGCGTCCAGTTATAGCGCTCCAGGCATTGACACCGCGCTTTTCTGGGCTTGTGACTACGCAGAAAATGCAGGCAGAATGCAGAAAAATACAGACGTGGCAGCGGTGGTGCACCGACACAATTCGCGATGCGTGAAAGGCAACAGTGAACACAATCTGGCATATTTGCTCCTTTAAAATAAAGAAAAGACTCCCCTTTGCTCATTTCTGGTGACCACACGCAGCAACGTACGTTGACATGAAAATCGAAGCATCAGCAGCAAATCTCGGACTGGGATTCAACCACGCGATGCACGCTGTGCGACTCGGCTTTTTTTCCCCCATTGAAACTGACGTAAGCACCAAAACACTTGCTTTCCAGGCTCTTTGGAGCAATTTTCTCAATTTTCATGCTTGTGGAACAGCTCTGAGCAGGAAAACGGAATTGTATCAAAACTGTGCGATATGAGCAGCTGTCTCACCCCTGCATTTATTTCAGGGAGATGCGAGGAAACCGGTGCAATGCAAAACTCGGTGAGCAAAATCTGGTTTCAGGGCCCCTTTAATGTAGCTTCAGTTCTGCACACTTTTTCTTCTGACACGTGAGTGACTGCCTTAGCAAGGTGCCTACAAAAAAAGTGGCACCACAGGAAAGCTTCTGCAGAGATTACAAAGCAACATCAATTCCCATTTCTCATTTTCCTGTTGCTCCTGGCCTAGCAAAGTTGTGGTTAAGGCACAACTAGGTTGCGATTTCAGATATCCAGTTTATCAATCAAGCACAATACTCTTCACAAGAATCCCACTAAAGCATTGTTCGGCAGCAACATTCGAAAACAAAACAGAATGAAGATGGAGTGAGAGATAGCAAAAGTATACACAAAAGCAAGGAGCTGAATAATATCTAGCTCTGTAAAACGTAATCAGTTTTAGCGAAAGCAATGTGCTTTTTTGTGCCAATGTATGATGCTTCAACAAGTTAGGAAGACATCACTTAAACACTGGACTGCTGGATTCACACAGCCATATTTTGAGTACTATATGCACAGTCAACCCCCCCCCCCCCACACTTCTCCCCCCCTCCAACACAAGGACATCATACTTTCAGCAAAAAACTCCAATGAACGGCTAATTTCCATTGAGGATGCTATGTTTAAACGGTAGAAAATAACCTCACACGATTCAGGAGCAGTCCTGCATTTCATTAGGAAGCACACTGAAGCATGGAAGTGAAAACAAAAAAAAAAAAAAGGGAGCAAACGCCAATACTACCTTCTTTTACACTTGAACTTCAGTCTTCTTGTGACACAATGTATTGCTTACCTTAACAAGTCATCAATAAAGAACAAACATCATGTGCTAAAACAGCGATCCTGTGAAGCTCTTTGTCTTCCAAGATGTTGCTATGCAGACAATTCCAACTGTTGATCTCAAGTAAGATAAAGTAACAGAAATACAGTGTCAACTTACCTTTCCCTCGAAAGGCTCTTATGTTGCAGTGACAGACATATATCTGGCAGCCATTCTTTGAGTTGTCTACAAAAAATATTAAAGCAGGAAAAAAACAAAGAAGTAAGCATGTAGGACTGCAGTACAAATTCACTCACTACCCTTGCGAATGTCACAGAACGTTAAAATAATAACATGCAGTCTAGATATTTTCATTTATCTTTTTGTCACCAGCGAAATGTGGCACCCTTAGGCATTATAGTGCAACAACATAGCCTGAAACACTAAACCACAAGATCAAAGCATTAAAATACAAATTTTCTATGCACTCATATTATGACACAGCTTGCCACAGGATGCACATGGCTTGGCATGCAATGCTCAATTCAAGCCCAAAGGTTCGGCTTCATTGCCTCTCTAACACAAGTAAACTCTTGCTAGTTTAAATGCATTGTTCAGATTTGTGGTTTAACCATACAAAAGAGGCCTTTATTATTAGGGGTGTGCAAATACTCAAATTCTTAAATAATTTTCAAATAGCATCTGTTATTCAATTCAATTCACACTGAACTTTTACTATTCAAATTATATGACAATTGTAATTTAAGGGCAAAATAAGCCATGCCTCGTGACAGGTGGCCCATTACCACATGCAGTACACTTCACTGCATAACACTCGTGTACAGCGGCAAAGCTAACACTCTCCTACTGCGGCAAAGCTATTACTCGCGTAATGCCGCGAGGAATACAGTGACAAAGCTAGCACTTGTGTATCGTGGCGAAACTAACACTTGTGTACCGCGGCGAGGTTACCTCATGCATATGCCCACTTCTTTGTTGAACTTGTTCTTCAGAACTTGATTGTTCTTTTACAGCGTAAGCTGTTATGACATTGCAACAATGGCCATTTTTGGCGCCGTAGCTGTCCACTGCTGCCGCTAACGCCAGTGTCCGTAACCAGCGGCGGCCTGTCATTATTATTACAAAGCGCTGCCTCGTGAAGCAGTTTTCTCATATCGTGCCATGCATCACGTGATAGGCAACGTGCGCAGCCCCAACAGCAACCTGACTTGGCTCTCCGATATGCCTGATGGCGCCTCCTCACAAGGTGCGGACCACTGCTGAAGAAGTGAATCGCAGAGCTACGCGCACGGCTGCAGCAAGGCAACGTCGGGCACAACAGACCGCTGTGCAGAGAGAAGCCCAAACCGCAGAGTTATGGTGCAGGGGATACCTACCACCTGTACTTGCACTAGTTTCCCCAAGCGTTTACAATGGCCTCTAAGAAAGTCGCTCCTCCAGCTTGCGCTGTCACTATCGTGCAATTCCACGCAGGCTTGGCTCTTTTTTCTAGAGACGACATGCGAGAGTACACTGGTTGTGCGATAAATCTGTTTCTTTTGCCAATGTTTTGCAGTACATTCTCTGTAATTTAACATGGTATTATTTAAAAAACATTCAAAAATTACTTTAAAACTATTCAATTTGCACTTAAACATTAATACTTGAATTCGCTTCACACACAAAACTTTGCTACTCACATAGCTCTATTTATTATTTTTAAATAGACCTAACGAACCTTGATATATATGGCTTTTTATGTTAAGGTGAACATAGATAAGGAAAGCAAGCAGTAATTTTTTGGAAGAAAGTAACCAATGTTTACCAACCTTTCCAGCTCAACATTCTCCGCTTCAAGTGCAGTAAGTTCTCTTTGCAGAGCGACACGACTGGACACGTCCTGCTGTGTGGCGAACTTTAAGACATTAAGAGGCACAGCATCACCGGCCAGCTCTAGTTTGTCCTTTAGTCTATCTTGTAGCACATATCCGGACAGCAGAGCCAGGAACATGGAGCACTGTGGCGTTCCCGGCCGCAGAAGCAGAGCTGCACTGAATCCTTGAAGGAAGGAAGAACCACTGTGGTTCTCCTGCAAGCAGCAGCCACAAAAGCATGAATGAAATGAGAGACATGTTTTTTCGCTGAAACTTATGCTCCTGATTCCTTTACATGCTGAAGAAAGTAAGTTTTATGGTGCCCTTGCAGCATTCAAGGAAGCACTATGTGAGCAAACACATCGTGCAAAAATATAGATGTAAAGGCAACACACACATAACCATGCAAGCCTGATTCCCTTGCTCTTAAGCTGCGTTTGTATGCATGTCTTAATAATTAGTGCACTGCTTTCTTGAACAATGGATTGCATTACTTTTATTTATTTATTTATTTATTTATTTATTTATTTATTTATTTATTCATTTATTTATTTTCATATGTTACTGCTACCGCCAACTTGCTATTTGTTTGCTCACATGGTGCAATAGGTCTTTAGAATGCAGTCATATTTTGCCCGACAAATAATGCGGTGAACGAATATGAGCTACACAAAGATTTAACAGAGTTTTCAAGCCAATGCAGAAATATGAAGTACATTTTTAAAAAATTGTAAGAGACTTCTCTTCCCTTGGCTTCACCAAGGAGGGTGAACAACCAGACAGTTCTAAGCAAAGCAGTCTGGTGCAGCGGCGACCAGCAATGGCCACTGAATGAACTATGAAGCTTCGAGTATGCAACTACCATCGTCTACAGCATCACACACTCAGCTTAGATAGTGCTCATCGTGACACTTGTCAGTAACAAAACAGAAAATTTGCACAGACAACAGGAAAGGGAAAGTGTGGAGCCAGCATAATTTCTATGCTTAATCTGGCCAATGTTGAGACAAGCACTTAAACCGCAACATTGTGCACCCTTGCTTACTTGCAGTGTTGTGATCCAGGAGGCAATTGCTCCACGGAATTCTTTGTCGGTCTCCCCAGGTTTTACTGGCCACACATTCCTGCATTGTTGTGTACAGAACCAAGTCATTCGAAATCAATTCATAGCTTAAAGTTAAATACATTTTTCTGCAAATGGACATGCTGTCTCGACCTACGTTGTAGCATGTGATTCGAGGAGCTTTGCAATTGATGCTCGAAGGGTCCCTGAAATGGTTCCTTGACATTGTGTCACTGGTTAGGCTGTGTCACTATCAAATTATTCAAACCATAAATTAAGTGAAGTGCCTTGCACCGATGCAGCTGCGTGCTTGTTTGTGTCGCCTTCCTCCTCACCATTGCCGTTCCCCCTCAAGTCACTTAGCCACGGGGTGAACGCTAGTGACGGCTACACTCCCCTCAAAATCAAAACCATTTCAGGGACCCTTTAAAGCCCTCACAAGCTCTAAGTGCGCATAATGTGGACTTTACCAATAAATTTAAGGACTACAGTTTCATCGCTCTGCAAGACCGAGAAAGTGAGATCAGATAGGCCAGATTAACCACACAGCCATGCTCCTACACAAAGGAAAGGAGGCAAAAGTGGCACATTTCACAACACGCTGGGCAGGAATGACATCAGCTATGTGGGGAACAAAATGCAACATCCAGTCACCCATAAAATTCCCACATGGCATGTGTAAATCCAAAATTTATAAGTACGAAAACAAAACAAATAACATTTTTAACATATGTGCAGTTGTCAAGACAGTCTTGCAAAAAAAGAATGTTTAATATATGGAGAGGCAGCCTCTATGCACTAAGCGAGGCCACCTGTTGACCAAACAGACGGTCTTTTAATCAGCTTATATCAGAGAAGAATTGTTGCGACTTGTTACTTAATTTCTGTTTCCACACATGAAAATTATTTCAAGCAAAGATGATATCTAGGTGAACTTGCAAATTGTACCACACAAGTGACTAAAGTAAAATATTTTACTTGAGCTTCTTTTGTGCTGTCTTCTTGTCATAGGCATTGTAGAGACCATGCAGCACATGCCGGACAGCCACTGCAGCATTCTTGCCTCGGAAGTCATCCCTGGTTACAAAAGGATGAAAAAGAAATCGTCAGTCACATAAAACGAGTAACCGACTTGGAAAATCAGCCACGTGGGACAGTGATGCAGCCAAAAGTCACATCTTTAAAGCATACTAATGTCATTGGCACATACAAAATGAAGTAAGGCTTCAGGGAACATAGCCCAGCATCATTAAAATTCATAATCAGTCCAATGTATGCAAGTTGCACAAGAAAGAAATGATGCGTTGAAAACAAGCAACCTACGTGCACCCTGTTTGACATTTTGTTGCATAGTGTAACATTTGTGAACAGAAAGGCAGATAATCTGAGGCTGCCAAAAGCCTATGGGTCTTGGATTCAGTGTGGTTGATTTACTAATTCAAGTGTGAACCACTTCGGGTACTGCTTAATTCAAGGAAATTTCAAATGTTCTGCTTTGTGAGCCACATTTTTATTGCATATTTAAAGGTACTCAGCTTTACAGCATAACCTAATGCAAAATAGTAGCCTCTGTAGATGAAAGAATATATCACTAGGGTGAAGGTAAAGTTGATCAAATGTGTATTTTTCATTTCCAAATTTTTTTATTGACTTATACACTGATTATAAAGTCAAGCACGCCTTTTTATTGATACAGCACACAATGTCACAAATGGCCGATGAACTAAGTTTGCACTGTGTGTACGATGCTCAGCAACTGAAACGCGATACTCAGACCACGTGGCAGCCAGTGCATATTGTGCTACCGGGGTGCACTGGGTGATCATAGAAAGAACAAAGTGAATCACCACACTCCAAAAAGCGTCCTCACTTTCACTGAGCACTGCAACAAATCAGCTCAGTGTCCCCAACGCAATGCTACAACGGAGAAAGCATAGGCAGCCATGTGCTCCGAGTATCCCATTTCATTCGCTAAGCACTGTACAGGTAGTGTCTTGGGGTATTGTAAAAGGCTAAAGCACAAAAAAAAAGCAATGAATGCATATTTCACCTCATAAGAAGCGATAAACTTATAGTGAATCGCAAGACGATTAAATTATTCAATTTTGCAGGACCCAACCTATCAATAATCCATGCATAAAAATGTGCAAGTACTGAGTGAAATTAAACAGCATTCACCAATGTGCTCGGTATAAGCTGCAATATTCTACCATGTTGCCAAGCAAATCCATACACATTCCAGCTCATACATAGTGCAACGGTACCCAGCAAATGGCGGTTTTTAACCCTTTCAATGCCTGTTATTTTTTTGCGTTGCTCCACAACCCCTGGCATAATTTCTTTTGTTCTTTCTTCGTGTTATGTCAAATGCTTGTGCGAGCAATGGAGAGATGCTCTTTCAGAAATGTAGACATTCTTATTTAATACCTCATCAATTAAAAATTGATGTTCATTACATGTAAATTAACAAGATAACTAATTAACATGACAATTAGCAATTAATCAGGTTGTCAAAGTGTTCAGAAAGAGCATTTCTAGCATTGTATTCTAGGTTGTCGAATAGCGTGTGCGCATGGCACACTTACTCGCCATGGCTGTGCTGCTGAGACGCTGGCAAAAAGATGCAAACCAACACAGCTTTGGAAAGATGCATTCCATTCTGTTCTCAAGAATTTTACTACCACTTATATTTATTTATATATGTTCTCCATGGATGGTAGGACACAACCGCATTACTTGCTTTTACAAAATTTATCTTGCACATGGAAAGGAGTGATCTAAAGAGGCAAAACTAGTTATACTCCAGATTGGCAAGGCTTGTGCATGTATGGTCACCCAAGTTACCTGGGGATTGGCACTTGAAAGGCTTAAATACATGTACACACAGTATACAAATGTACAAACGAATGCAGATAGTACCATGTACAAACACATTGCTAAAAATACATTGCAGTTTTGGTACGAAATATAACTGCTGCAATTCTCAAATAATTATAAAATTGGCCTTTCTCATCATGGATATCCCAAAATGCCCTTGGGATATTAGAAATCATGATGTACTTACTCTTCAAATCTCTCGCCATTTGATGAACTAATGTGCAATAGTTCCAGGTTTTTGATCAGCGGCTGAAGCTGTAAAAAAGTAGTTGTAAATTGCAAATGCTCTTCAAAACCAAATTCCATGCCAGGACAAATAAACAGTGTTGGTATCTTGCAGTAGCCACATTATCTACAACAAATGCAACTGCAACACACAAACATTTGACTTGAGCTAACAGAGCTATGCTCACGTGCATACGTTAACTGAGGTATTCACGAGTCACTCATGTTGCTGTTACTGCGATTGATCAGCTGTACTGTCTAAATGGTGGACTTCCGATTGCCATATCTTTGTGCTTTAGCTGTGCTGACAAAAGTGGTTATAAGTGGCCAGGTCCAAATTTGATAAGTTAGGTATGAAGCACCAGACCCTCCAGTTATAAATTAAGTGGTTAATTAAATGGTTACATCGCCTTTGGTGCGGTACCTTGAAAAGTAGTCCAAATTACAGTGTGGCTTTAGAACTTCGTGCTCGTCCCTGATGGCCATCAGGAATGGCTCTGATGCTTCAGTATATAGCCACTGTCATATGTTCATGGAGGTCAATGATTTAGCAGCAAAGCTGCCAGGCGCCCACATAACACAATGGTGATAAATATATTGTGGCACATAACGACTATGATAGTTTGAGTATTGCTGCAGTAAAGGTTTCCCACCAGAGCGATTACCCCATCAATAAATATAAAATCATTTTCGAGAGTTCTGTTCTTAATAAGGTAACCAGTTACTTTTGCCAATTTCTCTGCTGCTGAAGAGTTGCATGTAAGGTTACCCCTACAAGCCCGCCAAAGATGTGGGATATTGAAGATCTCCCTTAACATGAGGGGCTTATCAAAAAGGCTATATGCCTTACTTGTAGCCGACTTTTAGTCTAAAGATGAACTTCGTAAACCAAACTACTAAAAGATTAAAACAGTTTAAATCCCCACGTCAACTGCATAATTTCGTACCTCTCTCCTCTGGGGCTGGCTTCTCACTGATAAGGCTGACATGCTGCAACAAAACAGAAAGGGGAGGCGGGCAGTCATTATTACAGTGTGTCAACGAAGAGTAGTACTATTTGACAGCTAGTGATCCAACCAGCGGTACATATTGCAACTTAGTTTTAGCAGCTTTTTGTTTACAAATAAAGACTTTACTTGACTCATACCACAGTGCACGCTTGCAGCCATGGTGCTGATCTTCAGAACGTTGTGTAAGAGCACAACTTGTGAATGAGTTAAATGTGTAGTATAGAAAAAAATTCAACCCAGTTCCATGCCATGAAAACCGTTGGAACAGCGAAGCTGTTCTCTTGTCGTTAATCGTGACATAACTGGCAAGGGTGTAAGCAGTGTCCCTGAGGCCCTGGGAACTGAACCCGCAAATTCCAGCCTAAACCCTTTCTACACATTATCGCACACTGTCTTTCGCATAATCATCATGGATGCAGCAGTGGGCTGAAGGCAAGTGTGGGTTGAGCACGACAGTGAGTTGAGGACCAAGAGCAAGTCCGCTTTTTCCTCCTGCATTACAAGCACTACAAAATCATTTGCCACACGGCGCAACCCCAACCTTGAACAGCTCCACGGCTAAAAATGGCATGGGGAGGAGTACAGGAGGCAGAACAGGGGGGGGGGGGGGGGCATAGGAGGTAAAATGGAGGGGCATAGTGGGCACAGCACTTATAATATGAAATCTAAATCCATAAAAGTTCAAACAAAGATATGTAGGAATGCAGAACTTTGAAGACATGGAGTCATGTGCTTGTGGTGCACGATATTCAAGGGTAATTTGGAATCAACATAGTACAATGAACAGCTGGTAGTCCAACTGCTACAGAATATTCTGTTATTGTGGAACGAAACACCAAATAACGGAGGCCTATGAGCATAGCAATCTTTCATTGCTCCCACATTTTGTTCGAGTTACAATGGCAAGGTTCTTGCTGTTATGCTTAGACTAGTTCATGCATTTGTCTGTTACCAGCAGCTACAGTTCACCTGAGTTATACTGAATGACTGGTGCGGTAGGACGTGGACAAAGCAATTATATCCACAAACATGTTATTGCTAAGACACACGATGCTCAAATTTTCAACAGCCTCTGGCTCTGCACCCTTGCATTCTCCCTAGCATAATTAAATAAAACAAGAAAAACAAGACTACTGCATGCACTTTGTTTCTTGCTTGTTGCTGCTCAGGTGGTGGTGGTGTTGTGCCAAGCTGGGTTAGCCTGGCACACACAGGCGACGAGCATCACCAGAGTCTGTCACACAACTAGCAAAGTACACCTGACTCCTCCTGATGGTCAAACGGACAGATGAGTACAATCGGCTCGTTGATGGTGTGGTTTATGTTGTGCCGTGTATTGTGTGGGGCTAATGGAGTCCACTGTCGTGCTGCATATTTTCCGTACGTGCCCTAGACGTGTTGCCTGAGACCGATCTTCGTCACCGGGAGAAGTGTCGCCTAGCTAGCTCCCTCAAGTCAAGCGCGTGAAAAGACGTGCACAGCCGCATCCAATGCGGTGAAGAGCAAGAACGCCTCTTCTCCGCCACGCACGGAACAATTTTCATCGTGCAGAAGCGGCGCTTTCACTTATTTGCTTTCGGGGACACTTTCACTAGGTCAATCTACTTTCACTTTTCGCGAGATGTCAGCGAACGCCACAGCACAGTTTGTCCACAGGGCCCAAGAACGCGTGCAGGACGCAAAGCACAAAAGAGCGCACAAATGCAACCGAAGCTTGATTTCCGTCTATAAGATCTATTTAATGCATCAAGTGTGCCCGGCTCATGCTGATCTTATCTCTTAAAACGAAAGTAAGCGACGTTGAACTCACGTCAACTGCCCGAGTTGCTGAAGTATCGGGCGTTTTCTGAACCTGCAAGCAAGTTAGATCATGTATTCGGTTTTACATTTGAGAACGCTGCGTTTGACTACGAAGGCGAACCGGCGTCGGTCAAACTGTACCTGAGTGAACCAGAGAACCAGTGAGGTTGTGGTATTATATGGTTGTACAAACGCTTGATATTGGCGCGAATGCCACCATACCAACCATACCCCTATCCGCTCAGGACGTGGACAACTGCGACGCTCTACGGCTGCAGCGAACGCCATTCTGCGGCCGCATCGCAGGCATGATCGCAGGTCTGCTGAAACGTACAGTTTCAGAAGACACTGTGTGGTACGTGATATAAATTGGGTTTCTAAATAATATGCATAGTGCGAACAATAAACTGCATCTTAATTAGTAAGATGTGGTCCATAGAAGGACGGATCACATGCAAAGACGCACCATTGAGCGCTGCCTTGAGACTGCGTGCCACCCGTCCTGCAAAAGGGAAGGGGTCAAGAGCTCGTTCTTTATTTGTTAGAAACAACTTAATGAGCAAACAGACAATGAAGCCAAGGAAAGCATAGGGGATGTTACTTGTGGTATTGTGATTGTGGAGAAAGTAGAAAGGAATTAAAGTGGACGAAAAGACAAACCTGCCCTCGGTGGGACCCGAACCCACGACCTTCGGATGTCGCGTCCGATGCTCTACCAACTGAGCTACAAGGGCGGTCGTCCCCACGTCCACTTTATTGTGTATTTATGTAGGCTTCATTGTCTGTTTGCTCATTAAGTCCGTCCTGCAAAGAAATTTTGGTCTCATAATAGACAAGTCAACAAATGGTGCCAGCAATAAACACATAAGGTAGTGGTCTCATTTGTACGTCGCTTGCTGCACTCCATTGTGTGATATATTCCACAAACAGCTGTCTTAACATGCTCGCTGTTTCTGATACATATTTGCATTGGTTTTATCCAGAGATAATCTCGCTTTTATACCGACAGCCTGCGCTTTCTGCGACCTTTTGCGCCCGAGTTCAGTCAGCGGGCGCCCAGCTGCTGAACAAATAAGCAAAACGTGGCAAACATGGTATTTCACAAACAACGCGGCAACACCCGCTCAGGCTCTTACATGTTGGCGCTATAAAATAAAGCTACAGAAAGAACCCTCTGTCCTGCTCCATCTGTGTAGTGCTTCGCGCAAATTTCTTCACGCTCACCGCGGTGTACAGGTGTCCGAGAGCGAAAGGCGGCGTCCAGGTCCTCGAGTGGTTGTGTCCCTGCCGGCCATCGGGCAGCTCTTGGGATCCCTTTGCAGAGTGTGCTGAGTGTGCAGGTGGCTCACAGCGCAAGTTCACAGCGGGAGAGCCTTCCACAGATCAAAAACTATTCATCACCACCAGCGCCTGCCGCACAGGTAACGTGGCGATGTCGCAGCTTGGCCAGAGTTCAAGTGTTCCAAGGCACGGCGCGCACGTACGGGGCGTAAAACCGGTGAAACGGCTCGAGTGTTTCAAAGGTAAACGTATGAGCCAACTGCAAACTGTAATACTGCCAGAGTATTACTTCGCTAACATTATATTGTGTTTTTATATATTGTGTTCGGAACGCTGGCGAGATCGTCCATGCGTCCATGGACCATCGAAACCGAAACTTCATAAGACCGCGGCCCCTGGCTGCGGCGTTGCCTGAACTCGAACCGAACCAACCGAACGTCGAGGTCGAGCTGGTCGAGCCGGTCGAGCCGCGTAGTAGAACCCTTATACCAGCTGAGTTTCGCGCTCATCACTCCCGTTGGTCACGTTGATTTCGACTTGTATTGCTGTACAGAATTTCGTTTGCAAAGTGTTGTTAGTGAAGCTGTATATTGAAACGAAAGCGTGTAGACATTCGTTGTAGTGTTGTGTTTTCACCGGGGCCATGTGACATCACCGTGGCCGTGCATGGCCTTTCGTTTTTCGTAGCTGTGTCAGGCTTTCTGCCTAATTAGAAGCAGAGCATAATTCACTATGTGGTCGTTGAGGAAGCAGGCTCGCTCGCGAGCGATCCTCGCTTTGCAAAACTTGTGCCAATGGACGCGGTCCATGTCAAATGTTCGGGTGCGGTTTGCGCCGAGCCCTACCGGCGAGATGCACCTTGGAAGCCTCAGGACCGCTCTCTACAATTACCTCTTCGCCAGAAAGCACGGCGGCAAGTTTATTCTCAGGATCGAGGACACTGATCAGGTAACCACCATTTCCTGGCGCCACACGCACGTGCATTGCCGCCCGAAACACAAGAAGCGCACTGTACGCTTATCACGAAGATCCATGCGCCTTTGTGTTTCTCCGCTGAGTGTATGTCCACGTGAAAAGCGAAAAATGTTGCAAGAAACTAGCTCAGATAACCATCGTGCTGTCACACGTCTAATCATGTTAAAACATGCTGGAATGGAGACCTACCATGAATTCCTTTTCAAAGATATGTTGATTGCTCAATGTGGCTTATACGACATCATATAGCTTAAAAAAATAAAAATAAAGACTCCTTAGCTCTTTTAATTATAGTACGGTGGAAATACAGGGTAACTAAAAATATGTCCCTGTCCTCTAGATTGCCTAATTAAAGATGTTTCAATTACCACATTTCTAAGCAGTGTATATCAAAAGCCGACTAAAAAAATGTGTGCCAATTAATGCGGTGGTTTAACAGTGCAACAGGAACTCATATGTTCATCTTGTAGTCCTGTAAAATAATGCTCAGTATACCTTGTCTGGAACGTTGCTGGTAGGGCCACCAAATCATAGGCTCATCATTGTATACTACAGCGTAAATTTATCGATAAATTATGCAGAAAAATAAAAGAAGCTCATGCCATTCACTTGAACTTGATTTGGTGTCGGCTGTAAAGGTTAACGTTCAGTCACGCGTGGCTAATACACATATCCCTGCCTCATATTACCCGCACATCCATCGCAGGTGTGAGCCAGATGTGATGTTATTGTGATTAATTGTGGCACAACTGATGAGGATGTCATGTCATGTTATTTATATTAAGACCTGTCAGTCATATGTGGTTGCTTTAATTGTAGTTGTAGTTATGGCTGCAGAAACCTTGTTACAAGGTTTACAAGTGTACAAGGACTAGGGTTGCCAGTCTGCACCCAGGACTGGCCGTCAGTGGCCGGTTTGTTGGCTATCGTATCACAATATAAACTATTTAACGTTTGTTTGTGTATGTTATGTCACTGGTCTGGTAGGTTCAGACACAAAAGAAGATCTCTTCGTGCATGAAGCATGAGCATTTATTTGTAAGTGCAGCACGTGGGCTGTACTGACCAAAATGTCGGTCACGTTTAGTAACAAACATTATTCTTTACGTGAGGAGGCTCCCCTTTTAGCAATACTGAGGTATTCATACTAAAAGGAGATACGTTTAGGAGCCTCAATTTTTCCCTGTACCACATGCATTGGTTTACACCTGTGAAGTGTCAGTACTCTTTATGAATTCTTGAGCCATATAAAGTCTCGCTTCATTACAGTCGCGGGTAGTTGCTGGAGCAGCAGAAAGGATTGTGGACACGCTGCGGTGGGCTGGCCTATGTCCCGATGAAGGACCTGGTCTTGGTGGCAGTTTAGGCCCTTATGTGCAGGTGAGCCCTTGTGTGTTACACCACTGTAACGTCGTGTGTTATTTCCACTGCTGTGTAGCAGCGGTATCAGTGAGCATAGGTGTTCTCTTATTGTACTTAGGTTTGGCCATGCAAATTAGTTCTGTGCATTAAGGATTCCACGTATGTGCTTCAACGGTGTCCCATTGTAAAATCAAAAGATACTTGTAAACAAAAAAAGAAAGAAAAGGAGATAGCACTCCTAATGTGTACTATCACATGCTTGCAAACTCAACGGGCAACAAAACACAGTGCTTAATTCTGAGAAGTGCAGATTATAGGATTGTGTAAATATTTTTCACTTGGGAAAGAATGTAGCCTGTGATAATATTTTGTTGTATTTTTCCAGTCTGAACGGTTAAAATTCTACCAAGAGCATGCACACAGGCTCCTCGAGGTAAGTGCTGCTTTATTTGCGCATTTTAAATGATGAATAAGCAAGTTTATGTCACTCATACATGCCAACGAATGAAACCTGTGAGTTCTATGAAACAAACACAAAAAGGAGAGAGTCTTGATAAAGAGAGTTTCATTCATGACTCGACATAGTAGGCTGTGGGCTATCTATATGTATGTGTGTGTGTGTATGCGTGCTTTGGAAATTTAAAACAGCATGCTTGGGGGTTTATCTGCGGTGCCACCGTAACTTTAATCTATCTCTTTATGTATATGCATATGCAGACAAATTATGTATGGGCATATATAAGTTGTGGATATGTTTAAAACATGCTGTCTTTCAAGCCATATTTTAAAATTATATTTGCAATGAGGTCTTTGTTTCTCAGTATGTGCACTGCTAGGCCAATAAAGCAGTTTAGATGCAGAATTTGCAGTATTAGGGAAACGAAGCTTGCGAGAACTGCTTTCATCAGCAGTATTGTCACATTGCATCAGTAATAAAGTTCACTGAAACTAGAGAGCAACAGAGAGACATGTGCATGTATATTCCAATGGCTATAATGAAGCACTGTGCAGCTGTGCACTGTGTCTGAGCACACAAAACTAGCATTTTCGTGCAATATGCACAGCGCGAGAAATCAGGCTGTGAAGTGAGCACATTTCAGTGCTCTGTATAACATAGCGTAAACATCCTCCTAGTGAACCTTTGCAACCTCAGTCGATGCACAAAGGAATCCTTGTGCTAATGTGATGTGGCTATGGAAAGTGCATTTCTCACACTGGCTTAGGCCGTTGAAGGTTTCCTGCATCATTTTACTGGAAAACAGTGATTGTGCCTTTAGCTTGTTTTGTTGTCCGTGGCATAACATTCTTTGACAGTATTGGGTATGTGCACACTGGCATTTTTGGCTATGTTTTCCTTATGAAAAAGTGCACAGCTGACATTGTTTCTATATGCTTTATAGTATGTTATCACCATTGATTACTTGTGTCTGAAATGTACGGCACTGTCTAAACGATAGCACAGCTGACTAAGTTCGCGATGCTGCATTTCTTATGTAGCAAACCAACATCTTCAACATAGCATGCCACTAGACGAGTTCCTATAACACTGTCCATGCACACACACAGTGTTTGTATAAGACAGCATATGGTTCCTCCATATGCAAGTTGCTGATGTACCACTTACTGTCCATGCATACACATAGCATTTGTATAACGCAGCATGGTTCCTCCATATGCACCTAGCAGGTGCATCATGTGCATGGTCATGAGGTAGTATGATTGTCAGCAGTAATTGAACTTCATTGATTGCCTTTGTGATGTCACATTACATGCTATTTTCTGAGAACACGAGGAAAAGAAATGTTATTGGGGGTTTCCGTGGTGGGTAATTTCAGTGATGCTTTGCCTGCACATATTCAGTGCACTGAGTACCGGTTCTCTTGACACCTTCCGGAAGGGGTAAAAGCTTGAGACAGGCCTCAAAATTTAGTGGGAAATTCCTTTTTGAAGTAGTTCTTCTTACAACCAGTGGCCCTAACCCGTTCTTTAATCGACATAGGAAGCAAGATCTTTCAGTGATGAAAAGAGCGGCTTCACTGGTCGTTTAGTATTCTTAGTGAAGGGGGGGTTCAAATCGGCTGTTTGTTTATCCCATGCTCCTCTGCTGTTACATTATGACTGCTGTGGTCCGATTAATGTGTGTTCCAGACTGGCCATGCCTACCGGTGTTACTGCTCAGAGGCACGGCTGGAAATTCTCCGGAAGAATGCCATACGAAACCAAGAGATGCCTCGTTATGACAACAGGTGTCGTTCGCTGGGAAAGGACCCGCGAGGACAGCAGCCCTATGTGATCCGCCTCAAGGTGGGAGTCCTTCAGGTCTTAAGTTGTGGTATTTTTCTCTCTGTGTCTTTAGCATACTGTTATGTCACAGAGGGCTTTGTTGCGAGGAAAGAAAAATAATGGCGAAAGCAACTTTGTGCATCATCAGTTCCTCCTGATCAGTTGTCTGCATGATTTGCTTGATTTGTTATCTTATACTGGTGTCACATGGGCACTTAGAAGGCCTTTGAAGTGCCCGTGTGACACCGGTATTAGTGTTTGGAAGGCCCATTGGGGTGCTTGTGTATATTACAGAATTCTGTAAAGGTCATTGTACACACATTGAAGCAGTTATTACAAAGTTTTATAGTGGGCGTTTTACTCACCGTTTAAGCTGAATATAATTTATTTATTTATTTATTTATTTATTTATTTATTTATTTATTTATTTACAGATACTGTCAGTCCAATTCTTGCTTTTTATGGTAATTTGTCTTTGAGAAAGCGGCTTGCATTACATCTCATGGCTGAGTAACTTTTATTATTTAACTGAGTAATAATTATGAATAATGGAATTGCCCAGTATTGTCATGTCAGTTGCCTGTGATTGTATTTTTAGGGAGGCTATTTTATATCTGAAAATTGTAAATGCATTATCAGTTTTGGTCTATTCTAAAACAAAAGGGGGTACTTAAGTATTTCATTATCTAGCCAAAGAAATTTAAATATTGATTGCGTGTTCACCATCCCACTTCTTTCATGGCTAATGCATGATATGTTATGATTGGCATGCAGCTGACAGATGGCAATTTGACATTTCAAGATGGTGTTCATGGGCCAGTAACCCTCAATTTGGCTCAAACAGAAGGAGATCCTGTGAGTAAGGATTTCGCACCTACATCATACATCTTCTATGTATAGCACTTGATAGCCAAAGAAGAACTTACGAACTCATACTGTTCACTTACCTGGTTGGATTTACTTTTCAGTGGTTTAGCTTTCTCTTTCAGGAGCGCGTGCACACTGTACCTTCACAGACAGAATAGATGGAAATTTACTCGGGTAGATGTCAACTTTACCATTTATCAGGGTGTCTAGCGACTGGGAAAACCGGGAAAACCGGGAAAAGTCAGGGAATTTTTAGCCACTGGGAAAAGTCAGGGAAATTGTCAGGGAATTCGTCAATCAAGCGAGACACGTCAGGGAAAACTGTCTTGGGGCCTGCCCACACTACTAATGACTCGCACAGCCGATCGGCTTGGGCGAAACGCCAGTGTCGGGAATGAAATTTCCATATAGAAGGACGATAGGAGGGTGTCCAAATTCCACGCTCAGTTTGCTTTTTTTTTATGTAGGGACTCTTGAAGGCAATGCATTTTGGTAGGAAATCTTGAAGGCGATGCACTTTGGTAGCAGATCTCGGAGGCGATGTATTTTGGTAGCCAATCTTGGAGGCGATGCATTTTGGTAGCGAATATTGAAGGCAATGCTTTCTTACGACGTCAAGAGCCAAAATTAAGTAATCGAAGTGGAAGACGGCATGTTTTCGGCGTCACCTATTTTTGAGCCATCGTTTGCATGCACTGACCTCTACTAAAATTAGTTTGCGCGTTCTGGCTGCAGAGGCAGGGTAACGTAGCATATCGAGCCGAGCCACGACAAGCCGCACGCAATAAATCCAGCATGGCGACGTCCTTTTGTTGTACCACAGCCTGTGGTTGTACAGTGCGACTAGGCTCTACTACGACTGAAACTGTGAATTGTGAGCTTTGCGTTTTCGCAGGCGTTTTCCCGGAGTTCCTGCGTAGTGCGAATTGTGGTGTGCGACGTTGTCCGCAACTAGGTGCTTCTGTGATTTGAGGTCAACATATTCGTATATTTCTGTGACGACATTCCGGAGAGAAGAAATCCGTCGGACCTGCAGCATTTCCAACGTGAGTATCAGTGTCGCGCGGTGCTTATCAGTGCTGCGTTTCGGTGTCGTGCGCCGCAAAATATTTTTCATCGAAGATGTCAGGAGGCAAGAAGTGTTCCTTTAATGCGGACTGGGCGAATCCAAGTGTCTCCGACCATGCAAGTTGGATTAGGCCTGTGGAAAATGATCCACATGAAGCCATGTGTACAGTTTGCCGGAAAACGTTTTCGCTGAGCAACATGGGTCACAGAGCTGTTTCAAGTAATACCTCTAGCAAGAAGCACATTGCTGCATTGAATTTTCTCAAAAGCGCTTCCCAGCCAAAGCTATTGTCATTTTTTAAAGAGCCCGACGCTGGATCTGCGCTGGATCTGCGCCTGCAGCTCTGATTAAAGAGCTACAAGAAAAAAAGCAACCCAGCCAAAGCTATTGTCATTTTTTAAAGAGCCCGACGCTGGATCTGCGCTGGATCTGCGCCTGCAGCTCTGGATTAAAGAGCTACTGAAAAAAAAAAGCAAAGTCTGCTCATGAAGCGCAACTTGACAGCTTCATTCTTCAAGACAGATAAACGATCTCAAACCCTAATTTGATTAGGAGGGCAGTTGCAATAAATGTTTTCCTCTACAAGGAATTGGTGTTTTCTTGTATACCCTTTCCACAAAATGGTGTCTGTTGTATAGGTCAGGGAATTTTAGCTAAAATAGTCAGGGAAAACCTGGAAAAGTCAGGGAAATTGAATTCTCCAATTTGCTAGACACCCTGTTTATACAAAGCTACCTCCACCTTGTAATTTCTAGAGAAATGTTTTGGTTAGTATCATATGGACAGCCGTATATGTTCATACAAAGGACATATGGTGTGCACTCATTATGAAACACCTTGACAGCAAAAGATGCCTTGCTCTGTAAGTGTGCTGAATGTAAATATTTTGACAACAGACTTGGATGTTAATGCTGCTGTACCAAGTAGGAATCATAAGCCATACATGGCTTCAAGAAATTGACTTATTTACATATATTTAAAGCACCTCACCAGTTTTGCATGTGATGCATAATAAACATCTTGGGACATTACGAGGGCTCGCATCATCATAAGACTTTTCCTATCAGCTGCTGCCACATTTTGCTCACAACAGCCCGCCAGGACTTGGATGTTGCACAATACTTGAGCTAGGCATATCTGTTGTAGTGAGATTGTATACTGTACCGTGAAACAGGCACACTTGGCTCAGTTTATGGTTTGTAGAATACGAGCAGCACTACTCATTTTTTTGGCTTGCCTAATGAAATGGGCCTTCAGCTTCCGGCATGAGCTCTGCATTGTCGTGTTTTGCTGTCTGCTTAGTCCGACTACATGAGTCGTTGACTTCGCTTTGACCACGTAGTCTAGTCAGCAGTCTTCTTAGGACTGCTGGCTAACTGACTTACATATACTACGTATATGTAAGTCCGTCACTTTTACTGAAACAGCAGTCAGGAGCTCAAAATGGAGGTTCGTGCTTTGCACATCTATTCATTGGGTAATGTCATGGCATGCAAGACACATCATTGACATTTAGAGCAGTATGAGTGGAGTAACAGGAGTCTTTTTTAAAAAAGAGGGAGTTGTGGGTTTTGCGAGGGATTCAGGGTAGGTGACTGCTGTTGGAATACTATCTGGAAAAATTTCTGATCTGCTGGCTTTCCTGGTGCCGTCGTGCCACTGTCCCAAAATTTTGGCATTATTTTTATGCAGGTACTGTAATGTAAGCATAGTTGCCACTTGGGTATATGTTATGAACTTTTTTGTTATGTCTTTTTCTGTTGTGTGTCTGACTGTACAGCATTACCATCCTGAATAACAGTAGCGACCTGTAATTGGAATGCCCATGCTTGCTTGTCTGGGTTGACCACTGAAGTACAACCACATTGCACAGGCTTGCTGCATATGGAACTTGCCTTCAGCTTAGCAGTCACGTGTGCATTGTTTGCATACCACTGCTCACAGCATGTTGTGACGTAGAGCACAGTGACACTGACTGCACATCACAGAACACACAATACTGCCTCTTGTATGCACTTTCGGTGAAGCTGCAGGTGCTATAGCAGAATATTCTGTGTGAAAGGAGTGGTCAAACTGTATCTATTGACAACATGCCTGAGCATGGGGTTGCCGATCTGAAATATCTGTAGTGAGGCCTGAATATGTGCAAAGTGCCTATGGGTTTTGTTTGCCTTCTGATTGACAAATTTTTTGGATATGTAGGTGTATGCCACATGTAGTGGGCCCATATTTCTCCAATTTAGGGGTTATGACATGCCAGATACATTTTACTACATTTTACAGCACATTTTACATTTGTAGCTAACACATTCAATTAGGGTGCATAGTTTTATTACAGAATATAACTGAAATAACGAAAGGGAAGGGGTCAAGGGCTCGTTCTTTATTTGTTAGAAACAACTTAATGAGCAAACAGACAATGAAGCCTAGGAAAACATAGGGGAAGTTAATTGTGGTATTGTAATTGTGGACAAAGTAGAAAGGAATTAAAGTGGACGAAAAGACAAACCTGCCCTCGGTGGGACCCGAACCCACGACCTTCGGATGTCGCGTCCGATGCTCTACCAACTGAGCTACAAGGGCGGTCGTCCCCCCGTCCACTTTATTGTGTATTTATGTAGGTATTATCCTGGGAGTGTTAGGCAGCTCCACTCGAGGCCAAGGCGGCGTGTGTAGAACACACTTTCTTGCCAGGAGGCGTCACGTAGAACGTGAACTTAGACGAGATGGCTGCTGCCCAATAAGCCCTCGCATGTTACCTAAGGCACCAAGTCTGCCGCAACGAGGCCCAAGCTATGAAATAACGAAAGGGAAGGGGTCAAGGGCTCGTTCTTTATTTGTTAGAAACAACTTAATGAGCAAACAGACAATGAAGCCTAGGAAAACATAGGGGAAGTTAATTGTGGTATTGTAATTGTGGACAAAGTAGAAAGGAATTAAAGTGGACGAAAAGACAAACCTGCCCTCGGTGGGACCCGAACCCACGACCTTCGGATGTCGCGTCCGATGCTCTACCAACTGAGCTACAAGGGCGGTCGTCCCCCCGTCCACTTTATTGTGTATTTATGTAGGTATTATCCTGGGAGTGTTAGGCAGCGCCACTCGAGGCCAAGGCGGCGTGTGTAGAACACACTTTCTTGCCAGGAGGCGTCACGTAGAACGTGAACTTAGACGAGATGGCTGCTGCCCAATAAGCCCTTGCATGTTACCTAAGGCACCAAGTCTGCCACAACGAGGCCCAAGCTATGAAATAACGAAAGGGAAGGGGTCAAGGGCTCGTTCTTTATTTGTTAGAAACAACTTAATGAGCAAACAGACAATGAAGCCTAGGAAAACATAGGGGAAGTTAATTGTGGTATTGTAATTGTGGACAAAGTAGAAAGGAATTAAAGTGGACGAAAAGACAAACCTGCCCTCGGTGGGACCCGAACCCACGACCTTCGGATGTCGCGTCCGATGCTCTACCAACTGAGCTACAAGGGCGGTCGTCCCCCCGTCCACTTTATTGTGTATTTATGTAGGTATTATCCTGGGAGTGTTAGGCAGCGCCACTCGAGGCCAAGGCGGCGTGTGTAGAACACACTTTCTTGCCAGGAGGCGTCACGTAGAACGTGAACTTAGACGAGATGGCTGCTGCCCAATAAGCCCTCGCATGTTACCTAAGGCACCAAGTCTGCCGCAACGAGGCCCAAGCTATGAAATAACGAAAGGGAAGGGGTCAAGGGCGTTCTACGCCCTTGACCCCTTCCCTTTCGGGGTCAAGTGTGTTCTACACACGCCGCCTTGGCCTCGAGTGGCGCTGCCTAACACTCCCAGGATAATACCTACATAAATACACAATAAAGTGGACGGGGGGACGACCGCCCTTGTAGCTCAGTTGGTAGAGCATCGGACGCGACATCCGAAGGTCGTGGGTTCGGGTCCCACCGAGGGCAGGTTTGTCTTTTCGTCCACTTTAATTCCTTTCTACTTTGTCCACAATTACAATACCACAATTAACTTCCCCTATGTTTTCCTAGGCTTCATTGTCTGTTTGCTCATTAAGAATATAATTGAGTTATTTCTTGAAGAGAATGCAACAAGTGAAGTGTTTCTTGTTTAGCAGTTGTGGTATCAGGTAGTCATGGTGATTGGTCAATCATTTGGAGCATCCTAGTGGAAGCAAGCAGAAGGGACGTGGCAAGAGTTTCCATGTTCTCCACTTCCTTCTATCTGATATGCATAGGGAAGGCTCTGCAGGATCTTACAGTTCTGACAGGCTGCCATTTTTTCATGCTTTGACCTTGAGAGGGGCTGTGGTTTCTTTCTTTCCTGTCTGCTGGCCTTTATCGCACACGTAGCCTGGTGATCCATTACATGGCAAGGATGGATATTTCATTACGCAAAGGTTTCCCCAAGTGTCAGGAGGGACTGCATTGACAAAAATTAACTTACAGGACTATAAATTTTAATAAATGCTGATTGATTAATCTCCTGCTCCCGTAAAATGTCACATCAGAAGCCACGTCATGCGAAAGTGCCTCCTCAGGAGCAAAAAGAGAGAAAACTGGTTACTTGACCAAAAGTGCCGATGAGTCGTGAATACAGGTTCTGAACTCACCTCCTCCAATATATTGTCAATAAATGTCAGGAGAAGTGCCGTTATAGCTTGGGAACTTGGTGGACTAAAGCGTGTGTGGACATTTCTTAGTTTATAATGTTCACAGTCCCACAAGATGGGATGCTTTCAGCACTGCATCCTACAGGCAAGGCATCAATTACGTCGTAGTTGAACATGGATTTTGTTTCAGGTGATCCTGAAAAGTGATGGTTTCCCAACATACCATCTGGCATGTGTGGTGGATGACTGGCTGATGAAGGTGACTGATGTGCTGCGGGGTGTTGAATGGCAGGTCTCAACACCGAAGCACCTGATGTTGTACAGTGCTCTTGGCTGGGACCCACCCCGTTTCTGGCACCTGCCTCTGCTACTTAACAAGTGCGTTCACTGTCTTATCATATGTTTCCAGCTTGCATGCAGGAGAGGTGGTTAAAGGGCAACTCCAGCGATTTTTCATTGTTCACTGATCTCAACCAAATTTTAGTATATTGTTACGCAGCATTCCTGCTTGGCGAATTCCTGCACGTGGCATTTTGGTGGAGGTGCTGGGTAGTCGTCGATGCAGCATCACCTCCGGGAGCTGCATCGTCTAGTTTTCCCGGGGCAGGCGTCCCATCGGCGATGCCTCGCCCTAGTGTGGGCAATCGGAAAATTCCGACCGTATTTGTTTGGGCGTACATTTTCGGTCATTACGGACCACCATGCGCTATGTTGGTTATCCTCCCTAAAAGATCCGACTGGCCGACTTGGTCGCTGGGCCTTGAAACTGCAAGAATACAGCTTCGACGTCACTTACAAGTCTGGCCGCATGCACCAGGATGCTGACTGCCTATCTCGTCATCCCGTGGATTCCCCAGACTCGGAAGCGCATGATTCCGACACATGTGTCCTGTCCATATCAGGCTTCACCGATATACGGAGCGAACAACTTGCCGATTCACGTTTGCGGTCCATTATACACCGCCTGCGCTCTCACCACTCTGACCCCTCGCTTCGTTTATTCGTACTTCACGATGGCATTCTCTACAGACGCAACACCAGCTCCGACGGCCTAGAGCTACTACTTGTTGTTCCTGACGCACTTCGTTCCACGGTTTTTGAACAACTACACGACGCCCCCACCGCTGGATATCTCGGCGCCACTCGCACGTACCATCGCGTACGGCGCCGTTTCTTCTGGCCAGGCCTTCTCCGTTATGTGCGCCGCTACGTTGCTGCGTGTGAATCTTGTCAACGCCGCAAGCATTCGTCCTTGTTACCAGCTGGCCCACTCCAGCCTATAGACATTCCAACTGTCCCATTCTACCGCGTCGGACTAGATCTCATTGGGCCATTTCCACCGTCACAAACAGGGAACAAATGGATTGCCGTAGCCACCGACTACGCGACACGGTATGCTATAACGCGGGCGCTACCTACAAGTTGTGCCACAGACGTCGCCGACTTTCTGCTTCACGACGTTATCCTGCACCACGGCGCCCCGCGCCAGCTGCTGACCGACCGTGGTCGTGCCTTTCTTTCAAAAGTCGTTGATGACATTCTCCGTTCCTGTTCCACACGACACAAGCTGACCACTGCTTACCATCCGCAAACGAACGGGCTAACGGAGCGCCTAAATCGTACCCTTACAACAATGCTATCAATGTATGTTTCCGCAGATCACCGAGACTGGGATAGCACTTTACCTTACGTGACGTTCGCCTACAACTCGTCCCGACATGACACGGCTGGCTTCTCCCCGTTCTATCTCTTGTTTGGTCGTCATCCAACCCTACCCTTTGAGACTATGTTGCCATCAGTGCTCGACACAGCCTCGGAGTATGCTCGCGACGTCGCTACTCGCGCTCACATGGCTCGCAGCATCGCACGGGATCGTCTTTCTCTCTCGCAGCAGTCCCAGAAAGCCCGCTACGATACCCGCCACAGAGAAGTTCACTACTCTCCCGGCTCTTTGGTCCTTCTGTGGACGCCTTCACGCCACGTCGGCTTGTCATCAAAGCTCCTTTCTCGCTATTCTGGTCCATACAAAGTTCTTCGCCAACTCACCGAAGTAACATATCAGATCGCGCCGTTGGAGAGTACCTCATCCTCTTCCGTAGTGGGCACTGATGTTGTTCACGTTTCCCGCCTTAAGCCGTACTTCTCTCGCCAAGACACCGCTACACCTTAAGCGCCGGGACGGTGCTCCGACCGCCGGGGGTTGTATGTTACGCAGCATTCCTGCTTGGCGAAAGGGCGCCATCCTTCACGTGTCAGTGTGCGCAGGAAAGTGACGAAGACGACGATCTGGAATCTCTCGTGCTGCTGCTGTTGCTGCTGCTGTTGTTGCTGCGCTGGTCTTCCATCTTGGCTCCAACGGCTGCTCCCTTTATATACATCATCTTTAAATACATTTCTTTACCACTCTTGCTGGTGAGCACTCTGCTCCTGCACGTGGCAATATGTTCTCGTCGGTGCTGCAATAATTTATGCCAAGTCTGGCGGTTGCAAGTCATTTAGTTTTCCTAAAGATGAAGTTCTAAAATTTTTAGCGGATTTTCATGCGAGCCACCCTTTGTCCATGATGCCATTACCTGCAACGCTGCTTACCCGAGCAGGCAGGCCATCTAAAGCAAAACGGTGACTTTTCAGCGCTCAAATCGTCCCTGTCAAGTTTAGAAGAGCTCAATACATCCTTGGATGACACCGCCACTTTCATTTTTCTGGCACTAGCTCCATATTTCTGATGGCAGGGAGGCTGTGACGTGAATGCATACACTGCACTAAGCGTCCACACGTTTCAGCTTCAGTTTGAACACATAATTTATTCGGTTATTTAAAATTATTGACGAGTTTCTGAGAAAATTGAACGACCCTGGCTGCTTCAGGGTTCTCAGCACTACTGGAAAACAACGATATCAGAATATGGTGGAAAAACAGAGGGAGTTGCCCTTTAAGCAGGAACATTTAGTTCATATTGTCGCGATTGTACTTTGGAGAATGTACTTCGGTAGTCGAGAGAAACGAAGTAGGAGCGAGCACGAGCAAGGACCACCAGTCTTTTGGAAGAAGACGAAGTTCGGCGTCTGCACTCACTGTGGTTTTTCTGACAATACAGTTCCTTGTTCTTTTTGTCCCATCGTGGTCCGGTCTTGTTTTTCCACGTTGTGACAATATATATAGTTAATAAGCCTTAATATTAGAAATGTTCGCTAGGCTTTATCGTAAGTTGGTAGCTTGTAAAAGAGATTGCTAACAAGGAGCAAACAGTTCATATAAGATTAAACCTTAAATCAGTGAATGTCAGCATAGCAAAATTCTCGATATAAGAGAGTACTACTTAATTTCTTGTAATGCCATATCTAGAGCTGTGCGAATAACAAGGTTTGACTGCGAAGCGAATTCTAATATTTATGTTCAAGTATGAATCGAATAGAATATTTTTGAAATAATTCTTGAATATCTTTTTTAAATAATACCATGTCAAGTTATGTAGAATTGTGCTGCTAAACATGGGCAAAAAATTTATTGTATGACTAGTGTACTCGCACAGTGTCATTCCAAAGTCCTAAAGAACAGTCCAACAGAGAACTGTACAACAGAAATCTAACTTCACCACAGTGCGCGAGTGTTACTTCACTGCAGTACACAGGTCGCAGATTCAGGCATAGCAGGAAAACGCACTGATACATGAAGTCCTTAACAAGGTTTTGCATAGTCATGGATGGCTACTGACCTATGCTGTTGAGCATAAGAGCAGCCAAGTGGAGCAGACATCCCCTGCACCATTCCCTCTTGGCATCCCATAGCAGCACCCAATCCGTTCTTGGCACCAACACAGGACACACCCAACAGCTACACTTCATTGGCATAACCAATACTGGGGCATGGGAGAATTGTTGTAAGAAGTTTAGTTCACCATAGAAAATATACAAAATTTAATGGTGCAGCAGTTCATCATTGTTATAACCAATATTTGATTTTTATTGATTTTATTTACTTAGAACTGTCCTGGTTGTTAAAGCTGGTATTGTCATAAGTGGGTCCAACTGTACACACACACACACAAATGTTGAGGCCCGTGTGCTGTGCGATGTCAGTGCACGTTAAAGAACCTCAGGTGGTCGAAATTTCCGGAGCCCTTCACTACGGCGTCTCTCTTAATCAGAACTGGTTTTGGGACGTAAAACCCCACAAAACAACACACACACACACATGTGTTGTGTGTGTATGTATGTGTGCATGCTTGCATGCTCGGGAAAACGACAGGACCAAATTTAATCTAATGGGGAAAGTGAGTCAAGGAGGACGAAAAAGTGCAAATTCTGTCCTCAGCATCACACAGTTTTGAAATTGAAGTACTTTTCTCCATGTTGTGTTGTAAAGTGTGAGCAGGAGACTACCTTGCAGGTGAAATCATTCAAGCTAATGTTCTGCAGGGATGGCACCAAGCTTTCCAAGCGTCGAGATGACATCCGTGTGGAAAAACTGAGAGTGAGTTGTCCTATTTTGAAGTTTTGCGACGGAATGCGACACTCTCTGTGTTTCTCAGTGAATGCTTGTTCAACCGTAGGAGCTGTTGGGGGTTTCCTTGTAGCTTGGGCACTGCTGTTCCTGTGTGAAATACGTATTGTAGCTTTTAAAATAATACATATTGTAGCTTTTAATATCTCAAGAACTAACCAACCCTACAACAACGCCAACGGCTTGTTTATAATGCATTTTCCAAGCCACTTTTGTGGTGTCTGCATAAAGTGTGGTCACAGCCTTGTAATTTATTTATCTCAATTATCTTATTGCTCTTTCTATTACCCCAGGACATGGGTTCCTCAGCAGCTCATAAAGGTGTGAATGCTTGTTGAAATCTTCTCATCTTGCTAGTTGTAAACAATTAATAGTTAAAATTTCTTCCCACAGTAGGCTTTAATGTTCCTTGTGGTTGTACCAGCTGCCACACACTTTGTTGTCATCGCTAGCAGAGTGCAAGCAATGAGGCATCACAGTAACACTTCCACTGATGCAGCAGCACATTCACCTAGTGTGTTTGCAGTGTTGTAAGGAACACAGCACAGACTTTTGCTTCGATGTGTGGGTTGAACATGATACGCTCATGAATAATGTTATTGGTCTTAGGTGAAGATGACTGTATATATGATCCTTACATTTCTCCTGTTCATGTAGAATGCTCAAACCTAGCTTGAGATAGAATATCAGACGTAAGTGTTACAATGCTTCTTTTACACCAGGAACAAGGCTTTTCACCTGAAGCTGTGCTCAACCTACTTGTGTTAGCAGGAGGCGGCTTTGGCAAGCAGTACAAGGACCAGTTTCTTCATCTCCCAGAAATGGTAGAGAAGGTAAGCGGCGCATTTTCTCCTAACAATCATTTGGTGTTATCCATGCCATAGAAAAGGTTAAGCATTGGGGGTGGAATACATACACAACCCTTTGCATTTATAAATGCTGTATCTTGCCACTCTCTGCAGTTTTCGCCTGACGACTTGAAGGCAGGCTCATGCCGTCTGGACACTGAGCGGCTGCAGTCGTTGAACAGGCTGCACCTGCACTCGTGCCTTGGCTCGGAGGACGGTACGCGGATGCTTGTCGGGCAGTTTCAGCGACTTCTTGCAGAGTATCAAGGCTCTACAGTCAGCACTTCCTTCTCCGAGACTGACATCGTTCATGTTCTGCACCAAACCAAGGTACTTCTATTTTTTTCAGAGCCTGACTAGTATTACAGCGTGATATTTTCTTCGCACTGTCACATACCAGTGTACCCAAACAACTAGTTCTAGCAATAGCTTTGCTCATGCTTAGCTTTTGCGTAGCAGAACAAACTTTCTGAAAACATACACATACAGCTTTTGTTCCATGCTGCATCACCTGCAGAGATTACTGTAGACACATTGCAGTCATCAAGTGCCATAGCCTGTAACAATGCTACATTGTCTACTGTTGTGCCAAATGCTGCCCAATTTAGTGTAAAGAAGTGTTCCTGCATATATCAGTAACAACTCTTGGCAGCTTTTTGCACCTAAGCAGAGAAAGAGAGAAAGATTTATATCTAAAAAGGCTGAGAGGTCAGCCCGATCTGTAAGTCTTTTTTTTACATGCTACTCCACACTGGAGAAGGGGGATGGGGAAGGAAGTGAGAGGTAAATGATGATGAGAAGATAAATATCTAAGCACCTTAGCAGTGCGTCAGCAGCAGATTTGGTGGTTGCAATACGTGGCACATAACGCTGTAAAAGCTGTGTGTTTGCACGTTTTCTTGGATTTACAAATTCATTTAGTCCTTTTATGCACGTTTAAGACAGTTCACTCCTACTGTGCTTTGCCTTGCTAGTACAGGTAATGTGTACTAGCAAAGAGTACCATGAGACTTGTGAGTCTATAGAATCTTAATTGAAGCTAAAATATTGAAATGTTAATGAGTAATCTGTAGGTTAGGCAAGGTTCCAATGGCCTTTGGAGCATATTACAAAAGGAAAGCAAATACCCATTGCCCATTGCTTAGCAGCTGCATGACTTAAATTGGCTGTCATTACCTTTTGGATTGAAATTTTTGAAGGGACACTGAAGAGAAATGCCATATCATTTTAGATGGATTCTTTATCAATATTGCAGTGATTTATTGATCATTGAAAAAGAAATTTAGATAAAAGTTGGATTTTCTTTTTACATTCACGCTGAACAGTGCCCATGCTTCTTACTGACTGTGGTCTGCAGTCATTATTTTTATTTTCAATCCTCCATACGTTCATCACCATAGCTGTTGCTTATAGCAGTGATGGAAACTACTGCTTCAAAATTAGCTGGAGCTCATACTGATGTATTTCACTGAATTGTACGTGCAGTCTTGCGGCCACAGGTTTTGTACGAAGCACAATTTCAATGACTCACTTTCGCTCAGTTGGCTCAACTGAAGACAATAAATTGTGTTACTCTGCCCACAATCACTGTGCTGCCTTGTATCATTCCAGTACCAATTCTGCCGGAACATGCCTAGATGAACACAATTGCAGAGCTATTTTTTAAACTTGAACAAGCACACAAATAAAAAAGAAGCAGCTGGTTTCGGTTGCCGCTGCTTTCCATGCTCATTTTCAGCACGGCTCTCAAATAGGAAACAGGGTCTAACCAGTGCCTTCCTGTGAATTTACACACATTGTGACTAACTAGTCAACGAAGTTACTATGTATGAGGCGATACTGCAGATATTATTGATGAGGACAGTGTCACCTATCATGTGTTAATACCTGCTAGGTATATACAGATTCTGTTATACTACGATATGGCGGTAGCACATCATTCCCAAGTTCTACACATCCATTCATCACTGTTCACCAACGTTATATATCACATTTATTCTGATGTAAAGCAAGGTTTATCTCCGAAAACCGCGTCCTTATAGTCTAGCTCCGCCTTATATTCGAGGTACAGTGCAGGGAAAGGCACGCTATTATTTTCTTTGCATGAAAATATAAATCATCAGCAAAAAGGGGGGAAAGTGACCTGACTGTAGTTGCCGACCGCTGCGGTGGGCAATCTGCAACAGCGTGTTGTGCAACAGCGCAGATCTGCAACAACGCGTTGTGGGAAGTCACAAAAATGCCAAAAGCAGCCAGTAAATATCCAGGATGTTGCAATCCACAAGCAGAGTTCAAAGCCGCAGCAACCGCAGCGCCGCAGTTGCCATCCGGCCACTTTTCCGTGCTAGCTTGTCGGTTGTGTCACCTTGTTGGTGTGCAGGTAGCCTGTCGTGACATTTGTTCAGTGTGACATTTGACTGGACTGCCTACGGGAACCTTTCCGTCATGACTACGCATCATGGCAAGTCGTCGCTGTCATTACAATGCAGCATTCAAAAGAAAAGTGATTATTGATGCTGAAGCTTTGGGCAACTGTGCTGCAAGTCAGAAGTATGGCATCCCTGAAAACAATGTGCGTCATCGGAGAAAGGAGGAGGAGGCCCTCTTTGCCTGCGCTGCGACGCGGAAAGCTTTCTGGCAGCCGTGCAAGGGTGTTTTCTTAAAGTGGAAGCAAGTCGAAGTAAATTTATCAGAGAAACCAGGAGCCGTAGCTTGGCTGTGATGACGGAGATGTTATAGATGAAGGCCCAAGAGATAGCAGTTGATCGCGGCATCTCCGTGTCGCAGTTCAAGGCCAGCTGAGGCTGGGTTCAGAAATACATGAAATGAGCTGGTTTCTCACTTAGAAGGTGGACTTCTATTGTGCAAAAGCTTCCCCGTGACTATGAAGAAAAGCTGTTGTCTTTTCAACGTTTCAACGTTACAGATTGCAAAAAAAGCGCAACTTTCTCCTTGGCCAGATCGAGAACGCTGATGAGACCCCGATATGTTTTTATATGCCGTCGGCTCAAACAGTACACCCAAAAGGTGATCTCCAAGTGCAGATACGTATTGCAGGTTGCGAAAAAGAGCGGATCACTGTTATGTTAGCGTGCACCGCCGATGGGTACAAGCTGCCACCTTACGTGGTGCTAAAAAGAAAAACGATGCCAAAAAATGAAAATTTCCCCAAGGGTGTGCAACTCTGCTTCCAGGAGGAAGGCTGCATGACTGAGACACTCGTCATCGATTGGATCAAGACAGTGTGGTGCTGGTGTCCCGGGGCACTGTTGGCTCACCAATCAATGCTCGTCCTTGATGCTTGTCAGGGACATCTGACCGAAGGGGTCGAGAAGAAGCTGCATGACGAGTCAGCTACAGCCACTGAATGTGTGTCTGAACAAGCCTTTTAAAAACCATGTGAGATGCTCCTACAATGAATGGATGGCCTCCGATGAGCCTGCCTTCACACCGTCAGGCACATTTGAAGCATGCATCTCTGTCTTTGGTGGCTCACCGGATAGCTGATGCTTTGGCAGCTATACCCGATGCAACAGTGGCCGCTTCTTTCAAGAAGTGCTGCACTTCCAATGTGCTAGACGGCACCGACGACGGTGAACTGCGGAACTGCAACAGCGTCAAAGAGAGCAGCGATTCTTCAGATGATGATAGCTCATGATTATGGGGTTACGCGGATGAATTTTGCTCACTACAAAGGTGGGAATTCCAATAAAGTTTCTGGTGGGATCTTTCGCCTTATATTAGTGTGCAAACTTCTTTCCTTTTCCTGGGTCCTTCAATTCCCCCTTGCCTTATAATCGTGACCGCCTTATATTCGAATAAATGTGGTATGTCTAAAGAAGCCAGTGATCTGGTAATGGAACTTCAAGCCATTCATAATGCTGTGTAAGATACCACATCTAAGGTAGCTACAGCTGAACAACAAGTTATATTCATCGACTCTCTAGTGGCTGTAGTACTGGAACTTAAAAAGGTGCGCAAGGCAGTGGAAGCTTGCGAAGACATACACTCCATGAATCGTAAAGAGCTATTTGCGTCAAGGTGCACCGGGTACAAGGACATGCTGTAAACCCTCAAAACGTTGCTGCCAACCAGCAGGCACAATGCACTCCTAGTCCAGATTCCCCATCCATTCACCCCCGATCTCAACTCCTCAACTCCCTCCATGTGCGTGAGAACTTTCTCTGGCAGGACACATGCACTCCAATCCCACCATGTGTCTCGCGTTAATAGTGTGGAAGATGTGCACAATAGACGTCGGGCAGGGGTGGCCCTCGCACCGGCAGTAACCTCTACTTAGAACTGGTTTAACCTGTTACTGGGGTATGCCTGTCCATATTGCTCAGTTCCTGTAACATGCGAAGATGCATACCACTCAATATGGATGTGTACAGGACTGCATCTGGAGTGTTCTTGTCTACTGCAGCAGGCCAGCCTCTGCTACAGGACCTTGACCAGTTATAACAGTTGGATACCCGATAACAGATTTCACAAAACATTTCTTTAGTTCATGCACATCTAACACATACACACCATAAACTGTGGCTTGAAGGCAAGCCGTTTTTGCAATTAAAAGAAGAAACCATTGATCAACACAAACAGACCTGAGTTATTTTTTAGTGGTGGCTTTCTGTGGCCACAGAGAGCCCATTCAGCAATGGCTATTTCATTTCTAGGGTTCTACGTGCGAAAACCACAATAGGATTATGAGGTGCTGGTTTTATGCAGAGCCTCTTTGTTCATGTGTCTTAAATCTTAGCCTGTGCTCACTGTGCGCAGGAGCGGATCGACGGCTTACACGATCTGCTTACTCCGGAGATGGCATTCATCTGGTCTGATCCTGTTCTCACTGACCAAGACCAACCCAAACCTGAACTTGGTAGGTGCACCTTTTATCAGTCAGAAGCCTTTTGCTTTACTCTTAGGTGTTGTAAGCTTTTCAAATATTCGTGAATTCTTGTAGTCATCTTTAACACACACTGGCAGGAACCTCTACTTAGAACTTGTTTAACCTACTGCTACTACACATTAGGGACATATGTGCAATTATAAATTGATGTATTACTAAAATAATTAGAATCTTGAAGCATCTAGTTGCTTTGCCACTAGTAAGTCCAGTATCTTGTCTAGAATAGAACATGGCTATGGAAATGATTCAATGCACAGTAGGACTTGTATCTTCATATATGAATGAGGTTTCACTGTGTGCTCTCACTGTGTGCTCATTGCTATGATCTTGCATGAAATATTGTGTAGAAAGTGCATTGCAGAGAGGTCGGAGTTTTTAAGAGGAGAGCATGGTTCGTGGAGACCAAAAGCGTGCAAATGAAAAAAACAGTTTTTTTATTACATACTTAAATATATAGGTATAATTTGACATGCAAAACTTAGTTTAGTTCTTATAAGTAGAGTTGTACGAATATCAAAATTTTCAGTGCTAATCGAATTTGAATATTAATATTTGATTGCAAATTGAATTGAATATTTTTAATAATGTTTGATTACTTTTAAAATGATACAATATCAAATTACTGAGAATTGTGTTGCTGAATGTGGACAAACAGAACTAATTTATGGCACGACTAGTGTACTTCCACAATGTAGTCCCTAAAAAAAATTTCCACAGTTTCGCCAGAAGGGCGAAGCAATGAATGTGATAGCAATGCATGATATAATATCCCGTAGCTTTCATTTGGCAGCAGCGGTTGCAGCTAGCGAAACACTGACTTAAACGCACTTCTTTGTACCCACAGGTTAGTTCTTTGCTCATTGCCATTCTGCTTTCCTTCTTTTTGCAACTTCTGCTGCCAGTGTATTCTGTGCTTTTGCTGAATACTGGTCACGATGTCTACTTGTGCTGAGTTGGCCACGTACAAAATGCTGGTTCTGAATGCTGATTTTGAAGAGAATGCGGCGCCTCCAGGGACACTTTTCGCAGTCTCTTCGCATTGAGAGCGCAGTACGTAGAAGGATTTACGAGTCGCATGCTGATGGGCTGCCGAGATAGTGCGCGTGCCAGCGATGGCGACTGTATGAAGCCCACAGTTACTGCTCGAGCGGCACACCCCCCCCACTTCTCACTCCTTTTCATGCTCGTTAAAGACGGGCGGGGCTTTTCCTCTCCTTTTCGACAGCAGGCATCCCGATCGGGGTGATGTTATCGCATCCACCCTCTGCGCGACAGAGATAGGCCAGGTTCATTTTTGTTTGATCTCTGCTTCAGCCGTGTTCATTGCCCCCACTCGCGTGCTTTTACTCACGCATAGTATGATGCATGGGTGGGGAGGGGGGGGGGGTAATCTTCAATTTTGACTTTATGCGAGACATGGTGGCGACGGCAAAAACCCGTCGAGACTGTCCGCATAATTTCTATCACAGTAAAAGAACAGTTCAACAGTGAACTGTGCATATGTATGACCTGACTTTGCTGTCTTAGGCAAGTGTCGACATCGCCGCAGTATGCCTGTGTTAGCTTTGCCGCAGTACACGGGTGTTAGCTTCGCCACAATATTCAAGTGTTAGCTTCAGTACAGTACACAACTGTTAACTTCTCTGCAATACTCGAGTGTTAACTTTGCCGCAGTACATGAGTGTTATGGGGTGACTGTCACCGAGCTATCATATTTTTCTCCTTAATCACAAACTTTGAATAGTTTGAAGAGTAAAAGTTATGTGTAAATCAAATCGAATAGCAAATGCTGTTTGAAAATTATTCGAAAATTTGAATATTCACATGCCCCTACTTATAAGATTAGTATTTCACCTGCAATTTAATTTTATGCAATTTGTACTGAGTTAAATTTGACATGTTCTTTGGTAATTTGCTTTAATTTATCAGAGTGATGTCTTATGATGTAGGACGGCCAGACCTATTATTCTTTTTTAACGATTGATTTTTTGATTTCTGGGGTTTTACATTCCAATATCGTGATATGATTATGAGAGATGCCATAGCCAAAGTGGAGGGCTCCGGAAATATTGAACACCTCAGGTTCTTTAACGTGCCCTGATGTTGCACAGTACATAGTCCCCCCCCCCCCCCTCTTCTTTTTTTTTTCAATGTAAAGCCTTACCTGTATGCCACGGAGTGCAGAGGGCAGAAACTTAATTTTCTGCATACTTATTTTTAAAATTAGATTTTGTTCTTTCTTTGTAGTGGCAATAGTGTAAACACTGCAGTTTGATCATCTTCAGAAGGACTAGTCCTGATCTGACATGAAGATTGTTTGCAATGTTGCTGTTATTGCATATTAAAGTACTAGCTGTGCAGTAATATTCACTTTTGTCTTAACAGTATTTTTTTCCATTGTCTTTCGATACAATACAGTGGCAATATTGTCTCCTGAACTAGCCACCCCACAAGTGCAATTATCACAAATGTGAAATGAGCATGGAAAACTATACACTTCTACTTAGTTTCTCCAAGTTTGGCCATGAATTACAGGAAATGTCACCACAACCTATGTCCACCCTTAAAGAGACACTAGAACGTTCTAAGTGATTCTGTACGAATGGATTGCACCGTTTAGTTGAAGTCCTCCTGATCATTAGAAGACCAATATTAGTGCATTCTAAGAATGTAATTTACTGCAAGTTTTGCAGTATGCGCACCGCAAAAGATCGGCGCAACTCAACCCTAAAGCGTTTCCAACCGTTTAAGGTTGAATTACAACAATTGGCTTTCGTCCTGAGGAATGAAGTGCGAAATGGTATCGTCGCGGCATCTGGCAGCGCACACTTGCGTCGCCGGCGCACTATTGCGGGGACTAGCATTTCTGAGCGCAGTGGCTTCAGTAGAAATATCATGGCACTGTGTCGCTACTGAGACCTTAGCACAGCAGCTGACGTGGGAGGCACAGTCATCACTAGCGTGCACCCCGCAGACAACCGAGTTGAGGAGGAATAGCAGTGGTATGGAGGAATGCGACAGAAATAAGCCCATAGCCACCTTGGTGCATTGCTTAATTTTATGGTGTGAACGATTTCACAATGCCATAGCCTAATCAATGACACAATGTCAGAAAACTGTTTCAGGCACCCTTTAAAAAAAAGCACTGTTGCCAAGTGTAAGAGCTCTCCATTCAAGTGCCAGTTACCACTTTAATAGAAAGTCTAAAGCCGTCTTTAATACACATTGCCATTTTCTGTTTGTTTTTTGAAATTGCTTGCATTTTTAGTGTTTGTACTTCCTCACATTATGCTGTTCTTATAATGATCTGAGAATACTTTTCTTGACATCTGATGCAAGACGTTTGGGCTAGGACTTTCCTACAAGCAGAAAGTGTTTTGATGGCATACAGGGCACTATGACCATTATATATACATAATCATAGCTAGAGGCCCTAACTTATTCGGTGGAAGTTTTGAAATTCTGTAAATCTATACCGAGTAATCCATGAAATTCCACGGCAACACCGAACAGGCATAAAGTACATGCGATAGTTCATTTAATAAGCAGTTTCAGGCTCCAAACATAGGTGCATTGTTTAAAACTTGAGAGGGCTATTGTGGCAGAGCGCCAGATGAAAGTGTTATGCTAGGACACATTGTAATGCCCATGCATAGTTTTGTTATTTCTAAACATTACATTTTACTTGCGTATCAGTGCGGCTCAGGTTAGCTTCATGTCGCAAGGTGTGACATACAGTAAGAGAACACGCTTTGCTCTATAGAGGCAAGAAGGTGCAACACACAGTAGCTGTTGTACATTCAGTAAAATTTGCTCCTTCCAAGAGCTAATAACACGTAAAAAGGGAATCTGTAGACTAGGCATTTTTGGTTTGAGGCAAAGTTATAGTCAATTGTGATAAGTATAATAAAATTAGAATATAGCAGTAGGATTTTTAATAGTAACGGAAAAACACACTGTTTTTTAAAATTTACTATGTTTAATCAATGTAAACCTATGCAGTTTATTCGAAGGCATTAATAAAATTTAATCGGGGTACAGATAATATGCCCATTTCCCCGTGAATTGCGTCTTCACGGCAGTGCAGATTTTTCCTGGAAAGGCTGTTTCACGGCATAAATACTCATGCTGCAGTGAAACCGTCTTTACAGGCGAGGTACATGCGGGAACGTCTCGTGCATACAGAATACTTTAAAATGTTGGCAGTTAAATTCGTCTTGAAGAGAATTGGAATACTGTAACGTTAGTTTGTATATTCACACAGGCCCTGTATTAATGTCGCTCAGCTGAGGAAATAATCTTAGTACAAATCATCTGAATATTCGACGCTCTTGCCAAAAACATCCATGTCTGAATGTTTGGGAACACCTAAATATGCATTTTTTTCTAATCGATTGGGCTCTAAGTAAGGAAGATATTCCATTTATATTCGGAGTTTCAGATATTCGCATATTTCCTGATTATTTTACACGTGAAGGATAGCTGCATCGACTCTTTGTGTGCCTGAAACATGTTCCAGTGAGTGGGGGAGACGGCGTTCCTCCATTGCTTCCAAAATTGAGGCTTTTACCATTTTTTCGCATTCCCACGAAGTTGCGGAAAGCTAGGGTCTTAATCATAGCACACAGCTGGCATAACTTCCTGATGCTGATGTTCTTGTCTGTTAATTGCTTCAAATTTCCTTAGCAAACCTAATGAACCAAATGAGCTCTCCTTATTGGTTGGATATGGTTATTAGATGCTAACAGTCATATTAAGTATCACACAGTTCTAAGGCTATAATTCTAAATAAGGTGCAATAGCCTAACACTGGCAGACTTAATTTGCCCATTTATTTTTGTTCTCAGCAACCACTGCCATCTTAAGCTGCATATTCAAGGTTAAGAATAGTGTAAAAGAAGAATTCTCAACAGTTTTACATGTCATACCATATTTCCTTTACATATAATTTTTATTTTATTTATTATTTTATTTTATTTATTTACATATACTGCTGTCTCTTTGCGAGACATTGCAGGGTCGTGCACAGAAGTTGCTAACAAAGAAAGACGTAACATGGTATTAAGTAGCATGCATAGTAATGCTAAACTGTGCGAATTATCAAGCAAATGAAAAAAAAAAATTACACCCATATCTATATAACAAATCAACATTGCATCTGAAAACACATGTTCAAAGGGAGGGAAAGCATATAAATATATATAAAAAAACACAGCAATATTATAACTCATGAGACACGTGACTATGAATTTCTCGCGCAAATTGTGCGGGAGGCAACTGCCGTAGTGCGCCATCAAGATCGTTCCAAACTTCAACTGTGGATGGGAAAAATTATAATCTAAAACTGTTTAAACATGAACAGAACGAGGCAAGATTAAGGGGACTCAGAGACCTGAAATAGTGTCTTACCACATGCACTTTTCACATGTTTCCGCACGATTAATTGTAATAAGTAATGTTAGTAATGTTACTCAGTCATTGAACAACTTATTTCTCGCTCATTTGACAGTTAGAGCCGTTCACCACGTGTGCAGCCAACTGGAAAACCTGGACAACAGCCAGTACAACAGGGACTTCTTGAACCAGTTTTTGAAATCAGTAGCCCCTGAAATTGGCGTCAAGTACAGCGACTTCATGCGGTACTTGCGACTGCTGCTTAGTGGGCTCAAGGTAAGCTACACCACCGACTTGTTACAGCACCGTTGGCATGTCTTGCCACCAGATGAAGTATGTTAGCTGTAGGGCCACCTCACATTTATTACTGTCCTGAAGCACGTAAGAAAGGCTCTTCCAAAACCAATAATCTTGCATCCTCAGTGTGTTCCATAGTTTTTAAAGCCTGTATATGCAGCGCTGGTTAGGCATTTGCGGGCTGTCCTGAATGCCACTGATTATTCGGATCTGCCTCAAGGAAGGTGGGTGACCCCAGTGAGTGAGGCGAAGAGACACCTCATTTCGTCCTTTCCTTATATTTTAATTTTTATTGGAATTTCAGATCAGTACATTGTGATGAAAGTTATGCCGTGAGGGATTGGTTCAAAGTGGAAATGGTGGTATCTCTGTCACTTTGACATAGTCTGTAACCACAAAAATGTAAAATGATTCCATTTACATGTGAATTTTATGTTCACTGTGTGCAGCCTTGTGTAGCGGTCTTAATCGCTGCATGCATTAGCAATATGGGTTCGCAACTCCACCGTGCCCACCTTAGACTTGGTCACATTTAGGTGTGTGCAAATATGAACTTTTTGTAACACGAATCAAAATTGAATATCCAGCTTTGAATATTAAACTGATAATAAAATATTGAAACACAAATGTGCCTTCAGTACTGATATTTCTTTGGCACATAGTTATGTTATGAAAGTACATTAATAAGCAGTCAGTGCAGTAATGCACCGCTGTCAGGAACACACTGTCTAGGCTATCTTGTCATATTGTAACCATACTGATAAAATATCACAGCATAAAGTACCTGATAAAAACCAATAAAGTCCATCATGAAGGTACAGCCGCCAACTTCTTTAAGGGGAGATGCTACTCGAAAATGAGTTTCTTTAATTCTTGGCCTAGAACTCTGAAATTTTCGGCACAAGTAGACTTTGTTATGCCGATTTCAAAACTGCAATTAGTTTTATTGTAGCTATAATGGTTATTGAGTTAGAACAGCTGTGATAACAAGATATTAGGTCTTTTGTGCACACTTTTTAGCTTATTAAAAATTTTCACACAGCATTTCAATATGGCTCATCCTGCTGCACAGGGGCAGTAGTGTGCAAAAAACTACCTAAAATGTGGAGATAACATTCTACGCTTGCTCCATTTCCAACAAAAAACCAGAGGTGCCTGTTGTGTACTGTGGATTTCCCTTACATGTATTTCAAACTACAAAACAAAAGTTCTGTAATATATAATCCAAATTCTGTATGAACATCAACATTGCATGCTGTCTGGAGATACTTTGTGCAAAATTTCATAATGAGTTGCCAATATTAAGTACCTGAAAGCTTGTGCACAACATCAAGACAATTTTTGTATGTTGTGTACAATCTTTCAGGCACTTAAAGTTGTCAGACATTAAAGAAATTTTGTACAGAGTATCTCTAGACAGCATAGAGTGTTGACATCTATACAGAATTTTGGTTATCTATTACAGAATTTTTTGTTTGGCATTTGAAGTGCATGTAAGGGGAATCTGCAGTGTACGACAGGCACCTCTGGTTTTTTGTTGGAAATGGAGCAAGCGCAGCATGTTATCTCTACATTTTAGGTAGTTTTTTGCACACTACTGCCCCTGTGCTGCAGGATGAGCCATATTGAAATGCTGTGTGAAAATTTTTAATAAGCTAAAGAGTGTGCACAAAAGACCTAATATCTTGCTATCACAGCTGTTCTAACTCAAGAACCATTAGAGCTACAATAAAACTAATTGCAGTTTTGAAATCAGCATCACAAAGTCTACACGTACCAAAATTTTCAGAGTTCTAGGCCAATGATTAAAGAAAAACCTTTTTCGAGGAGCATCTCCCCTTAACTGGAGTGCGCGAGCGGCGGCCGTTTTGTGCGTCAGCGCCGCATGATGGAGCCAACTTGCAAAAGGGTCGAGGCTATGCGCTCGCCGACGCCGCACGCTCAGCTTCGACCATCGTCTGCTACGCTGTTCTTTTTTGCGGTAGGCATGCCCTTATCAGCCTGATTTAGACGAACAGACAGCACGAATAGGCGAATTGTTTTGCTCGTATCTGGTGTTCCGAAAACGGCCGTCGATATCAAGCTGATAAGGGCGTGCCTTCCGTAAAAAAATCCACGCATATCCGTGGAGTGAATGATGATGAGTGGGCGAAGCTCCGGAGGTTCATCGTAGATCGTGCCGAGTTCTGGATTAATTTAGTTAATGCGCACGCTACAAATCCTTATGGTTCAACTACGCACAAGTGAAATCTCCCACCGGCACTTCATTGCAAGTCAAGATCAAGTGCCTATAAAGGAGCGTCATAAAGGACTCATCGCAATCAGAGTTCCAAGCAGAGAGCGAAGTGCTGCCGGCAAGAAGTCGAGTCAAGGGGGAGATAATTGAGGCGAAGTTGCGGATGAAGCGGCGAAAATATGAGCAGAGACCGATGAAGCTACGTAGCTCTTTGAGGGTAGTGGGCTTGGGGTACTCTGCAACCGCGCGCAGTTTCGCAGGATCTGGCAAAATGCCTTCTTTGGATACGACGTGGCCTAAGATCGTGAGCTGGCGCGCGCCAAAATGGCATTTTTTCAGGTTCATTTGCAAGCCAGCAGCCTTGAGACAGTGAAGGACTTGCTCTAGGCGAGTGAGGTGGCATTCAAAATCTGAAGAAAAGACCACTATGTCGTCCAGGTAGCAAAGGCAGGTGTGCCACTTGAGCCCTCTGAGAACAGTGTCCATCATCCTTTCGAAAGTCGCAGGCGCATTGCAAAGACCGAAAGGCATTACATTAAATTCATATAATCCATCTGGGGTCACAAAAGCTGTTTTGGAACGGTCAGCCTCGGCCATCGGTACCTGCCAGTATCCAGAGCGCAGATCCAGCGAAGAGAAGAACTCGGCCCCTTGAAGGCAATCGAGAGCGTCATCTATTCGTGGTAGGGGATAAACATCCTTGCGTGTGATATTGTTGAGTCGGCGGTAGTCTACGCAAAATCTTATTGAGCCATCCTTTTTCCGCACCAGTACTACCGGGGAAGCCCAAGGGCTTTGTGAGTGCTGAATCACGCCCCGCTGAAGCATGTCATCGACGTGTTCAGTAATGACGTTGCGTTCAGCCGGGGATACTCGGTAGGGACGCTGACGCAGTGGAGCATGGTGACCGGTGTCAATGTGATGTACAACCGTCGACGTGCGCCCCAATGAAGGTTGATCGACGTCGAATGAGGTGCGAAAACGATCAAGCAGATTAATGAGCTGATTCCGCTGTGCTTGCGTGAGCTCCTTATCAACGCAGCGCAAGAAAACGTCGTTGTCAAGTGACGCGGGTTCGTCGACAGAAGCGATAGCATCAATAGTTAGTGGGGTCTCGTCGAAAGGTGCTAACGGGAAGATAGCATCAAACGTGTCGAGATACCCAACGCATTCACCATGTAGTATAGCTGCAGGGCAAGGAAACGGATTGCACACGTAAACAGCACCGGAACCATCAACAAGCGTGATAACGGCAAACGGGACGAGAACGTTACGGCGGCGGGCACATTCGTCGGACGGCGAAAACAAGGCAGTCGAACTGAGGGCAGAGTCACAGCAGATGGACACTGAGGCAACAGAAAAAGGAGAGATGACGACGTCAGCAGCAGCAATCACTTTGGCAGACGGGCGAGGTGTATCGACGGTCATGGCACTGAACGGGGACAAGGCGAGTTGTGCACGAGCGCAGTCGATAACTGCACGATGCAAAGAAAGGAAATCCCAACCCAGAATGACTTCATGCGACGCATGCGAAAGAACGACAAGTTCGACTACATAGAGTTCGTCTTGGATCAAAATGCGGGCCGTGCACGTGGCTGAAGGCTTGAGGTGCTGCGAGCTCGCTGTACGTAGTGAAATGTCAAGAAGCGGAGTCGTCACTTTCTTCAGCTTACGACACAGTACGTCACTGATCACACAAACAGCAGCTCCAGTATCTACAAGAGCATTAGTCGGCACGCCATCTACGAACACAAGAATCTCGTTAGCGGGCGGAAAATGAGGGCTTGAAATCTTCGATGGCGACGCAGCTCTTGCCTCGGGAACTGCGGCTGCTAGTTTTCCTCCTGGACACGGTCGGAACGCCGAAGCATCGGCGAAATGGAGCGCCGGCGTGGAGACGGAGATCGACGAGTGTTATAGGTGGCTCGACGTGAGTACGAGTCGGGTGCGTCAGGCGGTGCATGGTGCGCTGGCTGCTGGTTAAAGTGGCCGTAGGTCTGCACCGGTGGCTGTTGGTTAAAGTAGCCGTAGGTCGGAGCGCTGCCGCCAAAATAGGATGCACGGCGGTTACAGAGGCGCGCCACATGTCCTGGGATGCCGCAAAAGTAGCAAATCGGCCGGTTATCCGTAGTACGCCAGGGGTTCACAGGTGCCCTGGGAGGCGAGAAGGGTGCACGAACAGGGCGTACATTACGTGGTCGCGTGTAGTAAGCAGCGACTTGGCTGGCTGTTGGTTGTGCAGCTGTTGGTTGTGCAGGCGGTCGTACAACAGCTTCAGCGTACGTCAGTGGTGCTTCAGAATACGTCAGTGGAGCTTCAGCATACGTCAGTGGTGCAGCAACTTGCGTTGGCGAAGCGGAGGTTGGGAGAGCCTCGGCGACCTGCCTCTGGATAACATGACGAAGCGACTGGTCGAGCGAAGTTGGAGGCTCAGCGACAGAGGCCACAAGAGAAAGCTGGCGAGCAACTTCCTCACGGATGTATTGTTGAATTTGTGGCAGCAAGGCGGTATAGTCGGAGCCACTAGGCCTCTGCTCCAACGCTGAGAGATCTGCCGTTTGCGTACTAGGGTGACGAGTGGATATGCGCTGCTTACGCAGCTCATCGAAACTTTGGCAAAGTTCAATTACTTCACCGACACTCTGCGGATTTTTAGCCACGAGCATATGAAAGGCGTCATCGTCTATACCTTTCATTATGTGCTTAATCTTATCACTTTCAGACATGTCCGCATTTGCCCGCCTACATAGAGCGATTACATCCTCAATGTAACTCGTGAACGTCTCACCGATTTGTTGAGATCGCCCACGCAGGCTGTGTTCAGCGCGGAGCTTGCGCACAGCTGGCCGGCCGAAGAAAGAAGTGAGGGTCTCCTTAAATGCCGACCAAGTGGTGAAATCAGCTTCGTGGTTGTGGAACCACAGGTTGGCCACATCGGTCAAATAGAAGATGACGTGACCGAGCTTGGCGTGGTTATCCCACTTATTGTGAGCACTGCAGCGCTCATACTCGACGAGCCAGTCCTCGACGTCGCGATCGCCAGTACCGCTGAATACAGGAGGGTCACGCTGACGGAGCACGCCAGAGCACATCACAGATGTGGGGATGGGGGCGGCTGCGGCTGGCGCAGGGGCAGCTTGCGAGGGTCCGGCGTCCTCATTCATTGCAGAGCCCGAAGGTACGGTACGGCTGCGGAGCTCCAGGACGCTCAAGGGGTCTACCCAGCACTTCCACCAAATTTAACGAGGTGTAATTAAAGACAAGATGTCAACAGGGCACGCTCACAACACCAACGTCAACGTCGTCTTCTTCGCGATGAGTCAGAGCTGCTGCCGGTGTGCTCCACTACAATATATATATATATATATATATATATATATATATATATATGTGGGTGGCCGGTGAACGGTTCCCCAGCGCGAGCAGTCGGTATTTTTCAATCAAGAAACTCGCTAGAAAACGCTGCCTGCGTCAAGCTTGTCTCTCGTGGGTGAGGGCGCATTCTCCTTCTTTGCGAGCTGGTAGTGCGTTCATCGAAGAAAGAGCGTTTCCATAGTCAACGCGCGCCTTTCGCTCTCTCTCTCTCTCTCTCTCTCTCACACAAGACAGCAGATGGAAGAGAGAGAGAGCTCACGCGCCGAGGGCGCGCCTCCCACACGTGCCCTCCTAGTAGCGCGTTCCTAGTAGGTAACGCGCTACTACAACGGACGGACAGACCCAAACCTTAAGGAGCTTCGCCCTTAAAAAGAACAGCCTAGCAGACGACGCTCGAAGCCGAGTGCGTGGCGTCGGCGGGCGCATAGCCTCGAACCTTTTGCAAGTTGGCTCCGCCACGCGGCGCTGACGCACAAAACGGTCGCCGCTCGCGCACTCCAGTTAAAGAAGTTGGTGGCTGTACATTAGTTGTTTGGCATGGTTGGGCTGCTGCAGTGTATGCCAACGAGATCCTGTGCTAAGAGGTGGCTGCAAATGGCAGGACAGCACATTGTAGTTGCCCGCTAGAGGCATGTAGTGCACAAGCACGGTTACATAAGAGCCAACAGTGCTGCTGAGCACGTAGTTGAAGATGCTTATCTTGACAGTGCTCATGCATAGTGTCACGCTCGCTGTTGTCTGCACACTGCTGAAACTTACCCGCATAGGAACAGCCAGCCTCGGCACATTGCGTAAACTTGAAAGATCAGTCAATTTTGCCAAGATTGCTGGGCCACATGTTCAGTCCTTCCAAATATTTCAATTGACTTGAATATTCAAAAATTTTAAATACCATATTTTTGAATTGAATATGTTTATTTAAAATGTAATATTCAATGAAAAATGGAAACATTCAAATATTTTCACACCCATAATCGTATTATGAGCATAAGCGGTTTGAAATGCAAACAGACTATGCACTTATATACAGCAATAAAGCAGTTTTTAGTATGCAGGTAATATTTTTAAAAAGTCTCAAAGGGTGATCTTGAGCAGTGCAAATAGTAGCAGTGCTCATAAGAAGGCCATTAAAGCCAACAGTCATTTTCTAAGAAACGGATGCTGAGTATGTTGTCCTATTAGCAGATTAAGCACATGGACAGGCAAATAGAAAGGGATGACCAAAGCAAATAGATACTATTGATGGGTCTCAAATGTAAGGAATAGGCTAATGAATGGTAGAACTTGAGAACAGTGTGAGACTAGCTGTGCAGTGGTGATAGGTAAGAAGCGGGAGGTCATGCTTTCTTTTATAGGTGCAAGGTTGATAGTTGATAACCTGCAATCTAATATAGGGCTCATTAAAACATGTGCACATGCCTGTTTAGACATGAAAGATCGTTACTCAAAGTAACTCGTGATTTGCAATCTTGCAGCAAGGCCCAGGTGTAGCTGAAATGATGATGCTTCTGGGGAAAGAGCGAACCTTGCGCCGCCTGCGGCAAGTTCCAGGCAATGCACTCCACTCGGACAGTGGGGCCAGTTTCGGGGTTGTCAAGAATGCCTAATTCGGGGAGTCCGTTTTTTGCCAAGTGAGGAGGTGTTTGCCAATACAAACATACCTACTTTCAGCATGTTGCCAGCTTGGAGTATACCATCCAACTTTCCTTATTGCTTTGATGCCAGCTGTACAGTAGTTGCAGCTGTCATATCGAAGGACCTAGGACTGTGATAAGCAGGCTTCCAGGTTAGGCCGTGATATTTCCTTCGCTAGAGTCGATGTCAGATGAAAGTCTTGATACCACAGGTACAGTGAAAGGTGAAATCCTTTGTAATCAAAAGATATAGTGGCACTTTATGAAACTGAGAGGGGCTGTGCACATGCATGCACACCTCTGCTCTCCAGTATGAAATCTCAAGCAGCATACGTACATGCATATCTTTGTTTCACAATGCTTTACAGTATGGACAATTTTAGCCACTGTATGCCATGATGGCCTTATTGTCATTCAGCTCTGCTTTTACAGAAAAGATTCAAGACTGGTGATATTAGTTGCGAAAATATAGTGTGAAAAAAGCCCTTGACAGTTTGTTATATGAGCAGCTGAGCACTCTAAAGCATCATTGTAGAATGGTGAAGCGTTAAAGGGAAATCCCTACATCTGGTCCTTGCATCACCCAGTATACAATGACCACTTGCCTAAGGCACAGGGGGCACTGCCCTCTGGACATCCCTGACATCTCCACTAGGTTACTTCAGCATTCCGTCTTGCGTGTCACATGCTGGTCCTGCATAATGGTCAAGCGAGTTCTACCACCAGAACTGATACCGCTGATGAGCCTGATTCTGGCAGTAGGCTAACGTAAACACCACAAACTCAGTTTTGGTCTGTACTAGTCTTGGGTAAACACTACTGTAATTCTGTGTGAGCTATCACTTATATTAATTTAAAATGTGTAAAAGCATTTCGAAGTGCAAGTCACGTGTGTTCAAAGCATTCGGTCCCCAAGCAACACCCAAGACTAGGAGACAGGCATGTTCCTGTTGACAAGTCAAAGTTAATGTACCCAGTGATAGCCAATTCCGGCATAGGGGATAGGGAGAAAAAAATGCAAGGAAATTTTGACCCATGAAAACTTATGCCCATCAATTAGTACTTTTTAAGTCTAATATTTATATGTATACACACATGTTTAAAACTCCTTATGACAAATTACAACAAATTTGCAACTGACATAAAAATGGCTTCATTTTAAACATATATGTTTAACACTACAATAAGATTATCTTATAGTCTTCATTTGCTTTGTCATAATTGATTATTGACAGAGAATCGGTTTCATGCTTACAAGTCCTCTATTACTCATGCCCAGCCTATAAATGACATAACCATGAAGTCAACTATAATCTCAGTCATGCAGTCGCCACCATTTCTCACGACCCATGCCTTGTTAGCTTCTCTTGTACATAAGTTCGGTGGTTCCAAAGCACTGAAATAAAATATAAAATTCTTCACATTGCTTTAGTATGTTGTTGGTGTTCTTGGTTCTTCCTGTGTAGCATTTGTTTGTGGACACATGAAGAGCAATAACAGATTGCAATGAGTTGCCATGTCACATGCATCACAAGATGTACTTGTAAATAAATAGAATAATTTCGAATGAGTTTGGCAATGATAAGCAGATGTAGACTCCGCCTACACTTGGTAATATTGACTGCTAAGTTTGCTATTCTTGTAGTGTGTATGTGTGTGTGTGTGTGTGTGTGTGTGTGTGTATATGTTTGTGAGTGCGCATGTGCAGGGCCCTGCGAAAGGAAACCAGTTCTCACCAGGATGCGCCCCATCCGGCACTTTAGACAATTACCTCTGCAATGTGTAAAGACATGCGATGCTAATGATGATGGCCCTTAGAATCATAATTTACACAAAGTAGAGAGCTTACACACAAAGTGTCGAAGAGATCAGTTGTCCAGAGAGGCACCAGTTGGGATTCTGAGAGAGGCAGGCTGAGATTGTGTTGAACCATGTCCAACCTCAGGGGGCTGTAAGTGATATAACAAAAGCTACTTTTCTATTTTTTTTAAATGTCATAAAAAATTTTGCACCCTTCCCTAGTAGTCAGAGGGGCTATGACCGTATTGTGCATGCCTGTGTTCATGTGTATGTCAGGAGGAGGGGGGGATGAGCACGGCTACGCTTGTCGAGAATTCAGCGTCCGTCGCCTGAATCAACACCACACATAAACACCACCCTCTCCCTATGTCTGAGGCGTTAGCGAAACCATCGCCCGTATTCTCTGAAAAGAAGGCATCCGTGGACCCACAAGCCCTACGAACAGTGTTCTCTACATATTGCCAAAGCCGTTCCGGAAGGAGAGAGCCCAAGGCACTGTATACAAAAATGCGATGCGAGCTACATCGGCGAAACGAAAAACCTCAAAGAAACATTTCGACAGCACAGGAATGACCTCGGCAATTTTGCAAGAGATCGCAACCCGACAGCCGAACATTCCCAAGACAGCAAGCACAGCATCAGTCTTCCTGAAACAACGGTCATACCAACTGAAACTAATTGTCGGGAACAGTTACTGCTTTGTTATTGCGGAAAAAGACAGTAAACTTCGCAACGCAGGACATTTTCATATATGTTAGACCAGCTTGTTCGAAATGAAATTACCAGAGCGAACAAAATGTTGTCATACGGCTTCGAAACCAGTGAAAACGACGTTATCTGCCCGTACTTCGTGCGAATTTTCTTCGTCGCATCAGTTATGTTTAGAAAGATGGTTGGTTGGTGGTGTCATCTACGGTCAGGGCGCTCGGTAGTTGGATAGCTTCAAGGAACAGTGCAAAGAATGACAGGACATACAGAAAAGGATAGCGTTGACTCCACCGGTGGATTCCCTGAGGAAATGTCCTTCTTAACGAGAGGAGCGGTGTCTTTGTTGCTGCAGAGCTTGCAGGCCACATATTCCGGGCGTCATTTATACAATCGCGTAGTGGCGGCAACTTAGGGAGCATTCAGGTGCTTTATCTGATAGCTGCGGCGCGTGGGAACACGCACGCGTACGGCTTTGCATTGCCGCAGACGCAGAGTTTTTCCATGACCGGACGGCGGAAGCTAACGGAAAGCTTGGAAAAGGGGACTTTTCTATGGAAAGCGACGGCTTCGACGACCCATTAACCCGTTCAATCCCCCTGGCAACTCTGCGAACCCGACCACCCTTTTTCCGCCGCCTGTGTCGTGGGGACAGGCGCCCGCGTGGCGGAAGGAGTAAAAAGGGTATAGACAAACAAGGTAACTAGGGTCGCTTATAATTCTGCGGAAGGGTACTGTGAGCCACGTTCATTCCACAGATAGATGACATGAAAGCTTCCCTGAAACGGCGCTTTGCAAGCCATCGGGAAACACTGCAATGTTTGCAATTTGTGTTGCCAAAGCACGCCTCCAAGGCCTTTCATTTTTTACTTCAGAGATATGACTATAGCGCATATCGTTACGCTAAAAGGTGAATGGGAAATCTGGAAAACTAAATGGCAAGCCATGCAAGAGGAGGAACTTCCCCGCTCTATGACGGGCGCTTTACCTGAATGCAACAAAGCCCTGTTGCCGAACTTTCACACACTCAAGATATTGGCGACAATCACAGCGAGCACAGCTGCTGCAGAACGCAGCCTCTCGACACTGAAAGAGTAAAAATATATTTGAGGAGCTGAACAGCTGCAGAGCGGCTTGATGGCCTGGCTCTTATGCCAATTCACCGGATGCAAGTCAGTGTCGACGAAATTTTCACCGTGTTTATAGAGAAACCGCGACGCATGAAATTGGCAGGGTGAACCACTTTTTCGGCCAAGCTGCATGGTCGTTTTTTCCTCTTTTGTATTGGCTTTTACTATATTGTAAAACCACTCGCAATGTCGTTCTTTGATATTGCTTCCTAAAACGAATGTTAGCGTTCTGCATCTTTTGTGTCACGAAAGCATCCGTGTTTTTTTTTTTTTTTTTTTTTGTGGTTAAAAAATTGTTTTCGCGAATATGTCTGTTTTTTTCTTTTAGGAATTGCTCTCATAAAGTGGCTCACGTTCTTCTCGCGTGCCTGTAATTGAGACAAAATGTGAGAAATTGAGTAAAGAAAGCGCCCGACAAATAATCTTTTTATTTTCTGCAAATCCGTAGGTGGGCGCGAGATTCCTTTGCTTTGCTTTTTTTTTTTTTGTGGCTCCTTTTTCCGTCACTAAGTCTTTATGGCCCTTCTTCGTCCAGATTACTTGGTTAGACAGTACTATTTCTCGTGCACACGCACTAGCTTTACTGTAGTGTCAAAAAACTCCCTTTCCATCTCGGATTAACTCTCCTCTTGGGCTGCATTGCACTCTGTTCTCTTTCTCGTCTAATAATTAAGCGCCTTCTATATTCCCGGGCAAGTTTTTTTAAGCATTGTATAATAATGACCATGCTGATATTGACGCTGTTGTCGCCCCTTTTTGTTATGTAATACCCTGAAAAGGGCCTTTAAAGGTGAATAAATGATGATGATGATGATAATGATGATGATGCTTTTGGGCCCACCCCGAAAAAAAATCCTGGCTACGTGCCTGCTTGTAAATAAATAGAATAATTTCGAATGAGTTTGGCAATGATAAGCAGATGTAGACTCCGCCTACACTTGGTAATATTGACTGCTAAGTTTGCTATTCTTGTAGTGTGTATGTGTGTGTGTGTGTGTGTGTGTGTGTGTTTGTGAGTGCGCATGTGCAGGGCCCTGCGAAAGGAAACCAGTTCTCACCAGGATGCGCCCCATCCGGCCCTTTAGACAATTACCTCTGCAATGTGTAAAGACATGCGATGCTAATGATGATGGCCCTTAGAATCATAATTTACACAAAGTAGAGAGCTTACACACAAAGTGTCGAAGAGATCAGTTGTCCAGAGAGGCACCAGTTGGGATTCTGAGAGAGGCAGGCTGAGATTGTGTTGAACCATGTCCAACCTCAGGGGGCTGTAAGTGATATAACAAAAGCTATTTTTCTATTTTTTTTAAATGTCATAAAAAATTTTGCACCCTTCCCTAGTAGTCAGAGGGGCTATGACCGTATTGTGCATGCCTGTGTTCATGTGTATGTCGGGAGGAGGGGGGGATGTGGCTAACCGTTTTTAGCCATTTGGTATCATGTTCGTCAACATTTTTCATGCACAGCTTTTCTTTTTTCTTTTTTTATAGTATGTATTGTACAACTAAACGAATCTTGCATTTTGTTTTTGTGATGTAAAACGTGATCACATAAGTTTAGGTGCCATTTGGTAGGGCACAATTCCAACAGTGCCCAGACTAGACTTTTCTGTCTGCAGACTTCATTATAGCTTGACTAGAACAGTGGTAGCCTACATGTTAGTATTTTTAGCCATGTCCTATAAATATATCCATAATTTCCACACAGCGTCCTTAACTAACTTCATGAGCCATATTTACATGATATTACTTCAACTGCAATGTAGTATGATTGTAAAACACTTGTTGGCCGTGTAGAGCAATATTACATCTTCAACCATGTTATGTAATCATAGTGATTGAAAGTTAGATGTCATTATAATTGTTACATCACTTGATATCAGCTTTGCTTTTGTGCTAAAAAAATATGCGGTCAAGATGTGAAACCACCGGTGAGTTTGTTAAAGAGACTGCAATAAAAGTAAGTTTTTTTTTTTTGTAAGTGTTCCACATGAACTCCAAATAATGCTTTCTGCCATCCATCGTGGCATATACATAAGTTTGATAGCAGCTTCAAAAGCTGTGTTCACTAAACAAACGTATACAAGAGATTTATATTATTGTGGCCTGTTGACCGTGTCAGGTTAGGTCATTTTGTGCATTCTTGCAGGTGTTCACTCAACCTTTGCGTACATATCTATAGGAAAAGAAGTCAAAGGGTGCACATGTCATTTCAGTGCCTTGTGGGGCTGGTTTTTTTTTTTTTTCTTTTGTCACAAACAATATGCTACACAAAGTATTTGCATCAAATTCGTGTGTGGTTCACACGTCTGAAGTACAGCACTTGGACCAGCACTTGTTTAGAACCAGGCAGTTGAAGCTGGTGAGGTGGACTTTCAGAAGCTCAGGGTCTTAGCAGTACTTTGCCAGGAAGTGGCTCCTAGACCACACCTTCCATGGATTCCTCATCCTCCTGCTGTGTATGGCAATAAAAAGATGAAACCTTTAGTATTTATCTACATATATTCATTTTGGTAAAAGTTTATATTGTGATAGTCGCACATTTTGCATAGCATTTCTGCTCTGCAAGCAACACCACTATTATTGTAGAATACAACTCTCTCTTTTTCCAGTCTATAGACTGGTGTTGGTGTGTTATAAACAAATTCTAACTGTTATTGTCCATCATGGACAACTGCATGGGACCTTCAGTGAAAAGGCTGTGGTATACCATTTTTACTGTAGTCTGATGCCAGATTTGTATGAATATGTGTCTAGATTTATTGTTGTCATCAACTTGTGTTCTGCCTCTTGCTTATAAGCTTTCTTTTCAAAGCAGGTAATGGCCAGACCAGGCATAAATCACTCATGAAAATCTGAGCAACAGTGTTGAAATATTGTGTTTGCACTTTTACAAGTACAGTTTACAAACGTGCGTAATCATATAGTAACACAACTAGGTCTGAACAAATATAGATCAGGGCATTGCCTCACATTATCACAGTACTGTCATATGCAGTTTCGTTAATGAAATTTTGTCCTTTGTCAGGAAAATGCCTTAAGGGTAATTGGTAATCCCATACTTCAATGTACTATTGCATAATTTACCACTGGATGACTGGGCATACGTGTGAAAAACCTTATTAGCGAAAGCACTACTCAAAAAAGAGGTAAGAAGTATTTTTTTGTAGGGGGTAGAGTAGTGAAGTTAGCAATTGAGCAAATCAGTGCAGCACATCAAAAGCAGGACATACTGTTGCAGTGTGCTCATGCAAAGTTTTTAGAAAAATTGCTGGTGCATTGTATAAAATGTCCTTTTTCTAAACCATGGCAACGATTTGTCACATCCTTTATCATTTGTGGTTCCCTGCTGTGGTCTTTTTATATTTGTTTCCATCCAGCATAAACCATCCTACAAAAAAGGTGTCACACTACATCACTCCCAGAACCTGTTCCGCATTGCACTGTCTTAGGCCTAAGCTTAAGGGGGGGCATGGGTTGTGGAGACAGAAGAATTGTAAAAGAAAAAAATACTTGTCACATATTTAAAATATACAGCTATATTTTCACATGTAAAACCTGGTTTAGCTCTCATAAGTTTCGTATTTCACCAGCATTGTAGTTTTATCTAATTTGTGTGAGCTGAATCTGGACGTTCCTTGGTCATTTAATTCAGTTTACCTGAGCAACATCTCCTGATATAGAACAGCTGGTGCTATTACTCTTTTTTAACCCAAAGCCCTACCTGTATGCGTATGCCACAAAGTTGTGAAAGCAGAATTTTAATTTCCTGTGCACTTATTTTTAAATTTTCCAAGTAATAGCGCACAGCAAACACAGATGAAGAAGAGAATGAGAAGGCACACACTGCTGTGTGCCATCTCATTCTCTTCTTCATCTGTGTTTGCTGTGCGCTATTATTTGAAAAGTTATGCTTTACCAACTAGCCCACCAGTCGATCCTCTTGAACTTTATTTTTAAAATTAGATTTCATTTTTGCATTATTGTGGCCTGGTGTAAACACTGAATTTTGATCATCTTCAGGGTTATTAACCTGTTTAATTTGAAAATCGTTTGCAGCATTGCCATCATTTTATCTTATGGTACCTAACTCTACAGTAATATTCACTTTCTGCTGAGCAATGTTTTTTGCATTGTCTCTGGAGTCAACAGAGTGGTAGTGGTAATGTTGTCTGTCTCCTGAACCAGCTGCCCCGCAAGAAAAATTATTGCTTATTTTAAATGAGCATGAAAAACTATGTGTCTACTTAGTTTTGCCAAATTTGTCCATAAGATACAGGAAATATCTCCGCAACCCATGTTCCCCCCTATTCTACATATGTGGCACAACTTTTTATGCATAACATGCACCAGATGTGAAAATTTAATGAAGGTAATGTTGAAGTGTGTGTTAAATGCAAGCTCCACATTAAAGGTGGTGGCTACACAGAAGCACATATAGTTTGCCTTGGAGTGTTTGTTCCTGGCAGCATGTGTCACCATGCCATGAAGCCAATTTTCAAGGAATAGTTAACCATCTGCAAGTTTCATTTGCTTCTGTGAAATTTCTGCTTTCTTTCCGACTCCTGTGTCTTCAAGCTCCCTTGCCCCTCTTGCATAATCAGTTATTAAGTTATTATGCTCTGCTTTTCTGGTTGCCATTTTGCATTTTAAAAATATCCAAGTTTATTTTCTTCTTCTATAGCATTATTGGGGCAGTTATAGCTATTGCAGTACAGGCACACTCCTTGTCACAGTTGGCTTCTTTTGACACAGTTTCCTACACTGCAACGGAAGATAAACATTACAAGCAGTGTCAAAGAGGGCCTTTTTTTTTTTGTAAAGATTTAAGCATTGTTCTTGTGCAGTCATTCCTGGAGGTTACAATCTCACATGTTAAGTTTGTGGGGCATGATTGAGGGCGTGGATTATATGTAGGAGGGTGTGCTAATCTTCTGCTATGCTGCACGCAAATATTATTTTCCACCAGTTATATACTATGAAGCAAGGAGATCAAGCCACACACAGTCATGTAATTTCCAGCCCATATAGGACAGATTGAAGGTGCCCCGTAATGCTGCATGAGAGTTCATTAGCCACATAGCTGCTGGGCAGCCTGTTGTTGAAGGCACAGAGAATTGGGACCCTCCTTCTTCATACAACAAACTTACTAAGCGCTCTTACTTGGCTTGGAGGACGTACCCCTTCCCACATTTTAAACTCAATAGACCACAGGCTTTAACATTAGGCTTCTACAGAACCAAGCACACTACTACTTCATAGGATTTACCCTAAATTTCGGAAAACAAATGTGTGTGCTCTGTGCAATGACTTGGCAAACTTGGAACACATGCTGTGGTGCCGTGTCACGTTACGTGGCATGAAAGTGACACTTCATGCTGGGATGCGGTTCTACACAGCCCCAACCTTGATGAACAGTTATGGGCTATTCAACAGGCCCACAACACGGCAACGAAGTTTGGGCTTTCTGTCCTTTGGTGGGAGCGGTGCACTGCACGCTAACTTGTGCCCTAATGGACCACAGCAAGTTTTTCATGCATCCATCAGTAACATAAAACTGGCTTCTGGCTGTACCATGCAGACACTGTTGCTACATCATTTAGTGGGCTGAGTTGATGCATCTTATGTGGATAGCTCGGAAGACATATTTTTTTAAATGGAGTATGGGCATTGTCTTTCGGCTGACTTTTCAAGCCATTTTAAAATAGTGCAGAAAGCATAAAATGTGGAACAGCACCCTGGAATTCTTGGCCCTGAGCTTGCGGTCGTCGATGAAGTTGTTGTTCTGCTTGTTGCTGTCTGTCGGTGAAGCTGATGGCAGGCTGGGGAACAAGCCTGCGTGTGTACCACAATGTTTCAACAGAATGTGGGTCGGATGCATTCATCAGATAACCGACGCATGCATGGTGTGGAAAAAAAAGAAAAGAGCAGTTTTGTGTGAAATCAATGCACTAAGAGCAATATGGCAAGATTTATCGTTGCACTGAGGGCCTTTCAGAATGCTGGCTGGAGGAAGTGGGCCTCCAGTGGCATGAACAGACATTGTTCGATGAATGCAAACACACGTAACGATGCTGGCACAATGAGCAGCTCAGGCTGAGGTGAAGATGTGTGCACATTGCCTCTCGCATCAATGCGTTTGAGGCATTGAGACATTATACTGACCTTTATTTGGAAAGTGGGATAACACTATACCCACCTTTATTATAGTTTATTCGTCCTTGTGGAAATGCATGAACATATAATCTCAGGGGGGCACTAAAATGAAAACGACAGTCAACTTTACTCGGTTTATATATTTCAAATCATTCCTTGCACTACAAGACTGCTTAACATTAAGTCAACTTAGCACCATGCCTTTTGATGTCAAAGGTCCCAAATACCTCTCCCCAAACACTGTACAAGAGGGGTCATAGCTTCAGGTTTGGTTAATATTCTGCATCCTTGAAGGTAAAACAAGCATAATTACTAACATGAAGAGATACGAATTAGCATTATACATTATAAAATGATGCTCAAAGAAGCCTCATTTGTGTAATGTGTAGGCCATGGTACACATTCTTGGAAAGCACTGTATGCATGTGTCATAATTAAGTTTATATTTACTAATTACAGAAAGTGGCAGTAGACATGACATTCCTTGTTGAAATTTACAAATTTTAAACCTTTATTTTACAGCACATTGAAGTTACTCATTCTCTGATTGGCGCTTCTTTTACTGCACATTCGGTTGCTCCACGAGGTTAAGTTTGGCCTTATGTTGGTGAAGAATCTGTTGCTGCATGTTTTGAATGCAGTCAGTCTTAAAGTGGTTCAGGGAGGCAATTCAGCTTTCTGCTGCGCATGTTTCAGCTGATGTGGGGTTGTGTGGTTTCAGCTGATTGTGCTGCTATCTTTGAAGACAAAGGTGACATATGTCGAACTGTCCTGTCAGGGACCTGGTCATCCATGGAGAAGCTGCAACAGTAGCCATGATACAAAAAACCTAAGGAGGTTCCCCAAGACAGTTTAGCTTCAAAAGTTGCCAAAACCCATATGCAAGAATCAATGCTTCCTAATCATCCCTGTCTTTGCGGCATGACAACATTCAGTCACAGCCATGCTGCAGTATGTCGTATCATATCTTCGACCTCCTCTGCGGGGAATCCTCCCTCCCTGGTACCCACCATATGATGATCAAATGACCTTGAGAGAAAAAAAAAGCTGGGTTTCCTAGCCAAATTAATTCATTATGCTTAAAAATCTTATATCAAGTTAGCTTGCTAGAGCCACCAGAAAAGCACCCTCTAGAGACGCTTAGTGGCCTTGCCACTGTGCTCTGAGCACGAGGCTGCAGGCTTGATTCCTGGCCATGGGGACTGCGCTTCAATGTAAGCGAAATTATAAACGCTGTTGTACTTTTTATTTAGCTGCACATTGAAGAGTCCTGGGTAGTAAAAACTCAAGGGCCCCCACTGAGATGTGCCTCATGATCATATATTGTGGTTTTGCAATGTAAAGCCCCAAAACTTGGTAAAGGAAATACGAGGTGTGCAAATATTTGAAATTTCGAATATGAATTGTATATTTTCCTTATTTGAAGCATATTTGATTCAAGAAATGTGTATTCGAATATTTCCGAATATTCGGCTATGGTCAGACATGCAGTAATTGCGGAGAATATTAGGGAGAATATTAATACTACGCATTATTTTTGCAGTAGAACTGGCCATGTTAGTGTAAATATTGGAATGATTATTATTACATTTGAGCTTCTTTTGGCATGAATTTATAGTTTCCAAAAGTTTGATGTATTCGAAACTAAGAGACCTATTTTATTGCATGGAAGCGAACTGTTAAAGGGCTCCTAAACCACCAAGAGGTCAAAATTTAGTTGTAGCGTTGCTTTTGTGCCGTTGTCCGAAACGAACACGTAGCCGCAAGAATTTTTTGAAACGGTGGCGAAATAGCCGAGTTACACGCGTTTGATTATTAAAACGCGGCGCTTGCCTGTTTCGCTCTCTCCTGCGCCCACCGGCCGCTGGCCGGTGCCACCTCCTCGCCGAGTGCTCCTCCGAATGTCACGTGACATACATCGCCGATGACGCGCATCCGGTTGACGCGCCTCCGCCCGGGCTCCCACGTTCGCGCAAATGTTTTGATGGTGCTGTGCCAACCCTCTCTGTTAGCGCTATCCGTCGTGTTCTGACAGTTGCTGCAGTTTCTAGTCGGCTGTACCTCACTTGCACTTGCGTAGCGTAGCGCATTTGCGAATTCACACGTGAACACCACACGAACGACACACGACGAGGAAAACAAACAGGCAGGGAGCGCGTGCATTTGCTAGCAGACTAACCGGAAGTCGACATTCTCCTTCGACCAATAAGTGGAGCTCGAACTCTTTTGATGTCAACTGAAAACCACAATGTCGTCACGGCTAACTTTGGTATGCCAGGAACTGGCCGGAGAGGCGCACGGGATTGTTTTTCGAGTTTGTGGCGCGGCCGCGGCACGTAGCGCTGCCGCATTTGACATCGTTCATCGTGACGGCATTTTCAACTTGATGCGCTGTTAACTTGAAATGTTCAAAAAAATGTCGGGGTAGGTTTAGGGGCCCTTTAAGGTATTTTCGCTGCAGCATAGGGTTACCATGCCATGAAGCAGACCTTACAGGGGAAATGTGCACTGTCGTGAAGCTGTATTTAACTGTGTAAAAGAATTTATTGGATTAGAACCTAAAATATGTTATCAAAAAGTTATCTGGGACAACTGCAGCATTCTTTCTTATGAAAGACAAATTTAAACCTATCAGATTTTATTAGACGCCCGATAGCACTCATATTATTCGTTCCGAAATTATCCAACCCGTTGACTATTTGCTTTGAACGAGAATATTACTATTGGCACACGTTTAGTAAGGCAGGTCCATTTTAAACGTACTACAGTTAAAGCTTAATTGCCAGGGAGTGCATTCTCTGTCATATTGGCTTGTCCTAAGCGTACCAGTTACTAGATATACTGCGATCGCATCTTGTCGCGGGATAGCCGACCGTGCCTCTCGGTAATATTACCTAAACGGTATTTTAACGCTTGGAAATAGAAAGGCCTACGGGAGCTAATTAAATTGCAACCTGTCATATTCGCCCAATAAATTTTTTTGAAAATGCTGTGCTAAGTCTCTCTCTGGCTTCTGTACAACGTAATATATATATATATATATATGCATACATTTCTGTAGCTTATCAGGCGCCTTCTTCTGACAAAGCTATACTGTTTTTGGTATTGTGAGAAGGTAGTTTACCAGTAATTAGAAAATACGTTTTTCGCTTTAGTGCCCCTTGAACGGACTGTCACAAAGCCGTTGGAGGCAATTATTTATGTGTTTGGTAATAATATGCCCTGACGGCTTGCATGGACGGGGTGCGAGAAATGTCAGACTATTATTCTAATGACAGCTTTTTTGTTAGTCTTCCCTGCACGACGGAATGAAAAAAAAAAACTTGATTTGATTAATTGTATGCTGAAAAATCTTGTCTAAACTTTGTAAGCTTCACTTGGACTTCTGAGCCGCAAGGTTCAAATTTCGCGTCGCAAGGGCTACCGCCGCCTGTGTTTTGACAAGGAATTTGTTTTCAATGTTTCAACTTATTTGTCGTTTACTCTGGATGCTTTACGTGCACACTGTGAGCACCTGTGGTGGCGAATTTCGGCAGGAGCCAGTCCTTTAGTACCTGGCGTTTTGACGCACTGCGTGAGCTGCTGGTAGACTTGTCGGATACGCTGCAGGTTGACGTGCGAGGCGACCTGGTGGTTGACCATGGGCAGCGGGTAGTCACGACCCACGACGCATCGTGCGGCCACCTGCACCGACTCCGGCGCAGTCCATGGCTCGTGGATGTAGTTGTTGGGGAAGTGCTTGAGCACCGGCAGGTACTTCCTGCATGTGAGCGACATCTTGTTAGGCCGTTGTGAATTGGGCTGCTACGTATCTGCAAATAAACTTCTAGCTCGTTTTTAACTAGCACCTCGTGCACGTGGTTACGCGGTTTAAAGGGCAACTCCAGCCATTTTTCCAGATCAATAGATTTCTGTAAAGTTCACAGGGTACATTCCTTGGCACACTTCTGTCATTTGTGCAAGATTACTGGCTTGAGAGACGTGCAGAGTACTTGAAATTCAATATTTACTGTTTACTTCAAACCGCCCACCTTGTTTCCTACAATTGGCCACACTGTGTGTTGACGTCATCATTGACAAGGCGACGGAAGCATACCGGTGCTAGGTTCTAGCCACCCTAACGGTGCCATACCATGTCGGCATGTTATTTGAGATCTGCGCACCCTGCCAACCTTTGGGACATTACCGCTAGGGGAAGTGCACATGCGCTGTCGCACAATGCAAAAGGCGGGTTGTCTGATTTGACATCACTGCTGGGTTTAGTTCCGGTTTCGCGCTTTTTTGCTCATTAAAAATTCTTATCACATTTGCTGAGCATTTCTACTATATCAGGAGTGTGACAGCAGCGCCTCAGGTAAGGCGGGTAGACCTCAGGAACATGGAATCGTCATTGCCTTGACATGCTAAAAAAAAAAAAGAAATCGCCAAGTTGGCCTTTAACTGTGTACGGTAAAAGGTCCTGAAACACCTGACGGATATGGTGAAAGATTTTTTTTTTAATGCGCTTATAGAGATAGCAAATGCGGCAGTGAATAGTGCAGTCAAATTTTGTGACCGTGCACAGCACGCAGGGTTCACTAACGGAGCACGGAATGACCACCTTTTCAAGCCTCGACTGCTGTTACGAAGGTCGCGGGGTCAAATCCTGCGATGGAGGTGAAAATGCGAGAGGCCCGTGTACTGCGCGATGTCCGTGCACGCTAAATAACCCCAGGTGGTCGAAATTTCCGGAGCCGTCCACAATGGCGTCTCTCATAATCATGTTGTGGTTTTGGGACGGAAAACCCCAGAATTTATAATTACTATCTCGAGCGCGCCCTCTCTTCATACAGAGACGTGTCGTCGCTATATTTGAAAGTGCCATATCTGGTCATTTCGCAGGTTGCTGCAAAATGACCAAATACCATAGCATACCCATGTATAGTGTGGTATTGCAAAGAGGTGCGGAAGGTAAGTGGGGCCGAGAACCAGCCCCTCAGTATAACAAAGGTATGGGAAAGGGAGGTGTGGGTAAAGAGGAATAGTGTGGGTGAGGGACAAATGAGGAGGGGAGAGGGTAAAGAGTAGCATACCCATGTATAGTGCAGTATAGCTAGGGTGGCTAGCCACCCTAGTTACAGTATACTCCGTATATTCTAGTACACTGTACCCTAGTATAGCAAGGAGGTGGGAAACGGAAGTGAAGGTGAGGATGGGGAAAGGCGGGGAAGGCTACTAGCTCCGCTGTGACTGAGCCTTGCGCCCCTAGTACAAGCTGCCCACATTTTTTTTTTCTTTTCACTGCAAGAACTTTTTGCTGCAGTTAAATTAACAGGCTGAAGTAAGTAAGCAAACACTTTTTTAAGTTTCGAAATGCATGACCCACTCTGAGAACACAAGTGCCTGCTGCTGAACTCGGGGGCGCCCGAGAGCGCACGTTTGATTGAAACTTGCGTTAATGGAACTGCCTTTTCGGCTTTTCTATATCGATTAGTTATGAATGTAATAAGTGGCCTAAAACGTTTATGAGGCTTGTATGCCTTGTGAAGACTTCAGCACACCAGCAGTGCTTTTTGTCCTGCATAGTTTGCGCGGCTCCCACGGACTGCCTCCACGCATCCGCGGCGCGAGGGCCACGCTCGTCATATCAGAAGTATCCGAAGACTGTTGAAGAAAAGCGAAGTGCTCAAGGGAATGACGCGGAATGACGCGTGCTGGCGTGGCTTCTTTTCCTTGACACAGCTGTCGTCGCGACAAAAACAAGAGACAAAGCCTTGCAGCTCGTCAGATTTGAGGGTAACATATTGTTGGGGCAGGTAATTCGACGATCACCTGGAAATGTGTTTCGGGACCTCTTTAAAGGCCTGCGAACGTGGCGTAGTTGCCTTGCAACACTTCCTGACGTATACTCGTGTACAGGTCAAGAAAAAAGCGGCGCCTGCCCGTCAAAGGCCCCCCTCCAGCCAGTGGTGCCGTTCTGTCAGCGTGACGTCGTGGACTGCCTCCGCGCCGCGCTCTATTTCGCACTTGAGCGCGGTGCGGAGGCGGTTCGCCGCGACGTCATGCTTACAGAGCAGCATCATTGGCTAGAAGAGCATCATTTGCTATATCACCGAGACCGTCCGCTGCTATTTCAAATCAAAACTATGAGGAGAGGGGTGTAACTGCAAGATGTGCTCTCATACAGGGATGGCAAGTGTTTAGTTTCCTGTTTTCTCATCGTGCCAACGTGATGTATGGATGTCGCGGTAACCGCATTATAACTGTACTGTCGGCAAATGAAATCCTTTGTGGGACTTGTCATCATCTCCTTGCCACTTTGGTATTGCATTATTTTTTAGTTCGACTTTCTGCTGATGCGTCAGCGACGCAAGCACAAAATATTTTTAGCCCTAGAATTATTACTCATTCATAGGCATAGGTGTCATGCTGTGTATATAGTGATAATCGGTTGGCGTTCGTGGCGGCGCAATGCAGGGCCAAAAACTCGCTTTAGGATGAGTCAACTCCGTCTCTACAGTGCTCACGAGTGGCGCTAAAACGCGCCGACCGCCATGCACGGAGAACGTTTGTGTTGACGTGGCGGTCATTGGAGCCAGCAAAATGTACACCGCTCCGCCGAAGGTTGTTTTTAGGGAGCCTACATGACTGCTTAGGGAGCCTACATGACTGCAAAAAAGCGGTCATGTAGGCTCCCTAGTTGTTTTCAGTAGTAGGCCCCCCATGCGGGAAAAACTTGCAACTAGTCTCTAATCGCAAGAAGCGTGAGTGGCCTTGTGTGCACTGCACTGAAAGTTGAAACTGAAATGTTTTTCTGCGAAACAATATTGAAATTTCTTTAGTTCACGTGCAAGGAGGCCACAGCCGATCGTTTTCTGATACACGTATGACACACGAATAATATTATGCCGCTTGGATATTCCGGGTATAAGTATTAGCCCGGTAAGATAAAGCGACTGCAGACAATAATTGTAAAAGCCAATATTTTTGCATTTTGTCGGCGCCTTGCATCGTGTAAAATATAACTATACGCAGTGTGTGCCTGACGGGCACTATGAAACAAAAGAGTGCACAAGCAGTGCTCGTGCGCAACTGCTTGCTTACCGGATGTAGTCCCCCGAAGGATCTGCCTTGCGTCCGAATCGTACGGGGCAGTAAACATGGAAGAACTGTTGGAAGAAGGACGAGCAGGAGAGCCACATCCAGGAGCCCGCGTTGACGCTCCAGTCTGCGTCCAGGAGCAGCTCGTCGAAGACCTTCATTCCTTCCTCCCATGAAAGCCAGAGGTCGCCACGTGTCAGGAAGCAGGCGACCGCGTGCCTCGCCACGTGGTGGATCCAGCCCTCCTCGCGTAACTGTCGCATGATGGCGTCGATCCAGGGGTAGCCTGTCTGGCCCTGCACATAGAAGAAACGAAGGGTCCCTTATAGTGAAGCGTTATACTTCACACCGTTTTAGGCCTTAGCGATAAAACGCGTTCTATCGATCGAAACGTAGTAGTTCATATACGCTGTCGCGGTTCGTCCACCCTTTCGTCACCAGTGCATGCCGACTTCCCGTGAAAGTGCCGCTGGAAGACTTACGTTGGCCCATTTGGCGAGTGCTTCGGCGTTGACGTCCCAGGGGATCTGCACGCACATGGGGTTGTTGTGCATGCGGTCGAAGTTGGGGTTGCGCGTGGCAGCGCAGTAGAAGAACTCGCGCCACAGCAGCTGGCCCTGAAGCGACAGCGGCGGGTTCGAGTTCCTGATCTGCGCGCAAACGTGCACAGTGCTCTTGCCGAAGGGCCGTTCGCCAGCCCCGGACGCCGGAGAGGCAGCCGCTCGTCGTGGTACGGGCTTACCTTTCGGTAAAGGTCAGCCAGCTGGTGGTAGAACAGGCGAGCCGATAGGCAGCCGAACCGCAGGTACGGGCTCAGGCCTGTCTGGCTTGCCAGCAGTGCTTTGGGAGTCATCCTGGGGCTGCCGAAGCTCGCCACCCACGCCTGCTGCAGCGTGGGTCATTAATGAGAGTTCCCAGCGATATGGCTTGGGGGGAATGGCGGGGAAGTGAGACCCGTACGTACATACCTTGCGTTCCATGTGTCGTTCTAGCCGCTGTAATGCCTCCGTTTCACCTCCTGGCCACACGGCTGCCTTCAGGTTGTCCGTGTCAAACCCTGTGGAAAGACGGCAAGTTGTGTAGGGGCCTGCCGTGGATTTTTTAGGGGCACTATATTGCTTACCTAGCTCGGCGAGCGTGGGCACGGCGAAGCGCTCGTCGTGATCCTCGTCGATGGGCGTCCGCGGCAGCGACTCGGGCGCCGGCAGTGGCTGCGCCGGGGGCTCCATGTCCACCACGACGCTCTGGAACTGACGGTACGTGAGCGGCGTCTTGCCACCGTGGCGTTCCAGGATGCGCTCCAGTGGGTACAATGTGTGCGACGGTTCGCACACCACGCTGACGCCCATTTCATGCGCCAGCGCCGTGATCTTCTGGTCACGAATCGCGCCGTATGGCTCCGGGTCCTGCTCGAACGTCAGGTGAGTCACGCGCCATTCCTGCGTGAGTTAAGTGCGCGTCTGTCATCCCCGTATTCCGCGAACACAGGGGCTTTCAAAGAGATAGGCAGCGTTGAGGATAGTCTAGTGGTTCTATTGCAGAGTACCGCCGCCAGCACGCTTAACATGAACGCTCTGCGGTGTGACCTGAACCATTTGGACTTAGGACCGCGAATTGGTGGGCGATGTTGCCGAACTAATATTTGTTTAATTATATTATTGCGACAGCAGTTATATGGACAGTCTCGACAGGTTTTTGCCGTCGCCGTCATGAAGTTCAAATTGATAACACCCCCCGCGCATCGTACGTTCTACCCTCGAATAAAGACGCGAGCGGCGGTACGAACACGGCTGAAGCAGAGATCAAAGGAGCCCGACCCGTCTCCGTCACTTGGAGGGCGCATGTGATAACATCACCCCGATCGGGACGCCTGCCGTTGAAGCGGAGAGGAAACGCTCCGCCTGTCTTTAACGAGCATGAAAAGAGTCAATGTGGAGGGATGGGGGAGCGCTCTATAGCAGGAACTGTGGACTTCGCGCGGTCGTCATCGCTGGCGAGCGCGCGCGCTATCTCAGCAGCCATCAGTGGGCGGCTCGTAAACCCTTCTACATGCTGCGCTCTCAACGCGAAGAGAGTGCGAAAAGTGTCCCTAGAGCAGCCGTATTCTCTTACACCAGCGTTTTGTAGAGTTACGTGAGATCGTATCCAAAAGAGTTAGCTGCTAGCCTCACTTCATATAACATAATTTCTTGCTATCGCATTCACTGCTTCACCCTTTCGGTGAAACTGATTCCTTTATTGCATAAATAAATATCATTTCGGCAACAGCGCCCGCAGTTACGCGGCGCTGACCTCAGTCCAAATGTCCAGGCCACGCTGCAGAGGGTTTCTGTTAAGTGCTCGTTGGCGTCGATGTTTCAGCAACGACATCATGATCTTTCCGGAGGGAGGATTCCTGCTCCTTTCAAAGTGTACTGACGAGGTGTTTGCAACCGTGAAAACGGAGGATTGTCAGGGAATTTTTGAAGAACCTATCGAGGTCATAGAAGCCAACAGACATCAGTCTGCGTACCATCACGGAAACATTAGTAACTAGGCTTGTGCGAATATTCGAACTGATATAACATTCGAGTGCTCTTCGACAAGACTTTAAGATTTTTGACAATTTGATGTATATTCGAAACGAGAGAACAGATGTATCTTTCCATCTGTAACCAACACCACCTAGGTAGCGTTGGTGTAACCGGCCTGTAAAGGTGGTTTCACCGCAGCATGGAACTGATGTGCCGTGGAACCAGTTCTTCGGGAGAAATCCACACTGCCGCGAAGCGACACTCCATGGTGAAGTGTGCGTATTTAGCACCCCTTTTAATATGTTTGAAAGTCTTAGAGCGAATTATATGAGCCAAGTTTGATAAATTTTATAATTTACCGCATTTTTTGCTTTTGACTTGCTCTTTACTACCATTCCAATTCTACTACTATATATTTGAATTTGCTCTGAAATTATTCGATACTAATTAGTGCTCACTGTAACTGTGCTCAGAGCTAGAAAAAAGTACGCAGCTTCCGCTAGGTCGTGCAAGGCCAGATAACAGCGATAGTTTACTGAAACAGGTCACTTCAAAGTCGTGATATTTTGGCGGGAACATGCCACGTGACATTTCGTTACGGGTTCACGGCGCGAACATGTCACGTGACGTTTCGTTTCGAGATTTTGGGGGAACATGCAGTCTCACGTGATTTTGGCGGGAACATGTCACGTGACATTTTGTTACGTGATTTCGGTGCGAACATGTCACGGACGTTTCGCTTCGTGATTTTGGGGGAACATGTGACGTGACATTGCGTTAAGTGATTTTGGCGGGAACATGTCGCGTGTCATTTCGTTACGGGTTTTCGGCGCGAACATGCCACGTGACGTTTCGTTTCGTGATTTTGGGGGGACATGTGACGTGACATTGTGTTACGTGATTTAGGCGGGAATATACCACGTGGCATTTCGTTACGGGTTTTCCCTGCGAACATGTCACGTGACATTGCGTTACGTGATTTTGGCGGGTACATATCACGTAACCTTGCGTTACGTGATTTGGGAAAAAACATGTCACGTGACGTTTCGTTACGTGATTTTTGGGGAACATGTCACGAAATACGAAATAAGCGCGCGCCGCTACTCCAGCGCTCCCAAGCGATACTTGGCAGATAGATATGTCTGCATGATACATTACAGCAGAGGCTTACACTTTAAGTCATTGCCATTTAAGTCGTTAACCGGGACCACCATACATGACGAAGCCTGTACACTCCGGCAATAAATGCATGCAGCCGTGTGTCCATCAAATGCCGCTTGGGAGCGCTTGAGCAGCGGCGCGTCTATTTCATTTGTCTCGTATTTCTCGGTATTTTGTTTTTCTCGAATGAAAAAAAAAACACGTAAAGTTCAGTATGAAAGAAATGCTAGACTCCGGGGTTATCTGAGCCTGTCTACAACTTCATAATTGGCGTGTTAGCGATTAAAGCAATATTTCAAAAAGACTAATTAAAAGCAAATAATTGCTACTCAGTTATGAAAAAAATATTGGGCGTGGCTGTGCTGTCGCCGACACCAATGACCAGCGGAGCTGTGGGGGCCTAGAACAGCATTGCAAAGTTAGGCAGATGAGAAGAGATTCTTTTGGCAAAGCCGCAGCTAACCTATCCTGAACTACGTAAGCCATACAGACGAAAAGAAACCATCGATTGCCATGCAGATCAAGTATTCATTTCGTCTACACGAAGGTAGTCATCACATTCACCCACTCCACTATCTTCTCTCCCTATTTCTCTCTTTCTATACCTCCTCCTCTCCTAAGTCACCCTCTGTCTTTTTTTTCTTTTCCTTCCTTTTCTTCTTTTTTTTTAAACTGTCACCGTCGCTATCACAGCCACATGCATATAGTAGTGGGCATAGGTCAAGGTTACGGAACAGTGAGTCGAGGGAAAGCGCGTGTCTGATTTTCCTTTCTGCGCAACTCGCGACTTCTCTTTCCTTCTACAGATAATCATAATCATACAGATAATCATAATCTTTCGTCATTCCTTTGGCTGCAACATCAGCTGCAGTGTTTCTTCTGAGGATCATGTAACTTTACTCATTCTGATAAATAAAGCAGCTGTTCTGTTAGTGGGTGCGCAGGAATTGCGTATTTAGCACTGCATTTATTGCAGAGCGCCATGGTTTGCACTTTCTGCAAGTGACCTGACTTTATCACTAAGGGGGCGGGGGCTCAGGGCTCAATTATGGTACACGTGGATTGCACCGAGAAAGTTTACTGGCCAGGGAATATGCTTAGAATCGTCAGGGACAAGTGTTGCGGGTTGCACCCATTCGTCACTTTTCATGCCATCTGTTAGTTTACAGGATGCACAAGTCCGGGACCTTTACATCGCGCAAACCATTGTGCATCTAACGCGAACGAATGAATGAAAGGAGCAAGAGATGTGGAGACCGTGCTAATGCCATACATCAAAGCCCGTATACATCCGACCCGCAACGCGGCGCTCTCCATTTTAAATCTCGCTCGCGCTTTGGTGCAATAGACGATGAGGTGTTCGGGCTTACGCAACACTTCTACATCAGTTGGCTGGGCAAAAGTTACGTAAAAGCAACCGGCTCTGAGGAAAAAAATAAAGCTGTATGTGTGATTTGGATAAGACGTTTCATTGATTCTGCTCCATTTCAGTGCGGCCTGCACATGACGTGGGCTGTCGCCGCTGCACAAAACGTACCTTTGGCTTGCTATGGTTGATGAATTTTTTAAAAAGTTAGAACAGAGATATAAGCACGTTTGCGCAACACTGGTGATGATGCGTTTCGCTGAAGAGCGGTTATGGTGATTATAGCACGTTTTATCTATTTGAGTCTGAGTAAGCATATCAACACAGGTAGTGACATGCTTGCCGTCCGTGCATCGTGCTATAACCCCCCACCCCCCTGCCTATAGCTTGAGCCGGACCCTGGCATTGTACCCGAACAACAGTCGTGCTGCGCACAATGGATCAACGAGGAGCCTACGTCTGTGTGTGCGTGACATTCGTGAGTGTGTTGCGCCTTTGTGTACTCACTTTCCCTTCCGTTCGTGGCGGATTCTTCAACGCCACTGCCGCTAAGGGGTGTCGTAGGAGAGCTATAGAACTGAAACGAAAATACCCGCACATCATAGGGATCAATTGACAAAAGAGATCATTGGGGTTTTCATATCAATGATTGGAACGAAATGTGCATCAGCCAACCATCGGTTAGGCTCAGCAGTTGCGAAGTGTCATTTTTGGAAAGCCAACGATAACAGTTGTATCTTTGTGAGTCTAATTGTTGCACGTGTTCGGTTGGTTGCTTTGTATATCGGTTGGTTGCTTTGTTTCCTTTTCGAAAATGAACTAGTCCCGTCTGTTTGTTCTCTCCCTTACGTCTGTCGTTTCTTGTGCGCTGCTTCACATCAAGGTGACATGTCACCAACTCCCCAACTATCAACTTTGCTGATCTATGGAGCAAAGCCCGGGATAAAACTAAGGTGTACTAGAAAAGACTCCTCTAGTACACTCTTTAAAAACTTTTCAGGCAAGAGAGAAGCCCTTTCCTTCATCAAGGGAAAGGAAGGTCCTGTGGTGGTGAACGGAATGTGCGTTCATCGGGAGGCAGTGTTCGGTTGAGTTGACCTCATCCAGATCAAGTGTGAGCACACATAAGGGCTTAAAAATAGCGGCCCTGCAAAATGTGCTGTGCAAAATGTTCTGAGAAGGTCCTGCACACATTCGAGCGAGTCACTGCTCCCTATCTGATGACACTCCTTCGAGGGAAGTTTACCTTTTCTTCGTCGTATGATATGTAAACTAAACAAAGTTGATCTTCCGTATTCAGGGTCGTGCTCCCCTCAGCAAGCATCAACAACTCTGCCTGGCAGGGCGTCTGAGGATTCCGGACATTTCAGGAAGACAGTATAAGACCCAGGAGGAGGAAATGTCGAACCCACCTAAAAAAGAAGCAGCCGTTTCACCCCCCCCCCCCCTTCCCCCCCCGGAAAAAAGATAAATAAGAAGCGCAGCTTGTGCAGTCGCTCACGCGGAGTCCGTGCACTGTATGTATATGTGTATTCTGCGGGCATTATTTCTATGTATAGTTGTCTCGCAGTAACCCGCAATATGACGGCGTTTGAATAACCAGAGTAAAAAAGGCGAATTGAAATTCAGCAGGCCGATAGCATGGCAAAACATTTTTTTCCTTTTTTTTTAGCAACGCAAAAACACGCGTGGTGGTTCGTCCGCCATAGACGTCCCAGTTGGGCCGTAACATTATTTGGAAAACGTACGTGCTTCTGGCGAAGTGTCGACCGTGGAATCGACCGACATCAACCGTGGAATTGGGAGGGCGAGCGCACGGACCGCATATTCCCTTAAATAAAGCCCGGCGCTGTCGATCGAGAAGGAAATGAAAGGGACTTTACCTTGAATATCTTGGGGAACACGTCGGCTGGCTGTCCGCGGATGACAAACAGACGCGAGTTGAGCTTCCGAAGCCGGTTGTCCAAATCCTCCAGGCTCTGCAGAAGGAACCTGCGAAACGAACCGCGCGTGCACCTCGCATCATGGCTCCGTCACATAACCGCGGTAGATGCCCCGCTTTGCCCACGTCCGTAAATGGGCCGTTCCGGCAACCGAATGGCTGGCAGGGCCCACCTCCACTTGTTCCACCTCCACATTACTCACCTCCACTTGTTGACTCCGGCATTGGACGATCCAGCGAACCATGGGTCCAGGATGTACACGCATCGGCACGTGCGCGCTCCCTGAAGACCAATCCTGAGCGCGGGCTGGTCGTGTAACCGCAGTCCCTTGCGGAACCAGTGCACCACGTGCCGCTCGCCGTTGCTGTTGCCGCCCACCGACGTCGACTGTTGCTGATGGTGCGGAGGCGCCGGGGCGGGCGCGTGTGACATGGCGGCCATCGCTACGTACGCGTAGTCAGGTCCCGTCGGCTGATCCGGCCCATGAGGTGACGCGTACAGCCTGACCCGATTCCGATGTCTGGGTCCCAGGCCTGCTGCCGTTGTTTGCTACGACGAAAAGGACGCTCAACCGGTGTTCGAGGTCGCGGCAGAACTCTGTTGCGGTGCCGCGTTCGGAGACATCGTGGTACCAACCGTTGAAGGCGCTGAGCGGCTGAAGAGCGACGGCACAACGATTCGACGCGCTACGGACACCAGCACGGCGTCTTCAACGTGACCCGACGCGGCGGCAGGTTCCCATTGGAGGACGCCGGCGACGTCACGTGAACTGCCTCGCGGACAGTCACGTTGCACGCGCCGTGCGCCTCGCTGCCGTGTCTTCCCCGCCGACCAACGGCGGCTGGAGACGGCGCAGTGGCGTCCTCTCGTCTGTGCTCCTCGGAGTTTTGGGTTGCATAACGGCGCCGGTCGGAATGCGGGCTTGGCTTCTTGGCTTTTCAGCCTGATCGATACAGGCGGTAATGCAACGGAGAGGCATTGCGACGTCGCTCGCCTGCGTGCGGCGTGAGCGTCGGGCGTTGTATCACTGCTGCTATACACCGTGGTTGGCGAGGATCTTACTGTGTTTCTGTCTCTCTCTCACCTCTACCGCCACCCTTCTGCCCTACACTTTAGTTCGGTCGTCCCCGTAACAAAACCTGAAGCCACCGTCTTTGCTGAAAGCAGCCGATTGTTCACGTGACCGGGAGGCCAGGCAAACAAAAAAGAAAAAAAAAAGGAAGAAGAAGAAGGACGTGTATCGCGTGATTGGTCATGCTCCTACTAAACGAGCCCAAATTTTCAGGTGGTAAATAACATGAACTTTATGTTCATGGCGTGCTAATTATTGCGTAACCGTGCCGGCATACAACTTCAAACGCGATCAAACAAATGCGTCTACACTTTGTACTTTAGACATATTATTTGACCGGTTTAGTGTACCTCCACGTGTTGTTTGCCGACATCTTTCTTCGCTGTCATGCATAATAACATACCGAAACACGCTCTTTTTTATTGTCGTCAAATGCTGACGTCGCATTCGCAATACTATTCTCGTACGCGTTCTTTATTAACCTTGTTCGGTTCATTACAATTTTCTATTTAACATCATTGTACAGAAGTTAATTATGTAATCTATAGAATGCATGTGTGCACGGGGAGGCCGTTCTTGCAGTGATATGAAATACGTGGTTTAACCTCCAAACTTTTTTTTCCCAGTGCGGCTGAATAGAGGCCACGTGAAAGTTTCTCTTTAATGATAATCAATTGGACACTGAGACCGCCTCATTTACAAGCCTACTTCCAAAGATCGAAATCTGGTCGACGTGGATGGGACCCGCGCTCTCGAGCTTATGGGGAGGCGGGAAAGCGCCCCTCCCCCTCTTTAGTCTCCCGAAAGGGGGCGCTAAATGTGCCTGATACCTTTACATTGAGGCGAAATGTTGAGGCCCGTGTGTTGTGCGATGTCAGTGCACGTTAAAGAACCCAAGGTGGTCGAAATTTCCGGAGCCCTCCACTACGGCGTCTCTCATAATCAGAACTGGTTTTGGGACGTAAAACCCCACAAAACAACAACAACAACCTTTACATTGAACTGCATTTTGACCACCTGTGGCGACAAGTTATTTGCTGCAGCTGCCGCGGAGGATCCTGTTCAACATCTGCGCAATTGGCTTCTTCATATATTCTTTTTTTATATATAAAGCATAGTTCCACATGAAAGAATCCCTAAAAAGGTGGTCAAATTTACTCCGGAGCCCTCCACCACAGTGCGTATACCTCATAACATCGTGGTTTGGGCACGCGTATAAATCTCCGGCAATTATACACCTATTATTATATTATATTTAGCGATGCAGTGACGAATACAAATCAAGACTTGGACACTACACAGGCACCGACATTTAATTAAAGAAGAAAAGATTAGAGCCCTTCCCATACCGGGAAAACAGGAGCAAGCGAAGATTGTGCGTGCCTTTTTCTTTCTTTGCACTCGCCATGGTAGTTTAGCGGGCTGTTGTCTTGTTAAGTCGTGGTCGTGGGGTCGAATGCCAGCCACGGCGGCCGCTTTTAGATCTGGCCTAAATGCAAATAATAATAATAATAATAATAATAATAATAATATAAGAACCAGTGTATTTCAGTTCTGGTGCACGTTAAAAAGATATTCAAGATCACTCCGGAGCCGTCCACTTACGGTGAGTGCCTCGTATTCATATGTAACTGGATTTCCCTCATAAACCTCCGCAGTGTTGTACGGAACGTCGTTCCAAGGAATGGCGTTCCTGGAACTAGTTCCTCTTTGAAGGAACGTCATCGTTCCCTTAAGTTTGGTGGAACTAAAGTCCCTAGACATTTTTTCCGTTTAAAAACGGGAAAAATATCTAGGGACATTAGGTGTAACTGTAACGGTAACGCGTTACATTTACAAGTAACGGCAAAAGGAATGAACGTTCCTTCTGTTCCACAGGCGTTCCGCATGCAGGGCGAATAAGGCTGGCCTGCAACAGCCGAGGCCAAGCCTCGAGTCCCCGCTTTCCTTTTCGCACTCTCTCTCACTCAAAAGAAACCACACGGAAAGTGTCGTTACTTTACTCTCTCTCTTTCTCTCAGAGGCTTCAACGAGGGCGAAGCTTTCGTCAATGCAGGCACACCGCTGAAAGGAGTCGTGAAACGTCTTCTGAAATGTTTTTACCAATATGTAATCGCAGTCCTGGCCCTCCAAACTGTACTAATATACATTGCTTCGTTGCACCGTGTGAACTGATTTACAGCGATAAAAACACGGTTTCGATTTCACAGCGCGTATTTTCCCTAAACTCTGCAGTTGACGTCAGGTTAGTCGCCACCGTAGGATCCGAAATTCGAGCTCTCTCGCAGGCCATGGAAAAGTAAATCGTGCTTCAGCCTTGCTGCCGTACGGCGGCCCCACACGGAATCCAACTACTTCCTTAATTTCTAGCTTTCATATAAATCTGTAATTTTAGAGCAAAACGAAAGTTAGCGACATGTTTACGTTTTTAAACGTCTTGTAAGGTGACGCCACTGAATAATGCCTATACCGGCCTGTGGTGTCACATGGTCGTTTCGGGAGCACAAGAAGGCCAGGATTTTAAACGGGCGAATTATTAAATGTAGACTGAATATTGCGCCGAAATATTTCGGAATCAACACGTCGAATGCGTATTCAAGCAGTGAAAATTACAACCGGGTACACTCTAAAAACAAAGGGAGTACTGGGCACTCACTTTGGGGGAGTACTTTCGTGTCCCAAATTTAACTCCTTTTTTCAGAGTAGATCAACCCCATTGCAGGGTACCGGTACTCTCGCCAAGAGAGAGTAGTAGGACGCCTCCGAAGGGGATTTGAAGACTTTCGAAGAGAGCTCTACTACCCCACCAAGCGGGGTGCTAGTACTCCCAGAGGGAGTAGCAGAGACAAAAAAAAAGAAGAAAAAAACAACCAGTGTGTTTTTCGACCATGCTACAATTAGCAGGCATTTAATTACATCACACTGAACATAGAACATACAGGCTAACATGACACGAACGCAAATACACGCCAATAACACAACCACAGCAAAGCACAAAGCCGACAACACACTCGCGATACACCGTCTTACACTGAAGTCCCGTATATATAACCGCTATACTTGACCCGCCATGTAGCGCCAGTGGTAAGGTAGTGTTCTGAGTAATTAAACAAAAAAATTCACGCCATATCCACGGGGTGAATGATGATGAGTGGGCGAAGCTCCGGAGTGAATCACCGGTAGACCGTTAATCTTCCGTGTAATTCGCCCAGTCGATCATCATGTAAAGACGTGAGAAACACTCTATTCGAACGCTGGGATCTCGCGTTTAAGGGGACGCTAGCACAAACGCGTTAGAAACATGCAGTACACTCTAGTAAGGGGGGAGAGGCCACAGCGTCTTACGCAGCCCCTTACACAGGCCGGAACGCGCACCGCGTTTGCCGACGCCATCACATGACTGCTGAAAGAGTATAAGGCGGAGAGGCCACAGCGTCTTACACCAGCTTCTTACACGCGCCGTAACGCGCTAGCACAAACCCATCATCATCGTTAGAAACGGACAGTCTTTCGCTCTCTCTCTCTCTCTCTTTCTGTCTCTCTCACACAAGACAGCAGATGGAAGAGTGAGAGAGCTCGCGCGCCGGGAGGAACGCGCCGAGGGCGAGCGCGAGCCTCCCGGCGCGCGAGCTATCGAGCGCAATCCTAGAACGAGGTGGTTACGACTACAAGGGACGAACGACCCACGCCTTAAGGAGCTTCGCCCCTAAAAGTATGCACAGAACAGGTGTATATTGAGCGTTGGCTCATAGGTAGCCGCTCGCCACACAGATCTGTTAATCTAAACGCGCGGAACATATACAATGTCTTTTAGATTAACGCATTCCTATCATGAGCTGGCATTCCGTTTTACGGGCAAACGCGAGTTCGCAGTGCTGGTTCGCGATGTAAAATGCACCTGAGGAAGCGAGTACGAACATAATAGCGGCTGAATTTCATCAACGCCAGCGAAGAAAAGCGGCACCCGTGTGCTCCGCTACCACCGCTTCATTCCGACGGCGTTCCCTTACGAGTCCGTCGAGCACGTCTGTACGGCGAACAACCGCTGGCGATCACAAAATATGCACTCCTCGTTGTTCGTTATTCTGCACACAGATGAAATATAGTCTCTGCCATCAGAAGTGTTTAGGGTATTATGCTGTACTTACCAGACTTGCGAACGGGACGGATCGCAGTCACGGTATTTTTTTTCACCGTCGACGCGCTCGTGGCCGTCATACGGCTCGATGCCGAAGTCGTAGCGAAGCCTTTTTCTTTACATGTATGAGTTATATCCAGTGAGTCGTCGGAGACCAGCCGTCGACGATCACAACAGCTTACTGTGTCGCTGAAAGTGTATTCCTCTTCGTTTCGCACACGTAAGCGAAGAATCCGAGGCGTGTAGGCTGGCGGGTTTCACATAGCACGGGTACGGCCGTTCGATCGGGGAAAAACACAGGAGAGGCAGCTCGCTATGACTCCCGTCGGTTGAGGCTCGTAGTCGAGGAACGCAACGTTCATTAAACGTACACTGCATGCGTTTGTACGCGAAAGCTTGTACGGAATTCGTAGGAAGGTCGCTGCTATAGTTCTATCGAAAAACACTTCACAAAGCGGCTGTTGTCTTCTTCAATCGTCCGCTCCCACCCCAGCCGCCATGTTTGCGGCTGCGAACGCGAGGATCACGTGGGTGGAGGAGGAGTGAAATTGCATTTTACTCTCTCATGCCGCAAGACGTATGGACATTTCACTCCATCCGACGTTTTGCTAGAGTAGAACGATGCCCTCAAGAGTAGCTGGGTCGTTTCACTCCTGCGAAACCGGCTGCAGTTTTTAGAGTGAAGGACTCCAAGAACTGACGTACCGGTTCCCCGAAAATGACTCCCTTTGCTGCGCTAGCGTAACTCCAGCAGTGATTCAAAGACCGAGTCAGAGTCAAGGGCTATCAAAACAAAACAAATATATTCTCGATAAAATTGGCAGTTACACAATCATGCGCAGAGGCGGCTAATCGCAATACAAATCAATACACATGGGTCACATCAGGGTACGGAACCAAATATGAAGCACCAAATATACAAGCCCATGCATTATACAATAGGAGAATTATACAATAGGAGAACCATTATACAATAGGAGAACCCTGCCACGGTGGTCTAGTGGCTATGGTACTCGGCTGCTGATCGGAGGGTCGCGGGATCGAATCCCGGCTGCGGCGGCTGCATTTCGATGGAGGCGAAATGTTGAGGCCCGTGTGCTGTGCGATGTCAGTGCACGTTAAAGAACCCCAGGTGGTCAAAATTTCCGGAGCCCTCCACTACGGCGTCGCTCATAATCAGAGCTGATTTTGGGACGTTAAACCCAACATAACAACAAAAACAAAATAGCCCTGTCCACCAAGGCCACACGGAGTCCCGTCACCAGGTGGCTTGCCGGTCGATCTCGAAGTTTTATCCGTGGTGCAGCGTCCTTTTACTTCCGTCTTGAATCTCTGTGCACAATCACTGTTCACAATCGCGCACAAAAATTAATGCTCCCGAAAGTGATCGAACACGAGAAATTTAAGCATCATCCAAACAAAGTAAAGAAAGGTAAAGAAAATACAAGCCAATTCATCGATGCTACAAGCCCGACTGAATTACGATTTCTATGATGCTATAGAAAGTATGCATATGGCGCAGTAAAAATGCATGGTCTAGCATGGTATAGCCATATAATGAAATCGTGGATAATGAATTGCGGAACGGAGAGCTTGCGAGTTATGGTCATGTGAACAGCAGCAGGAGACGTGCATCAATTCATAGACTTCAGAAAGCAGTACCATGTCTTCACCGCCAATGCTATGCCACGTTTCATTTAACCTCAAGTTCAGTTGTCGGTCCCATTAAAGGGCTACTCCGGTGGTTTTTTCACCATGTTCTGATATCAATGTTTTCCAATGGTACTGATAGTCCTGTAACCGCCAGGGTGGCTTAGTTTGCTCAGACAGGCACGAATAATTTTAAATAGGCAACTAAAAGTCGTCTTCAAAACGAAACCGAAATGGGTAGATGCTTCGTGCAGCGTGTGCGGTGACGTCAGAACCTTCCCGTCACCAGAAATATGCAACTGGCGCCAAAGAAATGCCAGTGGCAAGGTCATCCGACTATATATTGTGTTATGCCAGCTTTTCTGGTCTTTACAGCGACGATTTGAGCGCTGAAATATCGCCGTTTTGCTTTTGAAGGCCCGCTGGCTCTGGTAGGCAGCGTGGAGGTGATGACGTCAAAAACACAGGGTGGCCCGCGTGAGAATCCGCTAAAACCTTTTAAAATTCATTTACACAAAAGCTAAATGACCTACATCCTCCTGACTTGGCGTATATTATTACAGTACCGAGGAGAATATATATTGAAAATTTTATTGAGATCAGTGGACACTGAAAAATCGCCGGAGTTGCCCTTTAAAGGGACCCTGAAACGGTTTTGGTGATTTTGTACAAATGCGTTGCACCGATAATCCGAGTCCTTCTGATCATTAGCGTAACAATATTAGCACTCTGCGTTAAGCGTGTAATTTACTGCAAAGCTTTAAATACTAACATCGTGAGAGATCGACGCGACTCCACTCGAAGCGTTTTCAACTGCCCCTTCCCACGGCATATGCGATGCGGAACCCACGCGACGTCACGAGAACTGAAGGGCAGCCAACGGTATCGTCGCGGCATCTGGCGGCGCACACATGAGCCGCCGGCGCACTATTACAGAGGCTATGTCGCTACGGAGGGCTCTGCACAGCGGGAGGCGCAGTCGTCGCTAGCGCGCACTCCGCAGCTGTTCGAGTTGAGGAGGAACAGCAGTGGTAAGGAGGAAGGCGACAGAAATAAGCCAGCAGCTAGCTTAGCGCAGGGTGCTTCGCTTTTTTTATGGTGCGAACTAATCAATGACACAACGTCAAAAAAAAAAAAAAACGTTCAGGGCCCTTTAACCTGGCGCTAAAAAAAATACCTGTGACGAGGTCAACCGACGATATATTGAGTTCTACCAGCTTTTCTGAACCTGACAGTGACGATTTGAGCGCTGGAGTATCGACGTTTAGGTTTGATGGCCCGCTGGCTCAGGTAGGCAGCGTTGAAGTTGATGACGTCAAAAACACAGGGTGGCCCGCGTGGGAATCCGCTAAGAAATTTTAAAATCCATTTACAGGAAAACTAAATCACGTACAATCACCTGACTTGGATATCTTATTACAGTAATGAGTAGAATGTATATTGAAAATTTCATTAAGATCAGTGGACACTGAAAAAAAATTTGCAATGGCTTAGCTCGGCTATGCCAGGATATACGTAGCGTTAGTTAAGATTCAGCTGATAGTGAGCGTCGTGCTTATTTTCAACTTGAAACGCTGTACCATTTCTGAGAGGCCTCGCCGGTTTTGTGAACTCCAACAACGAAAAGAGCCGCCGGTGCGAAGCCTTTGGGGTCTAGAAACGGGAAAGATGATGATGATGATGATTGTGGTTCGGTTAGGAAAGGACGCTAATTTCTGCAGCCCATGTAGGGAGCACGGCTAAGCGTCCGTGGGGGTGGGGGAGAGGGAGTGAAAGAGATAGGAGAGAAAGGGAAAAAAATGCCGCCTGAACGCGAAGCTTGGCAAAGCAAACACCGCTCGCTTCCCACATGGGCACTTAGTTGAGGGGTGTAATCAGGTTTGTTCGAGATGATTGATTGATTGATTGTGGTTCGGTTAGGAAAGGACGCTAATTTCTGCAGCCCATGTAGGGAGCACGGCTAAGCGTCCGTAGGGGGCAGTGGCGTAGGCAGGCATGGGCTGACCGGGCTGAAGCCCCCCCGAAATTTTTCGAGCCGGCGCCGGGCTGGCTATGCTGACTCGTCACGATGAACAAAGGCGCATATCCTTGGAACGTGTGGCTACGGGAATTCACCTCTCAACGACCGCCTGACGTCTAGGGGCTTGAAAGAAGGAAGAACGCGGCTTGTTCAACGGAGCAAAGGTGATTAACTCGCCACGCTATAGCAGGGAAAGTCACGTCTTTTTCTGCAGTAAAGCAACGGCGGCAAACGAAAGACGCCTGTCATTGATCGGTTTTATGATAAGGGCCTTAAAGACGTAGATTCTTCGGAAAGGAAATTCGGTTTGGACTTCACGCGGTAAGTGTCTCTCGACTGAGGAGACCTTAGGAGATGATATATTCTTGATGGCACGGAAAGATAGAATGGTGGAGGAGGGTGCACGGTAACTGTCTCTCCGGAGAGGACACCGCAACCGGTACACTCAAAGGGAAGGGGGTAAGAAAGAACAGGAAGGAGAAAGAAAGTTCAAAGCACAAGGAGGAACCTTAGCCGAAGCAGTCACAGGAAAAGGGGAGTGAACGAAGAGAGTGGAAAGGAGAGGCCACTTTAACGAGACTGGAGATCACTGGCGGCAACGAGTGCCAGGTGTGACTAAATCACTCCCAGTGAGAGAAACCAGTGGGTGCTCGGCGGCAGTGGGGAACACAAAACGGCCTGAAGGGGAGCCGGCGATCTTCACCCCCAGCAGCACAACGACGGCGTCAGACACACCTTCGCAATGTAGTACCACTCATGCAATGCAGTACTTTTGTCCTATGTGACAAAAGGAAGCGGTCAGGCTGCGTATCCGTCTACGTGTGCAGTTTGCTGGAGGAAGGTCGTTTGCGGGCGAAAGCTATCAAGCTAGCGAACGAACTTCAAAGCAAAGTATGCCGCTGTTCCTTGTATCACACGACTTTTCTTCCACGGCTGCGACTGGGAACACTCATGGTATGCGTTGTATGCAGCAGCCGGGCTTCTTTCTCTTTTTCCTGTTGCAGCTGGGGGGCCAGCGACGCCGTACTTCGTGCGGTTTCTGCGCTCCCGCAGGGAACATATCTACAGTATCTCCGCTGTGTCATTTTGAGCAGTGTCCCTAATGGGTTGGATAGTTGTTTCTTTGAAGCCTCATGGATGGCCTAATGTAGTTTCTTCTTCGTCATCTTTGTTGATCCCTTCGATATGCTCACAACGAGCGCGCCCGGCATGTCCCCTTCAGGAGGCTGTGCTGCAGTGAGAGGAACTTTCTACGAACCTCGCGATTGGACAGCATTGTTTGGCAGTGTTATCCACAACTTAAAGACAGGCAATGGCGAGTCGAAAAAAAGCTGTGCTGTGGTTCGCCGAGCGCGTTCTCGGCTTTATCCTCACCGTCAGCGTTCCTTACGACAACCACGACCACTGCTACACGGTCACCAGCCCCGCTACGAGCAGACGGAGGTCGCGACACTCTTTGAAGACCCGATGGTCATCTGCGGATCGTCGCTTTCACGAAAATATGTCCCAAGGGCAGAAGCGACTCTCCGACTTCTGGGCAAGCTCATCTTCGAAACGCCAACATATGAGCGAGACCTCGAGCGGTAAGTCATGTCTTTCAACTTGCATCGTTGCATGTTAACTGATGTAATCGATATAGTCACCTTGCAATGGCGCTAAGTTGGCCTGTATGGATGATATCTGAATTATCTGAAAATGTTTAAATAATGCCTTTTAAATGTTTGCGTAGTTCATGGTTATTGCCAGGAAATTTATCGTTAATTTCATTTCTTGAGTAGCAAGTTGCGCTTGTTAGCCATAATAGCCGAAGCCGCTACTGTCGCCGAGATGATCAATCAGACTCAGTCAATGGTTTATTGTATAATGCGCAAAGAAAATGAATACGAAACTATTTGAATTGATACCATTTTTAGCTTGTATCAGATCAACTTCCAAAAGAGCATTGACAGTCCGCCGCTGGCCTCTTAATATTGTACAGTTGAATAAAAGCAAGTGAGGCAGAGAACGGTGCATTTGCAAGCAAGCACTTGAATAAGTTTATCGAGGTGCTCTACTGTAAATAAAAAAAAAGCGTCTTCATGGATGATGAATGTTTCCTGCAACTTTTGTTTCAATGCGCATATCATTCCGGGTTATATCATCGAAATACACGAGCGATCGTTCATCATATACGTCGCTACAATTGGGGAGGGGGGGATTTATACTGCCATTATTTGGTTGCCTGGGGCGCAGACGCGGGGAATGTAGATATGGTATTAGGAAAGGAGAAATATGTGTGCACTATCTTGTGTTTTAAGCAGGTGTACGTCTAGTTGCCTGCAGTTGCAAACGAAATCGTATGATTACTTGTACGACGGATAAAAAATACGTTCATAGAGCTCGTTTTTGTGACCACAGTAAGGCAGTAAAAAATATTATGTGCACTATTCTGCTAGAGTAACCTTAGTGTCAACGAAATTAAAAAAAAAAAAAGAGTACGAGGCCTGAGGTAAGTCACGGTAAACATATTGCCCCTAGCGCCAGCAAAGATGCAAGAACTATAGTCAAGTTTTTTATGAACACTGTTGATTTGCTGTTTCCAATGTAGATGCCAGTCTAAATTGACCCTTGGGTGTCAACTCACCCTCTGTACTCTTTCGCAAAGTTGACATCTTTTTTGACATGTTAACCTCATGGAATGAACGCGAGGTGTCGTGGGAGACATAATGTGACTCGATATTCGTGCGACTAATAGCAATCATCCTGACATTACATAGTTTACTTTCGGCAGATTCCGAATTACAACCAAAAGCTCTCGCCTTCTTGAGAATGTTTTTGTGCTCTAAGCGCGTTCACGCCTGCACACTCCATCCGACGTGAACGAGCACCACGAAAGCTTCTCAAAATTTTGCGGGGGGCGAGCCGTCTCGCAGCGAGTTCAGCGATTAACAGAGAGGGGCAGAAGCGAAAGAAAGGAAAGGCGGGGACGGCCGTTGAACGGGATGAATAGCGGGACCAAGTTCACACGCTTAGAGCAGGAAGGCAATCTGTGGACGAGAAGTCTTGGTTCGGAGATATGCTTTCGGGAAAGCCAACTTTTGCAGGAAAGTCAATTTTTGCAAATGGTCAAATGGCGGACTGCATGACACAAGATAACTAAAAAAAAGTTCCTGCGCGTTTCAGGCAATGTCTTAGGATTTTAAATTTACTTTGATCTTGATGTGGTAAACCATACCGAAGGCTTTCATAGTGTCTCAAAAAAATATCGACTTCGTTGCCCAGCTTTTAAAATGCGCCGATAATTGTTTGCGGAAAGGTCGATGGCGGTGCTTACAGATTTGCCAGAGGCAAAGCTATATCGCTGGGGCCGTAGTATGATGTTATTCACGACGAATGCATTTAACTGTAACGAAATAAGTATTTCGAAAAAGGTGTTAATAGTACACAGGACTGATACAGCTGTGTAGCTGTATCTAACCCGAGATGTACTGAGGCTATATACTTGGAATCAAATCCTAGACGAGTCTTCGCTTTTCATGCAGACGTACTGATTTATTTTGATTGGTTGTTAGAATAAGCTCCCATAGTGTAGTAAATATATAAGTGCTGGTGAGAAAACCGTAAATACTAAATACATAAAATGATACAATGTTCAGGAGGGTTTTCCACAGTTTATCACACTGGTCACCCGGCGAGGTCAGGCAGCAGCCGCCGGCTACCGACGTTCGCAGGACCGGTCAGGAGGCTGCCCAGCGCTGCAGCCCGGGTAGCCCTCTTCAGACCTCCGCTCCTCGAACGCCGGCTTCTTCTGCCTTCCTGCTGCTTCTTACGACTACAGTGTCGCAACCAGTATCTCTCAAAACGGTTGCCGGTTGACCGTCCAGATAGCCCTGCGCTGTCGGCATTCGCTCTTGTCGAAGGTTCAGTCTCGCAGAGCTTCTCGCACCTGAAGCATGATATTGAGGACCTGTGCCATCTATTTCTACAGGAGTCTGTCGGTCATCGCACAAGGGCTTTTCTTGAGCTGATTGCCCACGTTCAGCACGAAAACACGAAGCCTCGTTCCGGTTTTTGTTTTTGGGAAAGCTCTCCGTTTTCTTCCCTTTCCAACCGGTCGTTGACGTGCTTCCCGTAGACCTAGACCAGCAGTCTGAAGGTTTGTGTCCTCGATTGTTGCAAATGAAGCAGTGGGGTTTCCCCTGAGCGCTTGGTGGCTCTGTGGCTGATGTCCCACTCTTCGTGTACTCAGATTCCAGTTGACCTTTCGCCAGACTGGTTAAACCTTGAGCTTCAAGGTAGTGATCGGCTGTTTAGGCCAAACTGTTTAAATCTTTGCAGCCTCGCTCCTTCAAAAATATGGCCAGTTTCTCGTCGCATTGAAGCAAGAACTGTTCAGAGACAACCCGGTCTCTCAGGGCGTCATAGGTCCTTTCGGTTTTGGCCATTTCTTGCCAATGGTCAAAGTACCCGAGCAATCTGCCTACAAACTGACGTCCTGTTTCGCCATTTTCGGGTTTGGACTCTCGGAACTTGACCCGGTATCCTTCTTCTGTGTACCGGTATCTCTGAAGCAACGTTGATTTTAGCTTCGCAAAGTCAGTCGCATCTTCAGCGGACATACGACCGACTACAGTGAGAGCCTCCCCCGTCAGGCACAAACTTAGAGAAAGGCCCCATCTGTCACGAGGCCATCCTTGGTCAGTGGCCACTCGCTCGAACCTCTCGATATATGCGTCAAGCTCATCGCGTGCTTCATTGAAAGCCGGAATTAGCTTGTGCGGGCTTCGGAACCCTTGCATGCTCGCATCGCGATCGCTTGGTTCGGCGGGGACTACTTGACTAGTTTGTTGCAGTTCCTGCATGCGCAGCCGAAGCTCTAGCAACTGGCGTTCCCCGGCTTGCCGCTCTAACTTCCGTTCATGATCTTCCTTCGCCGCCTCACGCCTTAGCGCATACTCTTCGCTCTCTCGTTCCCGCTCTTTCTCTACCCATTGCAGAAGAGCCTTGCCTGAGAGTCCCAACTCTTTACCGAGACCTATTAACTTTTCGGCATCCATCATCGACCACCGCACATGAACAAAGTGAGGCTCTCAGAAGGTCTTACGAGAGCTTAGTCCTGTCGCGGACGCCAGAAATGTAAAGAGTGTGAAAAGAATGCGGGCCGTCACGTTCGCTCACGTGCGGTGCGGGGAATGATGAATGCGGTACACGGTAGGCAAGTAAGCACACTCACATATATTCAATGTGCACTCTCAAAATGGGCACTCTCAAATAAACAAAACAGCAATGCTCGCGGGCTACACATTCAGTCTTACGCATGCATCGTTCTAAATGTGGAAAGTTACGTGCATGTGCGCATGCTCACTGCTATGTACACGTCGGTAGCCGGTGACTGCTGCCCGACCTCGCCGGGTGACCAGTGTGGCCGCCACCTACTGGTTTCGGGTCTCGGCCTTTACCTGCGCTGGGCCGACGCCACTCCGTGCTGCGTTCGAGAGCCAGAGCCGCCACCAGCGTTCGAGCTCCACAACCTCGCCTGCCCGCCGCGTCCCCGAAGGCACCACACTGACGCCTCGAGCTACCGACGTGTACATAGCCGTGAGCTTGCGCACATGCACGTAACTTTCCACATTTAGAACGATGCATGCGTAAGACTGAATGTGTAGCCCGCGAGCATTGCTGTTTTGTTTATTTGAGAGTACCCATTTTGAGAGTGCCCATTGAATATATGTGTGTGTGCTTACTTGCCTACCGTGTACCGCATTCATCATTCCCCGCACCGCACGTGAGCGAACGTGACGGTCCGCATTCTTTTCACACTCTTTACACCTGGTTAGGTGGCGCTGCTGCTCCGGGACATGCAGCGCTACCCGTGTCCCCGGCGAGCACTAATAGGTTGGGGGGCTTGCGAGTGCGCTCTATGGAAAGAGCAGCGGCGAGCTACAACCGTGCGTTGTTTGCGGTTTCCGCAGACTTTAAAAAAAGAAAAAGGTTGACGGCTATTTTAAGAAGAGTTGCTTATCGTTTGGGACGAACCTGTACGTTGGCGAGCGGCATGATATATCAAAGAGGAATTACTGAGCGCGACGGCGCCTTCACATATCGAAGGGAAGTGCCTAGCAGAAATGAAATCTGTAGACCACGATGCGCGTTTGGAGGTGGCCGTCTCTGTAAAATTCTCGCAGGGGCCAGTATAATTAGGCTGCCATTTGTTTACCTCTTTTTTTTCTGATTATTAAACGCGACGTAAGCGACCTGCAACGTATGGCTTGCTCCGCGTGTTAGTGGAAACACGCCGCGGCAGCGTCAGTGTTTGCAAATAATTACCATCACACGAGTGGTATTCATTTGCAGCGCGTACATTTTCTGTCTTTTTTATGCCGAGCTACGTATCATTGCAAATGCTGAGCAGTAGACGCGAAAGTCACGTCAGAACGCGACTGAAAATGCATCATTTACACTTCGCATTTAGATGCTGCCTACCGGCCCGTGTACTGTGCGATGTCAGTGCACATTGAAGAACGCACGTGGTCTGTGTTCCTCTACTTTGCATTCTTTCATTTCTGTTCCCCCATCCCCACGACGGTAAAATTGCGTTCTTTTGTTGGAAGCTATCTGCAGCTGTCCAGCTGTCGACAACAGTTGAGTACAGAGAGGGTGTGGCGCGCAGGACCACGGCCCTGCAGCAGAACAGCCAGCCGGGAGGCGCAGAAAAAGAATACTTTGGGTGAGGCAGCTAGGTTTTTCTGGAATGTCTCTTGCCTTGTGATAACAATGAAAGGGGAAAAAAACGAGAAAGAAAAAATAAAGGGGGGGGGGGGGGGCGGTAAGGAGGTTGCCCTCGATGGACTTCTATGGAGCAGAAATAGCGAAAACTGTGAAGACAGTCATGCGCGTGGATGTGTCATTGCGCTGCGCATCTGTGGGTTATAGTCACTTGTCCGGGCCCTTTTTTAAGAATCTTTAATGTATTCGATGGTACAATAAATCTATCATAAGACGTGACAAGCAATGATACATTGTACTATTAATGCTGTACAACGCACATTCCATGATTTCACACAGCGCATCTCGAGTCGATGTAACAAATGCTGCTTCGAAAAATTCAAAAGCCCTGTCAATATACGAGCATTTTTCTTTTTACTTATTTAACAAATATGTGCAGATGAATACTAGCAGTGTGAGAGCTTGTAATGGATGAGATGTGGGTATCATACAATAATTCAGAGTTGCTTTAAAACAAAGCATATGCACGTGAGTGTCGGGTTTGCTTGTTTTCGTTCCCATGTGCATTAAAGGTTGATGGCTGAATCATTACGAATGCGTAGGATATATGAACGCACATAATGCTACTATCGTGCACCTCACTAGGAGCGCGTGTACTGCTTGGTCATTCTGACCATACTCAGTGGATTACTCGTTCCAGCTCCAGTGCGTGGCTGAGAGCAGCTAACCCCCAACCACGGTGTAAACCTAAATTTGCCACCGCTCACGGCAGGTGGCGCTACCTCCTCGGCTGGAAACAGCAGTGCACCCAGTCAAAAAAAAAAAAAAAAAAAAAAAAAAAACTCATGTCTTCGCTCACCGCAACAGCTGTTATATCAAAAAGGCTCCTTGCGATAACGCCAGTTTCAAACGTCTAGCCAGTAAAAATTAGCGTGCATTGCGCATCGCGAAGTATTCTTGATCGGAAGCCCATTGGAATGCCTACAAGACTTGAAAGAACGTTTACGCAAATGCTTCCACGCGATGCACCTTCCCATTTCTTCGCGCTCCCGTCTTTAATAGAACGACCGCAATAATGTTTTGGCTAGTACTTATTCGTGCTCTTGCAAAATGTTGTTGAAGCCTTGTTGACTTCACAGGGAGGGGAGTCTTATGCCGGACGACGACTTTGCAATCATATTTAACAACACATTCTGCAATCACTTTGTTTATACTGCTTCTTATCCTCCATTCCCTATGATGTCAACAAGTGAGTGCTTTGTTTTGGACCCAAGAAATATTGGACAACTTGACGTTGGCATATATGGCACTACAGAAAATTTTTTGCTAGCTTCCAAGGTTTTGTCATCGCTGTTCTCCCTCTGTGCCGCCTTTACTGCTCGCATTAACTTTTCACAAACCGTGGTCAACACATGGTCAGGGTACCCCGCGCAACTCAGCCGGCCTGCCTGTTGAAATACGCTTTCTTTTAGTCTGTAGCAACATGTCTTGTGGGTCGCCGACCGCAAGCAGGAAATGGCGATGCCACCCTTGACGGCCTTCGAATGTGCCGACGAGTAATTTAAAAGACCTTTTTTGGAGCGCGGCGAATATTCCCAACACATGTGACCAGGCGTCAGGAAGAGTTTCGAATCCAGAAAACTTAGTTGTTCCTGCTGAGGGAACCTCATACGTAAACATGAGGCCATTGCCTTCCTGCTTAGAAATCTGTAGTATTTCATCCCTTGTTTTTGAACATCTGCCCTCATCGACCAGCACCAGATAATCACCAACATACCTGAAAATCCTGATGCACGTTCCAGACACTTCTCGATACATTCATCTATGAAATACAGGAAGTTATTGCTGAGAACGAGGGCGATCCTGGATCCAATACAAATACCTTCTTTTTGTACGTACATCTTATCCTCCAACCCAATAACAGTGGAAGTCAAATAGAACCTCAAAACAGGAAGGAGCCAACTGAAGCGCAACACTTGGTGACAAAATTATACTCGTCATTGTACAGGTCAATGCACCTTTTCACACAGGTCAACAGTTCGTTCTGTGGTATCGGATAGTACAAATCTTCTACGTCAACACTGAATGCTCTGTATCTGGCAGGTTTACACTTCATTAACTGATCCAATACAGCTTCAGAGTTCGATATCAAAAAGGGATCCGGGATTGACAGATTGCCCAAGCACTTCTGGAGGTACTTCAACACAAGCATCTGCCAGCAACCCCTCTCCGAAACAACGGTTCTGAACGACATTCTTTCCTTATGGGTTTTTACTGTAAAATAAAAAAAAAACACTTCTAGTCGTAGGCCTTTCACCTTCTCCACGCTAGAGGCTAAATTCTGTAGTGCCATATATTCACAAGCTGTCGCACGCACTGAAAAACGTGGCAGGCCGCTATGGTGTGAAAGTGGTTTTTTTTTCTGCGCCTAATAAGTTGGGAGGGATTTGCGCACGCGTCAGCAAGCAGGTAGAAGAGAAAAAGGGTGTAAAGAAAGTAGGTTGCGGAGTGAACCACCGAGATCCTGCAACTAAATGTGCCACGGCAGTAGTGTACAACCTGTCTTTATCATGTGACTCGGTATATACAGGACAGACGGGAAGATGCGTCAACGTAAGATTAAAGGAACATGAAGCTAACACACGTAATGATAGACTATCTCATATGGCTTGTAGGGGTTTACTTCTACTAATTACTACTGCTAGCAGCGGCATCGCCGCTAGCAACCCCTTGCAGTGGGTTCGAGCACTCAACGAGCAGAGAATGAGGTCGTCGCGTCCGCGCGCTCGCCATCTCAGCCATGCCATCGCCGCGCGCGCACAGGCTACGCACTGCGAAGCGTGCGGGTGTTCTCCTCAGGTCAAAAAGACCAACACCACCGCCACAAACCATAACCTGACAACTCGTGAGATAACCGAGGCCTTGCATATACGTAATAACAGGACTTCATGCATCAGCGCCCCATCAATCGCTTTGCTGACAAAGGAAATCTTATATCTGAATGGACACATGTGATTTGTTTTGTGCATCTCTGCTGATGGTACCCTCGTGTGGGTATAAATGTGCGTTGTGTCGAATAAATTTTAGTTGTCAGTCCGGTGTTTAGAATAAGGGACTTTAGAATAAGGCCCCGACCATTTACGATGCCCCGCCTTCAGGGGAAACATTTTTTTCTACATTTTATAATAAAGTTTTGTTCTCTCTCTCTCTGTCGTTGTCTCCCAGCAAGCAAATCGTCATGAGGTTCAAAGAACAGCCATAAAGGTGCACGTGCACAATGGGTACAAGGACGACGAGGATGACGGCTTGTCTGCAAGCACTCCAGGTCTTGGCCAATCCCCCGTAGTGGGTATGCGCCATATTTGAAGGATCATCATCATCATCATCATCAAGCCCACAACCAGTTTATTGCTGCCTTTTGTCCCGTTCTTGCACGCACACAGGGCAATTAGAAGCCATGGACCCTGACGAGCCGTCCGCTTTGTCTGCAACGACGTCCGTTCCATTACACCGCGCAAATGCGGTGACATGCGTGACGCGTCAAAGTACACAAAGACTAGTTGTCAAAGCTTGCTTTCGTAGAAAGCCCCTAGAGCACAGGCTACTTGAGGCCGCGGTTGTGGAAATCGCGGGCAGCAAATGGATAACAACAGAAGCCTCGTTCCAAACTTGTTTAGTCCGACCGGGGTCCTTCAATGCTCTGGTCCGACGAAGGTCGCATGCTCGTGCTGCCTAGAAACAGGTCTGAACGGGATCGCAGAATGGAAAGAGAAGCGTGCTTCCTTCTTGGTCTTCGGCAAGGGGATTGTCTTGCGATGGAAGGGGGCGGCGGTCGCCTGGTCGGGACCGCTGATGGTGGCGGAGATAAAACATCCCTCGCGGACACTCTGCTCCTTTTGTGATCTCCACTGAAAACGGGAGCGAGCCTTTGAATGGGTCTTTCGTCGTTGTGTTCCTGCAGAAAGAAAGAAAAACAGAAAAATGAGCCTGCCTTTCTTGAACCAGGCAGCAACAAAGCTGCGCTACGAGAAGCGGCCCTTTGTGGCGGTGGCGGCGTGGCTATGGTGTGGGTGAATGGAATGTTCCAAAGCCTCTGAAAAGGAAGCTAGGCATGAGCGTATGTGCGGACACGTGCACTGCCGACATCTTCGTGCCTACGATCCTAGTTTCGGAGGGGCACAGTGCAACTTGCATGCAATGTAGGGCAAGAATTCTTTGCAATTAATGCAATGTAGGTTTGAAACACTTATCGAAGTTCTTTTTACGGCATGGTTAAAATAAATTTAAAAATCGTGCTTTTTAGCTCCACATTTCTTATTTCACAGAAGCGACCTCTCTTTAAAAATTAGAGAAATATGTTTCTAGAACAAACGTGTCTTATAATTCTCGTTTTTTTTTTTCCACACACAATCTCCCAGTGGAATCAGCTTCAGCAGATAATTGCCGGTTGTCAGAAGCATTGTTCGGAGTATTGCGCTTGTAGTTGCGTGAACTTTCCTTTTTCGTCTGTTTTTGTGTTAACCTTGTTCGCACAGTTATCATTATTTTTATCTGAGCATATGCAGCCCTGTGCATTCCCCGCTACAATAATGCATTCGGGTGTTGCAGCTATTTTAAATGAATAAATAATAAATAAATAAAGTCCGGGATCGAACCCGCGTCTTTCGGGTCGACAGCCAAGCACCGTACCGCCGAGGCAGCTTTGAAACCTAGTCAGTAATTTCCCTACCACGGCAGCTGGATCAAAAACGTGATTTTGACCCAGCAGCCGTGTCCCTAGAGACCCTATTAAAAAAGGAAAGAAAAGGGGGGGGGGGGGCGGGGGGTGAACACCCCTTAATCCTGCTACCCACCGAGTGTCCTTACGTGATCGGAAGTCCCCTCAAAAGCTCCGCATGGCAGCTGAGCATCCAGCCTAACTATGCAAACGCGGTACCGACATTTACACTCGCAACTACTGTCCGTTTGCCTAGGCTGCTAGCAGTGTGCGGCAGGCTCGTAGGCAGACATTTTTTTTTCGGGAGGGGCCCACTTGCTACTTGACAAAAACATCGAATTCCATTATTTGTTTTCGGTAAAAATCGCAGTACGTACAATAAGGGACTGCTTAAATGGAACGTTATTAATAGGCTCAAATTTTACTTTATTGTCACCGCACTATGTTATCAGCACTACCCCCCCTCTCCCCTGGCTACGCGCCTGGGGCGCGGTACATCTCCTGGTGACACTAACCGCGGCCGGTTGCAGCGGTCGAAATACGTGCGCTTGTTTTCTAGCGGCACCGAGGATTCACCCTGCCCAATAAAAATATTGTCGAACATGCTCGACGGGGCATTGGGGATGACAACCGAATGCACTTTCATGTGAGATGTTGAGCTGTTGATAATGATGATGATGATGATGAGCCTCTTTTATGGCGCTATCGGGCGGCAGTAGTCAGTAAACCTAGGGTTGTTTGAAGAGGGACTGAGCCAATAAGAATAAGAACAAGCAAACAGAAAAAGAAAAAAAAAAGGAACTACAGAAAGAACAGACGGAACAGCTTTCTTTTTTTCTTTCTTGCTTGCTGCCTTTGTACGCTTGACTCATATACAGGATTCTTGGAAAAATTAAGAGCTCTACTAAAACCGTAACAATTGCATAGTCGTGGTAGTCGTGTGTATTTACAAGCCATGTTTCTTTTATAACTGAATATCAATTACTTGATTGGTTTAATTGGTCAACCTTTTAATTACTGCTCATATCGCTAACATGTCAGTTGCAAAGCTGTAAAGGGCCTCAAATGACCCGGAATCAAGCGCAATGCGCATTCGATCAATGCGCACTCATTTTGCGCCCACCTTTTCCATAATAATAAACATCACCGCCAGCCACTAACAACATCACGCGCAAGGAATCGACCAATCACAGATGCGGATGACGGAGAAAAGGAGTAGGCGCGAGAGTGAGGACAGCGCAGAGAACAATGCGTGTCGCTACCTTGAAAACTTCCCACCCAAAAATCGCGGGTTCGATCCCGGCCACGGGGTTCGCATTTTAGATGGAGGCGAAAGCTCCAGAGGCCCGTGTACTGTGCGTTGTCAGTGCACGTTAGAGAATCCCACGTGGTCTAAATTTCCGGAGCCCTCCACTACGGCCTTTCTCTCCTCTCTATCTTCCCTTTCCCGTGCCCCATGGGCTGCAGAAATAAGCGTCGTTTCATTAAAGAATCACAATCATCACCTTTTATGGGGTCTTTAGACGCGCCGCAACCCGAGCGCTTCCAAGCGAGTTTTGATGGACCTATGGTTATGTTCGTTTATCGCCACATCGTACAGGGCTTGGCGATGTAGGGTGGTTCGATAGGGTTTGCGACCTGATTGGCGGTAGAGTGAACTAGAACTTTCTCTGTTTGTACGATTTGGGCATCAACGAACGCAGTCGTATGTCCACCGAATATCGCTTGAGAGCGCGCGAGTTGCGTGCATCTATTTCGTATTCCGAGTGTTTTGCGCGCTTTTTTTTTTTTTGCTTTATCAAGAAAAACAACAACCAGGCACGCTACAGCGCAAGACAAATAACTTGATTCCGAGGTGATTTGGGGTGCTGTACAACTTTGTAATTGGCATGTTAGCAATATGATCAGTAATTAAGGAGTTAAGCAATTAATAAAAAAATATTGGTCCGAGTTAACTGGGACACCCTGTATACCCGCGTATTCTTGTATTGTAGTTTCGTTAAATGCATAACATTTTCGCGCCAAAACCTCAACTTTCGGTAGGATTTGACAAACGTAATGGCATCTAAATGAAGGCAAGCGTTGCATAAAGTCTGCATAGAGATTTTCCGAATCGGTCTATTCCAAAACACTGGAATGCTGTCGACCCAAATTGTGAGTTCTACGCATTTTAATACCTCGTCGTGTGGAAGAGGAAAAAATTTTTTTTTATCGGACCAATGATATTTTCTTTTAACGGCGTCAGAGTCCTTTACAAGTGAACGACCGTCACCTGTTAGCAGATAAAGTCTATTTTGCGTAATATGCACGGACAAATTTCCGCCAGGTCTCCTTTTCGTCTCGTGGGTTTTAGCGGTAAGAAGGGATGCTCCAGCTCAGCTTTGTTCACTTCTCGACTGACATTTAACTTCCTATTGTAAAGAAGTCTCTTAACTTAGGGCTACTTTAGTGAAAAGAAAAATACCGTCCCCACGTCTATGAAAACGGGGACAGTAGTAAAAAGTGGCCTTTGTGCTGAAAGTTTCCCTAGGAAAAACAACAAACGCGTCTGTTTCGTCACGAGTGAAGTCCCTATCTCTGTATAACCGCTTTACCAAGTAGCGAAAGCGATTGATGTGCCGACAAACTTCCCCAATGGCTGCGCCCGAGGGTTTCTGTCTCCAGTAGACAGAAACGCCATGAACCAACACGCCCAGCAAGCTACCGGACTCCACTAGACAGGTTTGCGGTTCCTGAGTCGGTTTTCTTCGTTTTGACTAGAGTATTCTAGCCACTGTAGTTTTAACGAAATGCCAACCGTGCCAGGTGTTAGATGATCGTGCCACCTGTCACGGTTAGGGTCCGAGCGGAGCCTCGCGTTGTTTGGTGGCTTTGTTATCTCCTTGCCTCCTTCTGTTCTCAAGGCACCTGCGGGAAGAGTACAAAAGAACGCATGATCGTGCGTTTAAGATTGATTCAGAGCCTTTGTCGCGGTCTATATACTTGGAGGGTTGCCCTGCAAGAGCTTGCAGAACCGGTCAGGTTAGGAAGCGAATGGCCGACGGCGCTGCAGCGGATGGCAAAATCGAGTGGGGTGAGGACTTGTCGCTGCTTGGGAAAGCGGTTACAGAGGGACTTTAGTACCACGCTGAGCCGTGCTCCCTATCGGGTTGCAGAAATGAACGTCTTTTCTCCCTTAATCACTACCACTTTAGTAATACCGTGCCGTCATGCCACGGCATGGTAACGGCATAAAAACCTGCGGACCGCAGGTAGCACCTGTATTATGCACACGTGTGAAAAGATTCACGGTACCTGACCCGGGCCTTTCCTGCTAAAAAAAAAAAAAAAAAAAAAGAAGGAACTCTTGTTCACGGATTGCTTTCCTGCTCTAAGCGCGTTTACACCAGAATGTTCCAGCGAATGTGCGCGAGCTTGCAGATTTTTGAAAATGCCCAATGAGCGTGCTTACCGCACGGTAATCCTCCGCTTCTAAAGCACTCTATGCTTAGTCGCTAAAGCACAAGGTCGTTTACACAAAAAACGTCTACACGTACAGACGCACGCCAGTTTGATACGTCGTTCGGGATTTGCTGAGCAAGTAAATGTCTTGACAGCGTGATTCGGGTCCATGGCGACGCTTTCGGGACTGTACAACTAACCGCACGTAAACTCAACAATGTGTTTAACGCGGCTTAAGGCCATCCGCGCATTTATTGCTGTGATCACGGTTGCGCGCCCTGCTTAAAAAAAAAAAAAAGAAGCAAGGTACTGGTTAAACACACGCGAACTCATTGAGGCAGGCTTCATCAAGAAGTTTGATAGCTGGCATGTCAGTTCTTCATCGATTGCACTTTCATGCGGAAATAGCATATATCACTGGGTTAAGAATGGAGATAATCTGGAACCGCTGTCAACACGTGACTATTGTTATCAACGCAGCCGCGTTGTAAGTGATCCTATAGATTTTTTTCTTAATGTTGTTCTCCTTTTAATTTGTTATCGCCGACCATTCACAACACGTTGCGCATGTCAGTGGGTCAGTGCCATTTCTTCAAGAACAAACTCCTGCAAGCCAGCGCTGTGAGCTCATCGAACTTTGGCGTTCTCGTCTATTTCAGGCTATGTCTTTCACGTAAGCATTACTGTTTTGCTTTGCTCCTTCGGCATTCCGTTCACACGAACCGCAACAGCTCCGCTGTTAGAAGTTCACAGTATCGTAGGTAGACATGCGGGTAACACTGCGTGGTGTCAGCCACCGTCCTAACTGATAGTAGCATGCGTTGAGAATGGGACCGATCTTTCCTGACTCGATGTCGTGTTCCCTTCTTTTGAAGCGGGACGTTATTATCAGCGCACAACCTCGACCTAGCTGTGCTAGGTCGAGGTTGTGTTGAGCGTCTGATCTAGTGCCTGTTACGCAGGAGGCGAAGGCGCACGCGCTTTTGTCCTCAGCCCACAGCCACATGATAGTTATTACGTGAAGGCCAATGTGCTATAATGGTTTAGCTCGAAGTTGCCGAAAAATGGAAAACAAAGAAAGAAGAACGGGCTCTATATCCACTACCTTCTGTCGTGCTCGAACCATTCTTCCTCCGATTATGTGCGATGGCCGCGGTAACACCGCTTGACACCCTCGAGAGTTGTGCACGATTAAAGGGGTCCTGAACCACCCCCCGGACTTGGTGGAAAAACATAATCTACGGCTTGCCTACGCCGTAATGAACATCTCAGCCAAATGCTGTAGTCATCCGCGAAGCGTAGCGTTCACAAGCGGAGCACAAAGCTTCCACTTCCTCAGGAGCCCTCAACTCAAAAAGCGGCTTCTCCTCACGCTCCTTGTATATGCTCTATTTCGACATAGAGCATTTACAAGGAGCGTCGCTGCTATTGGCCGATGGCAGGCACGCCCGCCGCGCCTGTGTGCGGGCCCTTCGCAGCGCGCGTTTTTTAAAACCGTAAGCGCGTGCGTGCCGTGTGTGCCGTGCGCTCGCTTTTCCTTGCGTTGTGAGCCCCTATATAGGCAAAATAGTTGCTGGAAATATGTAAAAACATATGTCTTAATGCGCAAGTCTCATAGATGCCATTGGAAGGCGTCCGTAAACTACCTCGGTGTGGACGCGAATGGTGCGGTGCAAAAGTCACCATAAATATAGTTTTCCAAGAAGCCAACAAATGCATCCCAGCAGCCTGTAATAAATCACAAATTATTCCCAAACCTTAATTAACAATTCATCGGTGGTTGTAGATGGGTTTATTCCCTATTGTACCCCGGTGCGCCACCTTCTAGTACTCATACTCAGTAACATGGCTGGAGTCGAACCCAAAATATTTCTTTTATAAGGCGGATTAAATGACTAGGTCTGATTAGGGTATATTTGGGTGGATTAGAGCTCATTAAGGCGCATTAGGGTGGATTAAGACAGGCTGAGGTGCATTAAGGTGGACTATGGCATATAGAGCGGATTACGCTAGACTTAGATTAGGGCGAATTAAAGATTACAGCAGATTAGGGTGGACTAAGGTAAATTAGTATAGATTTAAATCATTACGTCTCGAATGCTAGGCTTAATTTCGAGTAACTTAATAGTCTGAGCTTATTGAGACTTGACTTAGCCGTAACGTAATCAGTCAGCACCTAATTAGAGTTACACTAATTAGGCTCGCTCTAATTAACTTAAACCTAATCACACATAACTTAATAAGCTGGGCTTCATTAGTCATGATATAATTACGCTTGAGCTAATTAGTCCTATCTTAATTATACATGTCCTAATTAGTCCAGGCCTAGTTACGCTGTGCTTCGATATATTATCTTAATTAGGTATCGCTTGTTGAGTATTACCTTAATTAAGCCTGATTTAATCAGTGTTAGCTTAATTACTCCTAAGATATTTAGTCTCAGCTTAATGAGGCTTGACCTTTAAGTCTTAGCATAATTTACCTTGGATTAATAAGTGCTAGCTTAGGTTTGACTTATCTAGTAATAACCTAGCTATGCGTGGTTTAATTAGTACTAGTTAATTAAACACGGTCCAAATAGAAGCTTGCTTACACTAAACTTGCTCATATCAGCTAAATTAGGCTTCGCATAATTAGACCTATTCCTTTTAGACTTGGTTTAATTAGTATCATGGATTAATTAACGGTATATAATTAGTATCCGCTTAATTAGGTGTCACTTACTTGTCATAGCTCAATTAAGTTTGAATTAGTTCACTTTGGCTTGGTTTGACTTAGTTGGATTAGTCCTGTCTGAACTAGGCTTCAATTAATTATTCCTAATTAGGCTCCTTTGAATTAGACTTAGCCTTACCTAACTAGCTTTAGGAATCTTAGGCTCCTTTGAATTAGACTTAGCCTTACCTAACTAGCTTTAGGAATCTTAGGCTCCATTGAATTAGACTTAGCGTTACCTTACTAGTCCTAGGAAGCTTTGTCTTTACTGCAGCGTGGCATTGTTATGCTAGCATTACATAACTTAGCGGAGTTTTCTGCAAATCTCCCAGTTTCACCAATAGCTCAAACAGTTTCACTGTTAAAATTGACTAGTGTGTTCGCACATTAAAATAATCATTCTTTTTTTCCGCATGTCAACGCACCTTATTTTACATTAATCTGTCGGCAGGGGTTCGAGTTGTGAAGGTCTTCCTTTCGAGTCATAGTAGTCACACGTTCGAGCCCGACAGGATGATTAACCCGTCTACAATCTCTAATCAACAATTAACTAACTTGGGGTTATGCATGACAAGGTGGAGCAGCGTTGATAGTTGCGCTGTTTGTCCTGACGCCGTCTTATGCGCAATATCGACGACAAGCAGCGCACTGACAATGTAAGCGCGCACACCTGCGAGCCTAAACGTGTGTGACGAACGAAAACAAAGCTTCGGAGGATCGAAAAAAAAAATGCGGTGATCGCGGGGGCACGCGACTGAGCCCAGGCGCGGAGCGAGCAGGCGGCCACAAGCGCGCTGCGGACACACAGTCCCCGGTAGTCGCGCGCTTTTCGTCAGCCACGTCGCTGAAGTCTGGTGACGTAACGCGGTGGGCGGGGCGCCTCCTTCGACACCGCCCTAAGGAGCTCTGTACCCTCTATTCCGCAGAGTTGAGACAGGACTGGAAAGGGAGGTTTTCCGGTGGCAATATCTTCGCTCCTAACAAACCGTTTGAAAAATTCTTTCGGCTGTGAATTTCTGAGAGGACCTTCAATACCCACCCAGCCGTTTTCAAAACCAAGCCCGAGCGGTGGTTCAGGACCCCTTTAACAATAAAAGAACAGCTTCGCTGTTCCGAACGTTTTTACGGCGTGAAACTGTCTCGAATCATTTGCTCCTACTAAACGTGACGAATTAACAACGAAAGGTATGGACGCTTCGCACTTATGCAGGACAACCTTACATGAATCCACCGCGATTTCACTCGGCTCTTAGAAGGTTTTTGCTAGACAAAGACGACGAAAAGGACCCCTTTTGACACTGTAAATGTGAAGGGAAAAGGGAGGGGGCGGGTCGTAGAAAGTGGAAGCACTGAGCTGTTCCTGCGAACGGGACACGAAAAGGAGCGTCCCCTTCTCTCCCCTTCGAACGACCAGAATAGCAACAACAACGACAACAAAAAAAACGGCTGCCTTGCTCCGCGGGAGCCCCATTCAAGAGTAGAGCAGAGGGGTGTCGCGGTCTTCCTTTATTCTTTTTTTCATGCCTGGAATTTCAGCTTTTCTGTAGCATTCTCTGTTTCTCAGGTTGGGAAAGGGCGAGAGTTCTCACAATGTCACCCCTTGGTGTTACCTGAAGCCTCCTTTCCAGGGGCACGTGACCTTTGGCCAATGAGAGGACTATATCTCCCAAAAGCGTATCACGTAGTGAGGATTACATGTCGCGAGGCTTCGCGCTGTCTTTCGCCTCCAGTACTCAAGCAGTTCACCCCGTGCTTTCCGCGATGGATCTAGGTGTCATGCAGCAACAACCCTCCTTGCAGGTCATGGCTGCAGCTATTCAACAACAGCAAGCGCACCATCTACAAGAGCACCAGTTGCAGCAGCTTCACTTGCAGCAGCAGCAGCTGCAACAGCAGCAGCAGGACCAGCAATGTCACACCTCTGCCGTGATCATCGCTCCCGCAACCGGCTCCGACAGCAGTGTTCGAAATAGTGGTGGAAATGCCGGCCGGAGCCGTGCCGATCACATCAAGCGGCCCATGAACGCGTTCATGGTGTGGTCGCGCGCGCAGCGGCGCATCATCTCGAGCGACCACCCCAAGATGCACAATTCGGAGATATCCAAGCGACTGGGTGCCCAGTGGAAAAAGCTGAGCGAAGAGTCCAAGCGGCCGTTCATCGATGAAGCCAAGCGGCTTCGAGAGCAGCACCTGAAGGACTATCCAGACTACAAGTACCGACCACGACGCAAGCTCAAAGGGCCGACGTCCAAGAAGCAGGACCAGCCTTACCCCATGCAACCCAATGCGTTGATGTCGGACTCCTGTAGAGCGTACCTTCAGAGCCAGGGTTTTGCCGCCCACCTTCACGCTGCCAACGCAGCATGTGCCGCAGCCGCGGCTGCCGCATCGTCGCCGCAGACGTTCACGAAGGACCAGCAGCAACGATGCTCGCCGGAGTCGTCTTCGAGCCCGACGGCAATGCCTGGCACCTACTCGCCGTACCCGCCGGACGTGAAACCGTTCGCCATGGCGCCGTATCAAACGACACCGATGGCTTCCCTCGACATGTACGCCGGGATGTTCCGCCAGCAACCAGCCACGGCGATCACCGCTCCTACTGGATACCCGTCGTACTTGAACACTTACGCAAGTGGATTCCGTTCGCCCCACGAGCAGTTCCAGTTATACTAGCCGTTGCGGCTGTGCTCGACTAGGTGAGTTTCTGCTAGCATATGCTCGTTTCAAACAAATTCCCTCTCATTAGCAATCAGTGTTCCTTCTTTTTTAACGAAAAGTGAACCGGGAGATAGACCAAACGAGACAGACAACGCTGTCAGAGTTGTTTCCCCTCAAAAGGTAAGTTCCTGCCACTTCCTTCAGCTTGAACCTCGTCCGCGTGTCCTGCCGCTGCTAAAAGAGGCATTGAATCTCGAACAAAACAGCCATGCCAGAACGACGTTTTCTTTGGCGAGCAGTGTTCTACGGTCAAAAGGGGAGAGTAGGTTATCCGTGACTGGAACAATATTGCACGCATAAACGCGTATCATTCATATATATTTTTTTGCTTCTCACGAAAGGCATGTGCCACCTTCCGTAAAATTTATAACGGTGTATGACTCATCTCTTGTTCTTCACAGTGTGTAGCATTGATTCGTTCTCAGCGTTTAGCGCAGATTGGCATATATGCAATTCATTTGTTCTTGCATTCGATCCTTCCAGTACACGTGGTGCAGTCAACCAGGTATGCCGAAAGCGACGAACCCACGCATGGTGACGCGCTACAAAAAAAAAAAAAAAGGTGTGGCTGTGTCATTGGGGGCTGATGCAGCTGCCCCTATTCTTTTGTTCCACCGTACTGCGCATGCGTTACTTCACGCAACAAGATTTAGCAACCGTCCGTGCAGACATGTTTCCTGCGTTTCTCCTTCGCAGTATCGGCCCTGCGCATAGCCAAAATTTTACTGCCTTGGTAGATTATCTGTAGCGCGTGATCGCTAAACTTTACCGGATCAGCTGACGAGCAGGTGACGTGCTAAGCGCGCACACTTCGCTTGCGTCGACCTGAACGCAATGGTTTCTCAGAAGTTTACATCATTGCAAGTGCGCTATTGTTCTTGAATCGATACGCCACTCTTTCGTGAATCCAGGCGTCCTACGGCAACAGTACGTTTGATAGTAGCGGCAATCCCAGACCGCCGGGGACCTGGCGGGTTTGCCGGATGTATTCTACTGTCCCCAAAGCTGTCATAGCGGCGTCTTCATGCTACCGCATTTTATAACCAGTTTTGACTGACAACGATGTGCACGACATTACTGCTGCTGTCTCTTTGTGTGCTTCACTTTTGTGGCTAAACGAACGTTCAGTCGACGAAAGTCGGGCACAATCGATTAACTAATTGGGACCGCCAATTACTGCAGCTGTGTACCCACAGGAGCTGCAGCCAAATGTATCCTAGCCTGGTATCAACGCAGTTGTACTCAGTGAAACAGAAAAAGAGCAACCACGTCTTCTCTTGAGGTCGGTCCATTTGTATGCTTTTAATTGACCATTTGCAAAATAGTGAGCGCCACCTGGATCCTGCGAGCCAAAAACTCGTGCACATGTTACTTTCCTGTTCTACGCGCGTGCACACGTGCCCATTCGTCACGCCATTCATCCTGTTCAGCGTCCGTCCCCGCCTTTCTTTCGCTTCTGCCCCTGTCTGTCAAAATCGTCGAACTGGCTTTGAGTCGGCTCACTCCCCGCTAAATTTCTGAGAAACTTTTGTGGTGCTTGTGCACGTCGGATGGAGTGTGCAGACGTGAATGCGCTTAGAGCAGGAAAGCAATCTTTAGAGAGTTTTTGGCTGGGAAGCATCTTTGCGGGAAAGCCAACTTACAGATTTTTGCAAATGGTCGATTTTATCCTATATCCAGTTCGAAAAGGTCACGTGCAGCAGGTATTGGGAGGCCCACCATGTAGTGAAGTCAGTTGCTGATTTTTGCGGAGTAGGTCAGGGGTCTGAAACTGCACCGCCACGTTGTTCTATGGCTATGGCACTCGGCATGCTGATCCGAAGGTTGCGGGATCGAATCCCGGCCGCTGCGGCTGCATTTCGATGGAGCCGAAATGTTGAGGCCCGTGAACTATGCGATGTCTAAGCACGATAAAAAAAAAAAAAACGCCAAGTGGTCGAAATTTCTGGGCCCCTCTGTTATGTTCGGCGGTAGATCGACGGGAAGGGCGACGGCGGCCTAGCGGATGACTTTCCTGTAGAAACGTCTTCGTTTCTACAGAAGCGGCTTTGTTCCCGGGATGGTTCCACAGCGGCGGGGACCTGGCGGATGACAGGTTTCACCACCGTGGGACCACAGAGAGAGAGAATTCTTTATTTGAAAAGAAGAGAAAAACACAGGATAGTAACTGTCTCTCGTCGAGGAGGACACCTCAACCGTCCTGTGCGGGGCATGGGGGAGGGGGACTAAAACAGAGAAAGAAAGATAAAGTAGAACTTAGATGAGGGAGACACGGGCGTAGGCACCATACTGTACAAGGCACAGGTAAACATCAAGCTCGACACGTAAAACACTTAAAAGACACGCTAGTTTGTCATAGCCTCATAACGGTCGAACTCATAAGATTAGTGCCCGATGCTCTCTTTCGCAGAAGCTCGGTGCAGCGAAGGGCTCGAAGCGTGGCAACGCGAAGGCATAACCATAGTCTCTCATAGAGTGAATACGGTTCTTCATTGGTGACGGGCTTTATCTGGGTTTGTCCCAGAAGGCGGTCGAAAAAGCGACCGGTGGTACTTAACGGGAGAGAAGGGGAAAGCGAAGAGAGCTGAGCGCTTACTCGGGTCGCAGACACGGCAAGGTGGACAGACGTCGAGCTTAGTGCTTATCCCATTTTGAGTCTAAACGTTAAGGGCTCGGAATGAACCGCTAGGCGTGTTTGGGGCCCACTTGCGTTGCCATGATGTCTGCTGACTGTACTGGCCGCTCTGGGCAGCTTTTGTAAATATGTAGTCTTCATAATAAACACCTTCGTGTTTATTGTGAAGTCATCTTGACCCAGACTCCCTCCTTCAACGTGTCGCCGCGGACATCGCAACAATTGGGAAGAAGCCAATCGAAAATTAACTCCCTGCACTACGGAGATCGCTCATTATCCTCTCTCTAACCAGAGCTCGTTATCGACGTGACTCTCAATGGCAGTCGAGTGCGAATCGAATCTGCCTTCGCGCATAACGGTAGCATGCTATGACCACTTGACTGCACACTCTGCTGGCTAGTCCGGATGTATTGAATTACCCCTTGGCTCTCTTGGATTCGTCGCAGTTATGTTATCTACCTTAATTACATCGTTTCTTTGGACGTCATTTCTTATGGCGTCATATTTTTTGGTACCATTCGTGTTGTTGCCGACGGTCACTTCGTGCTTTGGAAGCCACATAACTCTTTCGCCTTAATAATACCAGCGGCACTTTTCGATAAAATGCCGTAGCGCATTCTGGATGGACGGTATGCAGGGATTTATCCATAATTTGGATTTCGGGAGGGTGGTTTCACCGGATCGCGGGGACGTTGAGAGCGGCGGCGGGGGAGGGGCGCTTACAGGTCTCTGACGGTTTCTTTAATCGAGCAGTTCAGTGGACAGGCGGCCACGAAAGTGCAAGTAACGCTGGGCTTTGGATAAATTAAACCCTCGACGTACTCAGTGTGTCGTCAATTTGCTGCAAGGTGCTGCGTATCTGCACGCAATTAATTTTATGAAGGCATTACCACGTTTGACGAGTGGGTCGACGTGATACGCTCCTGAATCGACGGCGAAGATATAATTTCCGTTGGCTCGTAGTGTAGGCAGTCAGTAACAAACTCACGTTTCAAGATTTATGCTTGTGATTCCTCTTGTGACAAAATAAAGCACCACTGTCTTCAGAATAAATTTAAACTTAATGATGCTCTACTTACAAATAATTACTGATAAACGTTTCAACACATAACCGTTCTTGTTGGCAATGGAATATGCAGTGCCAGGCAAATTACGTGCGAAGATTTGACGGACTTATTGATACTCGATCATATATCGGAAACCTACATTGAGGAAGGTTGGCTTGCGACCGAAACTTGCATAAGGTTTTGTTAAAGCATCCACTCTATAAATATTCCCCGTTTAGTGCAAGTTTAAATGTTGCGTCGTAACTCGCGCGTGTTAGCGTTACAAGTGAATGACAATATCTCACTACGTTGCTTGCTTTGCTATTCGCAGGGGGACCACCAGTCCTCGTCGTGCCTTCATGAACTGCGTCACTTGCTAGCTGTGTGCTTACTGGCTGAATCCAGCATTGGTCAACTGAAACCACTGTTGTGCGGCCACCGGCGGCGCAGCCAGAATTTTATTTCAAGCGAGTGGTGTGGTTCGACGGTCGTGTATGAATATCCGCGCGTGCGTTTGTATATAAACTGTAGAAGCTTTTATACAAACTCTAAAAAAGCTTCGGGGATGCGCGTTGTTCATTCTCCCACTGGTTAAGCCAGTGGTTAATTGCCACCACCTGTTTTCTGTTCACCCGGCGTTGACGTATTTTGTACATACCTCCGCATCATTTTGTACATATCCCACCATAGATATAGCTCTCAATTTCGACATCATCGCTAATTCAACAATAAACCTCGCATGAAACGTCACATGCCAACTGCATCGTTGCCTCATGCTTATTTCGCGTTCCTCGTCCGAGTTCGGCTATGTCCTCTACCGCAGTGTCAATTAAGCACGACAGTCATAATTCGAATCGTTTTTAAGGCGCGTATTCATAAACTTACCTTATCCTGATTGCCCTTGTAGCATTAAGGTGCGTTAATGGGACTAAAATGGCGGCCAGTGCGAAAGACTATCAGGCTTGTTTGTAGACTAATTTGTTCATGAAGGACGATAAGGACACAGAGAAGATACCAAGCAATGAGGATAAGGTAGATTCACGAATACCGGCCTAAACTCGCTAAAATTCAGCAGTCGGTCAATGCCTTCGTTCAACCGGGCGGCATAGGCGAATTTTACGGCAGCGCTATTCTGGGTGCGACTTCTTCGGTCACCCAACCCGCTTCGATATCGTTGGCTAGTCAGCTCGAAAAGATTACGCGAAATGCCTTTGCATACTTAACCTGCCCGTTACGGGGCCTCAGCCTATAGCATGATCGCGGTGCGCTCAGGTGCCTTTCCGCACGGCAATACTACCACGAACTTTGTTGTTCGCTTAATGTTCCTTCGCCGTTGCAGTCTTTTCGTGCCTTATGCAATTCATTGTGTGCAAAGTTGTTGGTCGTCGCCGTGCATCTTCTCTTTCTTTTCGTAGCACCGTACTATAGTGATGGGCTTGATGCGTTTGCGAACTCGCGTGCTGGTGTTTTTAGCGCACAATTTCCATGCCAGAAAATTTATGACGTCAAATTTTAGTCTCCGCCCATCCTTTTCCCCTCGTGAAGGGTGTACCGATTGGGGCAGCATGCCGGTTGTCGTGAACATGGCTCTGAAAACGCCACCTTGGTTAGTACATGTGGCCGTTGATGACCTCAGAGCAAGTGGTGTAATCTCCGCCTGCAACCACCACGATGTCCGAAAAACGCGGGTTCGATCCCAGCCTCTGCGGTCACGCTTCGATGGAGGCGTAGTGCCAGAGGACTGTGTGCGCTGTTCAATGTCGGTGCACGCTAAAGGACTGCCCCCACCCCCCTTTCTCCAGATGGTGGAAATTTCCGGAACCCTATACATCGGCGTACGTCACTGGTATCGTTGTTGTGGCACTGTAAAGCCCCAGCATTTAACCAACGCTGTCTCGGAAAGAACTTGCGCAGGTGCTCCCACGTTACTGCATTTGCCTGTACCCGTGACGTGAAACAGTTATGAGCCTATAAGTTGACTTAGCCACACTTGGAATTTGTATATCGGCGAGTTAGAGGTGGCACCATATATGCTCTCCACATGTTTGAGTGCATGTGTAGCAACAGCGGCCAAAAGCTCATCCGCGTGTGCGCAAGCTTTGTTTTTAGGCCGGAGCATCTTAGGGCCGAGGCTTGTCCGGCGCCCGTCACGGTACGGTACATCATTGTTTTAAAAAAAAAGTCGGAACATCTGTGATCAAAAGCTTAACACCAACATTTGAGCAACCCCATCAACCAAGCATATAACATGATTTAAACTAATTCAAAATAAAGGAATATAGCCAGGATTCAATTGAATTAATAACGGAAATTTGATAAGTTCGGTTTGGAAAATTGTGTGGGCCCATGCTGGAGGCACTGTACGCAGACACTTATGTGCAGGGCTGTCGTGTCAGAAACGATTCCAACGAGTTTCTGCTAATGCGCCCGGGCTGTCAACGTCTAACGTCGTCGTCGTGGCCCCATATATAAAGCAAGCCCATTTAGCAGCGACTGATCTGTTCCTGTGGAAAACACAGGAGCATCACCGCATGCTTCGCGCCTTCACAGGTTTCAAGTTGGTGGAGCTGTCACGACTGGGTTCAACAGAACAGGACGGAATTGTGCTTTCCTCGCTGTGCTTGTGTGCATGAAGTTTTTGTTGTTGTTGTTGTTGTTGTTGGTTGCTTACTGCGGCTACGGTGACGTAATCCATCGCTATACGTAGTCAGTAAAATTGCCTATTCGAAAGGAACACCTGAAGGTTCTCTCCAGAGGCGGGACAGCGTAGGTTGCAGGCGTAGGTCGCATTATTATGCCTATTGCTGTTAGGTTTTTATGAAAGGGAAAATTAGCATCCACCCGTTTTCGTAGCACAAGGCTACAAGGAAATCCATACGGACTTATCAGAAATGAGAGCTTCCTAAGTGCCGAAAAATTCAATCTGGTCCGGGGATCGAACCCGGGACCAACGCCTGTCCGGGGCGCTCGCTCTGCCAGTTGAGCTAACCAGGAGGCTAGCGATCGACAGCGCTAGGTCGAATCCATCGACAACTCGAAGCACGTGGGCGTTGGTCCCGGGTTCGGTCCCCAGACCAGGACGAATTTTTCGGCAACTAGGAAGCTTTCATTTCTGAGAAATCCGTATGGATTTCCTTGTAGCCTTGTGCTACAAAAACGGGTGGATGCTAATTTTCCCTTTCATAAAAACGCTACTCCACCTTGCGGGTTTCCGCAGAACTCATCTGCCATGCTATTAGGTTGTAACCGACTAAATAGCTAAAATGGATATGCTTTGTGGTTTCAACAAAGGGGCTTCTTCGTGCTCCCATTGTATGTGACGATTATTTTGTAGCATTATCGCTTTGTCAACACTCGTGCTGACGTCGTCCTGTGCGTCTCGTCGAGGTATTGTCTGTAGCTAGCCGGAAGCGAGAAGTAAATGAAATTGTTCTCTAAAACACGTAATATCATTGCTTTCTAAAATATCACACACCTGGTAATATCTTGTCATTAGATCGCTGTACCTGAAAGCATCTTTTTTAGAATTTATACAATAGGGCGTTCTTTTTATGACAGAGCTGACGCTGGAAAAACGAAACACGAAGGTATGGTATCACGATACGTGATTGTGAACATCGCAATGAAATAACACATTTGTTGTTTACTCTTTTGGCAATAACTTGTCTATGCAAGCCGACCCCGAGAATGAACTGTTTGTCGACGTCAGCGCTTTGTCTCCTGGTGTCCTTTTTTTTTTTTACTTGTTCCTGTTACGCATTTGTGCTATTATACATACAAACTGTCATTCTTACGCTCGTGTTTGTTTGTGCGTGAGTGCGTATTTATAATAAAAGATGTTGAACCCCGTGCTCACATTTATTTACTTTTCCCTGTACAGGGGCCCTGCCAGCGTGGCTGCAGGGTGGGAGGGGTGACAGAAGGGGCACAGAAGCCACGTCCGCGTGCGTCGAGCGTGAGGATGTTTTCTCCGTTATCCTGCAGCACTTGTGGCAGCGCAAGCAGCGGCTTTCGGTAAACTGAACTCCGAGGACAGTGTATTGTGGGTTGTCAGCGCACATTAAAGAACCCCAGACTGGTCGAAATTTCCGGAGCCCTCCACTACGGCGTCTCTCATAATCACATCGTGGTTTTGGGAACTCAAACCCCAGAAATCAATCAATCTGGAATTAAACTCTGCAACTGAACAAGCTTTTGTCATGTTTGAGCATGGAGGGAAATAAATCTAGGGGCAGCGTCACGTGATAGCACTGGACTCTGCAGGCCAAGCTCATCTGGCATAGTTGCCCGATCGCTGGAGTATAGCTCGAGGTTGTTCTGGGGCCATATTCTGAAATGCATCGCCAAAGGCGATAGTATTGTCTTTGCTGTCTCCTGCGGTGTGATTGGCTGGTTGAACATTCCCGGTTTGTGTAACCAGCCAATCGTCACCAGCGATACTGTCCCCTTTGGCGGCACATTTCAGAATACGGCTCCTGGATGCGGTAACTTTTAGTGGCACTTGACCGTACATTAATCTACCGTTTGCCTCTCGTGACTGCGGCCCATTTCCCTCGATTCCTAACTTTCAAATTTTTGACTGGTCACGTGACGCCCTTTCCTAGCTTATTTCCTTCCTCCGTGGATTGGAGACCACTCGTGACGTTCAAAGCCAGTCCAGGCAAACGAGACGCATAGGTCATGATGCCGAAAAGTTGGTGCCTCGTTCGCACGCGGCCCCTCAGACTTACTTCAGCAGACAACAGATCACTTCTTCCGGAAGTGCATTATTCGTTTCAAAACTTCCGATGGAATTCTTTTATGGTATGGAATATTGGCCAGTTGGCAACAAACGAAGGCCAAGCGAGACTTGGGCGGGCAGGACAGAAAGTGCTCACTTTCAGCTGAAATACACAGCCTAGCGGAGACATGCGCGGCTAAGTTTATCTTCATTGGGTCATTCAATTTCATCTGAACACAGGTCCTGAACATAGCTCGTGTCCTGTGCAAGCCGCGTTCATTTTAATTGCGCTGTTGCTTATTTGCAAAGCCGTGCATATTGTGCTAACTTCAGCCTGTCTCATTTGGCTGCTGCAGCTGTTATACACATTTGGCCGTAGGAAGGAGTACACCTGAACCATAGGCTTCCGTTGATTTACGTCGGGTGTCGACCAATAGCAGTAACCTGACGTTCTTCTTTGAAGAAAGGACGCTTAGGAAAGCTGCCACTTCTTCCTCCCCTTGTGAATTCCATGTGCAGCACACGACTTCACTCTGCGGTTTCATTTGATGCAAGAGAAAAGACGAGTGGGAAACGAACCTTTAATTCATGCCTACGATCGACTGTGTGAGGCGTACGTCAACACTTATTGCTCGAAACTCGTACATGGCCGATCACACTGGGTGCGAAGTTTCTGAGCGAATGCATGTTGAACGCAGCAAGCGTTGGGAGCTATACTACCTAAGTACCGTTAGTGACAGTACATCCTAGATGCTGACTGAAGAAAAGGTGATGAGGGGACATCCCGCGTGCACTGATTGGTATGGCATGTCTTGCAAAATTTTAGATGCAGGCTTGTCGCACTTGATTCTGGGGCTTTCAAGAACAGTCATGAGCTTATCGCCGACTATATAGCCGCGCAGAATTGCAGCATCTTGGTAAGTGTATATTTTCAAACGAAAGATAACTATATAACATATGAAGGAAAACATAGATAAGCGGTCGAACTGCGTAACCATGAGGTATGAACGAAAAAGTAGCTCAAGAGATCCTTGGAGCAGCAAATGAATAAGCTAAATAACTCGAGAATTAAGAAATAAGAAAGCTCTAGCTGTCAAATCACAGATGATGTAATGAAAAAAAATGAACTATAACACGTGAAAATAATTAGAGATGAAACAGAATGAGCTGAACTCTCAAGCCTCATCAGCAAAATTAAAACAAGCTACATACAGTGCCATAAGGGGAAAGAGATAGAAGCAGCAGTACAGAAGAGGAAGCATCACACGTCCCAATACAAGCTGTGAAAGAAAAGCTAGGTACTATTATTAGAAATATGAGTGGTGTAATGAAGGTGGCTCAGAAATTCTATTGAATGAAGTTGAACAGGACACCGAAGTTGGGTGCGTAACTGTGGACGAGGTTAGAAGCGCGGTTAAAGACATGATCCGTGGAAAAGCGGCCGGAGAAGACGGCCGATGGGGAGCTTGCGACGCTCTACACACAATGTCTGAAAACATCAAATCTAGCAATGAGTTCGAAACACGTCAATATCCTATAGATGAATGATGAGAGTTAACCTGCGCCAAGCTTTAGAAATAAAATGATCGTGCACGTTACGAGAACGCATCATACTGTCGTCTTGACCAACGCAGACTATTTATTTCAATGAGCTAGGGTAAATACTATTACATAATCGACCAATTTTTGAACTGTTGTTTTATGCACAAAATGTTTCATACAGACGTTGTAGAGCATCTCAGTTAGAATAATGTGCGATCAAAAATTCTCGCAGTGGTTCCAATTTTTCCAGGCTTCTAAGAAAGTGCGTAAGATTTGAAAAAGTACGACGTGATTAGGCGCATGCGCGCCGTGATAGTGCTCTCAAGAATGCTACTAAAGAACGGTCAGTGATTCACGCGAACCGAAGGTGTAAAGGAGGAGGAGGAGGAAGTAAACAGAAAGGCAGGGAGGTTAACCAGAAAGCATCCGGTTGGCTATCCTGAACTTGGGGATTGGGAAAGAGGGATAGAAAGATGAAAGTATAACGCTGAAAAAACGAAGGGTTTGGCCATATCTTATCAGTTTCTCTCGTAGCGAGTCCAGTGCATCATAGTTGGTGCGTTCGTAACGTGCTCGAGGGCGCCTAGTCACATGGTGCTTTTTTTTTTTTAAATCTCGTACACTTTCTGAATATTCCGCAAAAATTAAAACCACTGCGCCACTTATTCTGAAAATACAGCATTCGGACACTACTTAAGATGCTCTACAACTTCTCCATTGAACATTTTGGTAAATTATTTAATATGAACTTCTTGAGCTCATTCTAAAGAATAGTTTGAGATGCTCGAGACAATACACTGCAAGGTCATTTACTTCTCGTAACGCACACGCAGAATTTCCTTTTTCTTTTAAGATTGGCGCAGGTTCACTGAAACACCATGCTTCGAGCATATTCAGAATATTCTCTAAGATTATATGGAATCGGTTACGACGCACACATCGCATGAATCTACGAGGACAATACGCTGGTTTCAGAAAAGGCCAGGCCCCGCCACGGTGGTCTAGTGGCTACGGTACTCGGCTGCTGATCCGAAGGTCGCGGGATCGAATCCCGGCCGCGGCGGCTGCATTTCGATGGAGGCGAAATGTTGAGGCCCGTGTGCTGTGCGATGTCAGTGCACGTTAAAGAACCCCAGGTGGTCGAAATTCCCGGAGACCTCCACTACGGCGTCTCTCATAATCAGAGCTGGTTTTGGGACGTTAAACCCCACAAATCAATCAATCAGAAAAGGCCACGCGCTCAGTACAAAGGATCTCCTTCATGTTATCGTTCACAAAGATGATAAATCGGCTGAATAGAACAAACCTCCTTATGGAATTCGTTTAGTAGAAAAGAGTTCGATTCGGTACAGATACGAGAAGCTATGGGGGATGCCTGAAACACGCTTGAATATACCATAACAGACATACATAAAGTTTCTACAACTAACGTTATCCTCCCCAAGAATAAGAGGAAAATCACGATGCAGGAAGCAGTCAGGCATGGACACAGGATCTGTACGATGTACCTTGCAAATATATATATATATATATATATATATAATGTTAACGGAGAATATCTCAGCAACTTGCCGTCTGCAGATGACATTGTGCTCTTCAGCGAATATGATTACTAAATGCAAGATGTTATTAAAGTACCATCTAAACCGAGAAAGCGCTTAAATGTCGAAAGAAAGAGCAGGCGGTTTCCATCCATATTCGAAACCACATTGCGTGTTCGTAGGAGCCGCAAAGTGGATCAGAAATGTGGACAGGAGTAGCCAGTAGCCTTGTTTACATCAAGAAAATAAAAAAGGGGGGAGTGGGAGAGAAAGAAGGAGACAGACAGGCAAGCCACATAATAAGAGAGTTAGTCGATCGTATCTGCGCGGCTGTGGACGACAGAGTGTGTCGGGTAAGTGAAATTATAGCAGCTGGAGGCAGGCGCAAATAAGATCGGCTTGCTCAGTACTTGGTAGTATGGAGATCGTTGAGAAAGGCCTTCCTCAAGCAGTGAACGCAAGATCGGCTGGTGATGATCTGTTCAATTCAGAGCCAGGTATCTATATACATGTCAGCCACGGTGGTCCCTTGTGGAGCCGCAGCATATACCGTAGAAAAGAAAGAAAGAAAGAAGAAGAAAGAAGTCGTCGTCCTCCCGTTCCTAGCAAAAAGCTACTAGGAAATCTATGAGTATTCCTCACTAAGAAAGATCGCCATTAAAAAAAAAAAACACTCCTGCGGAAGGCAGCAATCATGGAGGCGTTAAAAAATAAAACGTAGTCCACACGTTTGCAGCACACAGAGAGAGAGAGAGAGAAAACATTTATTTGAATGAAAAGAGGGATCTTCCTCGTAGGGTGGAGCCCTTAGTTCAGGGCCCCATTGGCTCGCGCCACTCCACGTGCTCGCTGGATCAGCCGACGCTGCTCCCGCGGCGCTGAGCTGGTCAGCGCAGTCTCCCAGGAGGAATGTGATGGTGATGGGATAGAGGAACAGCCCGGTGGACATGGGCATTCCCACGTGCAGTGATAAACTGTGGGCTGCGCTCCACAGTAGGGACAGTATGAGGGATATTGTGTGGGATGAAAGAGGTGTAGGGTGAAGAGACATGGGAAGGAATTAGTCTGTAGTTGCCGCCACGCGACAGCTTCCTCCCGGGTGAGGGAATGTGCAGCACAGAACTGAGAGGAAATCCACGCGTGTTTGTCAGAGAACGTTTTCCAGTTGGTGGCTTTGCAAATGAGGCTATATTGCGCATGCGCTAGTGAGCCAAGCTACCTCGATCGACCACTGACTTCCCCCACTGAAAAACTCGTCTCTGATGCCCCTGCTTTATTTCGTCTGCACGATAGAAGATTCCGTGCTTCTGGCGTCTTATTTGGGATGATGTGTGAGCGCCGACTCATTTAAAATGTGCAGCTTTATGAGCTTTCTCCTCGAGCACCTTACGGTCGAGATCGGATGTGTTCCTTCGATGAAACGCTCTTCCACGTACGGAGTACGTCGAGCCCGAGCACAGATCACGTATGGGCAATTTGATAGCTTTGAAGTCACTGCATGGAACGGTATACTTCTCGGAACAGTTAAGTCTCACTATGGTGCAGCCCTTGCGTATCGTACTTATGGGATGACATTGCCAGAAAAGAACGTCAACGCGACAAGTCCTCGTGTGAGAGCTTGTAGCCCGGACAATGGCCGATATCGATTGCGAGCACCAGCAGCTGGCCGTGGTCGCGACCTCCGGGAGTGGTTGTTTCTTGGGGTAGCTCGCACACCTGTCCCCGCGAGCGACCCCGCGCGGCTGCTTCTCCGTGCGACGCACGCCTCGTGAGCTGCTCCCGCATTGTTCCGAAGACACAGGAGCCCGCTCTTTTCCGAGGGCCCGAGTCGCACCTTGCATGCACGACTCGTCCGTACGCGGGAACGACGCGGCATGGGCGAAATGTAACCAGCAGGGGGGCGACACTGCAAAAGGTCGCTCCTTTTATGGTTTTCTCAAAAGAAGATGGAGGGAGGTGGGGCGGTCAGTATTGGGACGGCTGCTGCTGCTGCCCGAAAACACGGGGGACCTCCGGAATCTCACAAAGCAGCTCGACAAGCGAGCGCTTTCCTTTTTGTCCCCAAGACCAGGTGCCCTTTGTCGGCGCGCAGGAAGCAACCCCGCGACAGCTTTTCTTCTCCCGATCGTGTCACAATGGGACCACCTTTCTTCCTTTTCTTTCGCCCCGGCCGAGCACACAGACGCGCGCGCGCTCAAAACACTGCGTGTCGCGCTGTTCAATTCTTCAAGAACGGAGAGGAGGGGATGGAGCCTTCTAGCAGCCGCTTCCGCCCGCAGCGGTGGCGCGGACCATGGGACATTCCGCGGTGGCTCTCCCGCTGTCGCGGCATGGTACGGCCCCGACCCAAGCTTTTCTGCGAGTTCTGTTCAACCATGCAAAAGACTCTTGGCTCTCAGAAAAGAAACCCTTCTCCTTATGTCTTTTCATCTCCCGCGTGCGCTTCTCTCGAAAGTTCTTTTTCGCGTACGCGACGTACTGTACGAAAAAAAAAAAAAAAAGAAAGCCCGCTGTGATTTGTAGCCCACTTAGGCACTGTTTCCAGCGTCATCTACAGCTAGATGAACTACAGCTACGCGTGTGCACGTGAAACGTATTCATTAATATCGTCGTGAGGGGCGCAGAAAGGGGTATCATCCGCGGCAACCGTGACGACCTTGCCGATCGACGCTGCACGCAACTGAGCCGTGAAAAAGCGGCGATCGCGGCCTGTTTCCGAGCCGTGGCCATTGTAGTTGGTCCCCTCTGTTGCGGTACCCTGCAGCCGCCGCGCGCATTCGGACTGAAAGAGAAGCCCTCCTCGGCGAATAAAAGCGGGCTGGGCTTTTGAGAGTCGGCCCTTTGGTCGGCTGCTGCCAAGAATGGCCACAAATCAAGAGCCTATCGGATCGGCGCTCGTTTCCCTTTTGTCGCTGTCGCCTGTCAACACCGCGTACACTCGTTGTGGGCAGCCCAAATGGCGCGGCCCGCAGTGTGCTTGCCTGTTGCGGGACGATACGAGCATCGTAGCGGCCTGTATATCTGTCGGCGCCACAGTGCGCGTCTATTCGTTCGGCTATTTGCGAGCACCCGTTAAAAGCCATTTCGAGCTTAATTCTCCGCGGTGTTGACAAGGGTACTAGCGACGTTACGGTATTGCGCGTAGAGCGGCGTAGTCAATCTACGGAGCAGCGAAGTTTATTGGTCTGAAATGTGAATCCGTAGTGAGTGTGAGCGGTGCAGAGGCGAGGCCACGCGCGATCCTTTCGGATGGTATCCGTGGGCGAGAAACTCCAGTGGTCGTGGCTGTGGTACTCGGCTGCAGATCTGAGGGTTGCGGGTTCGAATCCCAGCCGCGGCGGCTGCATATCGATGGAGGCGGAATGTTGAGGCCCGTGTGCTGTGCGTTGTCAGTGCACGTTAAAGAAACCCAGGTGGTCGAAATTTCCGGAGCCCTCCACCACGATCAAAGCTGGTTTTGGGACGTAAAACCCCACAAATCAATGCACATAGACAACCAGCGATAACAAAACTCAACTTACCGCATGCGCCCCCTTAAATTATTTTACAGAAAGGGGGGGGGGGGGGGGCAGCGGCGTGCCTTTTGAGGACGTATGTATGAATGTCATTTAGAGTGACGTTTGTCTTCCGCTGCGCATATCTGCAGGGCTGTACGAACTGCGCACCAGTGTTTCGCTTGTGTTTCTGTTGCGTTTATCGTCAGCGTTTTCGAATTATGTTCGCCTCATTTGATCTCATTATGCGGTTATTTACCCTAATACGTATCTTTCATTGTACATATTTGGTTTATTTTAACCATTCTTAACCTGGATTTATGTTAACCTGTCTTCTTTTCAACTGCTGTTCTTGGAGCGCGAGCACATCAGTAGCCACCGACAGCCCTCGGGCCCTAAAGAGCTCCGTCCTTGAAAGAATGAGCGCGGATTCGCCAATGAAAATTGATTGGAAACGGTCGACTAGCACAAATAAAAGCATTCTTTTTGACACGTGCACACACGCACGCACAAAAGTGCATGCACTCTGTCGGCTTCAGTCTGTAGGCAGTGAAGTATATGCACACCTGGATGCGTACGGAACATCGATATGGCCGTCCTGCATCCTATTACGCAATCGATACCAAAAAAAAAAAAAGCAACTTAAATAAAGAAATGTTGCGTCGTGCTCTCTCTAGTGCACGTTGATGTACAATGTGGTTGGCTTGGCTACTACGACACGCAGCTCCACGGCTGCTGTCCGCGGACTTCGTTCTCTCTCTGAATTAACATTCGCGGAAGGAGAGTTCAAGAAATTAAGGCTTCCTCTTCAGCTATTTCGGTTTGTGCAGCCAAAAGCTCTTCAGTTTGCACGCATTCTGCAGACCCTTGAAGAATAGCGCTCGCGGTATTTTCTTTTTCAACCAGTGGCTTAGCACGTGCAGGAAGCAAGATTCTTCGCATCCAAGCTCTCAAAAAATTTTTCGTTGTCAAAAGCCTGTAGAAAGCCGTGGAGATGAACCTTTACGGCAGGTCCGACGACAAAAGCAATTTACCTAGAAAGACCATATGGCCCCCTGTGTGTGCTGGACTGCGTTGTCTGTTCCCCTATGGCTGCGGGGCAATGGTCATTGTCTACCTGTGGAGAAGCAACTGGGGTAGCTAGTTTGCAGAGACGCGCTCCACCTGTGTCCCTGAGACTGACAAAGCATGAAGGGGAATGTTAATGGGGCGCGAAGAATGGTGTCCTCGCGGAAGAAAACGCGTTCGGGTCTCTCCATCGTTGTAGGGAGCACGGACTGTAGCGGGTAGTGTGTTCTGTGGTTCCTGCGCTTCTGGTAGCGGAGACACAGCTGTTTGGAAAGACAGAAAAACACGGGCACAAGAGACGTCGTCATCATCATCATCATCAGCCTGTTTAGGTCCACTGCAGGACGAAGGCCTCTCCCAACGATTTCCAATCCACCCTATCCTGAGCGAGTTGGTTCCACTTTATGCCTGCAAACTTTTTAATTTCATCGCTCCATCTAATCTTTTGCCTGCCTCTGTTACGTTTTCCCTCTCTTGGTATCCATTCCGTTGCTCTTACTGTCCATCTGTTATCTTTCCTCCTCATGACATGTCCTGCCCAGGTCCACTTCTTTCTTTTAATTGATATAATAATATCGGCTATTCCTGTCTGTTCTCTGATCCATTCCGCTCGTTTTTTATCTCTTAGCGTTACCCCCAACATTTTTCTTTCCATTGCACGTTGCGTGCTCCTTAGTTTTATCTCTAGTTTTTTCGTTATCCTCCACGTTTCTGCGCCGTACGTTAGTACTGGGAGAATGCAGTGATTGAATACTTTTCGTTTTAGTGAGAGCGGTAAGTTTCCAGTCATGATTTCATAATGCCTTCCGAATGCGCTCCAGCCTAACCTTATTCTACGGAGAATTTCTTTTTCATGGTTAGGAGTTCCTGTTATTAACTGTCCCAGGTATACGTATTCGTTTACACATTGTAAGGGTTCATTGTTGATTTTAAATTTCTGTTCCTTAGCTAGGCTATTGAGCATAACTTTGGTCTTTTGCCTATTCATTCTTAATCCAATTTTAATACTTTCCCTGTTTAGGTCATCAATCATGTTTTGTAGTTCGTCCCCTTCATTGCTAAATAGCACAATGTCGTCTGCGAATCTTAAATTGCTGAGATATTCTCCGTCTATTCGAATTCCCTTGTCTTCCCAGTCTAGACGTTTAAAGATTTCCTCTAAACATGCAGTGAATAGCATCGGGGATATCGTATCTCCCTGTCTCACGCCTCTCCCGATCGGGATTTCTCTGCTTTTCTCATGTAGGAGTAGTGTGGCTGTGCAATCTTTGTATATGTTGTTGATGGTTTTCACGTATATGTCAGGTACCCCTTGTCTACGTAGAGCTTCTAGAACTGCTTGTATTTCTATCGAGTCAAATGCTTTCTCGTAGTCGATAAACGCCATATAAAGAGGTTTGTTATATTCCGCGTACTTCTCAATTACTAGGTTGATAGCGTGGCTGTGGTCCATTGTCGAGTAACCTTTCCTAAAACCAGCTTGTTCTCTCGGTTGATTAAAGTCGAGTGTTTCTCTTATCCTCGTAGAAATTACTTTTGTAAATAGCTTGTATATTACTGGGAGTAGGCTAATTGGTCTATAATTCTTTAACTCCTTTATGGCACCTTTCTTGTGGATAAGGATTATATTCGCATTTTTCCAACTGCGTGGTATATTACACGTCTTGACACATTTCGTGAAGAGCGATGCAAGTTTTTCAAGTATAATATCTCCTCCGTCATTAATCAAGTCGGCTGTTATACCATCTTCACCAGCTGCTTTACCGCGGGACATGCCTTTGACAGCTTTTTTGACTTCGTCAGCGGTTATACATGGAATACACGGTTATACAAGAGACGTACAAGATCCCTACTTTCACGCCTATCGTCATTTGATTATTTGACACATAGGCATGCGTCCTTCTTTCGTGCTGTCAATGCCGCGCGGTTTCCTCAAAGGCGCGAAAGACGTCTCATGCAACCGGGACAAAAGGCGTTTGCTTTTGCAAGAGAAGCAGTGGTTCTTTCACTTGCATATGAGCTGCAGAAATATTTAGCACGATATTTTAGTACTAGGAAACAAACAAAAGAACTGATCGTGGCTCTCACTGACTAAAAAAAGAAGCGTAAGAAAATGAAGCGCTAGCCCCGCCACTTTGGTGCGCGTAGCGTAGGATTACCAGGCACATCGACAGCACTGAGGCTCACTGTGGTGTCTGCGTACGATAGTGCATGGACTTCTGTTTTGTCGAGCAGAAGTGCCCAAGCGTCGCGTGTAGGAGTACCCTACGGGTTCTAGCAAAGCTGTACGAAAGTACATTAAGTCCCAGCAGTACCTACGTATTGTTTCTTACATTGCTAACAGCTGTTAGCACAAGCTGCAACAGCGACTGACCTTGGACAACCACCGCCGTCGAAACTGCTGTTGCAGTAAGCTAATTTACAATATAGTATACCGCGCAGGAAGAGCCCCCGTGGACGAGAAGCAGTGTGCTTGCTTGAACAACTTACTTGCCCTGACTCGATTCTTACGTTGGGTCGTTACAGCACGTTTGTCTGCACCTGTCTGCTTGTTACTTGCATATTTCAATCAGTCGCATGCTACAACGAACGGCAACTCTGTGTTCTCATCAAATTTTCAGTGTACACTTTGATGGTTCTTGATTAGCATAGGTCGTAACGTTAATATATTCAATCACCGGTGGCGCATACCTGCATTCCCCGGACTAGCACTGCGGATATGAGCCACACGCGGTATCGTCGGTAATCGTGACGTGCATGACAAGCACATCATGTTAGTGATGTCCACATTAATGATACCGAGACGTAGGCATGTATATATATATATATATAAGTTGATGAAACAAACATTGAAGCCTAGGAAAGCATAGGGGAAGTTTTTCCAATTGACCATTTGCGGAAACGCGAGCGCCACCTGTCGTGTAAACTGGAAAACATCGCTGGCGCTTTTGGTTGGAAAACAGGTTCTCGAACTGGCGTTTTCAAGCCAGCACTCAGCAGTTGACGTGCGCCAGTTTTGTTGTTTTAATTTTTTTCTTTTGCCAGGGAAGTTTGCCTGCATTGAACAGACATGATAGAGAAAGAAAACATCCCGTTTCGTGCCCGCCACAGTGGTCTGGTAGCTATGGTACCCGACTGCTGATCCTAGGGTCGCGGCATCGAATCCCGGCCGCGGAGGTTGCATTTCAATGGAGGCGACATGTTGAGGCCCGTGTACTGTGTGATGAGTACACGTTAAAGAACCCCTACACTAAGGCGTTTCTCATATATGGTGGTTTTGGGACGTAAAACACCAGAAATCAAATCCCGTTTCCGTTTCTAGAAAAGGGGTGCAGCGATGATTTTTCGCGTTGCAGCGTGAAAAACGATACCTGCACTCCGCTACCTCGACATGTTCATCGCGGCTGGTCCATCAAGAAATAAGGTTATCTGAGACACTTGAAGCTTAATCGTGAAACCGCTGACAATGAATTAGGTTTGCCGGGAGCGGTGTGAGCACAGTCTATGAAATCCTGTGTTTAAGTGAAAGAAGGTATGAACGGGCTTGTTGGTAGATACGCATGTTGCAATAGGTAACGATATGGTTAAAGACACGGACGAAGCTTCATCCGTGTCTAGAAAGCCTACACGTCGCGCTCGCCACATGTTGGCTCCCTATCCGTGTCCTCAAACCGTGCGCTACCAGCTGTTACGACAGGCGGTGTTACGATGCCATCGTTCGTATTGGTGGCATCGTTGGAACACACTGCGATCGCGTTGCTGGGTGACATATTTTGATTATATACGCATCTTTAGTGCAACACAGCGAATGACCAAATAAAATGTGAATGACTGTGACATTATGCGCTCGCGAGTGTAGAACTAACCACGGCGAGTCGTCAGCAGCTTTTTCTTCACACAGCTGCTATCCAACCATTTCTTTTTTTCGCACTGAGCCTCGCGGACGGGAGCCTGTAGAACTTCGTGTTTCCTTTCTCAGTAATATTCGTGCATCTCAGTAATATTCGTGCGCGGAAGCGAGGCGCCGTCAGAATTTTCACCCACTGCACACGACCGGCGGATGGCCGAGTCGGCTGCTCATGTTTTCCAACCAAACCCAAAGCGCCCTGTAGAGGGCGCTAGCGGCGCCGTTGCCGCGCATGCGCAGTAGCTTTTCCGCAAATGGTCAATTAATTATGATATTGTCATTTTTGGGGTAAGTAGAAAGGAATTAAAGTGGACGAAAAGACAAACCTGCCTTCGGTGGGAACCGAACCCATGACCTTGGGATATCGCGTCCGATGCTCTACCACTGAGCTAGAAGGCGGTCGTCCCTCCGTCCAATTTATTGGGTATTTTATGCATATGGAATCCTGGGAGTGTTAGGCAGCGCCACTTGTAGTCATGGCGGCGAGTGTAGCACACCCTTACTGCCAGGAGGCATCACGTAGAAGGTGATATTATGTCGAGGTGGCTGCTGCCCAATAAACCCTCATATGCTACCTAAGGCACCAGTCTGCCGCAACGAGACCCAAGCTATGAAATAACGAAAGGGAAGGGGGTCAAGGTCTCGCTTTATTTGTTAGAAACAAGTTGATGAAACAACAAACATTGAAGCCTAGGAAAGCACAGGGGAAGTTATTCCAATTCGTAATTATGATATTGTAATTTTTGGGGTAAGTAGAAAGGAACTAAAGTGGACGAAAATGCAAACCTGCCTATATATATATATATATATATATATATATATATATATATATATATATATATATATATATATATATATATATATATATATATACCCAATAAAGAGGACGGAGGGACGACCGCCTTCGTAGCTCAGCGGTAGAGCATCGGACGCGATATCCGAAGGTCGTGGGTTCGGTTCCCACCGAAGGCTAGGTTTGTCTTTTCGTCCACTTTAATTTCTTAGCGCGGTCGCCATCTCTGGAGCGCACGCGATTTCGGCAGCCACCTGCGGGTGGCTCGTAAACACTTCCACGTGCTGAGCTCTCAACGCGAAGAGACTGCGAAAGGTCTCTCTGGAGCAGCCGTATTCTCTCACACCATCGTTTTGTAGATTTTATTATATTATGCATTGCTATCGCATTCATTGCTTAGCTCTTCTGGCAAGCTTTCTTTTTTTTTATTGTTGCGAACGGCGAGTCATACAACCCATAATGCGCTGTCTTCTTATTCTTCCTCCTTTTTTTTTTCTTTGCGTGGTGCATTTTTGCGTGCGCGTGATCTGCAGCTATAGACACATTTTTGTATTTTGCGCTGGAGGAGTGCTTTTTGCGGTGTTTGTGTGGCTGCTGCGGATGGTCTGCAGCCGCATGTGAGCCGGCAGGCTTGCATGCACCTGTTCTCGCATTCAGCTCGCATACAGCTGGCTCGCATGCAACTGCGTGGCTTGTTACTCTGACGGTGGGACAAAACGCCGTCAGAGTCACAGGCTCAAAACATCGACATGTCCCTCCTAAATCGGGGCGCCTGGTCACTTTACCGTAGTCTGTACCCATGCGCTTTCTGTTGAAAATGGCCCCGCTGCTGACACGAAGGTCACGGGACCGAATCTCGGACGCAGCGTCTCCATTTCGATGGAGGCGAAATGCTGAGGCCAACGTAATGCGCGATATCCCTGTCACAATCACAGGGTGGTTTTGGGACGCGGAAATCAATCAACCTGTTGAAAACGGATTTCAACAAAGGAAGAAAACATGCGAAAAGCCCCACAGTCTGAGGCTTTTTGCGCCTGTTTTAGTGTTTTCCCCAGACCCCATTTACGTACAAAACAGGCGGTGCATTTTTCAGCGTCAGTAAATTCTTGTTTGGGTGCACGTACGATCTCCAGAAGATGGCTTGGCTCAATCGCTCAAGCGATCTTATCAGCTTTGATCAAAATTTGCAATTAACGATGTGCCAATAGGTTGGAAAAAATGTTTACTTCAAAAAAATTTGAAGCGAATATGTTGAATGGTGTCTGTGCACTTAAAGCATACAAAGCCGTCCCAGAGTTGTATTTCAAAACATAGCATAGGTTGTTATCCAACGGAATATTTCTGTGCGTATAGAGACTAACTGCGCGTAGCGCAGTAACAAATTCGTCACCCTCCTACACAGGTAATAATTCTACAACACATGCACATATAACAGCGGCGACATAGATTAGCTGCTCTGTATTCAATAAAATTCAGTTTCTGCCAGTACTGACATACGGGGCAGAAACTTGGAGAATTACGAAGGAAGTCGAGAGGAAGTTAATAAACGCGCAGCGGGCGATGGAACGAAAGATGATAGGCGTTACATTAAGAGATAGGAAGAAAGCCGAGTGGGTCAGACAACAGACGGGAGTCGCCGACATAATAATCAACGTAAAGAAGAAAAAATGGACATGGGCAGGCCACGTGATGAGAAGGCTAGATAACCGATGGACAGTTAGAACGACGGAAGTGATACCAAGAGAGGGCAAGCGTAGCAGCGGACGACAGAGAGTAAGATGGGTGGACGAAAACAAGAAATTCGCAGGCGTCATATGGAATCTGCTCGCGCAGGACAGGCAAGAATTGACAGGATTGGGAGAGCCCTTCGTCCTGCAGTGGACATAATATGGGCTGATGATGATGATGATGATTCAGTAAAATGTGCTCCTCTCAAGAGTTGATAACACACAAAAGAGGAATCACACAAGTAGGCTTGTGCGAATGAAACTTTTTTGGTTCGAAGCAAAGTCGCGGTCAGGCAGGCAGGCAGATAGGCAAGCAGAGAACTTTATTTAGGCCCTGAGAAATTGCAGTTGGACGTCCCCTTCTAGGGGGATCCCGTAGAGTCGAAAAATGCTGAAGTAAATTCGAATGCGCAGTAGTACGACATGAACAGTACAAGAGTGCAAGTTAAAAGCAGTAAAATACTGCAAACGCTAAAATGTGTTACACTTGGCCCCCATATAACCTGCTGTAATAGTTTCAAAAAATTTTAATCGGAGTGGAATAATACGTTTATTCACGGCAGTGCGCATTTTTTTAAAAGTGGTTCCACGGTATAGCAGTATCACACTGCAGTGAAACCACTTTTACGAGCGGGTTACGTGCGGAAAAATACGGTTATCCGTTTCTTCGGAATGTGACAACATTTCAGAAAAATTAGGCGTGGCTCTGCTGCAGCAAACACCAGAATGACCAGCGGAGCTGAAGGGGGGCGGGGCGACCTATCTTTTCTCTCTCTGCCTCAGTTTCTCTTTCTCTTTTCCATGGCGTTTTGCCAATAAACGGCACGACGTGCGTTACAGTGTATTGTGTCTTGTAGTCGTGTTCATGTTCTTTAATCCCTTCGTACTCTGGCTGTACGAACATTCAAAACATGATACGATTACCATGATATCAGTATGTCACTGTAATGTAGCACTATAATTATCGCTATCACTATTTTATCTAGCACTGGGCTGAATGTGGGCAGTAGATTCAGGCCAAGCGTGGGCCCATTTTATCACTTTGCGCAGCATGACAATTTCTTTCTTTCTTTCTTTCTTTCTTTCTTTCTTTCTTTCTTTCTTTCTTTCTTTCTTTCTTTCTTTCTTTCTTTCTTTCTTTCTTTCTTTCTTTCTCTGCATGCAGTATAGTGGGTCGCGAGGTTCTCACTTCCACTGTAAAATTTTATAACTTCGTGTCTGTCAATTCGAATGTTCATTCGTCCGTTCACGCAGGTCTTTCTTTCTTTCTTTTCTTTTCTCCTTGTTATTTGGCTCTTGCCCACTACGGGGGATTGGCCATGAAGCCGGCGGTTAATATAAAAAAGGAAAAAAAGTGAGCTAAAACAAAGGAAGAGTAAGGAATCGGTAATGTAAGGAAGAATGAAATGTTAGAGTGATAGACTATTTATAATACAAATGAACCATAATAAATAATTTGAGGTTTAATAAACTAGTGGCGGCAATTTCGAGGTACGAAGTTTTGGTTGGAAAGATGATTAGCAACGAATTCTTCTTGTGTCACGAAGGAAATTGCACATGGCTAAGCAGACGTTCCTGTTGCTGTAACCTAGTGAGGACGCTCCAAAGGAAAGAATATTCTGAGAATTCAGGGGAATTTTTAAATTCCTGAATGAAATTTCGAAATGTCTTTTCCTCTGACTACTATAACGCTGACAGGTAATTAAAAAGTGATCAATGTTTTCAGGCTCTTGACAATAGCAGCATAGCGGAGATGGCACCAGACCAGACCTGTGTAAATAAAAATTTAATGAAGGGATACGACAGCGAAATTTTGTTATTGCCACTTCCAGTTTACGAGAGGGGCACCACTTATTATTCCAAACAAAAGAAAGATGCCCATATTCTTCAATAGGTAACTTCATTTTTAAAGAATCTTGAAGTAAGGAGTACTTACGGAATCTAGACAAAGTAACAAAGGCAGTAGTAGGCACCACGTGCATTACCGGCCCATCTAGGGACCACCGCGCGAGAACATCAGCCATCTCGTTTATAAATATGCCACGATGGCCTGGCACCCACACCAATCGTATTTCACGCAAGTGGGGAGGAATTAATGAAGTGAATGCGTTTAGAACAGAAGACTTGGAAGGAGAAGCTGAAGCGAGTGATGTGCATACAGAAAGTGAATCAGTCACTATAACAACTGCCGAATTTTGTGCAGGAAGTTTGCGAATGGCTAAAAGAATGGCTAAGAGCTCTGCTTCGAATATGGGTGTATAATCCGGGAGGCGCAAGGTATATGACCAAGACAAAGTCTATCATCATTGTTTCGGTGATGGTCGCGCAACCTAGCCGTCACGAACGCTAATGTAAAGATACATTAGCGTCATATATGATAACAGCTACGGCGCTGAAACAACAGACGTAAGGGAGGAACACGTACACAGACCCAACAGAGTACCAACTACCTTATGTGCTTCAGCGCCCTGTCATAATGTGTAATTCGCTGCCAACTCGCTCAAGAATAAGCCTAATTAACATTAGTATTCGCCCGGCCCGCTTAGGCTTGATGCAGATATCGTTTTGCCAAGAGATGGTTGGCTGCTTTTCTGTTTTTTTGGCCCGGACATATATGTCCACCGTCCCAGCGGTACCCTCGGTGTCGCGCTGTTGCGCGCACAATGGAAAAGCGGACCCGCTCTTGCCCTTGACCCACTGCCCACAGCGACATCGTAGTGATTATGTGAAAGGCAATGTAGAAAGGGATAAAGTGACAGTGCGTGATATAATGATAGTGAAGAAAAAGAAAGATAAATTCAGCGTTGCCTAGAAGGGAAAAGAGCGGACCCGTGCTTGCCCTTAACGCACTAGTCACATTCTTCACCTCAGCCCACTGTTGTGCGCTTGACAGTTCCTTGCATAATTACTCAGAACGAGCGTTCTTGTCTCTCGTCGGTGTGGTTTAACTCAGAATTTACTCTGTCTTCATATCCTTGCAATGCCCTTATATCAGCTAGCCCAGCAGGTCGCGCACGCTTCTACAGGATAACGGCCGGTCTGACGCGCGCGCCAGAGAACACCCGCGCGTCCAGACCGGCCGTGGCTAGATATGCTCTTGTTTCTGTTTCTCTTTCTTTCGTTCCTCTTTCTTTTCTTTTTTTGTTGGTTGTTTTCATTCCTTTCGTGTGTGTGTGTGTGTGTGTGTGTGTGTGTGTGTGTGTGTGTGTGTGTGTGTGTGTGTGTGTGTGTTTAGCCTTCGCAGATAAGTTGGAAAAAGAAAAGAAGGAAGCAATTCGAGCAACACAGGAACTGCAGATCAAAATTATTCTTTTCGTTAATCGGAAAAGAACCGAAACTGTACGACTGCCGCCGAAACGAGAGCTCTACATTTCGGCGGCAGCGCGCGGAGATGGCTATCACCATTGGTAATGGCCGCAATGGCTGCGCGCTGTAAGTTTCGCGATATGTGCAGTGTTTCTTCTGTGAGTGACGAATTCTCAGATTCCTGACCCACGTCTGACGCTTTGACAACGCGCCAGAACGCACTGCGCACCTGACGAGTGAACCGAAGAGCACGGGTCTCTTGAAATGTGAGGGCCACTCCTCGTTGTTTACTGGAGCGCATCGAACGTCTGATCCCGCTGAACGCGTCAGGGGATGATTGCGGCGGTCACCCCGGCGCGAAGAAATTATAGAATCTGTCGCAGCTGCCAGCGTATGATTAGCTGTGCAAACGTCGTCAGTACTGATCTGTGAGACCACTAAGTTGTCTCACTTCCGACCACAGATGACGCAGCGCGCAAGCGCCGCTATGTTTCTCGTTGCCTTCGGCGGGCGCGGAATAGTGAAAGCACCGTGTTCAACGGAGCTTGTACGCTTAATGGATCACCGCTTTATTGATAGCCACATGCTTCACTCGTTGCAAGCTGCCGTAAGCGCCTTTTGCGAGTGCGTGTACTACGATACCGCCTGCACCTACTTCAGTGGAAAATTCGAAAGCTCCTCGAACCGCAATATGAGGTCGTGATTGCTCCTGATTGTCTAGTGAACGCTACTTCTCGTAAATAAGGGTCCAGCTTAGCTTCGCTCGTACAGCTATGATTGTATCTCTCTGCTGAATGTGCTGTCGCTACCCGCCCGCTCGTTCTTTTTGTGCGCAGCGTTCGTTGCGGGTCAAGTTGGGAGAGAATTCGTCGTGAGCGTCATGACCTGCGCCGGTTGACATGACTTCAGACGTCGCGCCGAGACTTGTCCGTGCAATCCACAATTTCAAGGGGAAAAACAATGACGAGGTGAGCAACGCAAAGGTCTGCCTGCTTTTGCTAAGTCGAGCTGCTGAGTCATCTTATTTATCAGATGAGGTGCACTTCTTGTGATACATTTGCATCTTGCAAGTGGCTTTCGCAACTGCAAGCTGATGCATGCCAAGTACCTTCCGGGCATGCTTTTTGTGTACGTTTGTGCTTGTAACTTACGTTGAAGCTGAAGAAGTCAGCTCTCTCCCCATCTTTATCTCTCTCCCTCTCTGTGTAAAAAAAAAAGGGGGGGGGGGGGAATGTTTAAGTGTATACGATTTTTGTTTGTTTGTTTACAGTTACAAGCGGATTTATCCTATGTAGAAAGACACAATAGTATCAAAAAGACGGACAAAATGTGAGCATGAAAGAAGGTTAAACCGTGTAAAGGTTGTCACAGAAATGTTCTGCATTTTGGTTGTCGGTCAATGTGGTCTGGGTTTAAAACCCTTTGAAATATATCATTGCTGTGTAGTTAGGATTATATATTTGTAATTGCACCTAGCTACATAAATTTTGTGTTTGCATTAGGTGCCAAGCCCAGGAGACATTTCAGTTAAAACGCCAGCTTCTTTGCATGGACTAAAGCTTTCAAAGTCGATGATGAAAGGTGCAAGCATAAGTGAAATCTAGGTAGGGAAACAATTATGTTATAAATGGAATTCTTATAAGAGCTATATTACAAGCACAAGTGCTTTTTTTCTTTTGTTACATTGTATAGACGTATGTAACTTCTTACAATAAATATTCAAATGAACGTGTTTTCTCTCCATTAGCATGTCCATTCGCAATAATTGTAATGAATTTTGTGTTTTAGAATTAGGCCTTCTGTTTGTTGTGTTGGCTACCCACAACTTGCTGGAAACGGGCTGCATTCCGAGATGTGTCGCAGAAGGTGATAGTATCGCTTTGGTTATATGTCTTTGTGTCTCCTGCAGTGGTGATTGGATGTTTGAACAAACCGGAAAAGTGAGGGCAGGTCTCCTGTTTGGGCAACCAGCCACAGGGGACACATAAGGTGACACTGACATCACCAAAGTGATACTATCACCTTTTGCGATATATTGCAGAACACGGCCCCAGTTGTGTGCCACAATGTCTAGTAATAGTTCAATTAATATGTTAGTTTACCTGAAAGTGCTATGTATACCAAGCTCTTGTTATTTAATAACAGCAGAGACCTGTAGCCACGTTGGCATTGCTCTGTTAGTCACTTGGATAAGGTAGTAACACATTGCTGCTGTAATACGCATGAAGTATTGCATGGACTATGTTTTGTTGGCTCAAACATTTAGTGTGTGACCAGGTGCGTTTTATTCCACATTGCACATTAGCGTGCACTGTTTGCTTTTATACAGGAGTGAGATGAGGCATGCAGAAGAGCTGAACTTTTTTTTTTCTTGCAAGTAGTGTTTTTCAATTGAGACCTCTGTCCTGTCGAAGGGCCAAGGACACCTTTGGTGTCCAACTGAGAGACTGCGCCCTTCTGCATGGGCAAAGAATGCTTTGCTGCTCGAAGTGTATGCATTGCGAGATATTTAAAACAGTTATCCATCTGCACTTTAACAGAGGCAAAGAGCAAAGTCCTTTCTTTTGTATCTTGGATGTTAAGATGTTTCAGTCACTTCAAGCCCCCTGAGGTTTGCATGCTTTGTATTTTTTATCATACTGACTGCATGGAGCTGTTGCTTTGCCGTGTACTTGACATCAAAGTTCGAGCTTTTAAATAAAGTTCTCTTTAAATAACACACCAGGCTGCAAACAGAGCTCCGGGGCAGGCAGTTGAACAAATTGAGCGACATATGGTATTACAAAATTGGATGATGAGCACTCTTATTCTTTTTTCATTTACAGCTGTGCTTCAAGAAAGGTGACATCCTGACGGTGACACAAGCCTTGGATGGGGGCTGGTGGGAAGGCACCCTCCAGGGCAACACCGGCTGGTTTCCTAGCAACTATGTCAAAGACCACAAGCCACAAGGTACGCGTTTGCAATGTGTGTAAGACAGGCTTCGTATGAGAGGTAGCCAAGGATGAAATTTTGCGTGGACATTTGTGTGCTGTGTGGCTGCACAGATAACAATGTGCATGCATTTGTGCATTTGCAGTTTTGTAACCACAACAAAATAGTTGTTTCGTGACCGCAATAAAATAGAATGTGTCAATGCTAGCCTTCACTTTGCTTGTCAGTAGCACCCATTTCTTGCCATCTTATTTGTACGCATCCACTAATCTTACTGTGATGAATGGGGGTTTTTGAAAACATAGTGCGACCGTGCGATGTTCGAAAGTGTCGGGAATAACCGCAGCGCTACAAAAGAGGCCCGAGCATCAAAGAAGGGAAGATGATGATGGTGGCCGATGGCATGGCTACATGAGTCGATGAGGGATCAGTGAGAAGGTGGCACGAAGAGTGCAGGAGAAGAAGAGGAGGAACGGATTGGAACCCGCAGAAGAACGCTGGTTCGGGAGCTTTGAGCAGGTCGCTGGCATCGTGGGCCGTGTGGTTGAGTTTTGAGCTTCAGCACGAGACCCCAGACCGAGCCAGGACGTTCCCAGATGTACTCGGAACTGCCAGTAGTGCCTGGGGACGAGGTGTTCCTGCTGAACCGTAGTTGTCCCGTTCGAGAATCGCTCGGTAGATGGCGGAGTTGGGCAGCAAGGTTCTTGAGGAGATCCCAGTGAGCCCGAGCCATGGAATAGGAACAGGCACCATCTGGGCATTATCATAGCTCTTGTGCATTTGGCTGGAGGTCTCCACGATTTCACTGAGAGGTCGCCTGCCAGCTGCTGACTGTTCTTCTGACCAGCTGCTGACTGATGGTGGGGTCAGAATCGTCATCACCCTCGTCTACATCACTGGCATGCCACCGTCAGCCAGTGTTGTGCCTGCTGCCCTTGTCTACAAACATATTGCCGTAACAGGTGACATTTTCCTTTCGAATGCTGAGGCGTAATTACGGGTGCTCATCGTAACGCTCTATTGCGCGTACTCTTTGAACTGTGCGCAGTCGGTTTCTGTGTATTGTTGGGAGTCTTTTTTGATGTTTTTCCCTTTTTCGGCCTTCTTATAAAGTTCATCAGTTTTTTTTTTCTTTTTCGAAGAAAAAAAAAAAAAACTGACTTCGTCTCTGTCGGTTCAGAGTATTTTGGCTCTGAAAAGTACTTAATGACATGAACCGTACATTTCACGACAGTTACAAATGTAAGATTTGCATGTAGATTGCTCTCTATGTATAACATAGTGACATCCTGACGGTGACACAAGCCTTGGATGGGGGCTGGTTGGGAAGGGCCATCCAGGGCACACGGGTGGTTTCCTAGCACTATGTCAAAGACACAAGCACAAGTAGCGGTTTGCAAATGGTGTAAGGACAGCTTCGTATGGAGGTAGCCAAGGATGAAATTTTGCGGGACATTTGTGGTGTGTGGCTGCACAGATAACAATGGCATGCCTTGTGCATTTGCAGTTTTAACCACAAACAATAGTTGTTTCGTGACAGCAATAAAAATAAGATGTGTCAAGCCTAGCTCCACTTTGCTTGTCAGTAGCCCCATTTTGACATTCCTATTTGTAAGCACCACAATTACTGTGTATGAAGGGGTTTTTGAAAACATAGTGCGGACGTGCGTGTTCGAACGGGTCGGGAATAACCGCCAGCGCTACAAAAGAGGCCCGAGCATCAAAGAAGGGAAGATGATGATGGTGGCCGATGGCATGGCTACATGAGTCGATGAGGGATCAGTGAGAAGGTGGCACGAAGAGTGCAGGAGAAGAAGAGGAGGAACGGATTGGAACCCGCAGAAGAACGCTGGTTCGGGAGCTTTGAGCAGGTCGCTGGCATCGTGGGCCGTGTGGTTGAGTTTTGAGCTTCAGCACGAGACCCCAGACCGAGCCAGGACGTTCCCAGATGTACTCGGAACTGCCAGTAGTGCCTGGGGACGAGGTGTTCCTGCTGAACCGTAGTTGTCCCGTTCGAGAATCGCTCGGTAGATGGCGGAGTTGGGCAGCAAGGTTCTTGAGGAGATCCCAGTGAGCCCGAGCCATGGAATAGGAACAGGCACCATCTGGGCATTATCATAGCTCTTGTGCATTTGGCTGGAGGTCTCCACGATTTCACTGAGAGGTCGCCTGCCAGCTGCTGACTGTTCTTCTGACCAGCTGCTGACTGATGGTGGGGTTTCGGCCTTCTTATAAAGTTCATCAGTTTTTTTTTCTTTTTCGAAGAAAAAAAAAAGAAAACTGACTTCGTCTCTGTCGGTTCAGAGTATTTTGGCTCTGAAAAGTACTTAATGACATGAACCGTACATTTCACGACAGTTACAAATGTAAGATTTGCATGTAGATTGCTCTCTATGTATAACATAGAGAGCTAGCCTTTTTACATAGTGAAAGATCTTCCAATAGACCTTTTTCAAGCACCGCAGCGCCACCCGTGGGCGCACAAGTGCTTCTGGGAAATGTGTGTACATCCAGCTGCCCAGCAGAGCGAAGCCCTGCCTTTCCAAGCGCGTCTTTCGCTGATCGGCAGCTACCAAATCGAAAAGATTTTCCACACCGCATTTTTTGGTGAAGACATCGTACAAGCTTATGTGTCAGTGTTGTCTGGAACACTCACCGCCGTATTCTAGAACCAAACTTAACTTATCGCGATAAATTACTCTTGTAAGGAGAACTTGAACTTAAGTTTAAAAAAGGTAAAGGGGCTTTCCGAGTAAGTGAGTGACATGGGAGCGAGGTTAAACACATTTTTTGTGTGTTTTCTTTTGTAACCAGGCGCACAGCTGCACGGGACAATGAAAAAGGAGGGGAGCAAGGGGTGTAGAGGGGGTCATTCGGGGGGGGTCGGACTGGTCGGACGGGGTGTGCGCTGGCATGTCTCGTCAACGTAGTTTCCTGGAGTCTCGGCAGTGTACGTGCGTTTACGAGTGACCATGTGCTTGTATCTCCACTCCACGTGTGCGGAGAACACCGAGGTGTGGACGCTGTATTCCTACGTACGTGTTTGTGTCTGCATTCCAGTGTGGTCCTACGCAGGCAACTGCAAAATAGCGATGTGTTTGCGACGACGAAGTAGACCAACGGGCAGTGTGTGCTAAACGAACGAAATGCGCGCAGTGCGTGAACGAAGTCTGTTGCGGATATCTCTTTCTAGGTACTGTAATTCATTGTTTTCTAATTAAACGTGTATGGTTTTCCATTTACCGCGTGGATTATTCCGGCTCATTTTGGTACCCTTTCGTGCTTGTTGCGTGTACTTTTCTTCTGTTCCGCTGGGCTCTGTTCTCGCTTCTCGCTACTGTCGCTTGATTCCCTTTTCAATAAAACTTCACTTTAGTAAAAGCACATTTTGTTTACAGTGATCCCTGATGTATGCTAGCTCCGCCGACGTCCCATGTCCAGCTGTGCCGGTGAAATAGCGCTCATGCGATCACGTACACTTTCCTTCGATGCTCTGTAATCTTAACTGCTGCACGAAGAGATTTGCGAGCGCCTGGATGTTCACACAGACTGCTGTGTGAACATGTGTGTAATTTCGTTTTTCTGAAATGTTATGCTATGAGAACTATCCTGTTGCGTGAGCGTTTTTATTGCATGTACTGAGAGAGTGCGTGAATTTTAATTTTTGTGTTTATTTGTCGAGTTTTGTGATTGTTGACATTACGATCATAGCTGTCATGTAAGTGACAAATGTCATTGCTGCAGCTCACGCGATGCAGTTGATCAGTTATTCTGAAGATGCTGCCCTGAAAATGTTCGAGAGCAAAGCAGAGTATAGCCACGTTGAGCGTGCGCCTGTTTTGTGTACGTACATCGTTTTCGGACGCGCAAATGTATATGTTACGCGCGTTTCACGATGCGGATGAACAGGCTACGTCGACTGACTGTATTCACCAAACTCGGATTCGATTCTTATCGCGTCATAGCTTCGATCCCACAGCTGCCACTGCGTCGCGCGCTTGCTTAAACCGAGCTTGCCTCCGCCGATGTACACACATTTCCCATACTGCACTACGCGCTCGCAGTGGCTTCTGGGATAGCTTGAAAAAGGTCTATTCAGTTTTGATAAAACTAGTGATGAGGGGTCACATTTAGTTACTTACCACGCTACTAAATCTATCTGTCATGGTTGAGGATCAGGTATGCAGGAGATCTACTGCCTGAGCCTGGCTCTGTGCTCAGTAAAAGAAGGAATGGGTGGAAAAAGTTATTGACGATACTTAATGATAAGCAAGAAGAGAAGATGTGTATATACGAAAGTAAAAGACACCGATCTCTAAATTATGCAAAGGTAATGTAATTGCTCTAAAGTGTGTCTCTCTCTCAACAGCTGGCGATGCATCTCGGGCTACCGGAGTGCAGGTCAGGGCACTTGACCACTCGCTCAGCTCAAGGCATCGGAACATGGTAAGAAGTGCACACTGGCTTTTTGTCTTCATCTCAGACTAGTAATGTGAGAAAGCCTGGTGCTATATTCCGTGCTTGAGAGATGTGCTGGGGAGAAAATAATGCAACCTCTGAACTGTCCTTGCTATGCTTTATGTATGGGGCACATTATGTAGTACTACTTCTTGCATAAACGTCATTGCTTTTGTGTACACAGCCTGTGTATATATGCAGTTCGGTGTCTGAAATGAGTGGAGGCCTTTCATATTTTCAGTTACATTTGAAAGCAGTGGCTTGTTGGAGTCCACAAGCTTCGCTGGATCTGCTGTACAAACTCAGCACAGCAGTGTCAATGGAGCTTGCAATTTCAACAACAGTTGGGCTTTTGTGTGTGTTGTTTTTGACAGTACTAGAAATCTGTGTCTCTGCACAGGTGTTCAAGGACATTCTGGACACGGAAGCGAGCCATGTTCACGAGCTTAGGACCTTGATGAGCAGCTACCTGCAGCCCCTCGAGAAATCTGGCCTGTGAGTTGAGTGCCCTGCAGTGCAATCTTTGTGGCGTTGGAGTAAAGTAGACAACGTTCATAGTTTAAATCATACTTGAGTTACACACACTTGAGTTATTTGATTTGCACACCGGAGTAATTATATTAGCAAGTGATTGCTAATGAGGTGTGCATTAGTGCAGGTCTCTTTTGGGAAGTGTCTGCTTCAAACCACCCTACTACTGTATTGTTCACAGAATATGATATGTACATACACAGCAGCTTTCTTAGTGATCAGCTTGATGGCTGGCACATTCTTTTGTGGTGTTGTGAAAGATGGGGGTCACTGTAATTTGCATAATTTGCATAATTTCTCTGGCAGGTTAAGTGAGCAAGACCTGCGGCAACTGATGGGCAACCTTCCTGCTGTGCTGGAGGTGCACACAGAGCTACTCGAGTCACTAGAGTGCGTCAGAGAGTGAGTAACAGAGCAGTCAAGATTGGATGGTGGCATGCCCGTATTGTTTTGCATCACAAAGCTGACCTGTGGGCATTAAGGAGTGCTATAGTAGAGTACTATGACTTGATTTTTACTACCTGCAGTTTTTAATGGGACCCTGAATATATCTGTAGGTACACTGTACTGGTAATGTACCTAGTCCTTCATATCAGCTGACCAATTTAAGTGCTTGCCAAAAATATTAAATTTATGATTAGGTTTTAAACGTGCACATTGCAACAGCACCACCATGTTGAGTTTTCAGCTGTCTCTCTTTTAGTGTGGGGCATTGTTTTGTGATGTCACATTTGGATGAAGGGCGACAGAAAAAGGCAGAGGGTTGGTGACACTTAGTGGTGCAGAGACCAACCAGAAAAAAATATGGGGGCAGGGCCCTCATGATTTATGGTGCACCAAGATTGTGAAAAGTGTGGCTTAGTCCTGAACACTCAGCAAAGGGAGTTGAGAGAAAAAATATGGCTTTGGGGGAAGGTGACCTTTAGTCATCCATAGCTCCCTTCATGCAAAGCACTGAGCTGGAATTATAGAGCAGATGATTTACTGTTTTTTATATCTAGCCACTTATATAAATTTAAAAGGACGTTTCAGAGACCCTCTAACTTCACATCAGAATCTAATGCATGAGCATTTTTTGGTTTCATTCCTATGTCATAATATGGCTACATGATCAGAGTATAGCACCAATGAGTTCTATAGCCACCACTTTGCTGAAATAGAGAATACATGTAAATTTAAGTATGCTAGCCTTTCAACATAACTGTCAAGTGGTGAGTTCATGTAACTTCATCTTGAGAAATAGTGCACACTGAGACTAGGACATCAAAGAAAGAAACAAGTAGACATATGCTGACCTGCTGCTTCTTTGTTTGTTGTTTTTGTCTATTTGAACTGTGTTTCTCACAAAATGAATGTGAGAGAGAGTGTGCCATAAATGATGTGTGCCAGCTACGATATTGACCAAAGGTATGAAAGGTTCATTTAGCAATAAAACCCAGACTACTGTTTTCCTTAATATCTCCAGTGAAGCGAAGCAACATTCAGTTCTCTGTGCCGTTCTTGCAGTTGTTGAAAAGTTGATGTACAAGATTGATGTTTAGTAATGATGTTATGAAAGAATGTTGAAGAGCAGTGATGCTGTGGTTTCCGTACTTTTGATTCGTTGAGCCAAGTGGGTAACTTTGCATTATAACAATAAACTTTTGGCTATTGAGATTTAAAAACAGAATTGAGTAAAAATAATAAAAAAAAACTGGCTTCATAGACTAAGCTGAATTGTAATCACAGTAGACTACCATTAATTCAAACTTGAGGGGATCCATTGGTTTTGTTTGAACTATCATATGCAAGGGGAAGTATGGCACAGGGCAACATGCCAAAGAGATGGTCACCTCAGTGTTTATTTTTCTTTTTTCTGCTAGTGGTCTGCTAGTTTCTGGTAATGCTCTGTCAATACTGTCAATTTATTGGCTTTATATCTTGCTGTTTAAAAGTATGTAGAGCTGTGCGAATAACAAAATTTTGAGTGCAAAGCAAATTTGAATGTTATTGTTTGAGTGCAAATTGGAATAGGATATTTTTTGAATAGTGTACAAATATTTTTTAAAAACAATACCGTGATAAATTACAGAGAAATGTACTGCTAAACATTGGCAAGAACACAAAAATTATTGCATGGATAGTGTGCTTTATTGTACAATGCCATCCCTGGAAAAAGAAGTCAAATCCTAAAGAACAGTCCTACAGAGAACTGTGCTTGTGCATGAGTTAACTTTTTTGCAGTACACGAGTGTTAACTTTGCTGCAGTACGCAAGTGTTAGCTTCGCCGCACTACACGGGCGTGAACTTCACTGCAGTACACGAGTGTTATGCAGCAAAGCATATGATACACTGGAAGGGGCCACTTGTCACGAGAAATAGCATATTTCGCCCTTTAATTCAAACATCGAATAGTGAAAGTTGAGTGATAATCGAATAGCAAATGCTATTAAAAAATTATTCGAAATTTCGAATATTTGCACACCTAAAATTATGTGAGGGAGAACAATTGCGATGAATGGCCGGGGCTAGTTGGTTCATGATGTCTTAGCAGTTCGCTTGAGGGTGGTTCACACAATGCACTAAACAGCACACACAGGACACAGCGCAATGTCCTATTTGTGCTGTGTCCTGTTAAATTTTTGTCCTGTGTGTGTTGTTTAGTGTGAACCACCCAGAAGCACATTGCTAAGCGAGAATTACTTACTTATCCCCATGCTTAGAAAGTGGTGCTCTTGTAGAACAGAGGTACCATCTGAAGCTTATAGCTCTTCTGAATGAATTCAGCTTGACTGGATTAACAATGCAAATCATTTGAGGTAACTTTTAGTTTATCTGCATTCTTATCCCAGACATTATATCAGAAATGAACACTTTGAAAATTTCCATGATAAATTTTCTGACTAAGAAAATGCATTGTCTATTCAATGTAAAACCTAACCTCAATGCTTCAGATGTTGGTATTGTGAAGTAAACCTGACGTGTACCTTGCTGTCATCAGTGTGTGTCAAATATGTATATAATGTACTTTGTCTAAAGTGAAGGCATTTTCTTGTGGAATGTAGTACTGAGCAGCACCCATCTTTACTATGGAAGGGACTCAGCATCTGTATGTATGCAGAAACATTTACTTGCATCCATGGTGTGCAGGCAGCCAAGCCGAGAGCAGCGGGTTGGCGGCGCCTTCCTGCAAATCGCAGCACGGATGAAAGCCACGCAGCTGGTCTACTGTGCCAATCATCCACTGGCCATTCAGCTCATGGACAAGCTCAAGTGAGTATCAGCCACAATGCATGCCGTCGCCACCTCAATGGTCTGCGCCGCGTGGCATGTATACATGTAGGCTGATGCACTGCACCAGAACGCATATGCTGCACCATGCTGTGAATGCAGCACTTAGCTGTGTATACACAGCAACAAGTGTTTAGGGGCCAAGGCCACTCGGGTTAAAGCACAGTTTTATTGCAATGAAGGAAAGCATTAAATGAACTAGTACAAGGCTTGAGCTGACATGGCGGCTCTGTTGTGCAAGAATAACTGGTAGTGCTGCCAGTAAGCGCCATTATTATTATTATTGTTGTTGTTGTTGTTGTTGTTGTGGTAGTAGTAATATATTCTTTTTCATCTTCTTTCTGTTATCTCTCTCTCTCTCAGGTTCTACATTCTTGATATTTAACTTGTTTAGGTATTACTAGGTATACATTAGGAATTTCCACAGTGTGGTGGCATAGTGCCTTGTGCATGAAAACTTAACTATGGTTAGCTGAGCCTTCTTGCTGGAACTTTGTCTGTACCGGAGGCATTGAAACCTAATGCGTATACTGCGGGTCATTTAAGGTTTTACATTTTTACTGCATTCTGGAAAATGGATGACAGTGAAAGGCTGTTTTCATGGAAATCCAGTGATCAGATTGAATTCTTTAGCTTAAGATGACTAAATGTGTACAAGGAAATATTTTGTGCAAGGGAGACAAAACCTCACTTCCTTGCTAACAGATATGTTATTAGATTTTTAAGTTCCATGCAGAAAAGTGATTTGCTAGAATTGCACAGAGGGTTCCATCAGACATTTAGCAATTTTTGTTTTGGCAGGTTGCAAATCGAATTAGTGAAAGATTAGGCCAGCTGGAGAAAGGTAACCTAAATTCTGAGTTTTTTTCACGCCAAAACGACAACATGAATAAAGGTCTGTGTTATTATGGGGTACTCCAGAATTATTTTAACCACTTAGGGTTCTTCAACGTGCTCCTATATATAAGCACACCAACATATTTGCATTTTGGCCCGAACGGAATGTGGCCATCATGACCAGAAATTGAATCCACATGCACATGTTTGGCAGTGAAATGCCATGACTGCTGAGTTGCCATTGCAGGTGATTAGCAGCTCCGTTGAAGCACTTTGCTTGTGCAGTCATGTACTATATCTGTGCTAACTATGTACCGCATTGAGCAGAAGCCTTATGAAGGACATCTTACCTGTGCAGAGATACTCTTGGACCATGGCTGGAGCAGCTTTCACCACCTGGTGCAACCCTTCTGACTCTGACGACAGGGTTGAGCCGGCCATTTCGCCGTCTTGACAAGTATCCGGCCTTGCTCACTGAGCTCCAGCGGCATACCGAGGTAGACAACACACGCCAAGCTCTGATTTTAGCCATTGTCATCGCAGTAATTTGCTGTTCCTCTCATTTGTCAGTGCATTCTTTAAAGGGGCACAAAAGGAAGATATTAAGTTTGGTTGGATAGATGTGTTACTTGTGTTAGAGTCTACCTCTGCTTTCTGCACGTCAGTAAATGAATCTATTGCCGAAAGTCCCTGGTGTTGCTGCCAAATTTGAATTGCCTCTGCCAAAAATAGGACTTTGATGTCGCATTCTCAGCTGCCAACACTGTGGTACAGTGATCTGGGTGGGACAGAGGGTGCCACTCCAGTTTTTCGGTTTTGTAGTCTTCTTGCTGACAACTGCTCTCTTCTTGCCAGGAGTAGCAAACTATCACACACATGTGGCCTTCAATCTTGCTCAACCTAATATTTGTGTTTAGTGTCCCTTAATGAGCAAGTGACAGCAAGTGAGTGAAGAGGTGTGACGTTTAACTATAAATTCATGAACTACTGATCAAGCAAGCGCATAATTTAAATGTAGAATTTCTTGGGACAAGCTTTGTCGCAAATTGGTGCAGATACCATACAAAAAAGAAAGAAAGGAACCAAAAAACAACAGGAAATAGAAAAGACAGCTCACACGTGCACATGCTGTTGTCTTACGGTCACAGATTTCTGCCCGAGTTTAATCCTTCTTTTGTCATTTGGCTGTGTTTTCTGCATACTTTGCTAGGTTGTAAGTGTATAACCTTTTTCTTTCTGGAAATCTTCTTAAAAATATCAGTCTCATCATTACCTGTATGCAGTTATTGATTTCTTTAACCTTCTTTAGTGGTAGGTTGTTAATTTATACTGGTTGCTCTGTATTTTGTGTGCAGCTGTGAATACCCAGTGGTGTAAGTACTATGTTGAATGTGTCCAAGCACATCTACATCAATTGTAATTGTGCTCTTGAAGACGCTGTTGACCTGTCATCTTTTGCACTTTTGTATTTCCATTTCTTCTTTAGGAGAGCCACATAGACCGTGGGGACACACAAAGAAGCGTCTTTGTCTATAAAGAGATGGCAGTATGTATACAACCTTCTGTTTGTATGGCAACGTCACTGCTGTTCTCTGTATTGTTACGCTGAGATCCGAACACCTGTCTGTGCAGGCCAGCTGTTCTGCCATGCGGCGGCAGAAGGAACTTGAACTGGAAGTACTCGCAGGCACTGTCGATGGTTGTGAAGGAGAGGTGAGCTGTCCTTTGTTGTGAAGTTGATGTAGTTGGTGAATGATACAGGGTAGGTTGGTGTCCCACCAATCTGCCACAAAAAAAAAAAAAAGCATCTTTTTTTCGTGTGGTTTAAAGGGCCCCTGTCCGGGTTTTGAAATTACAGAGAAAAAAATCTAGTCACATATGTCACTTGCTGAAAATCGTATCTGTATGATGCGCTTGCATAAGGAACAAGGGCTTGAAATTTGAAACGGAGGACCACGCACCCTTTATTTTCAGGATCTGCACTCTGCACTTCGACAAAAAGTGAAAGGTTACATGCGTACACTCCTACGTCTTGAGCATGCGTTATGTAACTGGTATGGAGTTGCATGCTTGTGTGTGTGTCCAGACCATCCATGAAACATAACCATAGCATGTGAATTTAGTTCTTAACGTAATGCAAAGTGCACAACGCCACCACCAGAAGTGCGCCATGGAGCAAAATACCAAGAAAAGAAAAAGAAAAGAGGTGGAGCTTGTCCCATGAACATGACAAGGTCCCTGTCCTTTGGAAATTGAGAAACTCTTAAGCTGCAGTGCTTGGCACTGCCTAGCTGACGCAAAGGCACCTTGCAACATATAATATGAATTGGTGTTTATGTATGCTTTTAACATAAACAATACAAAACAGAGTAACCTTACTTGTGTAAGTGCTCTAATTTAGCATATTTCTAAACACCTTGATGCCACAGGAGCTGCAGTGCTTAGGGGAGCTGCTGCATGTGGGACCTGTGGTGCTGCTGACGGGAGAGGAGCGGCGTGACCTTTACCTGGCACTGTTTTCCAGCTGCCTCGTGCAGCTGTCCCTCTCCAACGGGCGCTTCTCTTACCAGGTGATTTCGCCCAGCAGCAACATTCTTTCTTTTTCAATACGTATGTCTCACATGTGCACTATACTCCTTATGTAAAGCTTTGTATGATGGAACCCCTTTAATTTGCATTTCATAGTGACAGGAAATCTGGTAGAGTAAAATGATGCTCAAACAAAAGAGTTGAATTCACTACCCATTGGTTTGCGCAGTACTGTGTCATTCTAGAGTAGGCCTTATACGCCTGAAACACGGGCACACTAAAGTACTTTAGGTAAGGGGACATCTACCGGAAAGGCGTTCATGCCCAGTGACACACGACAAAGGAGTATCTCCATCCCGGTAAAGTTCCTTTGCAGAAAGGTAGATCGGCGAACTACTTTTCGAGCGTAAAGGGCGTACTCTCGCCGACAGCGCACACGGCCAGCAAACGAGATAGAACTTTTCACAAAATTACATCCACTCCGTGCCAAGTGGTCCCCGCCGACCCGTGTGCGGACATAGATTGGGTGTGTCCGGCAACAGCTGAGAGCGCGCGCCTCCACCGGCGCATGACGGACGACGTGCAATCCAAGTAGATACGAAGGCTGCTGCAACTGTGGGCGCTGATATGTCGGCGATGGGTGTAGCTTCTGGCCACCGTGTATAGCGGTCGATGCATGTCAATACGTAGCTGTAGCCCTTGGAAGGTGGGAGAGGGCCGACGAGGTCCAAGTGCACGGTGTCAAAATGCGCGTCCGGTGGAAGGAAAGACTTCGTAGGGGGGACAGGATGGCGATGGATCTTGGAGCGTTGACACGGCAAACAGCAGCGCACCCAGTCGCGAACTTGTGCGTTTAGCTGAGGCCAAACGTAGCGACTGGAAATGAGCTTCTGTGTCGCGCGAATCCCGGGATGCGAAAGACTGTGTACCGCATCGAACAGGCGTCTGCGGAGTGGTGCCGGAATGAAAGGTCGGGGTGTGCCAGTAGAAGTATCACAGACTACCGAAGTACCATCGGAACTCAAAACGACGTCCTCCAGTTGCAGAGACGTTGACGAATTTCGGAGGGTACGTAGCTCGGTGTCGTCACGCTGGTGAGTGGCGAGTAGGCCGACGTCGATGATGGAAGGCTCTGCGGTTGGTGTGGAGACTGCATCGACGCGGCTCAGAACATCGGCAGGAATGTTGTCGGTGCCTTTTACATGACGGAACGTTGTTGTGAACTCCGAGATGTAAGAGAGATGTCGACTCTCGCGAGGCGAGTAGCAAGACGCCGATCGGTTCATCGCGTGCACAAGGGGCTTATGGTCGGTCAAGACAGTAAACTGACGACCTTCTAGGAAGTGCCGAAAGTGACGGACAGCCAAGTACACGGCGAGTAGCTCGCGGCCGAAAACGCTGTAACGGGTCTGTGCAGGCTTCAATTTCTTGGAGAAGAAAGCGAGTGGATGCCATGTACCGTTGATCAATTGCTGTGTACCGTTGCCATGTACCGTTGCCATGGATGCCATGTACCGTTGATCAATTGGTCCCAGTACTGAGGAAGGCGGACAGCTATGGCTGAGCAGGAGGGCTCACCGCGTTGCTCGCGGAGGTGCTGGTCTCGAGAACTCGTACTGTCGGTCCGTTCCATGGTCGTTTCTGCCACGGAAACGTATGGCCACTATCACGTCCGGGTCACCCGCAAGTATTTTCTTGCCTTGCGTATAGGCTTTAACATTTAGCCGTAATGAGATTTGTCGGGCCGCAAAGAGATTATTTTTGCCGCATTCTCGAACGCTCACATCGCCGCCATGCGGGATTCCGGCAGTGTCATTTCCTTCTTTGTCGTGGCAGGGATTGCGCGTGAAATGAACCATCAATATTATTAGCCATCAGCAATAAAAACGATGTTTTTACTTTCCGCAATCGCTAAAGGTAGTTAAGTGCAGAACATTATAAAAGTGTTCACTATCTTGCTGCTTTAACAAGCAGTGCCATTTTCTTGCGGCGTTCGTCTTAGGAACCACCTAAAGAAGTTCTCGTGCTGCCGTGTGTCATCGACACAACTACTTTCTGCAGAGGGTCCTTGAAAGTAGAAAAAGGAGTTCACTACAAAGGACTTTACTTTTGCCCGTCTGTCAGGGGTATTACATGCATTCCTGGAAGGCATTGTTTGCACTCATCATCTTTGTGCTCACCAGCATGTAGGGGTAGTTGTTGGTTAGAGAAGAGTGCACAGTAGTGGGGATGGAGGGGAAGGGGGTTGCAGGAGATCCTGCTAGTACGCGAGTGTCTCTTATTGGAGGATACAAAGGGGAGGGGGTAAACATATGCGTGTGTAGTAGAGCAGTTGGAATGGGGGGGGGGGGGGGGCGCTGTTGTAGGAAAGCATCAGTCAAGCCTGCCATTTGTGCTTTACACGGTAATGCTCATAGCAGCCGAGGAATGCCTAGGAGGCTAGTACTTCGTGTCTTGCAGATAATCTGTGACAGTTGCAAAAACCACATGTGCCGAGGTTACAGGTAATTGCATGTGTGCTGTCCTCCTGTGTGCCTAGTGTAGGCAGTCTTCTTACTTCAAGGTTTCAAGGACTCCTTGAAGCAAGGAGCAATGCAGTGCGACATTTTTGCCGAAGGTGCACGAACGGCACTTATGATTGTGTCACCAGTGACCATGGTTTTGTCTGCAACGGATTTGGTGCTCAGTAGTTTCGTTCTGACTCTTTGCACATAGGCCACATATGCCTTCAGCACTGCATGGGTGCTACCTATGATGGCATTGCTAGCGACTGTGCTTTTTTCTGCAGCATAAGGGGCGCTCGAGGTTTTGTTTTGACTGTGCATGTGTAATTGCACAATGCATGTGTAATTGCACGTGTAATTGCACAAAATGCAAACATGGTTGAACCTGTTGAAGAGAAATTCTACCGCAGTCTGCATGCTGTAACTTGCTGCCTATATCACCATGGACAAACCATCTGTTGCTGGCCACTTTATTGGCTCAGAAATGATTGTTTTGTGCGTGTGGAGATGTTCATTCATTCATTCATTCATTCATTCATTCATTCATTCATTCATTCATTCATTCATTCATTCATTTATTCATTCGTTCGTTTCAGTACCTTCAGGGCTCGAAGGCGTTACAGAAGGGAGTGGGTACAATATATACAAAATGAAGAGAATACAGAATTGCAAAATGAAGCTGCTAAGAGTATACAATGCAATAGCGGTAACAGAGGAACGGGGAGAGGGGTAGAAAAGTATGGTTTGGGATGGATTAAGGCACCACGTCTTGCCCCCTGGTCGCATGGGGAATGGAAGCTGCAAGGTGATGAGAAAAATGGTTCCACAGTGCAAAATAAGAACAGGATTTGTATATATTCATTTGGAAAACTGACATTCATCAGTCTGATGTTTGTTTATTGTTTTCTTGATGCATTTCATAATTGGAACATTTCATTAATTTGAACATTCTTTCTGTAGTTGGCCCTCTGCAGAGGGCCTGTGTATGAGCCTGTGTGTGGTCACAACATGCAGACCTTGCATGTTGCATGAGCAAGCACCTTGCAGGACTTCATCGTTAAATAACTTTGTGGCTTTTTGTTGTATGTAACTTCACTTCGTTAGACTAGATTTACTCTCATGAATTGATGTGAATTGGCACGGTTCCTTGTCTTGTGGCCATAAGATCCTGTTTCTTTTTCTGTTTGTTAAATAAGTTAGGTCTTGGAATGGAGATTTCATTGGAGCTGATGCAGACAAATAGATTGAAATCAGTAGATTGTACCTGTACTACTTAACAGCATGTGTAACATTGTAGGCAACCTCCAGACTTCTGTCCTTTGCAGGGCCGCCTCCCTGTACCGGGATTAGCAGTTTTGAACTCCCAAGATCCAGCTGATGGCTGTGCCTTTGACATTCAAGGTATGTTGGCTATGTCATTTTTTTTTTAAGTTTCTTTTGGCGAATGAAAAACTAGTCATCTATGTATAAATGTAGATCTTGTCCTAACACAAAATGGTACTGCATCTTTTCCCGCATATATATATATCTTCTTTCTCTGTTTTCTTTTTAACCTTGAGAACTGGTATTCTGCATTGTATCACCACAAAATTGAAGCTTTAAAGAAAACTGCAACGATGCGTGCTTGGGTGGTCTTGATTGTTTATAGTGTGTCGATTATGGCTGGTGTCATTGGTGTTATCCGTAAAGTAGGTGTCACATACCCAGTCTCTCTCGCCTTGTTTTTCTTCTTTTTCTGTTCCCATTGTTTTCCGCATGGTCATTACCATTATTGCCATCTTCTCTACTGCTACCCACATTTACTAGTTCTTCATCATCTGAGACCATTACAACATTATTACCCTGATTAGTCAATTTGTTGTTTAAGCATCTTGCTTAATACCAAGCACCTCAGCAGTGCAGCCTACAGCACAGGATCATCATGGCTAACTGTAAGCACTGGTAAGAGACAAGTGCGTGACACGACTAAGATAAGCAATGCTAGGTTGGACGAGCATCAGCACAAAGATATTGGATGGGAAAAGCAGTCGGCTAGAAAGTTTGTATAAAAAGTGAATCTCATACACCTGCCAAGAAGCGAACTAAATCTTGAAGTAAAATTTTCTGCTTTATGAAAGGTGTTGGGAGGTCAGTAGGAAAATTGGGAATTGTATTGGTCATAAGGGCCACCACAGGAGAGGCCAGCGCTGCAATTGTTTTGACATCATAGCTAGGATGCCCCTTCCTACCTTGCTGACTGTGGTGCACAGCTCACTTGTGAAACACAACATTCGGGCCAAATCATGTGTTTTAAGTGTTTTGTTGTGTTAATTCTCAGCGTGTGATGTTTGTTATGGGTATTTGAACCACAGTTTAACCATCTGGAAATTTTATGACCGTATCAACAGTGGTAGGTCAATAAACTTAAGCATGGTAGTGTATTATGCAGTGCTGCAGTGTGTGGGTGGTGCATATATAATGCGAATACAACCACCACCGTGGGTTCGAGCTTAGCGAGCCAAAGAGCCACGTGGGCCGTCGCCAGACTCGCACTCCGTTGCACACGTGCGTTCGGATGGCAAAGGCGTCGAGCGCAGCGTGGCAGTGACACAGTACTGCTCTCAGATCAACCGCAGTACTTTATTGCACCATGGCGACACCGCATACACTGCACACCGCCTGTAGTAACAGGCGGGGGGAGAAGCAAAGGCTTCGCCACGCCAAGGGAAAAATACACACAAAGGGGCCGCGAGCACATCACCACGGGTAATGGCTCGCGGAGACACGCCCTGAAGGGAAAAGTGGTCCCTTGCGACTGTGCTGCGCACTCGTGCGATCGCAGACCAATGGGCCCGATCGTCTGAGTATGGGCAAACTCCGTTCGCATTCGCTTTCGATTAGTGCCCTCGGCGTAGTAAGACCACGCACGAACACGGGCACAATCTACGGCGTAGCGTTCGGAAGGGCAACGTAAGGGTAGGCGTTCGCCGTTGGCGCACAGGCACCGCGGCGGACTCCGTCTGAACGAGCTCAAACAAAGGAGCCGACGGACCAGGAACGAAAAGCGTGCTTACCCTTCGACTGCCAGAGAGAGAGAGCCGTTTATTCACCGCGTCCCGCACGACTCGACGCGCGGCGCCACCATCGCGATCCGCGGAGGGGGCGCGCGCGGCAAGTGGGCGGAACGGGGGAAGAACCGGTTTGGCGCGGGAGAGGCAGAAAGAGGCAACCGCCCGTGCAATGGCGACGGGGAAGAATGCCGCGATAGTGTCAGGCACGTATGCAATCAAATGTGCTGTAAGCTGTATAGATTAGTGGCTGTGTGTAGTGGGAGATTTGGCTATTAAAGCTGATCTGGGACAAAGCACCATGTGTGAGCGTCAAAAATAATGTGTAAAGCCTGAAATTTCATAAAATACTTGCTTTCATTCGTGACTTCTTTATTATATCAATATGTGTGAATAGATGTGTGGATATGTGAAGAATTTAATTTTTTTGTATGCATTTACTTTCAAACAATCGAAACTGAACGTGCTGTTATAAAAAAAAAATATTCAGGCTCCATATTTTCTTTTTCTTTTTCCTATGCAAGTAATGAATATTGCTGCCCTGCTGGCGATTCTGCCATACTGTGCTTGGTATGTACAGGATGAGCACGGGAGGGGGGGGGGGGGGTGTTCTTGCTGACAAGAGGTGAAGTATACAGAATGAGTGCAGCCAAAGTTGCCTCGTCATTTTAACTGTCGCTGTTTTACATCAAAGGAATAACTGTAGATGTAAGAATACAAGTGAACATACTTACTCATGTGTTATCATTTGTTTTAGAGCGAAACATGGCAAGCCTAATTCTTTATTGAATAGATGCCAAAATGACTTACGACTTGATTTTGGAAAAGTAGCATGATGTAAATTTTGTTTGCTTCTGTTATTGGCCAGCAAAGCAACAGCAATGCCAACTGGTGCTTTTTAAAGTTGTATCCGGGCCCCGCCACCGCAGTCTAGTGGCTAAGGCACTCAGCTGCTGATCCGAAGGCTGCAGAATCGAATCCCAGCCACGGCGGTTACATTTCAATGGACATGAAATGTTGAGATCAGTGTACTGTACAATGTTAAGGCAGAATAAAACACCGCAGGCGGTCGAAATTTCCAGAGCCCTCCACCACGGCGTCTCTCATAATCATAGCATGGTTTTGGGATGTAAAACCCCAGAAATAAATCAAAGTTGTATCCAGCTGTGGACCTTGTTATTGATGCAATTGATATTGCCACTCGCAGGTCCCTCGGTACCACGTATGACGGTGCTTTGCCGGAGTGCAGAAGAGGCATCCCAATGGAAGGCCAAGTTGAGCTTCTCACCTCCTCCACCACCTGCACCCAGCCCTTTACGACGGGTGGTGACGCAAGCCAGTGCCCCAACACCAGCACCCACTGTCACAGTGGTTCGGCCAATGGAAACTCCCGTGCCACAACGCCCCTTAGTGAGTTTGCCAATGGAGGAAGCTTTCGTCAGTGGTTTCGTCAATGGACATGATGGCTTAGCTTAGTGCCTTTTACCACAGTGTGTTGTATGTGCATTTCTTCAGGCTCTACGCTTGGCATACAACCGTTGTGATCAGGGCTTTGATGGCGTGTTACCAGGTTGTAGTCTCCATACACCTGGTGCAACAAAATTCTTTTGTAAATGTTATTGAAATTAGTTTTTTTTTTTCATTATTGCTGTGGCTAGAACATTCTTGTGGCACATTTCCTTATAAATAAGAATCCCTCAGTGACAACACATAGCATAAAAGGCCAAACTTCAGTGGAACAAAGTTTCAGTATAGCGAAGTAAATTGCTGATTTTACCGTCTTCATTATGTAGAGGTTTAACTGTATTTGCTTTCTGGTAACACAAACATAAAATAGCCAAGTTTGCCACTGAGTAGCTTAGCTGTTTGTATATACTTTGTCAACAACGTATTTTGTCATGTTTACCACCTGCACAGAAATTTTCATTAATTGGTCATTATAGGCACGCATGTTTGTAAATTTGGTATGGGACAATCATTTATTTCACTCAGCTTTCCAGGAACGTTTTATGACTTGCCATGTCAAAAGTTATGCCAGATGGACATGCATGAAGCACAACACCTCTGTCAGAGCTCTAAGTGCTTGGCTGCTTCACATTCTCTTAGCATTACTTAATTGGAGCACTATTTAATTGTCACTTAATGGGAGGGGGGACAAAAGTGTGACTGAAAATGATGCTTGGACATAGAGTTCACTGGACACAGTGGTCTGCATAACATCTGCTTCAAAGTGACACTTTTGGGCGTCAACTTTGAGTCCTGCCTTCCTGTTAAAATGATGACTTCAAGCATTATCCTCATTAGCAGGCCTCATTTACATTTCCGTGAGATGTAAATTCTGCATGTTTGTTTACATTTAAACAAAGGATACAAAACTATCACCATGCCATGAGATAAACTGACCTAAGTCAACAAAAGCCATCAATATGGCCTTCACTGTACACTGAGAGGCACTCAGAGGTTTTATTTCATCCTCGATGAGCTTTACATGGCATGAAAGCGTATCCATTGCACTTGTGTTTTGCTATGTCACGTCAGAGATTTTAGTGCTGAATCCAAAACTAGTTCTGTAACTACACCTGTAAGAATGATGAGGTATGCTCCAGTCCTCTCAATGTGGTTTCCTTGATAGATAGCACATCTGCCTAACAGTGTGTCAACATTGCAGCCTGTTATGCTTGGCCCATACACTGAGAAGACACCCGTGCGAGAAAGCTCGTCAACATCGCAGAGTGGGGGCTGGTGCCTTCGACCACATCCGCCCCTGCGTCCCCGGCCAACAGTTAGCCGTGCCCCAAACCGGCATCATAAGCAACAACGGAAAGCCGGTGAGCTGTTTCAGTTGTACAGTTTTGCATATGCAGCTATGAACACTTATAATCTAAGTGCCTGTAGTGCATGACCAGCTTCTGTAGAACGTCATTGATACATTCCCACTTTGTACACTTTACCAGCACCAACATTTGTGTTTAAGAACACACACAATGAAATTGCCTCATACAGTTACTCTTTCTTTTCACCGGTTTATATGTTCCTGGAAAACACGATTATTTGGGCACCAACATTCAGGCTATCACCAAACTTGGAAGATGTGGTACATCTTCCAACGGCTAGATCCCATCCCATCTGCAACAGAAATGTCATGAGGTGCTTACAGTCAAGAGTAGTCACAGCCCATCGTGGTAGCTTTCCTGAAGTACTAGTCTATCTGTGTTGGGAGAAAAAAAGAAAAAGCTATTCTTTAGTACTAGCAAACTGCCGCACTGGCATTACACATTGCATTCACAGCTGTCACCAGAAACCCTCTTGCAATAGTATCGTATTTGCACGAATATGACGCGAATTTTTTTCCAATAATTTGCGAGTTAGAAAGGCGCTTCGCATTATATTCGGGTTCGTCACACAAATATAGCGCAAACTTCTAACCCTCTTTTCTTTCTTTTTTTTCCTTTAGAAATCTTCATCCTTGAAACGCGTCGCACGTTCTTTGAACTTGGCGGGTTCATCACGCCGTGTAGCACATTCCGACTTACGCTTCCAGTGAACGGGCATGGGAAGGCACCGCGGCGCCTATGCCTGCCGGGCGTCTCGGAGCCCCACTAACCACCAGTACGGAAACGCTCGTGCGTGTCGCAGTCGACGCACGCGCCACTAGAATATGCTGCATCCATCGCATTGTGCCACTAATGCTGCTAGCGCCATGGGGGCTACTGTGACAAGACGTGGATAACAACTATTGCTGAATAGGCTTCGCTAGTCGCTCGGTCAGGCTCTGTCGCTCCACGTTGTGCTGTGTTCGCGCTTGCTTCTGCATTGGCTGTCAGAATGAACAGGCGTAATCAGTATACTGCCACGTTTAAAAAACTGGGCGATCTTGCTGGCCGAAGAGAGGGGAAATTCAAGTGCAGCACGTCATCTCGGATTGACCAAGTCAATTGTTCGAGGCTGGAGGAAGTGCTGTGACCGCATTTTTCAAGCTGCGCCAACTCGTAAAGCGTTCCAGTGGGCCCAAGATGGGCCGTTTCCCGAAAATCGAGGAGGACCTGGCAGAATTCGTCCGCCAACATCGCGGCCAGTTTCTCCCTGTTAATGCCGAACTTGTTCAGATTAAGGCAAGGGAGTTCGCACGTGAGGCCGGCATGCCTCGATACAGCTTTAAGGCCAGTCGTTCGTGGGTGCAGAAGTTTATGCGTCACGCCTGGATTCTCGCTTCGCCGAAGAACTTCAATTTGATGCAAGCTCCCGGCCGAGTATCGGCCGCGGCGGCTGCATTTCGATGGAGGCGAAATGTTGAGACCCGTGTGCTGTGCGATGTCAGCGCACGTTAAAGAACCCCAGGTGGTTGAAATTTCCGGAGACCTCCACTACGGCGTCTCTCATAATCAGAGCTGGTTTTAGGACGTTAAACCCCACAAATCAATCAATCAAATCCCGGCCGAGTACGAGAGAAGCTCATTGAGTTCCAGCGCTATGTAATGAAGATGAGAAGAGAAAGGCAGTACCCCGTAGGCCAGATCGGAAATGCGGACGAGACTCCGATCTTTTTGGACATTCCGGCAGGCTACGTGATTGACGAACTCGGCACCAAGGAGGTACGTGTTCGCACAACGGGGAATGAGAAGACCAGGGTCACGGTGATGTTGGCGTGCACGGCAAATGGGCATAAGCTGCCCCCTTTTCTTATATTTAAAAGAAAGATGCTCCCTAAAAATGAGACATTCCCGCCCCGAATGTTCATCAGGTGCAACGACAAGGGCTGGATGGACAGCAGCATGATGAAGGAGTGGATCCGTGTCGTGTGGGGAAGACGTCCCGGTGCGCTCCTCAACGCTCGAGCTATGCTTGTGTTGGACGCCTTTAAAGGCCACTTGACCGATGAGGTCAAGGAAGCGCTCACAAAGTCCAATACAGACCAGAAAAGAACTCCAAAAGTGCTCTAGCCCGGGCTGGGGACATGGATGGGCGCGCTGCTGAGCGCAGCGGCCCTGGATTGAGTGACTTCGGGCCGAGTCATGGCCAGCTCCCACAGTGGCGCCCAACGTGGGGCCCCAGCTGCATTCCGTGTGGAGCGTTTACATGGGAAGGGAGCCGGGTCACCAGCTTCGTAACTACACTACCAAGACTGCTTGATCTGCAGCCATGCGAGCAGCTTAGCCATTGCGGACAACTGAAGAACAAAGGTGAGTGGCTGCGTCTGCTCTTCCGACGTTAGCGCACGCAACAAAATCACTTAGTTCCCAAGGCGACGCCGGGATGCTGCATGCCAACGAAGTCATTTGGGCGAAGGAGAAATGTGCTGGATACAGAACTGAGAAGACCCCCAGAAGTGCACTTCGGCCAAGGTTTCCAAATATGACGATACTGAAAAGGTTCAAAGCATGACCCACGATGCAAAGAAAGGGAATGAAGACTCGTATGACAATTATGAAAAGTGCGCCTTCGACGACGGTGACGACGAGTGCAGCAACCCTGGACTGAGTGACTGCGGTCCAAGTTGTGGCCAGCTCCTGCAATATAAGCAAACACATAAATAGAGACGCTGGTTTCGACATATGCAGTGCGTGGTCTATGTTATGCGTGAGGGAGTTTAGCCCAAAAACCTAGGAAACTACCAGAAGAAAATAATTTTATCAACGCGAATGCTGAGACAGGAGTTTAGAATTGTGAGCGGAAACGATGTTTATGCAGGTCGTCTCTCGTCTTTTCCCCCATCGAGCGCCACCACCTTGATAACATTTGAAAGCTTAATGCTTCGACTTCCCATTTCCGCTCACCTCACTTTGATGACCTCGCCCAAAAAGCGCAAATAAAAATGTCTGGCACAGTTACATAGCTGGCACACAAGCACCGCCAGATAAGTTCTCCCAACACTGCTTCGAAAACACCATAGAACCTGCCATTTCTGATCGCAAGTTGCCGATATGTGAGACGATGGTCTTTACTTAAATACAAAAATAAGCAAGTTCGAAAGCCAGTTGCGTGTACAGAACACAGAGCGCATCCTCTGCTTTTTACAGGGAGCGAGCGGACATAGTATATCACAAGGTTATATCGCCAGTGATTAGATCGCGTGGGTGATTCCATTGCATCAAACTGAACAAGTCGTCAGTGCATCCTCTACTGAGTAGTTGCGTGACCAAGCTAACCTCCCGCTGGCAAGTGTATGTTGCGCATACTTCGGCCGGTTTTGTCGTTGAGCCGAGGTGCTGATCCCGTTCGGCACTCACACGCCGCTTCAACAGCTGGGAACCGCCGATAAATTGCATGTTCGTTTGTCAGCTGGTAAGTTGCGGTGGTGGTGTTGAGGAAGGTCAGGTTAAAGAAAAAAGGGGGGGAGAGAGAGAGAGAGGAGGAAAAAGAAACGGCTGAATGTTTCGTAGTGCCTAGAGACTAAGCTGCTAGCTCTGACGGTCAACATGCACGCAGTGCGCTTGCCCAGCGACCTTAGTTTGGGCCGTGCGACGCACATGATATGCCCGTTCATGTGACCTGTTGATGCAAGGTTAGTGCTCTTGGTGCGCACGAGTTATGTACCAGAGTTCTTGCGGTTGGGCACAACATGGTCCATGTGTCCATGCTGTGTATTGGTGGCCACGCGCGTGGTTTGGGCAGGCCGAGAAAATGATGATGTGAACGCGCACATTGCGTTAGATAGTTTGCCTGAAGACGCGGAGTAGTTTAAACACTGAAGCAAAGGACAGCGTGCGTGCGTTCCGTTCCCGACGCTGTCAGCGCTGATGGCTAGCGCTCACGGTCACTGCCGTGCCTTTGGGCGCATTCCAACACGCTTCAGTAGCTAATATAAGCTGACGTTTATTGCTATTTCGTAATGTTTTATTGCCTGAATTACGTGAGATTGTAAAATAATTTATATTTATATCAATGCACGCTCTTCCAGCGAAACTGTGCGATTCTTTCTTGTGTTTGCATCATACATTTTCTGAGATATTCAATATATTCAGTGTAGCGTTATTTTTCAAAAACGTATAAACGAGGTTCTACTGTATTTGAGGTAGTAGGGCCATTTTTTTTTTACCTACATTATGTGCAGCATCATGCAGAGGATGTATTCAGCTACACTCAGCTGATTGAACCATAGACAACCGGCACAAACTACGTGCCTTTGGTGTCACCTTCTCCGAAAGTGCCCGTTCTGAATTTGCATCCACTGGCCGCATATTATGTCCATGCTCAAACACCCAAGGTGACTAGTTTCTCCTCTGGCGCAAATTTCGACTCACTTCGACTAGGTTCACCGCGATTTATGCAGTGCACAAAGAGAACCTCACTGCGAGAAGGCCTAAACAGCTTCACATACACACCCTCCATGAGTAGGAGGTAAAAGCTCCTGGATCTACCTGGTAAATGCAACGCCTTCTTTAGTGGCACATAGTCGTGCCAGCACTTCGCTGTTGTCCTCTTTTCAAAACCCCACTGTTGTTGCTGCATAAGCATGTCTACAACGCCATCAGTCATAGACAAAATGACACCGCACCTTTGCAGCGCCTGTCTGTTTGTCCATCACCTGCTACGTGCACCTGCCTACAGTGAGCAAAACTTCAGTGTACAAGATGTAGTTTTTGTGCTACACTAGAACTATAAAGAATGGCTTCGTGTTGGTGGGCAGAGCTGCACTTTTTCTGCACAGATTAAAAATGAATGCGAACTTTCTACGCTAGGTACATTCATGTAGCCAGTGTAGGTAAAAAAAATAGACCCAGTGTTGCTCATCCTTACTTTGTGCAAATCTGCACGAAAGCATATGTGACAAAAGCACTTTCATATGCATTGACAGGATCTCACAAGCACACATTGAACATATTGTAGTAGAGCATATCGGCACCTGCTGTGAGTTAGTGTGAAAGAAGACATTGAGGCTTGTGTGGTACATGCTACGTGAACCGTCCCGGCTGAGTAGGCTTGTTTAATCGCGCCGTCTTCAATTGTCACAAGAACACTGCTTGTTTCATTTGGTGGAGGTGCTGGGTATCGATCCCTGTACCTCTTCTCTTTTTCCTCTTCTCACGTGGATAGATGAATCTAGTAACTGTTCCTCACATAGACTGAAAAAGGAAATTGTCTGTGAAAAGTTAGAAATGGCCTGCATCTATTGTTTTACTAACTTATTTACTATCAAAGTAGTTATTTTGACAGGTACCAAATAGTATTGAATTCCAATTTAACACATTTACTTAACACAATCCAAACATATGTAAATTGAAAGCTTTGTGCTGGTGCTGTCTTTCCTGAAGCACGTGACCTTAATAAACAGTACTGTCCCACCATTATTTACTTGAACGTGTTTTTATTGGTTGAGCATTAACATTTTATGCTGTATAAGAGAAACCAGAAATAGCAGTGAGAAAGTAAGTTCTCAGTTCCACATTACACTGATGTGCTTGTGATTGGTTGAGTGAATTTTCGGTGACACCACTCTGACGCAGTCTGTATGAACACGATGTGCAGGCATGGCATGTTGTGATGTGTGGCTGGGCGGCGCCTGTGCAGGTCCTCTTGAAGACAGGGCCCCGCATGTGGACGACATGCAGCTGCTGCAAGTCATTGAGGCCTACTGCGGCAGTAGTTCTAGAGCGAGGCACACAGTGAACTCAGGTACACCTTGCATGCCACACGGCATTTCATATTACAGCAGCTTTTCATTATTTAGGTGATGCCTAAGTGAAACACTGAAATCAGCTTAGAATAATGATTTATGTTCCTTGAGAACTCCATAGTTGTTATTATTGCAGTCATAGATGATAAGGAGAGGAAATTGAAGGTGAAAGTTTCATTTTTGAATTTGGAAGCAAAGCTGCTGCATTCTGCGGGACATCATGGATAGCTGTTCAAGGCCTTCTTTTGTATTTCGATCACATTGATGTAGTAAAATTTTCCAAAACTTGCCATGTGTATGCCTCCTTTAGAAATGCAGTGCAATTGATTTTCACAGGTAAACATTTGTGGAGACATTGTCAGGCACCTTCATGGCCTACTGACGTCTAGAAATAGTGGAGGAACTCCAAGGCGACTTCGCCAGCTGTGATTTTTCTCCTGTGCATTTTCTTGCTTTCTGAATGTGTTTCCCACAGCAAGATTGGCTGCTTTGGTATTGTGGAAGGGTAGTTTACCAATACTGCGGAAATACATCTTCTCTTTGGTGTCCCTTCAAAAAGTTCACTAGGGACGAAGGATTGAAGAATGTGTACCGGCTCTGTCTATGAATGCCATATTTTTCAAAAGGGCCCTGTGACACAAGTTGAGCTTGCCATTCTCATTATTTTGTTGCTGGCACTATGAAGCAGCACAATATTGCAGTGCAAGTGGGAACACCAAAAACTAAGTATTTACGAAGTATTTATAATTTGTTTCGAATGAAGAAGCCACTTCCACTCCAGCTAGTTACAAACTGCTAATTACAAATTAGACTATATCATCTGGGCTGATGCCATATTTTCGCTGTGACAAACCAGTTATATTCTACGTGTATATAACTTGCTCACTTACAAAACTCTGCCCTCTGTGAAAGTGGTGCACCAGGCATTTTGAGTATAGACCTGTCAGTTTAGCTGGATTTAGTTAACAGCATTGAACACATTCTATTTCAGAGTGGTAAACTTATTAAGATTTGCAGATAGGAAAATATTTATTGAAAAGAAAGTCAGTCATGTTTCATGTAATGCCCGTTTAAGAGATACAGACATTTATGTTCCTTCCTCCTACAACTTATGTATGCATATGTGATGGAGAATTTTTGTTCATACCTCACTGTCGTATCACAATTCCGCATGTGCGTTGACAGTGGAAGCGCTTCACCTTTCATAGTGTTATCTTGTTTCAAATGACCTATTTAAGATATCAACTTAATGAGCAAACAGACAATGAAGCCTAGGAAAGCATAGGGGAAGTTACTTGTGGTATTGTAATTGTGGAGAAAGTAGAAAGAAATTAAAGTGGACGAAAAGACATACCTGCCTTCGGGGGGAACCGAACCCACGACCTTCGGATGTCGCGTCCGATGCTCTTTGGCCACGAGTGGCGCTGCCTAACACTCCCAGGATAATACATGCATAAATACACAATAAAGTGGGCGGAGGGACGACCGCCTTCATAGCTCAGTTGGTAGAGCATCGGACGCGACATCCGAAGGTCGTGGGTTCGGTTTCCACCGAAGGCAGGTTTGTCTTTTCGTCCACTTTAATTCCTTTCTACTTTCTCCACAATTACAATACCACAAGTAACTTCCCCTATGCTTTCCTAGGCTTCATTGTCTGTTTGCTCATTAAGTTGTTTCTAACAAATAAAGAACGAGCCCTTGACCCCTTCCCTTTTGCTATTTAAGGTATGTAAGATCCAGTACCAATAAGTCTTATTAATCTGTGAAACTGTAATGAGTGTGCATATACATTATTTTTCTTAAGCTTTTCATCCATGCATACTGTTACCTTTCTTGGTACGTGTGTGGTTTATAAACGCTGATGTCTATGTGTGTACAATATACGATGTGACCTTCTTTTTCTATAGCACATGTTAAACGAATTGAGACCTTTTCCTGTAGTTTAGCCTTTACGCTGAAACTCCTGTCAATCATTGTCAAACTGACAGATAAGCGACGTTAGTATTCCTTTTGAGATGGGTATGAAAGACTACAGAAATCTGGTTGTACTTTGAGTCTGTGGGACACTAGACAAGGGGTCTTGAAAGTTCTCAGTTTTTCAGAAAACTCTAGAGTATCCTCACAAAGGGGGTCTGCTGTATTCTGTTTGGTTTCATAAGTTCACTTGCCCTTTCTAAAGTGATATATTCACAGACGTGGGTGCCATTTCTCTTCTTACAGCATTGATGAACTGCCCACAAGTCTTAGTTGCCGAGGATGAGAAAATAATTGTTGAAGACACCAAAGGCATGGAAGAGAGGTAAGTACTGGGGGCAGGCCTGTAGCCAGGTGGGGGTGCCCTTGGGGCCTGGGCCCCTCCCGAAATTTTCGTTGGCAGGTAGTGTTGGTAACATAGTGTAGTGTCAATAACATAAAACTTAAGCCTATTAATAACGTTGCATTTAAAAAGTCACTTATTGTACATACTGCAATTTTTACCAAAAATAAATAATGATATAGATATTTTTCTCAAATTGCGAAGGCCTCCAGCAAGTGCCCCCTCCCCCAGAAAATATTCCTGCCTACAGGCCTGACTGGGTGTGTGAATACTAGAACACTTTTTGAATATTTTTTGCTATTTGATTTGCACTGAAATTTTACTATTTGAAGTTTACAATTAGGGGAGCGAAATATGCTGGTCCGGTGACAGGTGGCCCACTTACTGCATGTATTATGCTTGGCCACATAATGCTTGTGTACTGCAGCCGAGCTAGCACTTGCGAACTGCTGTGAAGCTGATACTCGTGCTGCGGCAAAGTTAGTACTCATGTGCTGCGACGAAGTGCACAGTTCTTTGTTGAACTGTTCTTTAGGACTTGACTATTCTTTATGTAGGGACGACATTGTGGGAGTTCAGTAGTCATACAATAAACTTTTTTGCCCATACTTAGAAGTACATTTCCCTGTAATTTAACATGGTACTATTAATAAAAAAAAATTTTCTATTTGCACACAAACGTTAGTTATCCAAATTTGCCTCGCACTGAAAATTTTGCTATTTTCACAGCCCTAGTAACTGCGTTTTTCTCCATTCCCAAAGAGTACATTATCATCTCGCATCGTTTTCTGTAAAAAAAAAAATATATTCTACGAGGTTTCGCGGGAGTAACTTTTATTAGGTCTTTCACTGCCGCATTTTTCTGCATGTTACGCGGTAATTTTGTGCCCGCAACGCAGTAGGGCGCTGCATGTTACGCGGTAATTTTGTGCCCGCAACGCAGTAGGGCGCTCTTCAGGACATGTAAACATTTTTATTGAGGATTATGTCATTTAAAAAATTTCATTAATTGCAAACAAATTAAAAATGAACTAATTATCAAACTCATTAGCTCATAATTATGCTGCCTAAGTGTTTAAAAAGCATTTCTTTACAGTCCAAATTCAGCAAGAGCTTTTTTTTTTGCGTGTGTGTGTGTCCATCAAATAGTGCGTGCATTTGGCGTACTGACTCACCATGTGTTCGCCGCTGAGACACTGGCAGAGAGACGCAAGCCGATTTGGATGTAGACACATGCACTCCATCGGTTGTCAAAATTTTACTCTAAGTTACATTTGTTTATATGTCTTCTTCATAGATGACAGGGCATGCCATACTATTTTTTTTGCAAGAGCTGTCTCACTAGTATCAGGTAGTGGCCTAGGGAGGAAGACAGAGTGCACTCGGATTGGCAGGGATAGTGCGTGGATGATCATGCGAGTTATTATAAAAAGTGAAAGGGTTGACAACATGTGCTAGCTCTCTGCTTGTAAAACATTTGACAAGGTCTTGAGAATATGCCATTATACCTTTATGTGCACTTGTGAAGGTTGCTATATTGCTCAGGTCATCCTGGTCTGTCCTGATGCCACTTTTTGTATGCCTTGCAGAAGCCTTGTTGACACTGTCTACGCCCTAAGAGACCAGGTCAAAGAACTGAGAACTGTAAGTGCTGTCAATGGTTCACATTTACATGACTAGTAAAATGCGTATGCTTGACGCTTGGTACAGATTGAATGGCCTAATAGGTTCACTCTGAAATTTGGACGGGAAGCAGCCTACTTGCTATTGTAGTCTACCTTTAGCTCCTTATGTGTGTTTGGTGTTATTCTTTTCTTTCCTAACTTCAGTGAATTAAATTCTTACGTAATGCACCAGCATGCTATGAATTCATATGCTACAGTTCAGACCACTTATAACGTAACTGCTTATAGTACAGGACCGGCTATAATGTGGTCTTTTCTGTCCCCTGTTTACCCTCCCATAGAACTGCTTATTGTGCAGCTCCCCGAGATGAAAGGCTGGTTATAATGCTGCTGCCGGGAAATCCTGCGGACAGTTGACGTAGTGAGCAGGCTTCACAGAGGAAGTATGCCGCCCAAAAGGAGTATAGTCGACTTTCGCTACAATGAAATTGATGGTGCGCAGAAAAAATTTCCTTGAAGCGAAAATTTCATTGTCGTGAAATCAGAAAATATAACTGACCTGAGCTGGTAAAACAAAGCTTTATGCCTCAATCTTGCGCACGGCATCACGGCAGTAGTCAGAGGGTTCGGAAACCTTGAGTACTGAAACCATACCTGCCAAATTTGCAGAAACGGAATTTGGGAGATTTACTCGATTCTACTGCGCCCTCGATTGTAACTTGTACCCGTTTCCCGCGAAAATAAAAGAAAAAGAAAAAAAGAAGTGAAACGTAGATTGTAACGCGCACCCATTTTTCGTGATACAGAAAAAAGTCCTCAGTAATCAACCTTTTCATATTCATAAAACCAAATGTTGCACTCGCGTAATGACCGCACTTGCATAATAAATGCACTGCCTACTTTGAACCCCTGCAGTCCCTCGAACGGCCGTGCTGTGGTCTTTCCGCTTCACTTGATCCGCGATGTCTCGATGACGTTCGGAGCGCCGATTCATAACTCCTGCGTCCCGATAGAACTGCAGCACGTTGCCGGGCGTAACCGCTTGCAAGCGGTGGTAACGTCATTTACTCGCACTGCTGCATTCCTCGGTGCTCACGTGTGCTGCCGCATGCTGCCATACGTGCAGCGCAGGCTGGCGCAGCTAAGCCTAAGCATGATCGGGGCGTGGCCTCCGAGATTGCCGCAATGCAATCACGGACGTCATGCAGCGTGCACGACTGAGAGGCTCCAGCTCAGCACAGATATGAGGGAGAAATGCGATGATGAGCCGTTTTGTGTGCGGTGATGAGAAACATCTATCCTCCCGTTACGGCCATCCACGAACACTTTTTGACGTTCTTGCAGTCGCTGCTGTTCTGTACAAACTCCAACTCGATTACACCACCTCCACATCGTATGTTTTGTGCGCAAGTAAAAGCGTGCTAGCGCTGGGGACGAAGGTGGCTGAAGCAGAGATGAAACAACCCGGCCGTCTGCACCGAACGTACTGATTACATCGCACCGCGTGGTGTGCGAAGGCTGTCATTGCTTGCCTCTCAAGCAGAGACGAAACGCCCAGGCCGTCTTTTGTCGGGCAATGGACCATAAGGGGCATCGTTGGGAGGGAGGCGGTCGCGCGTGCTATCTTGACAGACATTGGTAGTCAACCACGAAGTCAACAGCGGCCGTTTCTGGTGGTGCCAAAACCCAATTTCGACTTCGTAGACGTATTTTTATCTTCTGAAATGCACCAAAATGTTCGGGATTGTGTTTACTGCACAGCAAATCGAATTTTCGAGCAAGGAATTGCATCGTCAAATTTCGTTGAAGTGAAGTGGCACAAAAAAAAAGTGTTCGTTGTGGCGAGAATATTTATGTATTGACTCCTATGGACTGCTGACGGGGGACCAAGAATTTTTCGTTGTACTGGAAATTTCGTTGAAGCGGCGTTCGTTGTAGCGGGGCTCGACTGTAGTAAATTAAACTGCCCATTTAGCACTCCTCAAGCAATGAGAGCACTATTTTGCTTTAGTCATTCCATGTCTGTCCATTAACGACATCTCCTTTATTGTTGTCCTCTGAAATGGAATTAAAAGGGTTCTTGAATATCCGCATGTCTAAACACATCTAAAAGAATGCATGGTCCTTTCGTATCTTGCCATTATGCCAAGAAACGAGAGAAGCAAGTAACACCAACAGCCAGTAAGCTTTGTTACATTTATAAAAATAAAATCTAGTTATAAAATTATGCTTTAATTAGCTTGTCATAATGCACAGCTAGTCCATGGGCGTTCACAACGTATCTCAGGCAATGCTAAAGGTGCATTGACCACACACACACACACACACACACACACACACACACACACACACACACACACACACACACACACACACACACACACACGCGCGCACGCATGCACACACGCATGCACGCACACACACACACACACACGCACACACAGTCCGTACTTGAGCTTGACATATAAATAGTGAACGTACTGGGCTGGTGACAGCCAAGCAAGGTGTTATAACATGTGGGAAGCATGCGCACCCATTTCCTTCCCTTAACGTTGGCGCGAGCGCTCAGCGGCGACGGAAGCGAAAGGGCCGCGCTGGTAGGTGACGGATACGTCCCGGCCGCCCTTTCCGTCCCGTTCTGCCTTTTGAATGCCGCGCACCAGCCCGAGATCCCTCGCGGCGTCAGGTGACTGTCTCTCTGTGAGGGGGAACTACCGCCCCTCGCAGAACAGACGGACGGTATAAAAGGAGCACTGGTCAGTGAGCCCACGCTCTCTCGTGCCAGCGGTGTCCTCTGAACCGACCTGACCCCGCGAGACCGACCAAGGAGTAAGCCTACCTTTTGTTTACTTTTACGTATAGAGCGGACTATCCCTCTACGTAGCGAAGTGTACGCGGTATTGCTCGTACAGCAATAAAGTGTCATTTACTTTGCTTGGCCAGTTGCCTTATTCGCCCGAACCCGCCGTAGCTGTGAGCACCACGCTGCGGGAAGGGGACGTACACGTGCACGGAACGACTGCGTACGGCTGGAGCCGGAGTTAATCTTCAGAATCAGCCGTGCATAGTGCGTTACAAACCCTTCATCTGGCGCCCCACGTTGGGCGCCAAAATGTCGGGGTTACTCTACTACTAATTACTACTACTGCTAGCAGCGGTATCGCCGCTAGCAACCCCCTGCAGTGGGTTCGAGCACTCAACGAGCAGCGAATGAGCTCGTCGCGTTCGCGCGCTCGCTATCTCAGCCATGCATGCCGCGTTGCCGCGCGCTTCAGCCCGCGGCCCGTCTCGCGGCGGGACAGCACGAACCGTCGCATGCGGCGAAAGAGGAGGACATTAGGCGTCACTCTCCCAGCATGGTAATTTAATAAACACGTTAAAATAATACAAATAAAACGAAGGTTAACAATAACGATAAACAACACGCGAACACAAACAAGGACGCAAACAAAGGACATTAACAATGAACAACACGCGAACACAGAAAAACACACAAAAATAACCATGCAAGGAAGGAGAGCCTAACCCCGGCCAGCGCACCCGCGACTGCGAGCCCTCAGAAAAGGAAAATAGAAGAAGAACATACAGACATGGGCGTCGGTCGCAGGTCGCCGCCATGGTTGCTGGTGCTTGCAGAGACACGCCATCCGACCGAAGGCCTGGTTGGCCGGAGGGTCACAAAAGTACGTGCGCACCTCTCCAAGCCACAGCAAGTTCTCCCAAGTATCGCCAAAACCAGAACGCGCGAAACGTTCGAGGAATTTCTCGCTGCCCAATGGCAGCCTATGTTAAAACCACATGGGGCAAACGGGCGGGCCGCCGCCCCGTCAAGCTGGGAAAGGGGGATGCGGAGACATTCCACGCTAAACATGGCGTCGAGCGGGACCCGGCCCCACAAACATCACTAGAGTTACTGTTGGTATTTGGGATCCTCATTGTAGACTTGGTTAGCTTGTTGCCTACAACCAAAAGGTTGATGCGCTTGCTCTGACATATGCATAATGTACATTGATGATGATAATTAATGTTGCAGGAGACCAGCCAACTCACACGTGCACTCGAGGAAGAACGACAAGCACGAATGCGACTGGAGGCCCTGCTACGACAGCACTTGTTGCTAAGCTCTTGCGACCAGCCGCTGCTCATCACAGAGTCCTGACCAGCATACTCTGAGGCTACCATTGGCTTGCCACACACAAGGTTCTTTGTTGGTCTTATATGGGGTGTGTGCATCCAAAGGACAGTGTAGCAGTGCCATCTGCTGCTGGGCTTCTCCATCCATTTGTTCTCTGATGATGCGGCGGCTATTTGTTGGGCACGGCACGGCATCAAAAGACTGGCCAGTCGACTCCTGTGTTGCGCCTCGAGATTGTGCACCATTACAGCACTGGCCATACACCAAAGCTTGTGTCTCAGTAGCTTGGTGTGATCATTCAAGTGCGGGTGTAGACAGCTAGCCAGATCGGCGTCGTCGTCGTCCTCCTCCAAATTGAGGTGCTCGTGCTATTGGCGCTGTCAAGGACTTCGGAGGAACAGATTTTACCCTTTCCCTGGAGTGCTCAGGATGCCTGGACTCTGCCATCTGATGGTGTTGTTCTAAATGGCATGAATATTGCAAAGTGACGATGGCTAGTGCAGTAAATCCTTGTTTTAGCCATATAGCTGCATTTCTTTCAGTCGTGCAGTACTGACAAGTAATGCTTGATGACAAATGCTATTTCTCTGGGACAGTTTCAATGATTGCATTGTTGCATTAATTGAGTATGAGAGGTCTTTGTAAAGGATTGATTTTAAGGAGTGTTAACAACAGCACATTCGTCCAAGTAGGCAGCACTCGCAAAAATATAAGATGTGCCCTTGTAGAGGGTGCATGGCTATCGCCACGCGGAACTTGAGTTGAAGGGAAAGGTAATGACTTGAAAGGAAGGTAGAAAAGTTCATCTTGACAACCCTTTTTAATACAGCATGTTTTGGTAAAATCTTTAAAGGGGCCCTGCGACATTTTTGCGACTGCCTTCTGGAGCACTGGAGTGGGCATAGTATTAAATACCGTGATGAATGCACAAATAATTATGAGAATCGATATGTGAAAACTGAAGTTATTGGTCTTCAGTATTCAAAACACGAGCAGACAGCATGAAAAAAAACCTTCCCTTCCGCATTTCGCCCGCCAACTGACACGGATGGTTGCTTCCAATCACAACGCGCCTCTTATAAGAGACAGCAGAAGTTTTACCTGAAGGTGGCCTGTACAAAGTACCTTGCCACCACTCGTTTTGACGGAGTTGTCATCATGGTTACAACAGTGGCCATGTTACAACAAACCACGCATGTCAGTCAGGAGAGAGCTTTAAAATATTGTTACAAATATATTTACAAAGTATTTACAGTAGGAGAATAACCAAGCAGCCATTATGGTGGTGGTTGTCAAAGCACCACTTTGTTGACTTTCACCGACAGACCACTTTCCAGTTCCAACACTGCAACAATATGATACTTAAAAACAGATTTCCTTTTGTATGTCAGGAGTACTTCTGTTGTGTCCATGATGAGCCTCCAACGCTTTCAACCACACTGGCGCATCACTACATAACAGTACGTAAAGGCGTTGCTGCTGCTCTCTACCGATATTTGCCACCCCTTTCCCGCCAGGTGCAACATAGGAAAAAGAAGGCAACATCATCTTCCCGCACCAGTTCGGCTGCCACTTCCATTGAAGGCAGACCATAAACCAGTTTCACCTGTTCAAGGCTATGCTTGAACAGGTGAAACCACCATGACCAACGCATATGTTTATGGGGCACGGACACCCCTGGATATAAGCTTTTTATTTTTCATGCTGGACTGTACAGCCTAGCAGGGACCAATAAATGAAAAATGTGAACTGGTGTGTCAAGCCAGTTGCAATGCACAGGCGCTGTCGTCACTACTATGTAATGAAATGTCACTTTCTGTTACAAAATTTACCGTCGTATGTCTCCACAGTACGAGCAGAACTCTGCAGAAGGCAGTTTCCTTATTGAAATAAAATTACAACCACTTTACTTTTGGTGGTTCCCGTCCCGCTACAACATCCCCGCATTCTTTAGGTCTAGAATAAGTGATAGAAATGGCATGCTCAGTTGGTGTCGCTGGGCCCCTTTAATGCTTTTAACATAGGCCACATGTAACGAAATTTTGGCAGAAAATATTTGCTTTATAAACGTAATGTTCTTGTCCAAATGATCATTCAGCAAACAAGTAAACAGCAAACAAGTAAAGGTGATTTCAGAGGTGCTTTCTTTAAAGCGGGAGCCATACGGAACGTATGCTTTCCAAAATTTTCAAACTGGTACTTTTCAGTCTGCAGACCATTCCTACTTTGTGGAAATGGTCCAGGCCATTATTGTGGAAATCCAAGGCCATCATAATATACAGTAATCAGCTGACTCATTTGGCAAATGCACCTAAATTTTAGTTGAGGCACATTCCATGCAGCTACTCCTTAGCAACGTACCAAGTACTGTTGCTGTTTCATTGCAAACCTAATGCTCTGTAGGTTCTTACGAAGGAACCTCTTTAGTGTCTCTGCCTTATGTACAATTCTACTGGTGTTACGTAAAGGCTGACTGAGCCCTTAAGGTTCACCTTCAATTGTTTAGATTATGAAAATTCAAATCTGCTGAAAAGTGCTCTTCCGGAATGCATTGTGATAGAAGGAAGTCACCATGCAAGTCCAGAGTTGATGCTATGTAGTGCACAGTTTTCAGTCAAATTTGTTCATTACGTAATTTTGTTTAAAATGACCAGTCGAAGATTAAGTGCTACAGGGCAAGAAAACTTCCACTGTGTCTACCAGCAGATGTTGTTAGAAGGATCAAAAGTTTGCGCATAGAAATGTTTGCATGCATTACGTGTAAGCCTCTTCTGAAGTACAGGCATTTTAGCCCTTGGTAGTTGTCTGGAACATTTAGCACAATGTCTGGGAAATTTCTGTCTAAGAGAGCTGCATGCAAGCGGGCATTTCTCTACGGAGCTGTCGTATTAGTAAGTTCAAGAACAGTCTTTCTGAAACATGATCCTTTTACAAGAATACCACCGTAACTCACAGTGCAGTATACGTACACGCATAGCTTATGAGGAAAGATAGAAATAGGACAATGCCCCTCTCTTAAAGGGCCCCTCACCAGGCCACATAGCAAGATTTGGTTATACACCTGGTCGCAGGATCGAATGCCGGCTGTGGCGGCTACATTTCAATGAAGGCGAAATATTGAGGCTCATGTACTGTGCAATGTCAATGCATGTTAAAGAACCCTAAGTGGCTGAAATTTCCAGAGCCCTATCACGGTTTTGGAATGCTAAACCCCAAAAAATCATCGGTCAGTCACACGCCAAAGCCTCTTAGGTGCCTAGTGGGGAGCATTCTGCCAGAAGAACTTTCTAATTGTTCCATTATTAGCAGCGATAATGTTTCAAGCAAATTGAAGCTGCGACTTTAGGAGGCGAGAGTCACTGCTGATATGATGCCCCTGCTACCTGTCAATGCTGACACGTGAACTGCATGCTGTTGTGTTTGCAGCAGCTTGTCCTGTCCAAGGAGCAGCCGCCAGAGTTGGTGCCTCTTGACTGGGTCGGGCAAGTCACTGTGCACTTAGACGTGTGTCGCATGTCGCTATGAGTGACGTCACGCACCACCCACTCGATGTAAAACGTCATGCCTTCCATCTTGAAACGTGGCACCCGTCAGGGGAAGAGCAAACAATGTTCAGGTCAAAATTTGAGCTCCTCCCACAGCGCATAGCAGTGCAATTCTTGGCAGACACGATCATGAGTATGCAAATGTACGCACTGCACTTGTCTGCTCAAAATGGCCACACGGGGTGAGGGACCCTTTAAAAAAAATACAGCAGATTCTTGTTAATTTAAACTTGGGGGAACTCCAGAATTTTGTTTCAATTATCAGGTGCAAGCAGCAGTATGGCTCAGTGCAACATACCAGGAAAAACAGAGCTGGCCAGTTATCACATGCATTGTTGCCACCTTAGGGTTTTTGTTTTGTTCTATTGGTGGTTTTGAATGATTTTAGAAGTACTGACAGGCGGTTGGCTTCATTTCTGGCTGTTTAAAGATATATGAGCATGATATTTTCAACTAGAAGGAACCAAAGCTGCCTATGTTTCTGGTAAGGACGAACGAAAAGTATGAATGTACAAGGTAAACCAAATGGTGAAGTTTGGATTAGCAGATTTTAAATACATTGAAAACCTACCTGGCCAACCAAAAAGTTGAAATGTATCTGAATTCACCAAAAGTTTGAGTTATCCGAGTTTGAATTACCGAGAGCCTACCGTACTTATTGGGCATGTCAATTTTTATTATTCACAGACCATTTCTCATCACTGCCATTATACTGTAGCTTCAATATGTGCAGGCCATCTGTCTTAGGCCATCTGTGCCACACTTGTTACAAAAAAGCTCAGTTGTCACAGTTGAGTTTGTGCACAAGCCATTGTTATCTGCCATCCACACAGGCATTATTGGCTTTTTTTCCGGGTGTGTGCTTCATGCCACTTTATTATTGTAATGTATAGATATGGCATTCAACTCATGGAGATTCTGTGTAAATGTGTCCCTGATGATGTATGGTTGAAAAACCATGCATCGACAATCCAGATTGTGCTGTAATAATAAGATGCTAAAACCTGTTATCATGCTGTTTTCACTCTGCAAATACATGGACAAAGTTCTGTGGCAAAGAAGGGAAGACTACAAAGGTGAAAGCATGTGCAAGTACGGTCAGGGTAATGCTGATCTTTAGGATTTGTAGCAGTTTCACATGATTTGTAATGTGATTACATGCAGTAGGCCATGAGCACATTAAATGCAAGCAGTTTCAATGTGCATAAAGAAGCTGTTTTAACCATAAAGACCAGCTACACAGTGTAGGACAACCAACACACGTGCATATGACCATTTATTGTTGCAAGAATAACTCTGTGTAATGTGCTTTGTTTTCTATTATTAATGTAAAAACATTAGATGTCTAGTGAAGTGAGAAATTTGGCGTCCACCCAGCAAGCGTCGATGTTCAAACTGGATGGCCGGAAAACTTGCGCGAATGAGCGACGACATCCCATGGGTTTTGGCACCTAATTAGATGATTGAGTTGATTCAATTGGAGCATACAGTCAAGTGATCACATCATACGACATATTTACTGACCACATTGTGAGGTCATGTGACCAAGTGTTGGTGTCCTGGGAGCTGATAAAATGTTGAACATTGTTAATATGCTAATTGTGTGCCTTGTAACAAGATGTCCCCCATATTACTTTGTGATACAAAACCAGTAACGTTACACTGTTTTTTACCAATATGGGTTTATGGTGATGCCACCAATTTCATGACAGCATTGAAGTTTAACATTCACTGTCCATCTTCACTCAAATTGTGCATTTGGTGGTGACTGCAGCTGAAACTGCGGTGAGAGTTTTAGCTGTCCTCGCGCATATACGAGGCAAGGTTATGGAGCATTGTTTGAGGGAACTGCAAGTAAGTGCAAGTAATTGTACAGACAGTGGAGTTCATACAACATGTCAGGTTGTCTGTGGCTAAAAAAGTAGTTTAAGGGGGGAACCTAGAATGATAGAAACTTCAGTGATTATGTATGTTCATGTACTGATGCCAAATATGACCTCGGACTTTATGTGAACTAGGTCATGAATTTTAGGATTACTAATTAATGAGAATATCATTCAATCACGCTTATTAAACAGGCTGTATGCATCTTGCTGACTTAATTGTCATTGGATTCTAGACATGCCAAGGAATGCCAGGAAGTTTATAGTTCTAGCTTTTCTCAAACAAAAGTTACAAAGCTTCAAAGTTACCATTTGAATGGCTGAGCAATGACACGTTTATTATTCCATCCTTTCCTAAGATTGATTGCTTCCCAAAATAACATTTCATATGTTGTTGCACTCTCTAAGCATTCAGCTTTTTACCACAAGAAAAACAATCAGAATTGAGTTTACCAAACCTGAGAAAAGCTTGGAAGATCGCAAGGTCACAAAAAGATGACACCAAGACAATAGCAGTAAACAAAGGTCCATCCTTCACGATGGGATGTAAAAAGCTGTTATGGCTAGAATAATGATCTAGGATGCAGGAAAATTGGTTAGTGTATGCCTCACTAGTGGCAGAATTTGATAACATTTTTATAGCAAAACATTTTTTCTGCAGTTTTCGCATTCAAAGAGCAGCCTCTCCTTTTAAACACAGTTGCAGACTCAGAACTGTAGTTTGCTTGCCTGCTTGCCAACTTTTAGCAGAGATTGATGTGCAAGTAATTGGTGATGCAACCATGTGCAATAACCTGGCATACTAACAGCAGTATTATGTATATATTACAGTAAGGACATGTAAGTCTGATCTCTAGGCTGGCACACTTGAACCAGGACAGTTTCATCACATTACAATAGATTGTTGTTGACCGTCTATGTTGCATTGTTATGAATGGAACGTCTTGCATGCATGCCTGTAAGATAGGTGGCCGCAAGCTTTCCAAGAGGGCATGAACATTCAGGTGTGCCATACCGAATGCTGCCCAAGTAGTGTACCAAGCTGTTTACATGAAATACCTAAAAATACTGAGAATTTTCATGTTTTGAAACTGCACAAACCTGCTGCCTTTTAGCTGAGCTGCACCTGCAGAGCTGGAAGGAAGCTTCTGCTTGGGCTACATTTGACACCAGGGCAGCTGGCTCGTTGATCAAGAGATTGCTCAAGAGAGTGCGGCATGCTGCAGGGCAAGAGCTCCGTGCCTCCAAACAAGTTTTGTTCTGGAGGTCGGTGAGAAATTTGGACATTTGTTCGTTGTTCTAGATGGATAATGGTATGTCAGAATAACAACTTTCCTTTTTGTGTCCTAGAACCTAAACAGGCGAAGTAACTTTACATCTGGTGAAACATCCATAGCTACTGCTCATTTGAAACAATAAAGACAGCTGGGTTGGCTTTGAGCTGTTTCACTGGGCCTAAAAATCTAATGATAAAACAGTTCAACCGGCCTAGCTGTCTTTAATGTATTAAATGAGCAGCAGCCATGAATGTTTGACCAGATGTAGTGTTACTTCACCTACTATGACACACGCACAAAAAAAAAGATGTTAATCAGCATTAAAAACAGAAGGCAGACCACACCAAATTCTCGCATATATCTTATTGCACTGGTTATACATGCTTACTCAGAGCGTTTGTACTTTGATTGCGCCAGCATTGCATAGAGTGTCAGATGTGGTCAGAAGTTGCCAGTGCTTAAAAATTGTTATGGCCTTGCAAGTTCTGGAATGGGAAGTGTAACGTGAACAATCTTGCTGTAAAAGATATATACAATCAGCCAAGTTGAAGGTTTGTATCACCACATAAATGCTTGATATCACAGTCAAGAAATGTTTAGGCAGTTGTGGCCACTTGTAGTACTACGGCAGGACATTGAGGTTGTGGCTTTCACGTCCTCCTACAAGGCCCTGTCGTGGCTCGTCGTAGCAGTTGCCCGCAGCACCCTGTCCAGTGCCCTGCGCAGTAAGCGGGAGGCTGCAAAGCGGTTCTCTTCGGCATTCCTTGGCTGATCGCAGATGGCTAGCAGCTCCGACAGCCCATACTGCTGGTCCACGTTCTTCGGAATGTCATGCATGAGACCCCCGTGGGATGAGTAGAAGGCACGGGGTGCAAGCAAACCACTGCACACAGCGTAGAAGTTGTGATCGCTTGCACCGTGTGAGCACAGGTCCTCTGCATTGAAGCTGAGGCAGTCCGGGCACATTTCCTCTCGGTGTTCCAGCCACTGATTCCAACCTGGCTTGTGTTCTGTGGTGTAGGGTGACAAAAATTTACACGTACATTATTCATGGAGAAACACCTCACAGGAAGTATTAGCATAAATTTAATGCCTGCTTATTAATCTCTTGTTCAGACACACTGCCCAAATTGTCACCATCAGCTTCCTCTGGATGACCCATAAACAAGTTTGAAACTTGTTGGAATATGGTAGCCATTCAGGTATATAAAGTGAGCCCAACAGCTGTGCAGCAATTTTTCTAAAAGCTGCCTTAATAGCAATAATGCAGGAACTTGATCAATGCCTTCACGCCCAACCTTAGTTCTTTGCAGCCCTCTGTGTGGGTGTCCCCCTCCTCACTCACCAACTTGTCGCACTGCAGCACATGCTGCAAGTAGCCTTGAAGAACCAGAAAGGCTTTATATATATAATTTATTTTACACCTTCATCACCATCCACACAATGTGGACTGGATGGAAGCTTCACAGAAGGATTAATGGTGTATTAATTGTGCAATCCTTCCTTTAGAGCCAGCTCTCATCACACTGGTATTTTTATCCTCACACACATAAAAAAAAAAGACAGCTTTTACCTCAAATGACACCGTGCAGAGAAGCACCAAACTGTATTTTTTTTTTTTTGTGCCATCCACACAAAATTTTACATTGCTTCCCAAATATGATCACCACAGCATTTCATATACAGGGTGGTTGTGAAGTCCTTGCCTATATTAACTTTAGATCCCTCTTGAAACTCTCATCAGCTTTAGCTGACGTGTAATGCTGTTGACTAATGCAACATTTACATTTATTATTTCAGAGGCTGACCTAGTGAAAACCAGAATGTGGCCAGCGTACTTAGCAAACAGCTGTACAAATCTGTTCCTAAATGACGGGCAGTGTGTGGAAAGCGTGGGTGCATATGTCAAAATGCAGTGTAATGACCAAATGGTACACCTTGTAATGTACTCAATGGTGGTGAAACCTTGGTCAGTCATTTTCTTTCTGAACTATTCATTGTTGCGAATAGGTATTTACTTTACAACCACCCTGTTTGATTAAGATGCATCCAACATATACTAGAGGTGTTGCAAGAGTAAATACTGAGGCTGCAGAGCTTCCCACATGGGAAGCCCTATACACAGGCGCACTGAAACTTCTGCAAATAAGCATTTTCTTTGTAGCTTAGACATACAATACGCAATTTATTACAGAAACTCGCGGGCTGTGTTAGTAATATGCACTTATGTATGCACCACAATGACCAAATAGAATTTATCGAGAATCTGCAGTTTCCATTTTGCCTGTAGGTGTTTAGTACACGCAAACCACTGCTGCCAGTGGAGTCATACATGGAAGACACAAGGATCTGTGTGCCCTTCGCATCTCGAAGCCAAGCAGAAAGCAAACAGCGGTCAACCTGTTTTCCCCTTTCCTGGTGAAGATTGAGTGAGTGCATAAAGCTTGCCCATCTGAAGTTCACACAGCACCTAAAGCCTCTGTGTAGACAGACGTGGAAATATAGTTGCACCACATTGCAATACTTGTCTTGCAAAACTTGAGCAGAAAGCGACTTCACTGACAGAGAATACTGGCTTGTGGTAACGTAACGCTGTTGCTTGTATGTGATAACATATATCTGTTCCAAGGTCACTGGTTGCTGCAATTCGTAAGTGGTCACATCAGGAAGTCTTCCCATATTAATAGGATCAGGAAGTTGCAAATGGATTATAAGTGAAACAAAATTAAGATGGTGAAACCACACCAATATGGCATTCATGTAATCTGTGTCGAGTTTAGGTATGAAAAAGCAGCAGAGTGATGAGCTGTTACCATGTACAGGCTGTTAAAAAGCTTCATGATTTTTGCCTGTTCTTCTAAGTCTTGCTGCTGGTATTTCCTATAACTTTTCTTCTTAGGTGTGTGCCAGACTGTATTTATATCAGTTCTTGTGTAATGGTAGCATTTATGTAGTTAAAATCTGTTTGATTACGTTAAATGAGGGCTGATACAAAAATTTTCTTCTGTTTCTTGCTGCAATGTTAACTGGGGACATGTGTCACGGGGCTAGCCAATTAAAGTGCCCTCGTGTAGGTTCGTGTGTACAATAGTCGATGGCTTGACAGTCATCGAGGAAGGATAGACGAGACCGTTTGTGCAAAACACAACAAACAACACTCGCTGTATTTACAGAAACGGTTTAAAGAGAGGAAAGGATAAAGATTGGACGAAGCATAAGAAGTAGAGGAAAACTTAACACAACTATGAATGATAGAGAGAATAATTAACGGTGTGAAAGAGATAGTTCAGAAGAAGAGGCTGTCACCGTTCTGGTCGGCACATGAAAGTAGATGGCGAGGTGGAGGCAGCAGACGCACTTGGAGCGGACTTGGATCGAGGTGTCGCTCGGAGGGAGGGTAGCGTCGGGCGAGTCGAGGTCAGCAACCTCTCGGCGTTCCTCAGCCGACGCTCAGACCACGAGCCGGGGCCGCAGTTGTGCCTGGCCAACGCCAGACGATGGAAAGCCGTTGGAGTGCCTGGCCAACGCCAGACGATGAAAAGCCTGGCCAACGCCAGGTGCTGTACCGCTCGGGTACACGCCCAGGTGGAAGCCTGCAGCGGCCTGGTCACAGGAACTCGGCCGCCACTCCCGCGCCCTGGTCCGCTTCTTCCTGCCACCACGCCTCAGCCACGTCTGCTCCGGTTCTTCTCCCCGGTCTCTCCCTGGTCTCCCCCTCGCCCGTTCTCTTGGCGCTTTTTAATCCCCATCTTCATCGTGGGCCTTCATCATTGGTGTTCTTGTGTCTTCGTGTTGAATTCCGATTGCTCGTAGCTGTACTTGTGGCGCCTCCTCATTCGTCGGGCAGTTTCGCGCCACCACGCGCAATGACCCACTGCCTCGTCGTCTTCTATGTTGATGGGATCGGTGGCGCGCACTTCAAACACATTACACTTTCACTTTGCCCCTCACGGCCACTTCACTCCATCACACATGCCCCTCCTTCCGGAAAAAGTTTTTTTATATAAAAAAAACTTTCTAGTTCTTAACCGTGGTCAACGCTTGTCCGTCAAAACCACTGCACCGCACGATTAAACACAACACATATGGTGAATGTCTTCCGTAAATGTTCACACACTCAAACGAAACCAGAACAAGGAAACATGTAGTTAACTATTTCATTATGGCTGTGTGTTTTCTGCAAGTGTATAAATCATGTTAACAAGAAGACATAGCGAATAGGACCGACATGTTTAAGTGCTACAGTTCACCGGATCAAATTACATGCAACCTTTTGTATCTACAGCATATTTACAACTGAATTCCTTGGAAAATCCAGAAGAAAAACTATACCGCATTCACTGTCAAAAACCGAAAAAGCTACCGGATACCGGAAACGGAGCTAAGTAATTGCATCCCACACCAGACGGATACTTGTTTTTACCTGCTCAGCAGAGGCTACTGCTAGAAACGCTTGGAAGCGTTCGGCATCAGTTGCCTCTCTGTAAGAGAAAGCGAAAACAATCGGGCTTGTAGCCGATGTGATAGCCTTAACCAAGCAATGACTGCACTTCAAATGGAGCCAACGCTGCCATGTGCACCCAGCGAGATGCCTTCGCATGACCCTTTCAAGCATGGCAATGCCTTGTCTAAGCCAATCACCGGAACATGCACCATGCTTAGCTGAAAAGGCTTTGGCATCGCTTGGTGCGACATAAGACATGTTCACTTCAGCGATATTTCGTAAGGAGCCCTGCTCTTGCAAACTAGCACCGTCTCCTGGCTCACCAATTAACCAAACCAGGCGTTCCTTAAAATTGGCATCGCCAATGAGAAACCCCTTCCAGTCGACACAATCATTAGCACCTGGCTCTTCCTTCGGCTCCTCTCTGCGCTGCAGTAGTAGTGCTCCGTCCCCTTCTTTCATTTCTTGCTGACAAACCCTATCATTACTGACCTTACACGGTGTCACTCCTTGTATGTGAGGGCCGTCCGCATGGTCTTCTACCATGCCCGCTCCGCACGTGCCCACAGTTATTGGCACACATTCAGTAGCGTCAACTTCTATCTCGAAGTTCATATGACACACTCTGTAATTGTCGAGACGTACTGTTACCTCTTGGTACATTGTACCTATCCTTCCGAATGATCCAAATACCTTCTCTATGGGACGTCCATCCCACTTTTTCTCAAAGCCGCTGTGACCCTTATGGAACTCACCACTGTTCCTCTCAATACCTCGGCTAACCACCTTTGTACCACACGAGACGTCCCCGTCTTCACCACTATCTGAAGTTAGCATCACATTCTTATGTGAGCCATCTAGTTGGTCCTCAGCGACCGAGCCCATGTCGCAGGCTGCCGCATCCAGCGGTCCACATGAATAGGAGGAGACAATCACCTTAGAATCCGCTAGAGGGTACTCTTCATTGTCCCTCATACTAACTGCCCATGCTCTTTGGTCAGAGCAACCTTGAGGAACCTTTTCCTCATTATCATCTGTACTTGGCCCCCCAGGGGTCCCAAAGTACAAACCATCACAGGTGGAATTTTCCTGTTCCACGCCAGTGAAGCTATCACACGAGACATCAGCGCTTCCATTTTGGACATCGCGCTCTATGTCAGACACATCACCATCTGCACTTTCATCTGCCGTTAATCTCAACCTCCCCGGAGGTAAATTATCTCTGTGGTCTTCGAGGACCAAGCTTTCATTATATGTTACCGCTGGTGGCGGAACACTTGTAGTATTCGTGGCCATCGCCCTACTACACTCCTGACAACGGCATTCGCTGTCCTCACCAAGACAAACTAGCAGATCTTCTGCATTAGATATTTTGTGAGGAACTCTTTCCTCATCTACAACACTTAGCCCCCTAGAGGCTCCAAAGTATCCCTCAACGTTTGTGGAACTTCCCTGTTCCAAGCTCGTAAAGCTGGCCTCTTCCTCACCGAGCACCTTCGAACCCATTCCAGTCTCGCGGCTGTCTACCTCGACGCTATCCTCTAGCTCAGGTTCTGACCCCATCGAAAGGCTGTGGTATGGTCCTATGCTGCATCCAAAGAGAGACCCTGATCCTTCCTTTAACCAAGTGCTGCCTATATAGCAAACCTCATCCGCCTCATCATATGTGCTATTGCACGGCGTTTCGCTACGCTCCAACTTCTGCATCCGAGCTTTTTCCACATCTGCCAGTCGGAGCTTTAACTCAAGTGTTCTTAACCTCATTTCTTCGAGCTCTCTTTCTTCCTCCTCCATCTCCCTTTCAAACTCTAACCGCTCCTTCTCTTCTTGTAGCCGCGCAGCCTCTCGGGCATCAACCCATGCCGTAAATTCCTCACCTTCCAAACCTATTCGCCGTGCCAACTCTTCAAAAACTTTACGAGATTCTGATGCGCTCATTTTCTATTTTTTCGTGCGAAATAATAAAGTGCATAAACGGTCTCGTCGTCCTGTCGCGGACGCCAATTTGTCACGGGGCTAGCCAATTAAAGTGCCCTCGTGTAGGTTCGTGTGTACAATAGTCGATGGCTTGACAGTCATCGAGGAAGGATAGACGAGACCGTTTGTGCAAAACACAACAAACAACACTCGCTGTATTTACAGAAACGGTTTAAAGAGAGGAAAGGATAAAGATTGGACGAAGCATAAGAAGTAGAGGAAAACTTAACACAACTATGAATGATAGAGAGAATAATTAACGGTGTGAAAGAGATAGTTCAGAAGAAGAGGCTGTCACCGTTCTGGTCGGCACATGAAAGTAGATGGCGAGGTGGAGGCAGCAGACGCACTTGGAGCGGACTTGGATCGAGGTGTCGCTCGGAGGGAGGGTAGCGTCGGGCGAGTCGAGGTCAGCAACCTCTCGGCGTTCCTCAGCCGACGCTCAGACCACGAGCCGGGGCCGCAGTTGTGCCTGGCCAACGCCAGACGATGGAAAGCCGTTGGAGTGCCTGGCCAACGCCAGACGATGAAAAGCCGGGCCAACGCCAGGTGCTGTACCGCTCGGGTACACGCCCAGGTGGAAGCCTGCAGCGGCCTGGTCACAGGAACTCGGCCGCCACTCCCGCGCCCTGGTCCGCTTCTTCCTGCCACCACGCCTCAGCCACGTCTGCTCCGGTTCTTCTCCCCGGTCTCTCCCTGGTCTCCCCCTCGCCCGTTCTCTTGGCGCTTTTTAATCCCCATCTTCATCGTGGGCCTTCATCATTGGTGTTCTTGTGTCTTCGTGTTGAATTCCGATTGCTCGTAGCTGTACTTGTGGCGCCTCCTCATTCGTCGGGCAGTTTCGCGCCACCACGCGCAATGACCCACTGCCTCGTCGTCTTCTATGTTGATGGGATCGGTGGCGCGCACTTCAAACACATTACACTTTCACTTTGCCCCTCACGGCCACTTCACTCCATCACAACATGTTAGCCATAACAAATCACATTAATTGCTCCGGCATATGACAGAAAACTATTTATGGCCTGTTTATTACTGAGTAGTTTGTTTTGGTTTGGGAGAGCTCAGAAGATGCAAAGATGCCAGATGTGACTGGCGCCACCTAGCACTCACAATGGGGTAAATGTTCTTCCATGTGAGCACACAGAACTGTGACGTCCTTCCACACGACCTGTCACCTGTTGCAAGTCCTGCGCGTTGTTGCTATCGCCGTCGTCAGGTGGCAATTATTTTCTTGAGGCCTGGTATTGCTGGGAGTCTATTAATGGAGGTGCGGCAAACAGGCTACGGTAGCTATGACGTCATCATTGCTAGCTGCACTGCTCAGAGCTCAGTGTGATGATGTCACGGAAGTTGGGGGTCCCCTTGGTGTCACCTTTGGCACTGTCAATGCCGTAAGGTGCGGTGCGTAGCGCTCGACCGCACACGCAAGCTCCAACTCATTTAAATTACCTTTCGAGCTGTATTCGCAATTGAGATTTGGTGGATGACGTGCATGTCCACGAAATCGATCCCACAGGCTATCTAAGCATCAAAATTTGGGTATCAGTGCCCCTTTAAACCTGTACAAAAATAGCATCCACAATATCATTCTGCAACTCACCTGCCCGGACCTGTATACGGTCCACCACAATTATATTTTCCAAGTCCACGAGCCTCACTTCACCAAGATCGTTGACGGCAAAGTTGTCCATGCTTACATCAGTCATATAAAGTGCATACTGCGTAGGGTTTTCGGTCATCAAATCAGCCATGTCAAGCAGCTGTAGAGAGATGTTGGCTCGCACAGCCCAGCTGGCCAGCTCAAAGCGAGAGAGAGGCTCTCCCTCGTACGTCTCCACCACTGTGCGACCACAGGTGCCCAGCAGTGTTGGGAATGGCCAGTCATCCATGCGTGGAAACGTCTGTGTAGGATAGCAATGAGAAGCTTGGATCAAGCAAGTCATCGGATCTTAAATCAGTGTGGCACATAACATAAATGCACTCAAGGCGAGCTAGGTGTGGCCGGTTAAATCCGGAAAAAAAGCCTTCTTAGCTGCTACACATGTACGTACAGTGAAGTCTAGTCATACCAAAGCCGTGTCTGACAAAAAAATTAAGGTACCTTTGGTATAAACATGCATTAGTTCTGATTTTCATTACATCAGTATGTCGTGCCGGTGCTAGATCGCATTCGTAGAAGGCCGTTCTAAATGATTTATATCACCTGGCCTATATTAAGCAACCGCACTCTCACGCAGTTTACACACCTGCAAAAGCAGTGGCTCGGCGTTGACGGTGACGGTATAAGCGAGCACATCGGCCGTCCTCAATGCTCCCTGGCGGCGCGCGACCATGGCTGGAGTGTACGAGAGCATCGTCAGCATTCGACGGACCAAACGCGAGGAAGGGCACGCCGTCATGTCTTGCTCCTTCCTGACGGCGAACATGTGTTTCATCAACGCCGCTTCGTGGGTTTTGCCGCTGTCCACGGTGCTGCGAACCGCGCTGGCGACGTTACACCTTCGACTGCGACACCAGCGACGATCGACTTCGTGGAGCTCGTCATCGTGCGCCAGCTTCTTGACTACAACGCGCGTTCCGTTCAGCTCCCCCATGAAGACGTTCTTGACGTTGAAGAAGCGCAACACGCTGCGGCTGTACCAGCCCGTCAACTTCACGTCGCGCATGTGCGGACAGAAGCCATCGCCGAAGCAGGCCGGGCATTTGTGGAACTCGTGGAAGGCTTCAGACGCCGGCTCTATGTGGAAAGAAAGGAGGAATAGCGCGTAGAAGAACACGCACAGCGCCAGCAGCCAGAACAGTCGCCATCGAGCTCGGGTGTAACGTATCAGGGCCATGCCGAATTAATGATAAACCCTGAAATAACTTGGCTAACCGATATGCTTAAACGCAACTGCTAAGTGGCTTTCCGAACGAGCTTTCACTTGTCCTTTTTCGGGTGATCGTGTGTAGACGCTTCTGGTAACGGTGGCGAAAGACGAAAATAACGTAGAGCACGTTCGGTGACGTTCCGTCCTTTCCAGTTGACTGCACGCGGCATAACTAGAAGAAGAAGTTCGGGTATCCATACTAACTTGCATCAAATCACTAAAGATCGTGTACCGGTCCATTTCTCAGGAGTGTTGCCTCGGGGAAAAAAATGCACATGGCAAAGGAAACGAAACCCCGCGGCACATAACGTATTCGGCTAGATTTGGCCTTGGTTTAGGCTTTGTGTTGGCTAAGAATGGCCTCCGGAAAGACTAGCGCACTGACTTCGGATCGTGCACTTTCTGTTTACGCATGTGTTTCCTGTGTTTCTGTTTCCGACATTCAGGCGCACGTGCATCTGTGCTTCTCCGTAATTTATCGGTTATCTCTGACAGTACGGCAACTGAGACGGTTTCATGGGAAGAACCAAGAAGAAGACAAATAAGGAGAATAAACCGAGTGAGTGCCGAAGCGCATGATGTTGTTGGTCTCAAGGACTGCTGTTTATTGCGCGTCAATATTTCAGGACCAGGCGCCAGGAAAAGTTCGGAAAACGCCAAAGCATGCAGCGTCGACGACCTCCTGTCCCAGGTGACTGCTTTCGATTTCTCTTGCCTCTAACGAAATTTATGAACACAAAACGCCTGTATTGCTAGCTGAGAGATGAACCCTGTCGTAAGGAAACCCAGGCACGACAGTCGTAAATGTCACGTCCATTCTGAAATGCTGCCCATGTCGCGCTCTCGTTGCGCGATTTTCATTTTTGAGTCGACTCCATTTGCTGTTCAGATGGAAAGTTGCGTGAACGAACTGCAGTACGATCAAGCAAGGGAGTTGGGCGAAAGCGCCTTAAGAGTGGAACCGAACAACCTCAAAGTACTCGACGCCTTCTCCAGTCTGCTGCTTGAAATGGGCGATTCCACAAAAGCCCTCGAGGTAAGGTCACTAGTTCCAAAATTGTTCTGTCGTGCAGTATGTGATGACTCTACATTTGCAAGGGTCGACAGGGTGGATTACATTGCTGCCACTTAAGGTTTTCACTGGAAAATGTCACGGTCGCCGTGATTTCCTGACGCTGAAATGCGTCTGTGCTAATCAGTGCTCTATTTGCGTTACTTTTTATTCCTAAATTTGTGGAGGTTCCTGCGTCATGGGGTGGTGCAACGAAGTTATTGCCTTTGCATGCCGCACAATTTCCTCGTACATGTGTCAGATGTAGCAGTTTACTTCTGAGTTAAATAAAACGTGCTTTAGCACATCCATTGTACGCTGTAGTCCATCCTCGCTAGTTAACTCAAGTCAACAGGATACATTTTAAGAAAGGTTATCTTAAATAAGTGAGGTTCGTTTTGTGGAGAAAAAGAAAGTTGGGAGTCAGCAGTAAGCAACAACGTTATAACGGAGCTATTAGGAGAAGATGTGGGTGATCGATATCGTAGGTCAGGTTCAGAGATAGAAGTGGGTACAGGGAGGTATTGTAAAGTACAGAACAAGTAAACTGTGATTTATTATCTTTAAAGAATTGGTGCCCAATTAAAGGAGGTGCAGCCACATGACAGACAGAAATAGGTGGAATGCATGTAGGATCGGAAGCATGTATGTAAGCAGTAACATTGGCCAACACGGAAAGGGGGCAATTTGAGAGCTTTCATTCTGCAATGACCTGATATTTTGATGATGATTACTCAGTTTCAGCTGTGTTGAAGTGAAACTCAGCTTAATATTAGTGTGCCGGAACATTTTGTGGCCAAGTGCACAAATGAACAGAGATAAAGCCATTACACTTAACATTGAATTTACTATGTCCATTCATTGAATCTTCTTACGTACCAGAGCTTCATTACCTGTGTTTGCTGTTTCTTTAAAAAAGAACAGAAAATGTGCTTCTTTCAAATACTCCCTGCCACTCAAGCATACCACTTCTCACCCTGCTCACTTTCCCATGCCATTCTTCTTTTTTCCCCCTCAAGAAGTGTAGTTATGTCAATTCATGTTTGTGTAGCTGTTGCAGAGAATGGTCCAGTTAGAGCCAGATGGGGGCTACAGGAAATACCTCAGCCTGGGCCAGCTGACAGATAGCAAGGAGTCATTGTCACACTATGCTAAGGGAGTGGAGATACTCTGCAAACTGCTCCAGGAGCAACATGGTTTAGCTGCTGGGTCTGAGGTTAGTGCTAATCTTTCTTAGTCTTTCTTCATTTCATGAACAATAGTGGCTGGGAGAAAAAAGCCCAGAGGCTACTGGGACAATAAGTGGCCTCTCTGTTGTAAGCACTGATGCTGCCTCGCTTTTCTGTGCATTTGTTAGCTTATCGAGGGTCTTCTCTTGGCAAGACTGGTGTTTTTGGTATCGTGAAAAGCTAATCTACTAATGCAGGGATTTATTTTTCTGTTTAGTATCCCTTTAAGATCAATGTATGTATTACTGGAATCACTGTATGTTGAAAAGTGTACATATATATATGTTTAACATCTCCATTGTAGGCCGATATGTTTACGTTGCTGTTTGCCTAGGCAGATTGATTCTTAGTATGAAATAAAGGGCGGTCTTTTTTTTTCTTATGGAATAAAGGCATTGCTGTTTGCTTTATTTTAGGAGAGAAGTGGAGCTGACCTCAATCGAGCATTGTCTTCAGCCTATTGTGCTATGGCTGAGATTTATATGACTGACTGTTGGTGAGTTAATTGCACACTTACCTTAATGAGGCAGACCTTTTAGTATTTTTGCCCCCCTTTCTGCTTTTCCTCTGACAGAGGAGTGCTCATGTCTATAAAACTGCCCGTACATTTCTCATTTCTTTGGAACAGCTACAGTTATTCCAGGTATTGAATAGCTATTTGCTGCATTAGATGTTACAAATAAAATGGCAACCGTCAGAAAATAAATCAACAGCCTGACATGTCTTGTCCTGATTGCCACCAACTTATATAGTATTGGCAGTGAGGTTGAATGTATTTACAGTTCACCCTTGTTGTAACAAGCTTCAGTGGGGTGCCCAATCTACCTTGTTATATTCACACAAAGAAGGAGGCTACGTACAGGACTGGCGCTCCAGTCCTGTGTGTAGCCTTCTTCGTTGTGTGTCGTTTTTTAGCGCTCCGTTTTTTTACTTCTAAAGCATGAACCAACTCGCCCAACGACAAGTTCTACTAATGCAATGTATGCCCAATAGGCTGTGCAACTTTAAACATGCACTGAAGACAGTGTTGAAGCCCACAGTACTGTTATGCATCCACACATGCAACAAAGTTTTATTAAAACTGCGAAAGTATCTTTAGTATGCACACCACATGGCGTAGCATAGGACGTGATAACCTTTTGTGATAGCTTCGTTCAGTTTACACTGTGAGCGTCTTTCACTTCCACTTTGCTCTTGACAACAATATGGATAACATATTGCTGAAATAAATGGTGACATGGACATGTCACGATGAAAGAGAATCAAAAGCCTCTAAGGGTGCTTTGCTGGAGCATGTGAATAAGTGGCAGTGAGCCTTTGTGAACATCAGGGGAAAGTTGGCGTGTGGGGCCTCGTTAGTCTCGGTGGCCTCAGTGACAGATAATGCAATCTTGGAGGCCTCGCCCAGCTGTACAAGCACTCTGTAGCACTCACGAAAAGTTATCCAGCCAGGATTTCTCAGTTTCAGAGAAAAAATTTAGTGTGCTATATTCGTTCGCATGACAACCGCATCTTTTTAAAACAAGGCATTAAATACACGTATCCCTAAACAAATTGCAAGGGGAATCACACTTACTTCATTATAGCCTTATTATTGAGTATTAGATTTTACGTATTAGTTTTGATTGATTATTAGTTTTATTATAACAAAGTGTCACTGTATTACTGGGTTTGATTTGTGTAAATGGGCAAGCCAATTTCTGAAAGATCTGTCCTGCTCCTGTGCTTCAACAGTTCAAAATTTTAAAAATGTAACTGAGTGTTCCTTGGTGTGTATGTATTTTCTCTCTCTCTCTCTCTTTTCTGGGGAATTATCCTAGCATACTGAACAGTTGTTGCCCTGCAGTGTACATGGGCAGGTTTGGGGTTCTCAAATAGATTCTAAAGCTCAACATCTTGATTAATTGATGCTGTCTGTTTTCAGATCTTTATGAACATGTCAGTTCAACTTACTCTTGTTTAATTTGAACACACTGTGTGCGTTACACGGACTTAAGGTATTATGCAGCTTATGCAAGTTAAATATTTAACCCTCTGCCAAGAGTTCACAAAGCGAGTTTGTGTCTTAAATGTTAAAGCTACAAAATTTAAGCCACGCAATTCAGGCCGAGCTCCTGATAATGTAGGCATAAAGGAGCCTTTGTGCAAAATCATAAGTTTGAAATACAAGTGGGAGCATCATAAAGAGCTACCAGAAGTAGCCATATTTAATGCCAAAACTGAAAAAAGAAAAAGGACAGAAAGAAAATAAATAATGCACCCTATCACATGCAAGAAGTGACACATGATGAGGGCACAACCTAGAATCTCCAGTTCAGAGGTGGCATGTTTGGGCCAACCGTGGCATGCTTGTGTTGTCATCTTGAATTATTTTTGAACCCTGCTAACAAGAAAACAAAGTTAATACTTTCTGTGTGGCCTTGCAAAGGTTGCTTTAGTGGTATATATGCTACTCACTCGTAATGTACTTAGTGAAAGTGTAATACCCCTGTCACACGAGGCAACTAAAGTGCACTTTGAGCAAGTGCACTTCGCCGCTAGTGTCATTCGCACGCTGTCACATGGGCACGTTTAGTGACACTCGCTGCAAAGCGCACTTGCAGGTGAGTGCGTTCGCCGAACTCACTTCGCGGCTATAGAGTGAGTAGCCTCGGTAGCAGTGGCTTGTAAACAAATGCGCTAATGCACAGCGCGGCGCCCGTAGTATTTTTAAAACATTGTTTTCGTTATTATAAATACTGCCATGTATTAAAACAAATCATATTTCAACAAAAAACCTCGCTATTCTCGCCCTTGGGCAGTTTGCGGCCACGTCCGCTAGGGGAATGCACATTTACAAAGCACACTTCTGTTTCTCGTGTAGCAGCGCGTGAACGTAAGTGCACTCTGTGACCGTAAGTGCACTCGCTCAAAGTGCACTTTAGTTGCGTCGTGTGACAGTGGTATAATTGCAGTATGGCCTTTAAGCATATGTTGTCACGTTGTAACACAACTGTGAATGTCGGACAGTAGTTTAAGAGCACTAGCAAACACCAAACTGAGCTGCTCCATCCGAAAACCAGGACCGGTATCACCTTCCTCTTTGTCACCCCAGCAGCACAGACAGTCTAGGCCATACCGATAGATACAAAAGTGCAGTTATGCTCGCGACATTACCCCTTCTTCCAAGAAAGGATTGGCTCGATGCTATGCAGGGCCTGGGAGGATGAAGACATACATGCATGCACCATATCAGTTGTAACGTGACAATATATTTACTTTTGCGTTGTGGTATAACTGCTGGAATTACTCGTGTAATGAATACACTTGCATAATAAACACACACCCTAACTTTAGTAGCCAAATTCCGGATTTTTCTTTCTCCCGCGTAATAAATGCACCCCCACGCTGTGGCTTTCCCACTTCACTCGGTCTGTGGTGTCAGGGTACCCTTCGGCGTGCCAATTCGTAACTCCCGCACCCCAATAAAATTGCCAGATGTTGTCAGGCATAGCCGCATGCAAGTGGCGGTAACATTTACTTGCAGTGCTGCATTCCTCCGCCGTATCGCAGTTCTCAAAGCATCACTGTGACGTGCTGCCATGCGTGCTGTGCAGGCTGGCACAGCTAAGCCTAAACATGGTCGGGGCACGGTGTTTGAGATTGTCACCATGCAATCTTGGGCGTCATGCTTAATGTGCACGACTGAGAGGCTCAGCACAAATTTACAGGTGAAACGCAATGATGAGCCATTTTACATGCTTGATGGGAAAGATTTGTTCTCCTGTTACGGCCGCCCACGAACGCTACTGAACGCTAATGTGGCTAGGCGTTTCTGAGATTGCATCGGCGACATACGTAGTGATAGCTGGTAGCGGCCCAAGCCGCTGCGGCGAGGATCACCAGCCTACGCATTGTGCGCGTTGATATGCATGAGAGCCGCGGCGTGCTGGCTGTTGATTTTTTTTGTTGCAGCATGCTGACCATTTGACATGCAGCGCCACCATTTTTCTAGTTTCGTGGCGCTGTGGGTGAACCACGCGTTACACAGAAGTGAAAGGACGTCGCAGTGGAACAAAATGCAGCCGCCATGAGGGCTGTCGCCACTGGTGCTGAGTCATATAGTACCAACGCCACATAGCTTTCTTTTTTTTTTTTTTTTGCTGTTCTTTAAAGAAAATTTTATCACACGCATGGCTCTAAGTATTAGCGCGGGCCGCACTACCGCCTTTTCTTATGCGTTAAAATGTGTGGCTCGCCCTGAACATATTTTCGTAAAATTTACCCCGCATAATAAATGCACCCCCCAACTTTGTTTCCGTTTTTAGGGAAAAAAAGTGCATTCATTACACGAGTAAATACGGTATTTCATGATGCACTTGGTACCAAGAGATGAGGAGAACACAGGGTGACTGATCAATCTATTGATGTATCTTTCGGGTCAGTCCCTTATCCTCTGTATGAGGTTCTGTTTCAGTGCCATTGGTTTTTTGTGACTATGCAGTGATGAAGAGGATGCAGAGCAGCAGTGCTCAGAGTTTGTGCAGAAGAGCATCCAAGCAGACCCCAGCAATCCTGAAGCCTTCCAAGTCCAGGCCAACTTCCTGCTTGTCAAACAAGAACATGAGGTTCAGAGAATTTTCTATACTAGTAATGTTGAATTCCTGTGGGAAATTTGGTGCAGCCAGCCGGCGCCACGAGTGAGTGCTCGTCTGCTAACCTGCAATTGGAACACGACCTTGTGTGCTAGAGCAAATCTGGAGCTTCTCACTACTGGTTGCGGGTTCAACAGCCTCTCGAATGCTGGCTAATAAGCTACGGTTTCTGCATTGCTATCCCTGTTTAATTTGGTGCACATGTCAGAACTTGAGCTTTCTGACTCAGTTGTGACTGCCAAGTAGCAGAAGAAATGCCACATGCCATTAGAGCTGTGGAAGGCGATCAATGCTGTCTCTTCTTACCATGAAAAAAATTGGAACTACCATGGCACCACCAAGCAGATAAACTCTAGGAAACGGCTTCAGCGCACTCTGCCAATTTTTATGACGGGACTTTTCCAGCTCCATGGAATGACTTCTGCTCTGAATCCGCTCTTTCTCGTTGGAACACGTGATGCACACTCTCAGTCTGCCATTGGGACAAACTTGCTCCAAAAGCAAAAGATGCTTGCTGTGACTCCACTTTTTGGAATTCAGCATAAGTCCAAGTTATTACTTACACTACAGACCGTAGTGTTGAGCCATACGGAATTTACATGTCTATTTTTTTACATGTATTCATAATTCTTAAAAATTCTTAGAATTGCCTGCCAGTCAAAGAAAAAGGAGTTTACTGGCCTCCTGAGTAGCCCTTGCCTTCAATTAAAGGTAGGGTAGCACAGCAGCACATTGGCTAGACATAAGATATCATCGTACTGTGTATAGAATACGTCACAGTGAATGTATATGCATAAGGAACAAAATTAATTGGTTACATCATTCAAAACAGACAAACAAATTATCATTCAGGTTGTTTCTTGTGTATTGGTTCACAGTAGCAATGAAGTCATTTACAGTATGCAGTAAATGCACTTAAAAGTGAAGACGCTACAAGAAACATAAAATGTGCTATCGCATGCAGAAAAATAAAGTAAAAATTGCACCTTTTTGAAGTGAACACTATCCGAATAGAACTGAAGAGATATATTAGACATTACCACAAACTTGTTTGCTTTACAGCGGAGGTGTTAGAATCATCTGTAGCATATAGAAAAAGTATATAGAGAAAATATTTTCTGCTTTGCCTGCAAAAGATAACAATATGGAGGATGTAAATGAAACTTGTCAGGAATATGAATGACACAAAGTGTCATCCGGAAGACGAGCTACACATCATTTTGCTTCGTTTTAGGAGTTGCAACGATTTCGTATAGGAAACTTGGGAATTGCAAATGATGCATGCCAGTTCATATGAAGGTGGAGGTCAGATTGAAATGAACATTATGTGTAAGAAATACTTCGCAGAAGACTCTGGGGAAGTTATACATACATATGTAGGATTGAGAGGGAAGTCATGTGAGTATGGATTATCAAAGCTGTAATAATCATAGCACGCTGTGCAGAGTGGATAGACTTTTAAAGGTGGCTGCATGAAAAAAAAAAAAAAAAAAAAGGAAAAACTCCCCTCCCAATTTTTTTTTACATCTCACGCTGTCTTTGGGTTTTCCACTCCGCAATTTGCAAGGTGGTTGTGCCATGTATCATCTGCCAGCCTGCCACTTTGGTCGCGGCAACCGATTCGCTGAAATCAAAGCTTCCTTGGACTTCAGAATTAGAGCTCATAGTAGTGAAGCATTGTTGATATGACATGGAACTAAATATAATGATAGTTATTCTGAAAAGTTTTATATTCTGAAGTGTGCTCTGAAATAATCTTGCATTGAAACTACGCGGAGTCGGCACGGGATTTTTTAAAAGTTTGTTCATTTGAAAATGTTGTGAATGTGGTGTTCGTCGTTATGGGATTTTACGTATAAGTCAGTACCAAGAAGGTTGTAAAAGATATTGCTAAAGTGGGAGCACTTTTTTACCAGAAAAAGTGAAGCCGGTGATTGTGTGTACTTTAGAAGTAGGGTCTTGCCAGCTGGTGACTTCTTGTAGAACAACTTGTCTTTCTTTTTTAACACAAATGCTAGGCTAGTTATGAATTAGAAAAGTGTGTCCTCTAATAAAGTAATTATTCTAGCTGAGTGTTGGTGATGTGGTATCAAATAAAAAAAATTGTCGTAATATTGATGGTTCAAGCCAAAACTAGTGACACAAGAACATACAGTCATTATTTGCAGTGCAAAGTTAGCCATGTTGCAGGGCATGTGAGAACAAAGCACTTTCTTCCTTTGCTGTGAGATAATGAGAGATCATGTCTTTCCCAAGATGGTGGGCATTCTTCTTCACTTTAATGACATGCCTTTTCATTCCAGCAGGTTTTGTTTTAAACCTCAATGTCCAGTGCCACTCACGGTAGTAGTGGAAGAAGCGTAACCTAGTGGAAGCATAATAAAGTAGTGGAAGAGGCAAGAACTTACGTACTGCGTAAATAATACATGAACCTGTGCTCTGGCACCCAGGCAGCAAAGGAGGCCATGCAGCGGAGTCTTGATCTGTGGTTACCGCAGCACGAGAGGCTGCTGCTGGGAGAAGATGCTGGAAATAACGACCCTGTGGAGGTGACTGCTTGCTGATGCACTTTGTTTTTTTACTAACATGTAAACATGTTGATTTTCTTATTGTACATTGCTCTTTGTGTCTTTTTATTTTTGTTATTATTTCAGGTTTGTCCCCTAAGTTATAGCAGCCGAGTAAATGGAGCCAAGGTGCTAATTGAGCTGGAGATGTTTGATGTAAGTAGTGCTTCAGGGCACGAATTGTTACACTTCAGTTATTACAGATAAGCTCGAAATATAGCTTAAATGTAAGGTGCATGTTACCAAGAATCGGCATTCTTATTATGTGGCTTGGATATAAAAGGGGATGTCTCAAAGCAACGGCTATAATATAAGGTAAACAGTACATTTTCACATTGCAGACATAAGAAATGATGGGATTGTTAACTGGAAACATGACTAATGCCTCATATTCTTAGGTACTGCACAAAGCCAAAGGTACTATTTTCGTTACACTGAGTTTGAGACTCCATAATTCTGATTTGGGTTCAGGAAATTGAGTGCAAATCCTTTAGTAACAATCAACTTTATATATGTGTATAGCTCAGTAAATAAATCGAAAACTTATGCCACATAAATTGCTTTTTACTCTGTTTGCATATTGTTGATTTCATTGTATTAACATGCTACTATGACCAGAAATTCCAAAGGTGAAGAAATTGCTGTAATTTTACTCGACGTTGATTTGTGATTGGTTTACGCGGGCGGTTACAGGAGGCCAACACTGTTCTTGATGGTTTGGTCGAAGAAGATGATGGAGTAGTTGATGTGTGGTACCTGCTCGGATGGCTGAACTACCTCCGTGGAGGAGAGTATCGTGGAAATGCTCGATACTATCTTAATCAAGCACGCGAGGTGAGTATACATTTTGCTTTCTAGTTTCCACAACCTCTGTGCCAACTGAATCATACCTATGAAATACAGAAACATTTTTGCTAATTGTAGTGATGGCAAGTCTATAATGTGTGATTAAATAAGGAGGCTTTATTGGTACTTTAGCCGCTGATACTTGCTGAGGCTATCATGCATGGTAACTCCGCTTATAACAAACCGTATCATTATTTGCCACTCATATATAGGCCAAAACTTGCGGTAAATGGAGTGCAGCTAATAAAAAAACTTTCCACTCAAGACACAAGGACAGGCATCACGGGCTGCAAAAAAGTCTGTTGTGCTCGTCTGTTCTTGTATCTAGTGATGGCAGGCTCCACTTTATTTAAAGCAGCACTGTGCTCTTTACTACAGGTTTTTGCGCTCACTTTAATCCAAGTGCCACCAAAATAATCTGAGCGCCAGACCACTTAATCTAGACACCAAACACTTAATTTGAACATCAGCATATTTAATAGAAGCGCCAGCGCAATAGGCCGCATGCTAGTGAGTTTAATCCTAGTGCTGCATATCTAATCCAATTGCCAACAGCTTTAATTCATGCGCCACTCAGTTTAATTCATACACAAGAAACGGCAATTCTGGGGTGAGAACGGCAGTACCGTTCAAGTACTCTTGCCATAATATGAAATAGAACATAACCAGAAAGTATAAAAGACAACACTAATACTTACTGCAGTCATTAACATATTTATGAACTTAGTGTTATCACTATCTCAAGCCGTGTTCTGTTTGCCCATACTCTGCTAAGCACAAATGGGGGAGCGTTGTCTGCAAGTCACCACCAGCTCATCAGGCCAAGCATATGCCTGCTAATTCTTTTGTAAGAAAGCATACTGAACGCGTCTGATAGCAGACGGCAATGAACATCTGCGAGATGCAGTGGTGAGCATGAGTATAAACTGAGTTGGTGCACTTACACCCTCACCACGGGCTCTCTGAGGATATACATTTAGCGTCCGAGCAAGTAAACACCCTGCATTTTTATTCTACGGCTTCGGACCAAAGCGTTGGTGATCACTACCGCAGTATACCTTTCTTCATTAATGCCAGCAAGTAGTGGTGGAAAAATTACTTTTGTGGTCTCATATTAACTTTGTTCAAGCATTTGGATAGACCATCCAAACTCGTGTAGACCTCCTCTTTTCTGTGTATGGATTAACTTGATTGGCGTTTGAATGAAAGGTTTTTGCTATTGGGGGGTTAAACATGGCGGCACTTGGATTAAACTCCAAGTGGCATGCGGACTACTGGCGCTGGCACTTGGATTAAATATGTTGGCACTCGGAAGAGGTGTTTGCATCTAAATTAAGTAGTTTAGCACTCAGATTATTTTGGTGACACCCGGATTAAAGTGAGCCGGAAAACCTGTGCACCCTTGGCGCAGACAAGCTGCCCGAGGCCCTTTGTACGGCCCATTGCTACGGGTGCGTTTATTGGTGCAGGCTCCGAAGTTTGTCATGCGATCCCTCTGCATTGCTCTGCAGAGGGGTCATATAGGGATTGCAGAGCTTGGTAGCATCTGATGAGATAACGCAGTTTCAACTGTGTTATACATGTCCTGCTCCGCATAGCTTGTACAGTAGAACCTCGTTATAACGAACCCGGATATAACGAACTATTGGATATAACAAAGTAATTACAATTCCCCTTGAAATTCCTATTGATGAAATTGTTATTGGTTATAGTAAACTAATGGTTATAACGAAGTAATTACCGCTCCCCCTTCAACTTCGCTATAATGAGGTTTTACTGTAATACCGCTCGGTTTTTTACCAGCCAAGTGGCAGTGTCTCGGTCGCTTGCTGAAGCCACCTCATTGGCACTCAGTTTAGAAACAGCCTCGTGCCATGATTTTAATCAGTGCAGCCAGCCATTGCCTTGACAAAATTCTGGGAAAGTCGTTTTAACAAGAATGTGAAGTTTTTGGCTTTGCCCTACATGGTTGGTTCAGTTATAGGAATGTTGCAAGCCCATGCATCAGTGAACCACTTGAGCAGCACTTCCTACACCTCTGCTTAGATGGCCTTTTGTGAGCACCTACCACTGAGTTTGTGTCAGTGCTGACAATTTTTTTTCCTTCTTCTTTTCGAATCATCGAGATGGCTGATACTGATGCATTACAATTCTTCACCAACTCGCAGTTTGTAACTTCTTGAGACAGTCCTTTGAAAATTGGTTGCTTCATTGCGATGTCCAGTGCTTTTAGCTTTATGTCAGTTGCAGGCATGGATGGCTTGCATTCCGCCATCCTGAATACTGCTTGGATGTGTTTGGTACACAGTGCGCACACGTAATGGGAGAACCAAGTGCCACAGTTGATAAAAAAGACATGTGATAATCAAGCGGGGAAGCGTAGGGATGGATGGATGTTATGAACTTCACCTTTAGAATGGGTTGGTGACCCCTGTGCCACCAAACCCAGTGTTTATGTTGGCCTACCTGGATTGAGGTCCTTTTCAAGGAATGTTTTAGTATATGTAACATTAGTTTGCATGCTAAAGACTGCTTTTGTCCTTTTTCTCTTCTTTTCTGCTACCAATTCTCTTGCCATTTTTACTGATGCACCACAGGCCTGTTTACCTTTCCTATGCTGTCCTTAAATTCTAAAGATTCAGTTAGATTAGTTTCCAAACCCTCATTTGGGTGGATATCTCTACATTCACTTCAAACATGCTCCGTTGTTTCTGTAGCTTTCCTACAAGAAGTACGCTTAAGGTGGTTGTTGCGTAATCTCACTTTATAACTATGCGTTTTTTAAAGCAGTCCAAGAGAGTAGTGCTGAGAGAGTCAATACTTGCGCGAAATGTGTGTTGGCAAGGAGAGGGCATGCGCACGGGAAGAGATTAGCCTGCTTGAGATGGACACAAAGTGTGCGAGAAGGCTTGGAATAAAAAGCCGCATGCACCACGATGTCCGAGGCTGTCATGAGCTCAACTATCATAGTGGTAACAGGCTTGTGCTGTCCGTTCACTGTGTCTGATCGGTTGTGCTCAAAGACATTCATTGTGCACTTGATATCTGTGCGGACAGAATATATATTTAGGTGAGTGCATGGGATTTGTTTTTTTTAAATGAAAGTTCATCTGAAGTGCAGCCGTCGTTTATGGGCTTAACTGTATAATGCTGTCAAAAACAGCATAACACATTTCTGCCATGTGTGCAAATGTACGTATGTCCCTGCATGTATTTAAAGCTATAAGTTGTACTGTGGCGAAATGCTTTGTCAAAGGAGTGCCAGTGTCTGCTATGCAGCGCAGGCCGACATTGAATATAGTACATGAAGGTCCAATATGTGGACGTCTTTCCTAAAAGGCAAACTTATACATTGCACAGTGTTTCTCAATGCATTCTATTTATGGTAGAACCCTTGAAATAGCGAAACTTAGGAAATATTGTGGAAAACCACGGATAGCTGTTGGCCATCTGTGTCTAGTTGACTATTATGTGGAGCACGTTTTCTGACCTTGCTGATTCGCCTCGTGCCCTTGTCTTTTCAGGTGGCCCACAAAGTGCAGTTTGATGATGCGGACGAGTTGGCACACATTGAGGAGCTCTTGGCCGAGTTAGGGCCGGAGCCTGAGGAAGGAGATGAAGAGGACAAGGGAAGTTTTGTGAGTGAGAGTGAAGAAGAAGAAGAAGCCATGGAGGTGTAGGACACTTAATAATATTGTGTGTAAAATGAACTTAAGGTGTTAAGGTGAAAAGAAAGTGAGCAGTTTTTCTTTACAAGTTGTGCAGACAGTCATTCGTGCTTATTTCCAATCATACTTGATTGGGTCCATGTGTGGGGCTTTGCATAACAATACTGTATTCAAGGCCAAACATCTTTTACACCTTTGCTTTCATTTTGCAACATTTTAAGGGGATATTAAGGAGAATAAAAAAGTTGAGACTGAGTAAACTGGTTGAGTCTGGGCATCAGAGACTTTTCAGCATAAAAAGATTGACATGTTTACCGAGTTCCCAAATGTCACTTGCAAGTCACCAGTTTCTGACATTGTGTGTACAGTCCACTGTGTTATTGATGCCAGTTATGGTGGGTACTTTTATATATAATGGTTGACTCTTGTTGGTTTGAATATTTTAAATGAAATGTAGAAATTTATATCATGTGCATTTCAAGGACTCATGTCAAGGAACAATGTAATAAAGCAACACTTCTGTTGTATTTTCTGGCAGTGACTCAGAAGGTATTTCTCACAAACTGCTGAAAACGGTATGTGTTTAAGTGTCATCTGGGTCTTAAGAGGACCATGACACACTGGTTGCAGTTATCAGTGTATCGTCGCAACTGAGATTAAGGAGCTCACTAAGGCTGTGCATGCACTCATGCACACACATAAACGCACACAAAAATAACTGGCTCTCAGTGTATATTCTAGCCACAAGTGCGGCTTGAAACTGTTTCATCTCGGCTGCCCCACCAACAGTGGATGCCATTTTGGTATGGCTGCGGGTTGTCAGGAAATGAGGGTTTACTGTTGTGTCATATCTACTTTGAAATACTGGTGCAAAACCACATTGGTCATCTTGCCCTGCATGCTCCATCGTCTAACAGTGTAGCACGGATATCACCATTGGATTGTGCTTACAATTCCTTCACTCCTATGACAAAAGTCTGGAGAAAATGGCCGATATGTGCATGCAAAAGCAATGAGACTCGTCATGGCCACACAATATTTATAGCTTCTGCAGTCACTTCTGGAATTTGCAGTACACAAAGCCATGTCCTTTTGTAGCTTCCGCTGCCCAAAGAAGCCATTTTTGGAAGTGCCAATTCATCGTGGAAGGAAAAAGAACTAGGAGGCGCTGTCACGGTGATTCCGCTAGCCTCGGCCAGCCAGCCTCCTCTGTCGCCTGTGTGCATTGTTTCTCGGGTAGGATTAGGCCCTTTATGGTTGCCAGACCACTCGAGGTTGTTTGGAAGCGGTAACCTTTAGTGGCACTTGACCTTTAGTGGTGTTTTAGTAGAACTTGTCTTTGGGCGAGTTGGTTCATGCTTCGAAAGGAAAAAACGGAGCACTAAAAAAACGACACACAAAGAAAGAGGCTACACACAGGACTGGCGCTCAACTTTCAACTGACGTTTATTGAAGCAACATCGAATTTATGCACACAGCCGCCAAAGATAATCTCTGTCAAGATAGATAGATGTTAGGGCGAATGAGCGTTCCTTGTCTATCAAGAATAACTCGGGTGGCCACCTAGCTGAACACTGCAAAAGGTGTGGGTGCATCCCAGAATTCGCGCGTACCACTTTCCTTAAGCTCTCAGGAGACCGTTATGAAAGAGAAATAATTGAAGCGTACCACATTCTTAAGTTTGCGGACAAGTGTGTCAGCGCGCCCTCTGTTGCGCTTACTGAGAAGGAAGTAGCTTTTTTGGAAGGTTATGTGTAGTGTCTTTTTACAATCTTGGTGTTCTTTAGTATTTTTAGCTTTTAATTTTTAATGGTTTTATCTTTCTTGACGAGGCTTTTCGCTCTCCTTCCATTGTTTCACATTGTTGCTCATCTTGTTTTTCACACTTCGTTTGTTTCTTGTTTTTGACGCTGCGCTTTGCTGTTTAAGCTTTGTTATTGTTTTTATTGTTTGGTTTTACTTTTGTTTTTGACGCAGCTTTCTTGTTGTTTAAGAAATTTTAGCGCTTTATTTGATTTTTTTCTACGATTCAGGATTGTTCGTACGTGATAGTTTTATTATCCATTACAAAAACATGAGATTGTGAAATGTGGTGCGCGAGGTTCTGGCTATCTCCCTCACCTTCTGTGGCATTGCTACTTGTATATGCCTGGGCACGTGGGCATGATGCGGAGATTATGGCGGTGGTGTGGCGGTTTGTTTTCAGAAGGTTCTATCTTGACAGAGATTATCTTTGGCGGCTGTATGCATAAATTCGATGTTGCTTCAATAAACATCAGTTGAAAGTTGAGCGCCAGTCCTGTGTGTAGCCTCTTTCCTTGTGTGTCATTTTTTTAGCACTCCGTTTTTTTCCTTTAGTAGTGCTTGCCTAGCATGATGGGGTCCATATCCCATGGTTCTCTCATTTAAATTTTTTTTATGACTAGGCTTCAGGATTATCACGTGACGCCATCCCCTAGCTTTTTTCTTTCCTCCATGCAATTCATTTTGTCACTGCTGTGTGTTGCCAGACTGCTTTGTGGTTTGGCTGAAATGATGAAAAATTTAAATATTATTTCCTAATGCGCGCAATGTAGTAACATGCAGCATTATTTACATTTTTGCACCTAGGTTAAAGTCAATAAGTGCCAGCTGCAGTACTAGGTACTCTGGAAAATTTATTGCTTTCTTACACCTGGTTGTGTACAGAGCCATCAACCCACACCACTTCTTCATGGGAAATACAAGTTTATTTGAACATAAGTGACAGCTGTGTACCTTCTGTGATTGTCGTATCCAGTTCCACCGTAGGAGACACTGGTTCCTTTGAAATAACTACTACTTTATTCATCGCCATGTCCATCCTCGAGGAAAATCATGGCAGCACCCAAGGTGTGTGGATTGTGGTAATGTCATTGACTAGCGGGCCCATTCAGACTCTCGGTGAACTTATTACACTCAAACCTCATCATAACACAGTTGAAGGGAGAAACAGAATTACTTTGTTATATCCATTATTTCGTTGTAACCATTATTGTCCTTAACTGCAATATTTGCCATTTGGGCATGAAAATTTCAACGTGCAAAGAAGACAGCACTGTGGCCTGCGGTAGCACTATATGAAGCCACGCTTGTGATGAAGTTTTTAAAAGCAGTAAAAAATAATATACTCATCAGTACCGTGCGAATTGGCAGCCAGTGAGACAGGCCGAGTTCTGTTGCAATGAGACTGTCTTTCACTTCCGTATAGTGCACTGCTCATCCACGTTACCACAAAACCGGAGAAACGGCGACACTATTGAACAGTCAACAGCGAAAATGCACACATCATGAATTAGCAGCACACAGCGGACTACCGAGCGCGCCGTCTTCACCGCTACAACGCACACAATGTCTAGGCCAATGAACGTCCCCGCACTGGCTCAGCTTGGCCGGCTTGCGGTTCCCAAGGTCGCTGCATCGTCGATGCATTCTCGGAAGCCACACCCACCTGCAACAGTGTTCAGTAGCGTAATGAGAGAAGTGGATGTACTAATCATTTCTTACCACCGCAAGCAAGTGAAGGCGCACTATCATGTTTTTTCCTTATATCTTTAGTGCCAGCCATCAGACTGTGCAGTTAGGATACCCTCTGAGATTGGCGTAATGCGAACTTGGGAGGCCATATTTTCACATTTTGCTGTTGTGAGAAAAAGGGAAAAATTCGGGAATGGCAAGGGAGGACTGCAACAGAACGAAGGAAAACAGCAGTAAATATTGGTATGCACTGCTGCTTACTTGCGGCTACGTGTGGCAGTTTCCTCAGGCCGCGGGATTTTTGAATCGCCACGTCAAACATCGTGGAAAGCGATCTTGTTGGCACGAATGCGTGCAGATTTTCGGTTTTGGAGACGATTTTAGTTTGTTGTATCTATTGAAAAGTCCACTTCGTTAGAACGAGGCTTCAAATACATATATGTCTATGGGGATTCCAATGGGAATTTTGTCTACTTTGTTACATTTATTATTTCATTATATCCCATTATAATGAAGTAATAAATAAAATGAGCTTTACCTCTTTGTCAAAAGTGGAAGCAACTGCTGAAGTGTGATAAGAGGCCTTTTGATACACCATGTTTTGCTAAGTTCTGATTTTGTCATGAAGCAATACTCAATGGCCATTGACTATTATGTGAACCGTGTCAGCCAGAAATGGTTACCCTGACAGCTGGTAACAGCGCTTCAACCACATGCAAACCACTATACAATTGGGTCAAGCAACTTGCAGTGCCACGGATGGTTCAAGGGTGGCTGGAGGGACTGCAGCAAGCCTGAATACAGCACTGCTTGGGGCACCCTTAATTAAAGACCTTAAGAAAAAAAATAAAAATTCAACATTTTATACACTGATGTGTTGTTTCATTGCTTGCACACACCTGGTTCTCCAACAATGGTTGTGGCATTGCTAGATGCACACCTGCCATGTCTTCCAAATTTTCTGTAAAGTTTGCGTTCCATTATTGTTATGCATAAGAAAAAAAAATGATATGGTAGGACTTACGATAGTTGTTAATGTGCAAGAGTATTCATGGAAATACCAATGAGCTTGCATATTAATTTATTGAACGAGTTTATCTGTTTACTTTTGTTGTGCTTGTTGTGTGTAATAAGCAGTTATAGGACATTAAGTACTCAAATATGATACAAATTTAAGCATTTCTGAACGTTTTCTGCATATGTCAAAGGCAGGATCTGTGGCGCCACCTAGCCTTGCTGTTGTATTGAGTCTGTTACAGAGTTAAAATCAAGTGCCTCCTGCTAGAAGCTGTGGTGCAAGGTTTTATTTACAGCCACACGGTGATCGACGTCATGATCATGCAGTGCTATTGGACTATAAATGAGTTTCACATACCAAGATTGTGGCAAGGGGATGCTACATGTGTACTGCCAGACCATCTGTATGCTACTTAAGGGGGGACGTGGCACTTTAGGGCTGAAAATTGGACAAAAAAATCTAGTTTTTGCTGAATAAATATTGAGGTTCCTAGAGTTATTCGACACCTATTCACAAATTTTCATAGCCAAATTTAATAATTACTCTGCTTTAAAGAACTTACACCATACATCAGGCCCTTAAGTCTAGGGCAAAAAATTGAACATGTTCTTTTTCCTCAATTTCTCAAAACGAAAACATTCATGACCTCCCTGCATTGAAGGAGCAATATCTTTTGTTCTGCAATGGTTATCGTGACTTTTCTTTTTACTGGAAGGTAAATAGAAGGGCCTTGTCGTAAATTTCGTTATAATACTATGCTACGAAACTTTTCTAAATGAAGATTTTGTTTCGAGTATCAATGAGGACATTCATTGTGTCATGTTCAACAGTCTGCAACTTTGCTTGGAAATGGCCTAAAACAATGACTTATGCTTCTTGGCACACTGTTAGTATCGTCACTTGATTTTCTAGGTTGTTTTTTATTGTGAGGGCTGTGGTTAATTAGCTAACTAGGCCTCAATAAAATAAATTAACTTTCAATGTATTGTCAAAACTATTCCTCACAGAACAAAAATGACTACATTGTAGAAATAGGCAGTTAAAGCTGCATTAACTGTGAAAATTTCAATTAAATACTCCAAATAATAAAAACAAATATTTCCAAGGCGCAGTGTGCCCCCTTAACCCTTTCAGCCCTGGATTTTTTATTTTCAGTGCAGAATTTATTCAATGCGATTTTTCGTGCGTCTAAGGGATAAATAACATCCCTTTCAAATATGAACCTTGTGGGCAATATATTGAGCGAGTTAGCACTATGGTGTCAAAATCGTACATCAGGGCTCAATGGCTGTAAAATGACACACGTTGGTGTTATATGACCATAGTGGTATGAGGGCCTATTTGAGGCATATATTTGCTACATGGACGCGTTTAACACTGTGAAGCGTCTCCTTGGTAATTACGGACACAAATGGACCATGGGTCCCAGCCATGGTTCCAGACCCTGGGTCAGGTAAGGGGTGGGGGCGGTAACCAGCGCGTATGAGCATATGAATGCCTGTGTGTATGTGTGCACGTTCCATAAAGCCGAGTGAACATGGATGGATGCAAGGAAACATCAAAAAGATTCATCCTTCCCTCTTGCGCGCCTTTGAAACGGTAGTTGCCCTTGCCGCATGTCACCGCATTGAAATCTAATGGAACACTTCGTAAACATTCTCTAGGAAAACTGTCACTGTATAATAAATATTTTTCATCCACTGTAGTCAAATACCGTGCTTATAATCACAACCCGCTCTTTCTTCCACGGTGATGGTCAAACAAAGACGCGTGGCCTCCTTATCTTTATCCCGTTCACCTTTTACATCGAGCATACTTCCCTTACCTACCTTCTGAAGCAGTGCGCTAGCGGCTACATTGGCTTATCTGGAGATATTTTCATTTTGATGTTCTTTGTGAAACAACACTATTGGCACGAACATACATGCGATGAAACAGACGCAGCGAACAAAAAACAGCGCGCTTCTCGTAACTCTATGGGTTTCATTCGCAACCGTTGAGCCCTGACGGTGTCAAAATCGCACATATGGAAAACGAGGCTTTACCGAAAATTGGTGCTAACCATAACAAAACTTCAGGCGGCTGTGCACTAAGGCAGTTATAGTAAACAGCGTATAAAAATTGGAGTTCGTAGATCCCTATATTTATTGAGAAAGAACAATTCAAATTCAGATCTCACGTGGCGCATCACGTGCAAGTGTTTCGCGGCGGCATTTTCTTCTTCCTTGCTGTCCACATAAAAACACGCATCAGGTAATCATGTGGATGGCAGTAGGGATTCCTAAATGTCATCTTGTCACTAAAATCGACAGTTGTAGTTCTGTTTTCAAGGCCCCTTAACGAACATTTTCTTGTGGTGTCAAATGACACCACCAGGGCCGAAAGGGTTGATTGCACTGCACATATTTGTGTCCTTTGAAATTGTGAGGCTTGGTGCTGAGGAGAGATACACTGCTAGCACCCGACAGGCCCTGGTTCAATTCTTGATAAAGGAATTCTAAATCTTGCTTATTTTAATGTGTGTTGGTGTGTTTGAGGCCAGACAGCTCGTCATGCCAAAGTATAAACAAGTAGGCAAAGAATTGCTCTAACATTTCAACATTTAATCAGCACATGAAAGTGTGTTGCTTGTTGATCACTAAACCTGTTGTTAAAACATTTCTAATGTCAAAAGGACACGAGAAAGGTATATACACCAGGTATGTTCACACAGACATGTTCTCAATGTAGGCAAGCTTGCCTAAATTGAAGCTGCTGGAAAGTTAATGCAATTCAAAAACAGTGCATTGCTTGTCAGTATTCCAAGCTGTGTGGTATCAGTATCTGTTACACGATGATTACAGCAGCTCTAGCTGGATGACTAAAATCGGGCAGCATCAGTCTTTTAGACAGTATTAAGGAGTGTAACTGCATGGCAATGCTGAGCACCATGAACGTTTATGCCACGGAACAGGTACAGTTTTGGAGTGCAGCAGCCTTTTTTAACAATAATGAATATAAGCGATGCAAGTTTAACCCAAGATGCTGATTCCAAAAAAAGTTAAAAAAATAACAAGAGAAATAATAATATCAACTCGGTCATGAGAACAGTGTGGAGGTATATCTTTCTTGCGAAATAGCTCTAGTAATACTAAACTACATTGTAATGTGCTTCAAAGAGAATGCTTTTAATAACAGGGTCGCCACCCTGTTTTTTTCCCCTCGATATTATTATTAGGCAATCTAGGTGTAGGATGTTTTGCACGTGAAGCATTCGCTCCGCTTTCGGCTTGTACCTTCTTGGAATTTAGCAATGGTGTTTTTATAGAATTAAAACTGCTCAAGCGACTTTAAAGAGCCATCTATACCTTCGGACATACGTGCTTTATTTTTTTACCTCCATGCTAAGAAGCACAGCTGTATACTGAATTTACCTTAATCTTCTTTATGGGCAAAATTGTCTTCAGGATCTCTTTGTTCTGGCTTTTATCAACGATTTTACTTTAGCTTCATGGGTGGCACTGTCTTGAGGTGTAATGTGAATTAATCCCAGTTTTGCATGTATCAGTCCTAAATAGACAGTCATAATACATTGAATGCATACATACAATTGTTTTCATGTGTATTAGTCTATTGCACTATCATTTTATAGGTACCGCAGATGTACAACAGCAACGTTATCAGCCCAGCATGGTGGAACTTAACCCCGTGTATGAAATGGTCTATAAATCAAATTTAATAGGCAGTCTAGGAATGGAGCTAAACCCTGACATATCAAAAAAAAAAAGAAAAGGATTGATCTCCTTGTGATTATCTTCTTCAGAAAATCGGTGGCACCAAGGATAGACATTGTGTGAAACAGCTGAATAAACATGCCTATGTTTCAGGTACATTTTGCATGTCAAGTTATGTGATTTGGCTGAAATATGCTTTCTTTTTCTTTGGTTGCCTACTGAAGAATATTTCATGGTGTTCAATATTCTTGTTTGCAGTTGTAGAGTATAGTTGGTCTGCTACTTATGCTGATGTAGGGAGGACCGGCAGGCTTCAAACTCCTCCATGCCTAAATTTTTTTATGGTTTATGTATATGTATACATATACTAGTTCAGCAAAGGTAGGATCTGTGGCTGTGCATATTCAACGAACACATGCATGACCATACATAAACTGGAAAAAAGTATCCGTGTATTTGGTTGGCATCTTCCTTTACCTTTGACCATGAGCGTTCTGAACAAGATGACTATTAAATTCATTAAAGCACTGTTATGAATATGCCTATATGATGGGTAACCGCATTTCATGATTCTTGTTTTTGTAATTCCAATTATTGTCAACACACAAAGAATGAAGACAGTTCAAAGCAGTGATCTTGGTTTAGGAAGGCAGCATATTTGTACCGCTTGTCATACTATTATCTTCACATCAATGGCAGACTAGGTGTCTTTGTTTACTTTATAATCTTTGTTTACTTTACTTTATATATATGTGGAATCTGCTAGCCCAAGTGCCAAATTGATGCTAGGGCATCAAAGGTGTGTTAACTCAGCATTGCACTATGCCTGCATGTTAAGTTTGAATTTTCGTTATCTTGTCTGGGACATACAACACACTATCGTGGTAGGACATTTCTCTCCTGTATAGTGGCACCTTGAAATCCGAGATTGGAGTGCATATCTCGCATCTAGAGGGCTGCTAGAGAAGGTAGGCAGTATAGTGCACAGTGCTAATCTGTTTTTGAGCTGTGCAGTATTATGGAGCCCACTTCTCCTATTTACGTTGAGAAGCCTCGGCTGCTCCTCAGACTAATCACAGCCGAACAGCTTTGCTTTATGAGCCATTGAAACATGCCATAAATGCAGCCAATTACAGAACAGTCCTCCTCCAAAAGAGAGCAGGGACTGCGCAGCATCTGAGCTCCAAGCTTCCAAGCTGATGTCACCACAAGGTGCAGAGACAACAGAAGTGCTTCGGGAGCATTCCCAGGTGATGACTTTCGATTGTAGTTTCATCTTCATAACTCTACCAGAGGACGTCTCAGCGTCTCTTGTTGGCTGTGCCCTGGCACTGTTCCAGGAATGCCATTGCGCCTAGATACCATCATGTATGGTGAAGGTCTTCTGAAAAATCTTTTGAAAGTGATGATACCTGGAGATGTTCATGTCTTTTTAGATGCGAAGCAGCTCTTTGACTAGCCTGTATAACGCTGTCCCTCCGTACCACAATCATCATCATCATCATCCTCCGCACAAGCGCGAGGCAACGCGCTTCCCTCGGCGCAGGTGTTGGAGCGGTGCCAAGTAGGTCACGCTTCCCTTGCAGGTGCGCGCGTACGTCACTCTCTTCCTCACCCGCCTGGCCTGAGCGCCCGCAGCTTCCGACTCCAACGCCCGCTCGCCTCCCGTGTCTGCGTTTCAAACAAACGTTTACACCAGTAAATGCTACACCGAGTTTCGCTTCAAACTTCTTCCAGCACCCGCGTTAGCGCCGTTCAACCCGTGGCGCCACCCGTGCGCAACGCTGCTGCTTCGCATCCCATCAGGGTTCCCTTCAGGGAGATGGTCCAAGTTCTTTGACAATATTTTTCTTTTTTTTATTGTAAGAATATGGTACGTATTGTTGATAAATCAGCCTTGATGTATGAGCAACAGCTTTAGAGCACATTTTTTACAGAGAAATGTACTTGGTACTTCGCACACAAGCATAACCCTAGAACAGTGCTGTTCAGATGACGTTGGCCATAAAAGAGGCCGTGTATTGCAGCTCTGGAGAACAGTTTTTAAAATAGCATGGCTAAGTCACTTAGTATTAAAGAATATGGCAGAAAAGGGTGAAAGCATATCAACAGTCACTTGTAAACTATTGTGTAAACATTGAATCACATTCTTGCTTATTTGGCAGCATATTCTTGCTTTCACAGATAGGTGTCCACAACATGCCAATGAATGTGGAGATGAACCTCATTTTCTCAAGAAGCCAAAGAAAAGTACACAATTCACTTGGACCCATACCTGAAATGGGGCTGTACTGTATTTAACAATGTGATGGGCCCGGTACAGCATCAGCTGGGTAGTGTACGCTACACTGAAGGGTTGTCCACTCATCTTTCTTTCTTTTTACATTGTTATTTGTTGTTTAAACACCTAAATAAGTGTTTTGCATAGTCAGCCTGTTAGACGCAACATTTTTTGGTAAAAACCTGAAGCAACACTTGGTGACCCTCATCCACTCTATTGTATCTCTCTTTCAAATGATACACATATTGCCAGTTCCATGTCAAAACAAAAATAAGTGTAAGCACTGCAAGGTGCTCTGTTGATTTAATAATAAACCGTGTACTTATGTGCTTTGTGGACCTATGTTGTTTTTCTAATTTTGTTTCTGTTTACTGTGCGTAGCTTTAGCTGGGCAAAAGTGTTGAATGAACAAGCAGCTTTAATGAGTACTACAATGGAATCTGACAGCATTTGAGACACAAAGAAGTGATGACGAAGTGCTTCAAACAGGGGAATGTCGACACAGTAGGCACAACACTTTGCCTGGCAATTTTAATCGAGAGACGTGGTTTCATGTCTCTCATGTTGACTTTGTCGTATCTGAAGCACCAGTTCCATTCTAATAATATACCGGCAACTCCTGTTCTGTAGTGCTTGCTAATCATTTGTGTGCAAGGAAACCGTCGGCCCATATTAAATTGGCTCAGGCACATGCATGTTGGTTTTCCTTGAAACACTTAAAAGCCATTGAGTTTCAGAATTTTGTTCTTAAAGCACATTTCACAAAGCTTAAAATTCTTGCATTTCTTGTGCTGTAAGTAGTTGTAAGACACTATCTTTGCTCACTTGTATGACACATTCTGTGGTTGCCTGCTGCTGCTTCACACTAGGTAATGAATTCAGTTCCTGGTAGTGGTGGTGACATTTTGACAGAGTTGGAATGCTAGACCTTTGGTATACTTAGTTTTGGGTCACATTAAAGAACCCTAGGCAATCAAAATTAATCCAAAGCCTTTACTACAATGTACATCACAGTCTGTGCATTCTTTCAGGATGTTAAGGCTTCATAGTTAGGTGTATGATAGCATATATGCGCTTGCAGTTTTCTTCATTATCTGTGTCACCACTTGCATCAGATAGAGATATCTAAATGTTTCTGCAGTTGTTTTATTTGCAGTAATGTTTCAGGGAGCGTGCCCGCAAAACTGACTACTTGGTGTGTTGCATTCTTTAGTATGCTAGAAGCAATGACTTTCACTCTGCATTGTTTAAGCTGAATGGTTATTCTTAAATATTTCAATATAGTGTCATTTGAAAACTACACCTAGGATCAGCTCTGGCCTTGAAAACTCTCCTGCAGTAAGCTGAACTTTCTTGATTTTCCCCTTTGAAATCTCTGTCAACCTTGATCAGCATCTATGTTGAGATGCATATGCATGTGTTTCTTGAGGTTTTGTGTAAGTGTATTATGTTGCATTTCAGCCACCAAGCGACATAGACAGCATAAAGTTCATTCTTTGTTTGCTCATCTGAAATGTCAAAGCAAACTCGCAGCAGCTGGTGAAGCAGTTCGTACATACATAGAAGTGTGACTGCCTTTCCATGCTGGTCAGTGCAGTCGACCTTGGCAATCGAGGAAATCTTGCTATTTTCATTCCTTGCTGTTTTGGCATCTCTCCAGTGATCTTTTCTTGCTGCTGGCATTTCCCTTCGTTTGCATGTTTCCCTTTCCCTCAAGGCAACGGGGTATTAGTGGGAGCCTTGGTTGGGGTTGTGGCAAAGCGAATAAGATCAATATTTTTTTGCTGCACCTCTAAGGAATCCAACACAAATGTGTGAAAAAAAAAAAAAAAGCACCCCCAATCTTTCCATAGCGAGTCCGAGCACTATCTGCAGTGTTATATACTCGAAATATAAAAGGCAGCCTGACGTATGTGTTTTTTTTTTTATTGACCTTTCTAAAATATGAGTCATACATTTCGCGTGCGTCTTTCCAGGATTGAACGCTTGTTTTTCTTGCGATTGAAAGTACGATTGCCCGATAAGTCGGCTATCGGAGAGAAGTTCAAAGCAGACAAACTACAAAAATCAACTATAACCCAACTTTACAAGCACTACAAACAGCTGCGATGTATATATGTCGAAGAAATAAAACCAGCTGATATTCGGTCTACGGTGTGACAGCGCGCTGAATTCTCGCGCTACGCGTCCTCGTAGCATTGGGCATTGGTATGTGTGCGAAGTGTTAATTCTAGGCAGTGATGCTGCTCCGGGAAATTGTGGATGCAGTGCCGCACCTCTGTCCGATTTGAAACTGCTTGCGGACAAGAAAGTTCAAACGGCTTGACGAGCTGTGAGGCTACACGGCTCCTGCGCACCGTTTTCACGCGTGCGAGTCGGACATCCTAGGTTCAGTGGTAGCCGGCAGTCGCTTTGACCGACCGCACATGCAGTCTCCGCGAGATTTCACTGGTTTCGTCCTACAGCGCCGGATTTTTACAAGTTGTCGCGCATTTGCGCGCGCAGCAGCCGCTTTTTTCGTGTGCCCGCTTTCCTAGGTATCATCTATTCTTTCCGTGTACAGGCGGGAACATTCAGGTGCTTGTTTCCACTTAGAACAATAACCACGATCAGTTACTAGCCTGCCAGCGCACACAGAATACCTGATACACCTCGAAACAGCGTTCATCCATAGCTGTTGGCTGCCTCCCTGCCCACGCCCTCCTTCTACCGCTACCACGCCGGCCTTTGCGCTCACGGCTGTTGCTCTCCGATACAGAAATGAGTGCGGATTTTGATCGCTCAGTGATGTTTTCACAATTACCTTGTGCCAATTCTTTATACCAATGACCAATTTATATTGCACATTCTAAAGACTACTTTAAATTTCAATATTTCAAAAAACAATTTTATACGATGGAAAGTATTGTCCTTGTATATGCGTGCCCTGCATGTCGTCATGGCTTGTGAATCATCACAAGCCATCCAATGGCGGTGACGCAGCGCATCGTCACGTGTGCGTCGCCTGCGAATTGTCCAATGGAGAAGGCCTGAGGTGACGTAGCGCGCAGTGATATCGTGCTCTTAGGCGAGGGCAATGTGGACCTGCTTTCAGTGACGACGTCGTTGTACTTTGACGTGGTTCCTACGTTTCTGCCAATTTGCCCACTCGGGTTGCGGCAAACTTGGTGACGAGAAATACGTAACTGGTAAGTGCTCTGCGTCGCCCCTCTTGCAATAACAGTCAGGCGTGATGTCTTTCGTGTGGTGGTGGCGTTTTTTTTTGATCGCCAGTTTAGAAATTAGCCCAATATTTGACCCATGCTTTTGGGAAACTGTGTGGACGAAGTGTGGAACGGTATCGCTGCAAATATGGCAGGCTGCCAGGGCTGCAATCGCGCTGAATTTAGACGCGTGTGTATCCGTTAGGCCTAACTGTACATCGGGGCTGGTTCGATCGTGAAACTGCGACCCTATGCGTCCCCGTTGGCGTTCTAATCTGCGTCTAGTTGGCCGCTTCGGAGGTGTCCGGTTGCACGGAGCTGCTTTTCCGTATTCCACTCGTCGAGTCTGCAAGTGATCGCAGTGGTGTGGCTTGGATTTCCCGTTTCGTAGTCATCGGTGTTCAAGTTGTTCGTGAAACCTTCGCGCCCGATGGTGTTGCACTCGTTTTATCATTTCGCATTGGCGACTTAAAATAGTCGTTAGCGTGTCGAATGGCGTGTTATGTTTTTGTTTCTTTGGTCATGCGTCTCATCATTACTAGTTTGTGTTCCTTCAGCTGAGGATGGTGTGTGGTCATAGTTCGCGCGTACGCGCAGCCTTTTTTGTTATATGCGCAGTATTAGTACGTATTCGAGCAGCTACCTCGATTTCTGACATAGCGAAATTCGCTGCGTAGTGCGTGATATAAGGAAGCGGCCATGGAAGGCATTGCGACGCGCTACCGCGCACCTGGGCTCGCTGCGGCCTTGAGCCAAATAGTTTTGCAACGTGGCTGCGAGGTCGCTAGGCGCGCAGGCCATTTTGAAGCTCTCAAGTAGATTGCGTTAAAGTAGCAGTCGAAAAGACGATTTAAGACCGTCTGCGTCGGTAAAAGATAGCAAAAGTATTTGCATCGGCACGTACGTGTTGACACTGCCGCTTTCGTCCGTTTGGCATTGCGTGGTCGCGTTGAATATACATTGGCGCAGCCCCGAAGCGACCAGGCGCGCAGCGTTTTCCTTGTGAGGAGCCGAAAACCGAGGGCCTCGATGTTAAAATGAACGCTATTGGGTTGTCGCATATGGATGCTGTAGCGCGCATTCTGCCAACGTGGAGTCGATAAAAATGTCGCGTGCGTCATCACATGACGTAAGTGCGGTTACGTCACGCACTTACGTAAACCGTTGTTCGGCTACATGGCCTCCGTCCGCGCGGCTGGACGGTGCTGTGGTAGGATTTTATGAGGCGATTAAACACTTGTGAGCTTCGCGCTTTTTTGTCCGTTATTGCTTTCGTTGCATACGCTTTAGATGCCTTGCGACTGCCCATAGGAAAGAAGAAACAATTGCATGATTGATCTCTTATTAACTAAGTTGTAACGCATTAAAAATTGAATTCACGCAGGAAGTGAAAGTACTTCACTCGTAAGCTCATTAGCAGAGGGAGAACCCTAATATAACGGCTTAGGTGTGTTACCAAGCGGAGCAGCACTCGTCATACTAGAAATTTCTCAATTTAGAAATCCAAGTGGCTAGTCTGTTAATAAGAAAATGTCGTGCAAATAGCTTTTGTGTGAGAGAGTAGTCCTGCCCATGTCAAGGTTACGCAAAGGCCAGTGAAAGTTCGCACTTGCTGGACGAAAGGTACGGTCACACAAGCATGGGTTAACACTCCGAAGCGGCAACGTGTTCATAAATGTGTTGCCTGTGTCCCTTGCTGTAACACAGCTTGAAAGGTTGCATTATATGGGACCACATGTCTGCAAGGTGATGAGGCCATCAAAACAAGACCTTTATATAATGCAAGCTTTTAACAGGTGAATGAGTGCTAATTTATGATGGAAATAAAGATTTCATATGTTGGCTGTCTTGCTTTCATTACAAATTCAGGACGTTAGTGGTTATGAAGTGTCAACAGCAGGTGATGCTGCATGTTCAATTGTGAGCAAGCCCATCATTTTGCTGACAACATGAGTGTGAGAAAACACGCTACACGCATGAAGGGACCTTGTTTTCCTGTGCATGCACACGAATGTTTTGCTGTTATGCCGTTATCAGGATGAATTGAAGACCAGCATAGACACAAGCTGAAGGCAGCATTGCATAGCAAAGTACTTGGAACGTAAAGGGAAGCTGAACGAGGGGCGTCCTAAAGAAGGTGCACAAATGCTACCATTGTGATAGCGTGTCCCTACACTTTCAACTACATTTTCAACTGACCCGTCTAGCCCATTGGATGGTTTTAATTAATGAGTAGGTATAGTGTATGTAAACAGCCAATCCTAACGTTTGTGTTACAAGTGCTTTTGATTCTCCTTGCAGTTTTTCATTTCTGTGTAATCATCGCAGTTCTTGGCAGCTGCCCGCTGGCAACCAATATTTCGGTGGGCCTGGCCAACAGCATGAGTGCAGCACCAACGCTTGGTAGAATTTGTGCTAGCAACATTGCTGCTTAAGGGATCTTAAAGTGAAAAAGATATGTCTTGTATTAGCAAACTACCTCTTCAGAATGCCAAAATAACTCTTGTGAGGACAAGAAGCTTGGTAAGCTAGAAAATGTGCAAGAAGAAAATGCCGGTGGTGACTCCACTCTGAAGTAGCTGCGTTAATATGCATGATGTCGTAGATCTTGGACTATGTCGGCTAAGGCCTGCATAAGTGTTTGTAAAAAACATACACGTTATGTTTAAAGAAGCCAGAGCGTGCTTAAAGAAGTTGGAGCAAACTTGGGGGGGGAAATGGAAAAAAAATAGGCCTTGTGACACCATCAAGCCCAAGTTTTGGCGTATAATTCAAAACTGAAATATGTGACATTTGTTTTCTCAACATAAGATTGAAAATAACAGTATTAATGTTGCCGGAATATAATTTGTCTCCATAAACAACTTTTTTTTTACTTCAGTGTTCCTTTAAAGGGAACACTTGCATAGAACAGATATGTCTAGGTTTCAGTGAGAAGCTGCCAAGGACTCTATAAGGAGATAAGAGTTGAGGCCCAACGTTATCAGAAGCACTTACCATATCTGTAGTAAACATTGTGTTTAGCCTGTGTGTGAGGAAGTAGGGGAAAAAAACGGGCGGAGTGCCTAAAATTAATGTTATCTGCTTCAGTAAGTGCAGTGTAGCCGCTCTTGTGCAACGTGAGGTTATTGCAAGGCATGGCTGATAAAGATGGCTTCAGTGTTCAATGAAGCCAGGCTGGGTGTAAATTCAGTAAATAGAATCGTGATGTGAAATAGATATTTGATATCTATTTAACATCATGAAATATCAGAATTATATGAAGAATAGAGCATCCTATTTTGGTATGGCGATATGTGGCATAGCTATCAGTCGGTGAACAATGCCAGGAGTGATTTAAGTTGTTCATTGTGGGAAAATTTGACTCCTCCTGCTTTCCCAAACGGCTCATTGCTTCGTGATAGCTATCATTTGGTGAACAATAGAAATAGTGTGATTTAAGTTGTTCATTGTGCCAAAATATGACTTTCCCAAAGTGCTCATTGCTTCGTGGTCGGTTCTTGGGTTATGTAAAAATATTGAGTCTAGGGGAGTGCATGTTTAGCACATTCTATCATCACGCATGTTCAAGATTTTTGGTGTCTGCCATAGTGGAGGGCTTTGATATCTACAGTGTTGTTTTGCAGACCTAAGCATTAGTTGTGACGTAGTAGTTACTCTTGGCATTGTCAAAGTGTGTCTGATGTCCTTGCACAGCTTGCTGCGCTCCTCTGTGGCTGCTACTCTCAAAAGTTCAGCAAGCATTCTGAGTGGGGCTCGATCGTGGGAATGGTTGCCGGGGGTGGTTGGTGGTGTACGCCCGCTGCGGCTGCCGGGTGGCGTGTGCTCTGTTGTCGTGGCTGGCCAGCGCTGACCCCGCTTGCATGGCGTAGATGGAAGTGCTGATGGAAGAAGGAGCTACCGTGGTGACCAGCAGCGCACCTGTATCGCGTGCCACCAGCACGACCACGGCAGCACGCTCCAGCCCGGCTCCCAGCGCGGTAGTGGTCACCTCTGCCCAAGGGCGCACCAACGGCACTGTGGTGTTTGCCTCGCCAGCACAGGTCAAGCAGCTCAACGTGAGTTGGTTCTGCACTGCGGCTGCCACGAGACACAGCGATCGCCAGAAAAATGAAAAGTTTCTGTTGCATCATGCTTTGCCTGCACTTCTCTGCTTTTCACACTGCATTGCGCAACTTGGAACTTTGATAAGAACTCCCAGAAGCAGCTGCATGAAGACTTGACGCAGCTTTTCATAGGCCATTGAAGGGCATCCACTGAAAGTTGCAATTGCAAAGTTGTTTGGTTTTCGTGAACACTGAAATTGTCTAAAACTGCAGGCCAGGGGTCTCTCCTTGTCATGTTGCACTGAGCCTTGCTTTCGAGCCTGGCATCATGTCCAGTAAACCACTTTGCAAAGCATGCGTTTCCAATTTTTCGCACGTCGTGCATGACTAATGGCGAAGCCAGGAACACGATTCCCAACGTCGCAGCAAGCTTCGAGATGCAACCAGTACTAGTAGAGTTGCAAGTGGCCTTTGAGTATCACCATTGCCTGTGTGCATGACCTTACACTCGATGGAAGACATGCAGTTGTTGGATGTTTATTGCAACGTAGATTACCTTTTGATGGCGTTTCTTTTAGTGCCTGTGCTGCTTTGTCTCGGCACCTCACTGATGAATCAAGTGTGCTGTCGGGAGGTGGCAGTGCAAAAATAACTCGCAGCTCACCCCCCCTCCCCTTTCACTTTTCTCCCTCTGGATTAAAATCTTGTTTCCTGTGCCTTGGTCTCACATTCTTCGTGTTTTACAGGAACATTTTTTGTATCCGTGCACTGTGATTAAAGCAGGGAATAACGTTTTCTCTTGCGATCCTGCTGCTACCACCGTATACGAGGCAGTCAAAATTGTTATAGGCATTGTTGTTGTACAAGCTGAGCTATTAAGGAAAGTTTCAACTCTTCTGGGCCCTTTACTATGCATCATGCTTCTCACTGCAGTAAGCCAGGCACACTGCCGTTACTCTGTCATGTCCCAGTAGAGTTCAAAATTTGCATTTATATTGTGGGATTATGGCATTTTTATCAGCTAAGCCCTCTTTTCTATTGTTAGCATTATAAGTTACTCCCTTTGTCATCAATTGCGTCAGAATATAAGTCTGCACTTGTGGACACAAGGGAAGTTTTGTTGAAGAGACTGCGAAACACAAGTGCAGGTGTGATAACTGTTAAAACATACAGACAAGAGCCCACTTTATTCTTCGTTCTTTCTGGAAAAGCAATACTGCCACCCAGTCAGGCCGCTGCCAAAGTGCTGATGTGAGCCACCCATTTCTTAGAAATCAATTCAGGTTGTTGGCGGGATCTTGTTCTGGGCACAATGAACATACAGATGGCAGCCATCTATCATGAGCATGCAGCTGTTGTGGTGGAAACCCCTGCGGTGTGCGCATGTTCTCGCTGCGTGCAAAGTGCATTTCATTCCTACAGCTTCTTGCCTATTTGGCTGTTGACCCTTACCTTTGAGAGCTACAAACACCTTTGTTTGCTGGTCTGTACATTGTCCATTTTCCATTCGTTTTTTTTTTTTCTCTTTCTCTTTCTTTCTTTTCCAATTCAGCTGTCCACGATGGCAAGTATAGACTTCTTCGTTTTATATGCATGCCGCCATCTTGGAGTCTCGCCGTTGCATGTGGACCCATATTTTGTGTCCCTGAGGTGCTGAGTGTGTTTGCATGACTAATTTCCGGATTGGAAGTGTAACTTGTCAAGTTTGTGAAATGCCATGCGTTATGTCTGTACAAACGATATGCTGCTTATGAACTGGCTGTAACGTGGCACACTTGGCATTGCAGCTGTGTTCGTGTTTACATTGGCGGAGTGCATTAGGCATTGTGGTTGAAGAAAGCTGCCATGTAAAAAGAGCCCAATGTGGCAGCACACTTTAAATTGGTTTATGTTGAATGTTGCCTATGTGTTCATGCAGCGGCTGGGAGGTAGCTTTCTTTTTTCTTTCCTTTTTTTATCAGCATGAAGGTGCATGGAGGACACTCTTGTTTTGGTTGCTTTTTTCCTGGGTCTTGGTAAAAGGTCACAGTTTAGTTACTGCTATGTGAGAATGGGTATTAATGATGCTTAATAAGCCTTCTTTAGTAATATACTTTATGGATATGCAGTACTAAGTCTTGACACAGTGGCCTCGCAGCTCCTCCTTGTCAAGTTTATAAACTAGCATTGAGGTTCACATTCTATTGGGCAGCTGCACTACAAGCCCCATATGACTTGCCTACACTGTAATATTATCTAGTACTATTATAGTTCAGCACAACAGACTATGTCCTCATTTAGAACCTTTTAATAGAGAAATGAATCAGTATGTCTTGGGCCTGCTGCTGTGTAGCTGATGGCATTGAAAAGGAAAGTGATTTTTGGCTGTATTTGACATGAATTTGTGGCTGCATGTGGTGCAATAACAAGACGCATTAATAAAGTGTCTCGGGGGGCCCTTAAGGAATGGTAACCTGTAGAGCTTGTTCATCTAGGAAGTTTTCACTTATGTGTTTGTTCAGTCATTCTGTTCAGGCCTTGACTCGGCATACACGTAATGGGAAATATTCTCAGGTTGTTTCTTATGCACTTGCTGGGTACCTTATTGGCAAATGGCCTCAATGCTGTGCTTTTCACCACAGTAAATGTCTCTACCATAGTGCACTGCGTTATACACATTCAGGTACTGGAATTCTTGATTTCAAAAACTTTTAGGTAGAAAACATTTCTTATACATGTATACACAGTCTGTAATAGTCTGCCATCACCCCTATATTCATGTCTTGGACTTTCTCTACCTTAGTTATTTTCGGGAGCCTAGAAAAATGTAATTTGCCTTTTGCGATGTTAAGGCAGACTTGTGTTGACTAACATAATTTAACTCCTGTTGATACTTTATTTAAAAACTACAAATGTTGCACTGGTGAAAGCATACATACATGTGCAGGCTGGTGGAGTATTCCAGACGGACTTGTGGCACGAAAGAACCTACGTAGTTTGCTGCAGAGGTTAGATTGATCGGCACGACATATCAGGGAGTCACTTTGTTCTCACTACGTGGTAATAATTTGCCGTTTCCTTTGAGTTGCTGTAGCTGTTGGAAGGGTCTAGATGATATATTTCCTCCAATTTTTCATGCAAGGAGCCACCTCTGTTGGCATGAAATGCTAGCATTGGAGGGATGTATTTGGCAGTGCAACTGTAACAAAAATTGAAGAGTGCATTCGATTGTCCAATGAGTTTAGAAAATATTTGGGCATAGCATGAAGTTTCCCTTAGCATGGAGTTGCCCATCATTAGACAGGTTGCTGTAATTCACAATTGCGGGGAGGGGGGGCATTTGTCCTGCAGTGAGCATAAGCGATGCTTGTGATGGTCTTGGCTGCACCGTACTGCGAGAAAGAAAAAAGAAAAGGTGCTGTTGTGATCCTGCAATATCAAATGCTTTTATTAACAGGAGAGAACAACGAGGCAGTATTACAGGCTGAGCAAAAAGTTATCTTGCAATTTTTCATCCAAATGTTGCACTATAACAGTGCTGTTCCTTAGGTTAGTTCAGAACCCATTCTGGTTTTGAGTTGCACTTAATGGAGACAGGCACACTAGAAGGCACACATTGTTTGTATGTTTCTCTGTGCCTTCTCGTGCCCCAGTCTCCATGAGGAACAACCCAGAACCTGTAGTAGTGCTCATTGAAAATGCAAAAGGGTATTGAAACACTCGGGAACATGTACAGCCAACAAGTAAATGGAAAGCCAAAATATGTAAAAATCTCTGGTTGTTACCATGCACGTGTTCATGCAGTGTTGTCTCTAGCTGCATGTATTGAAGCATTGCCAAGACTGTGGCTTTCTTCTGCCATCATTTGTCGAGGGCCTGGTTCCCTTGGTTTTGTGCTCCCTTATTGTCGTCTATTGCCGTGCAGGTCGTTCCCTCGGCCACAACGCAAGCACTGGCGGTGCAACAGCCTGGTGGAGGTGTCTCCATAGTTCACGTGTCCATCCCCAACCAGCCCATGCACGTGCAGTCGGTGATACAGCAGCCCAACCAGCAGTCGGTGATTCAGGCCGCTGGGGGGGCAGCCCTGCAGACAGTAAGTGCGCTTGGTGTGAGTTATCGTTTTTTTTTACCCTTTATGCTTGAGCAAAATTAATGTGTGTGTGTGTGTGTGTGTGTATGCATATATGTGTAGTATGCTTTTGCCAATCCCACTTGCTTCCTCCCCCTCTGGCACATTGCTTGTGGGGAACCACACATTCATCCAAGCTGTGTGTGAATAATTAACACTTATTAGTAAGTATCCATGTTGCTGTGGTCAACTGGATGGAAGCAGGCCTGCAGGTGACTGAACATGAGGAGTGGTGGCATTTTTTCGTGTTCCTCTTCCTGTTTCGTGTTATTGGTCCAGGAAACTACTCAAAAATGCACCTATAGGCAAAATCCACCTGCACCTACCATTCTAGACTTGTTTTTTACTGCTGCATTAGTTGTCTTTTTGTGCTAGATTAACTGACCATAAATTGAATTAAGTACTTATAAGCAGGCATTATCGGTATGTGTGCACAGGTGCATACACCCACGTTGAAAATAATGTTTCAGTGCAGGATCTGTGCTGTTCAGTACCAAAGTGTGTCTTCTTCTAATGTTTTATACTGCATAAAGAAATATTGCTCGTAGCATCTTTCTGCTAAAGAATGGTATTATAGGTTGCTGGTAGTTGGTAGGTAAGTAGCTCATGAGCATAACATGTGAGGAATTCAGTGATCTTAGCTCTTGACTGACTCTTCAGAATTGATTGGGTTAACCACTGTAACTGTGCCCAACCGGCTTGCAGCAGATGATTTTGGAGCTTTAAGCACCACAGTTTTGCTCTCATCATCCTACTTTTATTGAATCCGAAATAATGTGTGATGATTGCACATCTGGTTAGAATTATAAACTTTGTCTCACTGGATATTTGTGTCCTGTGTTTTCCTTATATGCTGCATATCTTGAAGTGCGATGTAACCTGCATACTTCTGCTCTAACATTTTAATCAGCCTTTCCGTGTTGACCTTCGCCTTCTTTGTTCTGTGTTGTGTGGTTGCAGTGTGTGATGGTGCAGCCATACCCGCTAAGTGTGTTTTTGTCCCCCAACTGGTGCTACGCAAATTTTATTACGGTTTTAGCCACCCCCTGCTGCATTGCTTCCCTTTCTGACATCAAAACTTTCAGGAAGCTGTTGCTGCTCTAGTCTCTGCTCCTTTCTGCCATGCCTTATGTTCTTGAGAGTGTAGAAAATGAGCTTGTACACTGCATTTGTCTCTCTGCCGTCTTTCATACCTCTCCTAAAGCTTCTCTTGCAAGATGTATTTCGTTAAGTTTCTTACCATTGCTGTATTTTTATCTTGCAGACCGCCTAGCGTCTTTTTTTTTTTTTTTCCTTTCTACTACAATTTTATGACTATGTTCTGCAGTGTCCTTTGAGGACATAGTTTTCCTTTTGTGCATTTTACGGCAGTTTAATTGAAGAAAACGCATTGATTGCTTATGTGCAAGCCCTGTACTGCTACAGCTAATGCGGTAAATACTAAAGGCTTCTGTTTACCTTTAATGGCACTTTATTGAGGCTGTTGCTTGAAATAATTTTTCTCAAGATATGATCTTCCATGCTTAAGAGTTCATTGGCATGAGTTATCAGCTTAAAATGTGCATAACTTATGTCCGTGCTGCTGTGATGATGGTAGCATAAATGTGCTCATTGTAAGACACACTGCATGCTCTATGTCAGTTTACATTTAGTTTACAAACCTATCATACCCATTTCCTTTTCATTTGTTGAATGAGACATGTTAGAGGCAATTGTGGTTTCATAAAGCATCTACCTATGGTCATGTTACATCACGCATCTCATTGTGAAAAATTTCGCAATTGCAAATGTCTTGGCTGTTGTCGTTGGTTACATGGTGGCCTCTAAGGTGCTAAGTGGCCACATTTACTTTCACTGGCAGCAGGCATTTGAATTCTCAAAGAAACATATCTTCTTTTCTCATTGCTGTGCTGGTGTCACCTTTATGAACCACAGTATGGGAATTTGTTCATGCTTAGCAGTCTCTAGTGGCTTCCATTCTTTAGCAGAATTTTTTAGATGCACTTTGCCAAGTTGCCCAATCTACCTGACGACTTCTGATAGCCCCTCTTACCTTAGTTTCTTGCCAGTGAATGTGCTCTGTGTGTCCCTCGGACAATTTTGTTTGGAAACTGTGCTTGCAGCCTTTGGATCAAAAGGTGTAGATCTATACTACTGTCAAGCACAGGCAAGTTAGTTGTCTTCGCAGAAGTACTGTAGGACGAGTTGTGCGAAGGAGCGTTGGGGCTGCCGTGCCATTGCTGCTGCTGCCGCCACTGCTCTTGCTCCAAGTGGGGGGGCCCCCCTTTTTTTCTGCTTGCTTCTTTCCAGTTGGGCAAGAATGTCATTTTGGTTAATAAGGGCTCAGTGATCCACAGTGCCGACGGTGATGCTGGCGTCCACCCCGTCCAGGTAACACCGCCTGGACTTGCAAAACATGCGCTTCTGTCATCCTAATGTTGCCCAGCGCTTTTTCTTCTGCTTGCACTGCACACATTTCTGTGGTGATTTTTTATCTCCTTGCTTGCGCGAGCATTGTGTGAATGCTGGTGCTGTGCATGAGTTTGGTCAACTGGTGGCCCTCATGCTAAAGCCTGTCTGCCACATGCCTTGTGCTTATTTCCAAAAAAAAATTTTGCGCGGTACATGCAGTATGTTTCTTATATACATTTTTTTTTGTTCTTCTACTGATTGTATAGAGACACCACATTTTGAATTCTGGGGAATATGAGCGTTATATTGAAAAGCACAGGACCTTGTTGAATGGAATAGTTGTCACATAGTGGTGTAAATATGGAACATTTTGTTTATTAAATCCTCTTTCACAACTATGGAACAGGTCAACTAAGACAAGCATGTTGGCTAATAAGAAGTACTCAAATACAGTTGCTGTGAATTCATTGCAACATCTTTGTCACTAAAAATATTTAAGCAGTAAAGTCATAGTAGAATTATGTTGTAGGTTGTGTTATATATATATGTGTGTGTGTGTTATTAAGCTACACTTTAATCAAGGAGTAAGAATAGTCACCTCAAATACTTAAAAGTTTCAAATGCCTTTCTAGTCAAATACGAATATCAAAAATGTAAAATTCAATAAATATCTAAAACTTTCAAATATTTGCACATCCCCCCAAAATAACTGCCGCAGTGTGTAGCAGAATTTGCATGTGTAAAAGCGCCTTTTTGGAGGTGAGAAATAAACAAGGAAATCTGGTGTCTCTACCGATTCATCAAAGTGCAAGTGTCGGACTGCTTCTGCAATGCTGCCTTATCACCTCCTCCTCCCTGCATCTGCTTTTGCGCCCACCAGCTTGCAAGTGCCTACACTGATCTGTGCTTGCTGTAGGCTGTCAATCTGCTTTTGCATAAGCCATGAGCAAAGTAGTCCGTACACATAGTCTGCATGACCACAAACTCGAAAATGTAGCACACTACAGACATCATATCAGAAACTTGTTCATTTGGTGTATTCTCACTATGGTGTTGGTATGGTCATTATTCATCGGAGCACTACATTAATCAGTTGAACCTAAAACTTAAACATGCCTACATGAAGTAGTCAAATTTCAGAACCTCCTGTTTGGCTGTGCGCTAAAGAAACAAGCGCCTCTCTTACTGTCCTGCAGTTGTTTTGCAACAAATAGAACAGCCTCCTGTGATGTGGGAGTGTTTGCAGGCTTATTACAAAATTTGAATAGTTCCATGGTGGTAAAGGGGCTTGGAGGTTTGGTTTAATTGAATATGTTGTTTTCTGATCATCTGCGCCACATGCATGCCGTGAATCATGTTATATTTTTTATTTTTTGCTAGTTGAGCATGTTTGTGTCTGCGTGTGCTTTTGTATGGCTGCAGCTAACATCACTAACATACATGTGTGCAGCATGAGAGGGACTTGTATAGCCCAACTTTGTGGATTTAAATGCTTTGCTTGTTTGGGTACTCTAGGAGTTGCTAGTAATGCATTATGGAGGACATATATTGCAAGCCAAGCAAGCATGAGCATTGGAATTCTTATATTCGTGAAACTACATTGATGTGCATGCCGTAATTGCTTTCGGCCACACTGCCAGTGCCGCATTGTATTCACTTGAGTGTTCGCGCATCATGGGTGAACTTCATGGCGGGTGAGCTTCATAAAGGCAAACAAAAATATGTGAGATAAGCATGAGTGGTTTTAATTGTAAGGTAGGTGTGTTTGTACGTTCTTGCTGGTCCTCTTCCAAATCCCATTGCTCTGGAGGTGACCTCCCACCAGCATAGCCTGATTGGTAATACACTCGAAATCGTAAGGCCCTTGACATGTGAAACACTGGGCACGTGCAAACATGGGGCTGGGGCATACTCTCCTACCATTGTTGCCTGTGTGTACTGCCTTTGTTTTACTGAGTGTGTCACATGAAGGCCAAGGCATGCTGAACATGTTGAATGAAAGATAGCAATAGCACTGCTTTACTGGTCTCTATTGCATGCATGTAAATAAAGCAATTAAAGGAATACCCTTTTTTTTTAAATAACTGCCGAGTAAGTCTTGAGTATTAAAAAATTTCTGGTAGTAATTCATGCAGGATCTTCAAAAGTGACAATTCCAAGACTGCACTAAATTGCAAGATCTTAAAGGCCATGTAAATTTGTCCTTACCATCAGTCCAGTGCTTCTCATTGCCAGTAAATTGGCTAATGTGCTTCTGTTGTGTTGAACAGTTGGGCTGTGCTGTTTTGGAAAGGTCTCTACAAGGGATGGGATCAGGAAAATGTCCACTATGAAGCGTGTACTGAAACACCTTCTGGGAGGTTAGACAACAAATTTTGTAGGAGAACAGATTGCTGTTAAAGGCTGTTGAAGCAGTCTTGTGTTAGACAAAGAAATGAACAAAATTTGTAGAAACCATGAGTGGTCTTTGTAGCATGCATATTTTGTCTGCTTCTATGGAGGTTGCCCCCATGAACATAGGGCACAGTGCTCTTACTTCGGGTCTTGTAACATGTTTTTAGCAATGCGTCTCACAAACTTGTCTATTTTACTGGTATATATAACCCGAGTATAATTCTTAGCCAATATAAAATTAACGTGGCCAGATTATACTTGCATTATGATCAAACTTCTTTGGCCAAAATTGAAATCAGGCTGGACACAAGTTATTATTTGCGTGTGTTAGCATTTGTCCATTTCATTGTGCACCTTTAATTGCTCATTAACTTTGACATCATCAGACATTAACTTTTGTGTCTACCTCTTTGGCACAGACTTAGAATCAACTGCAGCAGAGAAACAATAATGTGTTCCTCATTTTACTTCAGTGCGCCTTGTCAAGCATTAGGCGCATTCCGTGAACATTTGTCACCCTGCAAGGACCTGCACATAGCAGGTAGACAAGCGTGGAGCAAGGAAATGGCTGAATTTCTGTTCGCAGATTGTACCACTAATCTCCCTTTGTGACATTAGTTGACGCCATTCTGAGAGGAAAACCTCCAGGATAAGCGCACCATTTGCCATTACAGTTGATTCCGGCGAGCAAGTTGGATGCCTCAGGGGAGGCAGCTGTGCTCACAGCAGAAGACGATTCTAAGAAGCGTCGAGAAATATTGGCACGGAGGCCATCTTATCGCAAGATCCTAAACGACCTGTCATCCACAGAGGCACAGGGTGCTGTAGCATCACTCACTGCTGAAACGAAGGACGACGACGACGACCCTGACAACACCATCACAGTGGCAGGCACACAGTACCACACTGCAGCTGGATTGCTTAAGGGTAGGTTGCCCCTGGCAAACATGCGAAATGCTTGCCAAAAGTACAGAGATTATTCTTCTCGGTTGCACGCACTTTCTTACTGACTCGTGTTGTTGCTGCCTGCTGTGATTGCCCCGTGGCTCTAGTGCTCCGCTACGGAGCACTGCATTACAGGTTTGATTTTTTTTGCCCCGCCACGGTGGTCTAGTGGCTAAGGTACTCGGCTGCTGATCCGAGGGTCGCGGGATCGAATCCCGGCCGCGGCGGCTGCATTTCGATGGAGGCGAAATGTTGAGGCCCGTGTGCTGTGCGATGTCAGTGCACGTTAAAGAACCCCAGGTGGTCAAAACTTCCGGAGCCCTCCACTACGGCGTCTCTCATAATCAGAACTGGTTTTGGGACGTAAAACCCCACAAAACAACAACAACAACAACAGGTTTGATTTTATTCCATGACGGCAGTGGAAGCAAAAGGCAAAAACACTTGTGTTTTGCTTTGGATAAATTTTGGAATACCTAGAATGCAGTGCCTACCTAGAAACATCTACTACAGCATACCTTATGGACAGCTATACAGCTTCTGGATGTTAACCCTCACAATTACCATTGCTACAGGCTCCATGTGTTGTTTACTGTCTTGTGTGCTGTGTTCGGATAAGATTACTCCTTGCCTCTTGTCCTTGCACGAGATGTGATGGGTTATTTGGGCAGTGTAATGTGGTGGGAGGCATTTTCAATATCTAGGAGTTCTCAAGTTGTGGTGGTTGTTGTGCTTGCAGTGGTCCCTGCCTCGGCCATACAGCTGGCAGCCGTGACGCAAGAGGGCAGCCTGCAGGGTCTCCAGACACTGACCATGACCAATGCTGGTTCGGGTACAGCTGCTGGCACAATTGTCCAGTATGCCCAAGGACAAGATGGACAGTTCTTTGTGCCTGGTTAGCAGCTTTCCCTCACTATTCTTGTGTGTCTCTTTACATTTTGTCCTCATTTGAATAAGTGTAATCCATAGTGGTTTGATTGTTTCCTATTTGCGAGTAAATTCATAAATAAAACAACTTGAGTCACATGATGGTTGTGGTACACACAGCAGCATTAGCCACCAATTAATTGAGGGGTGCACTCGAAAAGGTGCAAAGCCTTTTCACTTTTTTCACTTCTTTAGTGTGACCTAAGACTGGTTGAGTGATTTTGACTTTGGTGCTGTTATGGCAATGCCTTTAAGGATAAGCATTGGGAAGGAACAAAGGTAAGGTGGCAGCTGCTGGAAAACATGGGGGTATGGCTCATCGGGAGTACAGCTCATCGTCAACAAGCTTATACTGATAAGCGTCTTCAGCTATCTGCTAGGCAGGCAGTGCACGCTTTTAATTCTCTGCATGTGTGACCACTTTCAAGTGTGTGCCACTTTGTGGAAATGAAAGCTACTCGCTGTTTTCAAGTTAGAAATGTGTGCTATCAGGAGCAACATAGGCACCAAGAAACACCACTGTATTGATACTAAGACGATAAACTATGAAAATAAATGGTGCATACGGTACAGCAAGCGCACAGTATCTGTAGGTACACTGCGCACTTCTAATAGGTGGAAGTCTAAACGCACTGTGACACCATTCGCTGCCACCTCTTTGTGCAAGGATGTTATTGCACTGTGGAGATGGAGAGTGATGATGATGATGATGATTGTGGTTCGGTTAGGAAAGGACGCTAATTTCTGCAGCCCATGTAGGGAGCACGGCTAAGCGTCCGTGGGGGTGGGGGAAAGGAGTGAAAGAGATAGAGAGAGAGAAAGGCCGTAGTGGAGGTCTCCGGAAATTTAGACCACCTGGGGTTCTTTAACGTGCACTGACAACGCACAGTACACGGGCCTCTGGCATTTTCGCCTCCATCGAAAATGCGACCGCCGCGGCCGGGATCGAACCCGCGTATTTTGGGTGGCAGCCGAGTACCGTAACCACTACACCACCGCGGCGGACAGGAGAGTGTGTGTTGCTTCCAGGACACATTCCCCCACCATGTTGACTTTACAATATGCTCTCCACGTCAGAATGCGTTCAGGAATGTAGCGGGTGCAACAGAGACTCCCTTTTGTGGGACACATGGCTATTGTACAGCAAGTACCCCATTTCAGATACAGCATGGACTGCTTATAACCTAACTCACCGGAATAGCGAATACCCGCACTATAAGCGGTACCGCACCAGTATAACAAAAACATTTTTCAAAGTCTACACGTGTCTAAAAACCGTCGAGCAGGTAGCGGCGCGTGTTAGACATTCGAAGCGCGCGACGGGGCTGCTTTCACGCGCTTAAAAAAAAAAAGGAAAGAAAATCTGGATATTTGAAAGATTTTGGTCCGTGGCCGTGCTGTGCAAAAAAGAAAGAGAAGAAAAGGTGCTATAGCGACGTCGCCGTTTATGCGGACTTCCCGCGGAACTGGATGCGCAGAAACGGGAACCGATTAATGCACGTGCTATCCTTCGTTTTCTGTGATGCGTGCGCGATTTCAAAAACGCAGCGACCGCAAACCGCCATTCGAGTGGTGCACCTGCCATCCATGCCCCCCCCCCCCCCCGCTTCTGTTGTTGAAATGATTTGTCGCGTCTTAAATGCCGCACCTTATCTGCAGCCAGCACCGAAAAGGTAGCGTTCGTTAGGCCTAGTTTGTGGGGTCGCGGGTGACGTGTGCCACAGGAACCTTGCCCTTAACAACACAGGGATCAGGTGCACAAAAGATCGCTCTTGCAGCGTGGTTCAAGGGCATTTGGCGTGAAATGATTAAAAAAAAGAACTGGAGACAAACAGTGGTAATGCGGACATCATGCGATCGCGGACGTGCATTCCATGGTTTGAAGATGACAAATGGCTTTAGCAGCATTCTCCTTCGCATCCTCACAGGGTGTGCCCACGACCGACGCACTCCTGCTGGGGCCATTTTTTAGGGGCGAAGCTCCTCTTAGTCTAACCTTGTCGCGCGTCACTCGTCAGGCGTAACCCGCGTGCCGGGAGGCACGCGCTCGCCCTCGGCGCGTGCTTCCCGGCGCGTGCCTCTGCTGTCTTGTGAGAGAGAGTGAAAGGCGCGCGTTGGCTATGGAGTTGCTCTTTCCTAGAGGAACGCTGTACCAGCTCGCAAAGAAGAAGAACGCGCCCTCACCCGCGAGAGACAACGTTGGCGCAAGCAGAGTCTCCTAGCGACTTTCTTGGTTGAGAAATACCGACTGCTCGCGTTTGAGAAGCATTCACTGGCAAACCATATATATATATATATATAGGCACTGGATCTTGACTTGCAATGAAGTGCCGGTGGGAGATTTCACTTGTGCATAGTTGAACCATGAGGATTCGTAGCGGGCGCATTAACTAAATTAATCCGGAACTCGGCACGATCTACGATGAACCTCCCGAGCTTCGCCCACTCATCATCATTCACTCCGTGGATATGCCGCAATTTTTTTTTCTTCCCTCCGCTCCTTGTTCATTCGTTCCGCGCTTTTTCCTCCTTCATGGTGATTCGTTGCGCTCATCTTGGGCGGCACACTTCCATTGTGAAGCCTGCTGGTTACCTCAATTGCCCACGGATTGGCAGCCACATTATAACCGGTCTTTCATCTCGCGGAGCTGCACAATAAGCAGTATGCTTATACGTTAAGTTCTATGGGAGTGTAAACGGGGTTTGAAAAAGCCGCATTATAGCCGGTCCTGCACTGTAAGGGGTTATGTTATAAATGGTCTCAGCTGTAGTGTGGCCCCAAGTAGGCAATGCACTGCACACAATAAGCCAGGAACAAACAATGCCATGTAGCGATCCACATTTCATTGAAATGGTGCTTTCTGCTCAGTACAGTCAATGCTCATTACAGCAGACGCTGACAAAAAGTGTCCGTTTTATCCGAAGTCTGTAATATTCTGGGAGGGAAGCAGACATTTGTTTCGTCAGTGTTGCTGTGCAACCATAATTTTGAATTTAGTTTGATAACATGGGGCATGCTAGTTCTGTAACTACTTGCTGAGTGTGTATTTCAAGGCAAAGCATGGTTATGAACAATGTGAATCACTAGCTGTGATAACTTAAAACTGCAGAACAGCACATGTTCTACTTAAATTAGCGGGTGCCATTTTATTTCGTGCCACTGCTGATCTGAATTAGCTGTAACATGTTGATACCAATGCACCTCTCACAATAATCACTTAATTCCAATAGACCTGTCCCTGTTTGTCAACAATGTGACGTCACGCAGAGCATCGCCATTGACATCGCGGCGGACCAGTTTCGCAGTGGTTGGCAAAAAGCTCCGGCGGCTCCTGCAGTTTGCTCGGGCTTTGCACGCGATGGTGCTGTCCCATCCCTAGGTTGCGTGCGGGCGGTTTGTCGAAAAGAAGCTGCAAGTTCGTGGAATGCAGTATCCATACCCCTACACCATTTCGGAATGGAAGAATGACCCTAAAACCTCGACCAAACGTTCGGCTCTGTGTGCACCTCGTGAGCATGCCTGGCCCGTACAATGCAGAGGCCATGAAGCGTTACTGATCGCTGAAAGCGTACCGCTTAGTGAAAGGCCACATGCATCTAGTGCTTGTCCCGAACTGGGGCACCAACGCTTTCCGTCGACTGCTGTCATTCTGAAATCTAGAAGAAAAAGAATAAATAAACGATGCCGCTGCCTTCATTTTGTCGCGCGTTTGGCACATCCTAGAGCGCAAAAGCTAACCGCCGTGTCAAAGAGGCCAGGTAACGCGCACAAAAACCAGTACGCACACGGTCCATCCGTACAGCAGCATGGAACCACGCCGAACACCGCAGCTTTTGCCAACCAGGCATGGAATGCATGTTTTTCAAAGCAAACACCGTCACGGAGAACCACCGCCATGCCCTACGAGCAGCAGGCAACATCCACACTGCGCACTGTACTTGCATGGCCGGTTGAGTTGTAGCGCTCATTTGCATTTCCTTCTGTTCTTTCTGCTCAGGAACTAAACATTTATACGGTTGAAAACAGGTGAGACTGGTACTGTCTATCGCATCCGAAAACAGTAACAAATTTTTCCTTCCTTTGGAGTGCTAACGAGATGCAAGTTGCAGCGAAGTGAGCGCGAAATGAGAAAATCTGCACAACGTTCGGAAGCACCACTTACTGGAGGAATGATTCCGTTTCAAAGTGCATTCAAAACGCTCACACTTCTTCCTTTTTGTTTCAGCGCTAGTCTTCTTGAAAGCAGACACGCTAGCTACCCGCTCCGGGTGCTCAGAAAATCAAGGCAGGCCATCCTAGTTGATACATGTTTACAAATGCTGCGGAAGCACAAATAACAAAACGCCTAAAAGCTCTAGGTAACAGGCTAGCACTTACCAGCGATGAAATGTAACCCAAAAATCCTGTTGCGGTCCGACGGCTGCTGTTTGACACAGCGCACAGCTTGCACCCACGCTTTCCGTCACTGTGCCATTTGGACTTCGGAAATCGAGGAGGAAAAAAAAAAAGAAAAAGGACCCGATGCCGCTGCCTTTTATCGCGCGTTTGGCATATCCTCCATTGCAAAAGCTAACCACCATGTCAAGGCGGCTAGGTGCACGTGCACAAAACAAACGAGTACAAACTCTGTTCACCTGTACGGCAGCATGCAACCACGCCGAACGCTGCAATGTTTTGCCAACCATTCCGTTCGCACGTGCGCACTATGGTCACGTGGCTGACGTCACGGCCCTTTCGTGACGTACCGCAGGACAGGTCTACTGCCCAACAGAGCTCATAAGAACAGAGGCTTGGAGCAATGGAACACATTACTACCAAACTTTGGTTGCGATGTCTAACATCATCATTGCATAACTGCGAAGTGAATGACGAATGTTCACCGTAAAAATAAACAAACAAAATGCTTTTTGTTCGCATTTAGCTGAAGTGCTAAGGATTAATTTCTTCTGACCCTTGCTTGCTTACGATACCTTCATTGTTCATGACTGAACTCATGGTCTCCTTGGATAGCCCCCTGTTCTTGCAATATCCATCTGCTTTTCAGCGCACACAACTGCATCAACAATATTAGTCTTGTTGCTCAATGAAATTCGCTTCCTTTTTTTCTTTATTTGGAAGTCATTATCTCAGAACTTGCGGTATGGTACAACTGACTAGCACGGGAACACATTGACAAAATTCCCCCTTATGCTTCCATACTGGCTTGGCTTGGCCATAGGTCAGCAATGCTGCCAGCCTAAATTTAGAACATGTTACGTGTTGAACGTGTGAACACCAATTGGTCAAGCCTGTTGTGAGACCGTGAAGACGCTGAAAAAATGCAATTTGCCCAATTTGGAGGAAAAAGATGCTGTGATTTTTGTTCACTGTAGCTGATGTTCATGAAAAGTGGTTCATGTATTTTATCAATGCAATGAAATTCAAACTTAGGTTGAAATATGGTCTCCTGTACACAGATCCACTGTAATGAGCATAGACTGTAGCAGATTGCGGTACAGACGCGCACACGCTTAGTGCTGACAGCTGATATGTGTGTCCATCTGCACTTTCACCTACTGTATATTCCATACCTTGCAGTAGTTTCGAAATGCTTTCCTGGTGGTAGCATGAGAAAGATGGATTTTTTTTTTTGTTCTTTGCTGAAAGAGAAAGGCCATGTGGGGAGTACTTTAGCTAGTAGTACCTATTGTGCTGTTGCATTTATTTCATTGCAGGCAGTGACAGCACGTCAGGAGATTCAAATTTGTACACTACTTGATCGTTATTGCATTTTACCGTTCTTGGCAGTACAGCTGCAGCTGCAGAGAGTAATTATGGTGCAACATTGCTGTGCAGTGACAGTGTCTGCAGCTGACCTGCAAGCTTACCAGATCCGGACGACAGGTAGTGGTGGCTCGTCACAAGCGCTGGCACAAAGTGTGGTCATGGCACCAGCAGCCAGTCTGCAGACCCAGCAGTCACTTGCTGAGGAGGCATCCCGCAAGAGGGAGCTTCGTCTACTCAAAAACAGGTATGCCACATGGAGTGCTGAGTTGTGCACCCCACTTTGCAGAACATAGTAACATTCCAAATCTTGTAGTGTTTGTCCACATAGAGTGCAAAGAAGGTAGAATACAACATAGTGGATTGGAATACAGGCAGGATTAACTGATATCCTAGGCAGTGTTTACCGTATTTACTCGAATCTAACGCGCACCTTTTTTCCCGATAAAACTGGTTGAAAAATCATATGCGCGTTAGAATCGAGTGCCAACGAACGACACCATTACCATATCGCCGTCGGCATCAAAATGGCCGCCTCCTACGAGGTTCGAGTGCTGTCAAACGGTCACCGGTGAATAAACAAACTAGCGGCACGGTGGTCTTTGGCGCGCATAGTTTCTGTAGTTTCTATGTCGCCGCCGGTCCCGCGCTGAACAACAACACGACGCACATGATGTGTAGGCTGATGATACTCGCCGTGCCGGCTTGGCTGCCTTGTGGCCAACCGAAGTCGCTACGTCGCCGATGCAATCTCTGAGACGCCCAGCCGCACCAGCTTTCAGTAGCATTCGCGGGTAGCCGTAACGGAAGATATTTCCCATCACCGCATGCAAAACGGCTCATCATCACATTTCTCCCTCATATCTGTGCTGAGCCTGAGCCACCTGAGCCTCTCAGTCGTGCACGCTGCATGACGTCCGAGATTGCATCACAGCAATCTCGGAGACCATGCCCCGACCATGCTTAGGCTTAGCTGTACCAGCCTGTATAGTACGCATCGCAGCACGCTGCAGCACGCGTGAGGCAACTGCGAGCAAATGATGTTATCGCCGCCTGCACGCGGCTACGCCCAGCAACGTGCGGCAGTTTTATCGGGATGGAGGACTTATGAATTGGCGCGCCGAATGTCTTCGAGACACCGCGGATCAAGTGAAGCAGGACTGCATGGGTTCAAAGTTAGCGGTGTGTTTATTATGTGAGTGTGTCCATTATGTGAGTAGGGCATTTGGTTTTATGAATGTGAGAAGGTTGATTACTAAGGACTCTTCCTTTTTTTTTTTTTTCGTGTCACGAAAAATGGGTACGCGTTAGAATCGAGCAAATATGGTACTTACATGAAAAATCTGGATTCTCTGTTTGCTTGCGCTGTTATGTTCTGTTTTGTTCTATTCATTCCTGCCGCGTCATATGTGAGCAAAGCCCGCAAAACGTTGCTCGAGAGTGAGGCAGCAGTGTGCAAGGAAATCTAATGCACTGCACGTGCACTGATAAGGACGTGTTCTTACAGGGATGCCGCGAAGGAGTGCCGGCGAAAAAAGAAAGAATACATCAAGTGCCTGGAGAACAGGGTCGCCGTCCTCGAAAATCAAAACAAGGCACTCATCGATGAGCTCAAATCACTCAAAGAGCTGTACTGTCAGAAAAACGAATGAGCCACGTGTCATCACTGGGACTTTGCCTCTTCTGATCTTCGAGCCATCGTGTGCACAGTCGTGAGAAAGGGACTGCCACGGAGTGCGTGCAGACTCATCGCAACTGTCATGGCATGGTGGAGTCGCTCTGTGTACCTGGACCAGTTCATCATAAGGGTCGTTAATTGTTTTGCCCTGTCTCTTGGTGCACAGGGTGTGCTGGAGTTTACCATTCTTCTGTCCTCCTTTCTGATAGTTCACCAGTTCTCCTGCAGCTCTGCGGAACTGCACCCATCTCATTATCACCACTACTTGAACTGTACATAATTATCATCCATGTTCATGTCCTCTCAGTCCCAGAGCAAAGGGTGAAAAGTGCAGGTATATACAGCATGGCAGGCCATTTTCTTTTACATCTGCTGCTATGGTTTTGCGGCTAGATGCTATGGAAGAGTTGTATAAAGATTGACCTGCTGGGTATTGTCCAACAGTGTGTGTGCACTGCATCCAGACAGCATCTGCAATTGTACATATGTGAATTTCTGTCACCATTTCCCATCTCCCAAGATTCGTTTTTGTCATAACATATAATAAACTTCGATGATAGCTTGTGCTGGCATGAGTCAACCACAGGCATTTTTGTTCTTTTGTTTACGTTAAAAGAAGTGAACACACTTTGAAATATTTTTTGTTACGTTATGTGAGAAGTGCATTTTTAAGAAGCTCGTGCATCGTTCAGTTTTTGTGCACCCGCAACAATTGTCACTGCGGGATGTGCTTTTGCTTTCTGTTAAAAGAGATCTCAGTTGTTGAGCTGTGCCTTGAGCTATTTTGTAACCCGGCAAATAAAATATTATAAAAGGGTTCAACAGAAGAAATGTTTTCCAGTCTGTATTTATTATGCTTGTGGGCACCTGCATAACACCAGCAAAGCAACATTCTCAGAGTACAGTAGAACCTCGTTATAACGAAATATCGGATATAACGAAGCAATCGCAATTCCCCTTGAAATTCCTATACATGAAATTGATATTGGTTATAACGAACTAATGGTTATAACAAAGTAATTACCGCTCCCCTTCAATTTCGTTATAACGAGGTTTTACTGTATATCTTTAGCACATGATGTTATCATGGGCATGCTTGCCACATATCTTACAGCGAAGCTGTTAGCCAGTAGTTGGTCGGGGTGCTTCTTGGTGCCACCCTGAGCCTTACTGCAAAAATAAGAGAGAGAGAGAGAAGTTAGAACAGCAAGCTGTTCTTTAACAGTTAATGATGACCTAACTGGCAAGGATGTCAAGTTATTGATGTCATGACTTATCACTTAGTGCTTAGTCCAACACTTGTCTTTTATCAACTGGTGTCTCAATACCCCACCTTTCATCATCTACTGACGAAACTTGACCCTTCACCACGGGGTTCTTTCTTTGCACATTGTGCTATGGAAATGCAGCTGCGGCTGCAGGTATCCAAGCCACAACTTCAAGTTAAACCTTCCCAACGCTTTATCACACAATGGCCTTCACGTAATCGCCCCATTTAGCAGTGGGCCAAAGGCGAGAGTGGGTCCACTTTTACCCCCTGCGTTACCACCGATAGGAGATGGGCAAACCTCCACTTTGGAACAGCTTTGCTATTAAAGGGCCCCTAAACCACTCGGAGGTAAAGATTTAGTTGATGTGTTACTGCTGTGTCGGTGTCCACAACGAACACATGTCCATAAGAATTTTTTGAAATGGTGGCATAATGGCAGCACTTGCTTGTTTCGCTCTTTCCTGCGCCATGCTCTGGCCACTTGCCAGTGCCACCTCCTCGCCAAGTGCTCCTCTGAATGTCACGGAGACAAGTGCGCACATGCGAACGCTAGCAAAACCACATACAATGAGAAAGAGCAGACAGGCAGGGAGTGCGTGCTAGCAGACAAACTGGAAGTCGTAGGTTCTCCTTCGACCAACTGACAGAGCTTTGTGCCTGCTGACATCACCAAAAACATGCTGCTGACGTCACAGCTAACTCTGGCATGCCGGAAAAGCCCGGAGAGGCGTACGGGATTGTTTTTTGAGTTCGAGGCGTAGCCATGGCGCATAGTGCTGCCGCATTTAGCATTGTTCACTGTGCCACAGAACGCACCTCCCTCATGTGCCACATCATGCCACAGAGTGCACCTCCCTCAGCCCGATACGGCAGACGTTGTGAAGCGGAGAATGCAGCAAAAGTGTTGCTTCCTCCTGTGCTAGTACTAATTTGCCGCCTCCCATTTTGATTGAAATCAGTCAGTTGATTCGCTCCTTTTCGCTGCTCAGTAGACGGGCGTATGGCAGTGCGTACGTAAGGATTGAAATGCCCTTGGATTGGAGGCAGTTGCCACAGGTCACATAGCCTTCCGAACGGCGGATCTTAATTGTGAAGTGCATGTCCAGCTTCGCTAGACACTCACATAAGAGAGAGAGAGATGATGGGCGGAAGGCAGGGAGGTTAACCGGTAGGAAAAATATCTAGTTTGTAGACATTCACATAAGAATTGCTTTAGGCCTATGGAAAGAATGGCTATGCATGAGTTGTTGGGTATTGTTGCCATGTACATGGCAGCAGTTTTATCTGTAGCCTTGTTGCTTTGGATGCATTGATGCCCAAGAACCCAGCATATTATGATGTGATGGTTTAAGATTAAGTGGTGTACCAAGGGGCGCCAGTATAGTTACAGGAGTTTCATGCTTTTATAGTGATAAACCGACAGCAGTGTAATGTACACCAGCATGCGATTCTGATGCATCGCCGCCATATTCTACGTAAGGGTACTTGGTTTTACGATATCCATCTGCCATAGTGAGTGCCTTGTGTCTTTTGACATGGTATCTCTGTTCACAAACATACCCGCCCATCTAGCAGCAATGGAAGTGCATTCAAATGTGATGCTTTGGAGGGTGCTTGCTTACCTTCACAAACAACATGTCGCATTGCACGATGTGTCGTGGCGGCTAAATTGGTGCTATCAGATTATTTTCAACAAGTGGGGCACCAATTTCACCACTAAGTACTCTCACCTGGAATGAGAATTGGTTGTAATGAAGGCTGCTTACGAACCAGCAGAAAAGAAGAGGTGGTGTTGATAGACTATGGCGGTGGTTTCGAATCAGAACGCACTTTCAGAAAATACGCAAAATCCACTGGCAATAAAGAGACCGTTGATCTTACTTAAAGCAGACGCTCTCTATAGACTTTTCGTGAAAGTACCTATAAGAAGGTGGCTATGGCACTCGGCTGCTGATCCGTAGGTCGCGGGATCGAATCCCAGCCATGGAGGTGCATTTCGATGGAAGTGAACTGTTGAGACCCGTGTACTGTGCTATGTCAGCGGGCGTTAAAGAACCCCAGCTGGTTTGAATTTCCGGAGCCGTTCACTGTGGCGTCTCTCATGATTAAGTCATGGTTTTGGGACGCAAAAGCCCAGAAATCGATCAACTATCAAATAGGCAGGGGAAAGAATTGGTGCTCCTATGTTAATGTATTTATTCTGATGGCCATGGCAGCCATCCACGATGGAGTTCAACTAACGGCCAGCAGATTCCAGCCATGCATTACTGCTGGAGCCTAATATATTATACCGCTGAGAGGGCATGCAAGCTGAGAGGGCAGTGAAGAACTGAGAGGCAGAAGGCAGGACGAGAAAGAAAAGGAATAGGAAAGAAAATTATAAGAGTAGCGGTTAGGCAACCGTGACCAGGTTTCTCCTGGTTGGATAAGCCCAAGGCTTTCATAAGGGGTGCAGCCGGGGCCGAAGCGGAGTACGCGTTTGCGTTTGCCAGGGGGGGCTTGGATGTCCAATCATGCAGCGTCCGCTCGACCCCATGGATGATGATCGATTGACTGTGGTTCGGTTAAAGAAAGAACGCTAATTTCTGCAGCCAATGTTGGGAGCAGGGCTAAGCGTCCGTTGGGGTAGGGGAGAGGGTCTGAAAGGGATAGAAAGGAGAGAAAGGCTGCAGTAAATCTTGCGACTACCTGGGGTTCTTTAACGTGTACTGATAACGCACATTACGCGGGATCGCAGCACGGATGCGCGTTCGAGAGGATCAAGACCCTCCCCTCCGTTAATCTAAGCGTCCATGGCGACGCTATTCCGGCTAGACGACCTTTTCCGGTCATACATAGTTCATGGTCAAACACCAAGGTTAGCGTTAAAAAATGAGGGGTATTTATTAGGATCTACCACTCAGGTTTAAAAAAAAATGCACATGGAACTAAAGAATGTGACAGCGCCGTTCGGCTCCCCGCACTTCAAAGACACCTCGTAGTACACGTGCAGGCGGTCAAGGCCGCTTCCTCCGCACCTTGTCCAGTTCGTACTTGACTTTGCGCATAGCCTCTCCCGTTTCGGCCTTCTCCAGCTCCATGAACTTACGAGCTCTGTTCTTTGCGCGGGCTTTCTCGAGGCTGAGGAAGTCTAGCACTGTCAAGTCGGCGATTTTCTTCTTGCCCAAGCGAACGAAGGCGCAGTCCGTAGAGCGCGAGTGCTCCTTGAATGGGTCGTCGCTCGGCTCCCAGCCGTCGAGCTCCTTGAAGCACACGTAGCAACGTGCGAGGTCCGGCTCGTTCTCCGTGGGACAGTGGTAGAAACCGGCCTCAGCCATTCGCGCCGGTGTGCACATGCAATCGCCGGTTAGCGGCCAGTGCTCGAAGCTAGCGATGCGGTTCTCGATGAGGTTCATATGTTCGTCCGTTTGCGCCAGCAGCACCGACTTGATGGACAAGTCGGCGGAGGAGTTCGACGCCTTGACCATGGTGTCGCGTTGTCCACGGAGCAACAGCTTCAAACCAGCTCCTCTCTTCGCACAACGCGGCGACACTTGCTCGACGACCAAAGCACCAGGGATTCCCAATAAAACACTTTCAATTTAAACTGCTTAAACCGCGCAACTGTTGTAATCAAAGTCGTAATATGCGCGCTAAAATGCGCGAAGCCGCCCTGGTGGTGCGGGGACAGTGCAGTGCCCTCCCAAATTGCAGCGTTTAAAATACAATATTTAAGCTGTTACAACCTTCAAATTGCTCCCATAAGTCGTGTGTTAAAATTTTATTTGTCTCTTTTAAAACGTTTGCTTAATTTGTTTGAGATTCGTACCAGAGAACACCTATAAACGCAAACATTTCTCCACGTTTAGCAGAAATGCAGGAAAGCAAGCTGCTGACGTTGCACCGAGAAGTTACCACGTGATCTACTTTTCCTCCGCAACCTCCTCCCCCCCTCTTCCAACTTTTGCTTGCTTCGCCCGCTCTGCTCTCGTCGGATCCTCGTCCGTCCTTCGTGCGGAGCAAGGGTACAACATGCTGAGCGTCGTGGGAAGAGCCTGCTCGAGCGTGCTAAAAGCGGCCAAGCCTGCCGCCTCTTTAGTTAAAGTTAACGGGGCAAACTCGAAGTTTCTCCCGGCGCTGTGTGCAACACGTAAGTGAAACAGCCTGCCCCTTCGTTGACGGCCGACCGCTCTCTGCCCTTGGGTGGAAATGTTGGGTCAATTAGGGTTAACTGTGCCGATTACAACTGACCAGACGGCGAGAAATACGGTTGCATCGTTGGTAAAGTGTTGGCAGCATTAGAAGTAAGATTGCGAGGTTTCGATGCGCTTGTAGGAACTGCGTTCACGATGGTCCTTCCTGTGTAAAAGCTCGGGTAAGGTGCCGTGTGCCGGCATCCATGCTTCCCCCAGCCGGCCGAACCTCGCCAGAGATTGACCCCTGCCTGGTAGTTCAGACAGCCATTCGCAGTAGGTCAAGAGGTGCTCGCAGTACGTCTGATTGCTCTTCGTTCTTTGAACTTGACCGCCGAGAAAGTACGGACACGCAGAGGTCACTTAAAGTGGCCCGGCTATCACCTGTTCTCTTAGCGCTCCCCCGTACGCCTCGTTTTCCGTAGGGCATCCTGCGGGATGCCAGGCTCGACGATGTCTGCCTTGTACACACGCATGATTCCCGCTTGCCAGGTCGCGAGGCACCGCTAAAATTTTACTTTCACTTGCTCTCAAGCGTGTGCCCTCGCTATGACCCCGTATATCCGCCGTTGTTGGCGTCAATGTGGTGCCCGCATACCAGGTTGGTTCCGAAAGTATAACAGCGAAATCATGACGCGACAAACTTCTCTAGTATACAGGTTTTTCCATATGACTACCGCTCCACCCTAGCAGCTAAACTGGGAGGTAGCTTTTATTTATTGATGTTTCTTGTTCACCAGATTAATGAAATGCAATACGCAAATCTTTTTTTCGCGCCCTCTTTACTTTGGCTGCTGAAAAATGCACCATAGAAATAAACGAATGTGTCGTCTTACACTTGCATGCCAATTGCAACCTCTAGGATGATACAGCTGCATATAATCTTCTTCGAAAAAACAAAAAAGGAACGAGCATTCTTGAGACCTGCCTACAACTTGTGCATCACCAGGCTGGTATTGCTGCTTTAGAGCTGTTAGCAAGTTAAATGAAAGCAGGCTTTTCCATCACATAGAGCCGTGAACACGACATTCATTTACAGTGGAAAATTTTTTCTAAGAAGCATGTCAGAGTTGAAAATTGCAAAGTAATCGGTTAAATGCGGATTGTTTTGGAGACACACAGTGCAAGCATAGGGCAAAGAATGTCGATTGCTTCTGGTACTGTCATTTTTCATCCCAGTGTTGATAACATTCCAGGAATTGAACATTAGTATTAAACACACTACATGTGTTTAGATGCTCAAAGCGGCAGTGAGGATGTACTGGGAGCAGGGAAGATTTGGGACAGGCGAAGCATCGCTGGAAGCTTGTGACTTGAAATTGCTGAGTAATGTACAGTACGATTCACTGTTAGAGAAAGCTTGCGTGTGCGTGGTTGCACCACATTACACATGCTTATATGTTCGGAGTGGCAATGAGGATGTACTGTGAGCAGGGAATATTTGGGACAGTTGGAGGATCGCTGGAAGCTTGTGCGACTTGAAATTGCTGAGTATTGTACGGTATGGTTCACTGTTAGAGAAAACATGCACGCACGTGGCCACACTCTGGTGAGTGCCGTTGTATCCGGCGCAGCCGATTATCGAAGTGGCACAGGAAGCCAGGGGAGGTGCCTCGTGTTTGCTACAGTGCTGGAGCGCAAAGCAAGAGCGGCACCTTGGAAGGCTGTAGGCACCGATCTTGCTTTGCACTCCAGTGCAGTAGCCGATTATGCGGGGCACCTCCCCCGGATCCTTGTGCGCCTACACCACTCTGCTTAGACGCACGGCTGCGCCGGATACATTGGCACTGTGTGAAGTGTGGCCACAGTTGACCGTACTGTACATAAAGGTTTCAGTTGTTTGTCAGTGGCGATTTGGGCTTGTTGATACATCATATTCACGCATTTGTTGTAGTGTAAATTTGGCACACGGACGTAAGCACACACACTGCACTATGTGTGTGTCCTTCTACGTCCGTGTGCCAAATTTGCACTACAAAAAATGTGAATTCAGTTGTTTAGCTGCCACAAACATGTTAGGCATATTATTTATTCTGTACACCACCTTGCACTATGAATGTTCCACCTGCCTTTCAGCAAAGTAGGCTGGCATTGACACTGTGAAACAGTTACATTAAAATGTACTGCAGTGCGAAATCTAGGGTACATGTAGAACTCCTGATACATCAGTGCATAAGTTTTGTAATTCTGTTTCATTCAGATCCTGTGAACAGACGACATGCAGCAGCACAAGCGAGCGCCAAGGCGGGCCACGGTCATATTGTGGCCGTCATTGGTGCCGTCGTGGATGTGCAGTTCGATGGCAACTTGCCACCCATCTTGAATGCTCTCGATGTGGAAGGTCGCAAGCCTCGACTGGTCCTTGAGGTGGCGCAGCACTTAGGTGAGGGTGTTACTTCTGGATCAGTTGATGAGTCGCAAGGATGACACACTTCATACTGAGCACTGGTGGTGTGTTCTTCCACAGGTGAAAACGTTGTGCGCACCATTGCCATGGACGGTACGGAGGGTCTCGTGCGTGGCCAGAAGGTGAGGGACACGCAGGCACCCATCATGGTTCCCGTCGGACCGGAGACGCTGGGTCGTATCATGAACGTTATTGGCGAGCCCATTGATGAACGGGGCCCTATTGCTTCGGACAAATTCCTTTCCATCCACCAGGAGGCACCAGCGTTTGTCGACATGAGCGTCGAGCAGGAGATTCTTGTCACGGGCATCAAGGTAGTGCATCACATCCTTGTGCATGCATAAGCTAACTTGCACGCTGCTGAAAAGTCTGGCAGGATGGCTAGTTGGTTTTTGTATTTGCAATTAACACACTACCATAAAATCCCAAGCGAGTGCTCCCCATTGGGTGAGATTATTCGAGAAAGTTAGGGGGAGGGCCCTCTCTTCTTCGTGGACCAGAAATTCAAGGCTGCAGCAGAACTGCCACCGAGGAAAAATAATGCAGAGCTGTCCTTTTGATAAGTATTTGTGATATAAGTGCAACAACGGATTTTTTTTTTTACGTCACCATTGTGAAGTTGTGAAACAGCTCCTTGGAGTCCAACGCAAATATAGCAGGTCTGAGCACCACCGAGCAGTTCATTCATGCTAGCACTGACTGATGCAGCTTACGTCCGTCTGGCTGATGAAAATGGTGATGCTGAAGGCCTATCGCATCCTGTCTCCAGTACTTGCGGTCATGACTTTGCAGAGATGTGTGGATGTTAGAGCACGATCGCTCGGTGCAAACATTGTTTGATTGACTGGCCGCGAGCAGAATGAAGGTACAGACAAAATTTTTAGCCTTGCTTAAATTGTTTTTATAATTTATTATGGAACTTTGTAAAATATTGATGGAACAGACTTGCCAGGCATGTCAGTGGTGTGTGATGCACTAAACAAAGATAAAAAGGACAGGGTTCTTGCATGGTCATTGGTGCCAATCGCAAATTTCTCGAAAAAAGGGAGGGGTTGTTTTTACAGGTGGGGATGCTTGTTCTGGATCTTACAATATATACATGTGAGGAGTGTGGAAAATAAATAAGGGGACAGCAAAAGATTTTTCATGTATTACTAAATTGCCCTTTTACAATACAAAAAACACTTTTGCTGCTAGAGAATGTTTAGCAAGCTAGAAAACGCACAAAAAAGAAAATACAGATGGCGACACTGCCTTCACATCTGCACCAGCTCACCATTACATCATAGATTTTGGAGGTGCCGTTTATGGAACACAAATTGACTTTCCACTAAAGGTCAATCACGTTGCGTTCTAGGATGGCCAGAGAATTAATGTAGCAAAGTTTCATCAAATTTCATTGACCCAGTAGGGCTGAAATATGGGGAAAATGCTTTGAAATCTGTTGTGTCACGATTACATCTGGGTGCCCTGCCATGGTGGTCTGGTGGCTATGGTACTTGGGCTACTGCTCCAAGGGCCACAGGATCGAATTCTGACCGCAGCGGCTGCATCTCGATGGAGGCTAAATATAGAGGCCCGTGTACTGTGCGATGTCAATGTGCGTAACCCAAGGTGCTCAAAATTTCCCGAGCCTTCCACTATGGCGTTTCTCACAATCATAGCTGGTTTTAGCACGTAAAACCCCAGAAATCAATCAGTGCCTCATCAGAATTTGTCGTGTATGATGTCTGTAGTGTAAAGGGAGTTTGAGGCAGTTTTTAACCATACTGGTATCACTAATGACTTACCTATGTTATCTGTGTACAGTGTTGATACGAAAGTGACATGGGCATTTGCCTGTTCAGAAATGCGGCTGTACTCTCACTGCAATGGCAAGACAGTTAAGCACACTGACCTGGTCTGTTGAAATATCAAGTTTTGTGTGCCTTCTACCTAGGCTTATTGCTTTCTGTATTTTTTTTTCCTAGGTTGTAGACTTGCTGGCACCATACTCCAAGGGAGGCAAGATTGGCCTTTTTGGTGGTGCCGGTGTCGGCAAGACTGTGCTCATTATGGAGCTGATCAACAACGTGGCCAAAGCACACGGTGGTTACTCCGTGTTTGCTGGTGTTGGCGAACGTACCCGTGAAGGCAACGATCTGTACCACGAGATGATTGAAGGAGGTGTTATCAGTCTCAAGGACAAGAGCTCTAAGGTATTGCAGTGTTGCTTTTCATGCAGTCTCTAGAATATGCTCAGATTTTATATGCGCAGATTTCAGTATCCAAATTAAAAACACCAGCAGGTTGTCTGAGGCATAGTAAACAGCTTTGACAGCAAGGGGCACTGGTTCTGTTTGCTTTCATGTTATTACAGATGTGGAAAAGAACTGCATGTTGTGCTGGTGGTTTCACTTTGGTGCAGTCTAATCACTGCTCATCTGATCCTGCTATCTGATTTTTCTTGGAGCATGAAACAGAGAAGCCTTGCACTTAGCTTTTTAAATGGTTCTGTTCCAGGTATCCCTTGTGTATGGCCAGATGAATGAGCCCCCCGGTGCCCGTGCCCGTGTGGCCCTGACTGGTCTTTCTGTGGCCGAGTACTTCCGTGACCAGGAAGGACAGAATGTGCTACTCTTCATTGACAACATTTTCAGGTTGCGACTTTTTCCGGTTTAGGGCAGTGCCATGCGCATGTGTGCTTCTTGTGTGTGAGGTTTGCTTGGTGCAGTAGTCATTCTGATTTGTATGTCAGTGTGCAAAGTTGTTGTTACAACAGTCTTGCAAAGCACAGGTGCCAATGGAATTGCTCGTCTGAAAAAATGAAAAAGAAAGCCAGTGCGATGAAATGCGAGATATTCATCCATCTTTCTTGTAGCATTAAACTGCAAAAAGAAAACAATGCTGAATCAATATTTTTGAGCAAAGCAAAGCTGTGGTTTTCTGCTCATTTATACCTCCTGAGAATGCCTCAAGACAGCACTATAAACAGTGGCACACATTAATCATCAAGTGCAAATTTGCATCCTCTGACACGTGTGCTGCCGCTACTAGCAATAAAACAAGTGCACTGGCTTTGTAAGCGTTGCTTAATATGCGGGCTAAAAATTCTTTTATTTCATTTTACCTATAAGGCAGATGAGTTCTACGGAAACCCGCAAGGTGGAGTAACGTAAAGGTGGAGCCTTGTGCTACAAAACGGGTGGATGCTAATTTTCCTTTTCATATTACCTATGTGCAGAAAAAAATTACAGCTCTTTTCAGTGGCTTTCCTATTGGACGCAGCGATTGATGCTAATTGAGCAGCATTTCAGAAACAAGGTCTAGAACACGCGGCGGCTAGCATAGAGAATGGACTTCCTGTCGGCTTTCTGTGATATGTGCATCCGTACTGTGATCTGCCACTTGGGGAAAACGCACCAATTTCTCAAAATGTCGTACCTACTTCTGCATGGAGCTGATCGTCCCTGGCTAGTTGTATGTAATGTGTTGCTTACATGGTTCATGGCTCTTGGTGTACCATTCACGTGTGTTTGATGCACGTAGCAGTGGTCTTCATACCTACTTTGTTCCTAGATACACATGGGTGTGGCGAGTATCTTGCTGGGTCAACATGGTGACAGTGAGCCTCCTCCAAGTGGCATGCACTTCTAGTCTTTCCGATGCATAAGCAGTGCCTCATGAAGAAATGGCAGCGTATGATAGAGAGGTGCAGTTAGGTTTTAGCTTCATCCCAGCTACAGCGGCTGCATTTCGATGGAGGCAAAATGTTGAAGTCCGTGTGTTGTACAATGTCTGTGCACATGAAAGAACCCCAGACAGTCGAAACTTCCTGAGCCCTCCAGTACGGCATTTCTCACAATCATGTTGTAGCTATGGGACGTAATACAGTCGACTCTCGTTACAACGAACCCTCATAATCCGGGAAAAAATGTCTGTTTTATCCGAAGTCCGTAATATCCAGACGTCAAATGGAAAGGGGGTGGTGTAAGGCCCGTGTGTTTATCATTGCTGACATCGCTCAGCTGCGTGGTTTAGTCCTTTTTAAGTACCCGCCGCCGAATATAGACTCCAAAGCACAGCTACGACGAACAGTGTTAATTTATAACTGTAGCACATGTTCAACTTTCATCAAGTGCAACAGTACTAAGTGCAGGAACGCCTGGTGGGTGGCTGCCAAACCCATGTACAGTCGACGTCCGATTTCCCGGACCCTCAAGGGACCGCGAAAACGTCCGGAAAATCGGGCAGTCCGGAAAAACGAATGCACGTGAAAACGCACCTTTTTGGTAGGTATTTTTCGCTGACGGAGAGGGTCACGGCCGGAGTACAAGATTCCCATTGCAATTCAGCCAATGCATCGTTTAGGTGGCTCTGAAAAGAGCCGTTTATATTAAAAAAAAACAAAAAAAAATACGACGTGGCCGGCGCTACCTCATAGGTCAGCACTTGGGCGCAAAGAAGTCTCTTATTTTCTTTTGCACAGCGTTCCGCTTGCCCGCGATCATGTCTGCCTCAATTTCATTCAACGTCATGTTGCCGCTGTACACCGATGAGTGTCATCAGTGCTCGCGTCAACTCCGAGCTCGTTGGCTGTGTAGGAGCTGGCTCTTCGTTCTCGGTGTCGGAGTCGTCGGAATCCTCCGTAACTTGACGAATGATTTCATCATCCGTCAACTCCGCACACAGCTCGAGGTCTTTGTCAGCGTCGGCGAAGCCCTCAAAGGTTATCCTGTCTGGAATCGACACGCCGGCAGCGCGCAGATCGTCGAAGGCAACGTCCGCGGATGGCAGTTCGTCACACATGCTGTCCACTTGGGGCGAGACGGCCGCCTCGGCGTCGAGTGTGAAGCCCGCGTGGCGAAAAGTTCCGCAGAGTCTCTTGCGTAACCGCCTTCCACGATTCCGCTAGCATGCCGACGGCAGACCTGAGGTCCACAGCGTAGCTTTTCCCGCTGTCGGAGCAGAGCACCATGCGGCTGAGCACGCGTGATTTGTAATGATGCTTCAAGTTACGAATCACGCCTTGGTCCATCGGCTGCAGGATTGCTGTGGTGTTCGGCGGCAGAAATTCAATCTGTACAGCCTTTAGGTCCTTGATGTGGCCATGCGCAGCGCAGTTATCCACAAACAGCAGAACTCTTCGATTTTGCTGCTCGAACCTTCTGTCCAGCTTGCGCACGTACGCTTCGAATAGCTGCTGCGTTACCCACGCCTTCTTGTTAGCTTCATAGAAAACAGGCAGAGTTACTGCCCCCTTGAAACATCTTGGATGCTTCGACTTGCCTATTACAAGTAACGGAAGCTTCTCGCTGCCTGACATGTTGCTGCCAACGAGGACAGTGAGCCGCTCCTTGCTGTGCTTGCCGCCGTGGCAGGGGTCACCAGCAAATGCAAGCGTTTTCTCTGGCAGCAGCTTGTAAAACAGTCCAGTTTCGTCGCAGTTGAAAATATAATTAGGTGGAAACTGCTGAAGCAAGGACTTCAGCTTTCCATCCCGATATTCGGCGACAACGGAATCGTCGACGGCGCCGCTTTCTCCGCACATCTTCTTGAACTTCAAGTCATTGCGGCTCTTGAAATTGCGAAGCCATCCATCGCTGAACTTGAAGTCCTTCACGTTCATCTGAAGCGCGAAAACCTCCGCCTTCTGCTTCAGGATGTCGCCTGACACCGGGATTTTCTTAGCGATCATGGCACTGAGCCACACGAGGAGCGCTTCCTCGAGCTGCGGGTAAACACCGTGACTCGCATTCTTCTTTCCAGCCCCGGTTGATTTGGCAGCCACTTCCAAGATCTTCGCCTTGTTTTTGATGAAGTCCGATACAGTTTGCTTCGAAATTCCGAACTCCCTCCCCACCTCTGTCTGCGACCGACCGCTTTGGACTTGTTTAATGATGGCGGCTTTCTTCTCCATCGTGAGCCTACGAGGGGGCTTTGTGTGCTTCGAAGGCGCGGACGAAGACGAAGGAGCAGTCGGTGCCATCGCTGTAAACGGTGAATCCGCTCGACGAAAAGCGCAGCACGAAACAGCTAGGAACTCGGTGGATGCTGAAGGTCGGGAAAGGTGATCACTGAAGATAGCGCGCAGCAGCAAACGATCAACCGCAGACACGACCGCAGAGCTGGCAGAGCTGACAAAACAACACGTGAACGAACACAGTAAGGTTTGGCTTGGCTAAGCTACGGCTGGCAACGGATTGACACGTGCGGTTTCGAGGTTACGGCAGCCGCGGCGCGGTGCGGCGGTGCTGCTGGCCACACCTGCGATGCGAGTATGGTGAGTTCGAGGATATGAAAACAACCAAAATGGCGGCGTCGGTGGTGACTTTGGGTCGGCGGTTAACAGTAAAAAGTCCGGGAAATCGGATGGCGAAGGCTATAAGCGTCCGGAATTTCGGACTTTTTAATACATTGACTCTATGGGGAACTTGACGGTGCCACAGATGAGTCCGGGAAATCGGGCATGTCCGGAATTTCGGGCGTCCGGGAAATTGGACGTCGACTGTAAACATTAGTGAGCCTCAGTCCAAAAGCTACTAATCTAACAGCTTGCCGTCACAAAGCCGCTTATGTTACGAACTCCCGGTCATGTTACAAAAAGAATTGGTTCCAGCTGGGGCTCGTTCTAACGATCGGCATCACAAATTCATTTTTTGCATGGACGCATTTCTGCCTAAGCTAATCCAAGACCGTTGCTAAGCTGAATTAGCACGTGCATTGATACCAACGCACCTCGCGCGTAAAAGCTTATTCATTACAACTTCTCAGTGGAACTCACCGGTATTTGGGCTGGGAGCTCAGGAACGCCTCACTTCCATAGCGTTGGTGGCAATGCCTAACGATGCAATTGCGGAGAGAACGACGATCATCCAAGGTAGAAAAAAACGAACAAAATCTTTTTATTCACACCTAACTCGAAAAGAACTTATCAGTGACTGGCGGCGGCCCCCCTTAGGTCGCTTCATGAAGCGTGAAACGCCTAGGGGGGTTCCCCCGACGCTTGTTTGCCGGCGATACCTTTGTTGTGCACGATGGAACTCGTGGTCTGCTTCCATAGTCCCATCGCTTTGGTAACATTCGCCTGCTTTTCTCCGCATGCAACTGCACTCACAATTTTCATTTTATTGCTGAGCGAAATTTGCTTCTGTTTTCTGGAGGCCATTATCTCAGCACTTGCTCTCGGTGCGGCACAACCATTCCCCATGGAACACAACGACAAAATGGCGTTTGTTATGCTCTCAGGTTGGCTTGGCTAGAGGCTTGGCTTGGCCAGATGGGCACCAATGTTGCCAGCCGCAGTTTAAAATTTTTGCTTAAAACGCTGGCGGGGCAAAGTATGTTGTCAGTCCGTGTCAAAATGGCAAAAGTCCGTTGTATGTGCAACTTTGGCAGAAAACTGCCACTAATTTTGTCCGCTGTAGCCGATAGTCCGTTGTAGCGGAGTCCGTTCAAAGCAAAGTTGGCTGCATTGATAAAATACATGGACCAAACCTGGGTTAAAATATGGTCCATTATATCCGAAAGTCTGTTGTACGCAGGTCCGCTATAACGAGCGTAGACTGTATCCCAGAAATCATTCGGCTAGGTTGTAGCTTATCCACTTCAGTAGCTGTCTGTGTAGTTCAACGCATCCGCTTTCAAGGCACGCGGTGTGGCAACCGGGAAAACCGGAAATTATCAAGGAATTTGGATACCTCCGGAAAAGTCTGTGTATTATCAAAGAATTTTTAAAGAACCTGGCCGTGTCAGGGAAGGTGCAGCCGCTGGTCTGCACGACCGTCACGTAAGCACTCATAACTAGCCATGTGTGCAAATTTTTAAATGAATATTACGGTATTCGAGTTTGCTTCCACAAGAACATGAAATTTCCGAAATTTTCGTGTATTTGCAACAAATAAAACAATTTTTCAGCATGCAACCCATCTGGAAATGTGGTTTCACTGCAGTGTGCAATTGTTGTATGTGAAACCAGCTTTACAAGCAAGGTGTGCACTGCTGGGAAGCCACACTCCATGGTGATTTGTACATGTTTGCACAGTGATTAAATTTTTATTTTAGCTTTGAATTTGATTTATCCAGTAATGACCATATCCATCAGTTCATTAGATATTAGAAATTACTAAATTTCAAAAAGAGAAGCTTATGCCGTGGTAGTCATTCAGGAACAGGAAAAAAAAAGTCTGAGGCATTGTTTGTGAGATACCACCTTCCTCAGCACCACTGCTAATGCAGAAATGTATTCCAAGAAAACCGGCCTTAAACATTGTGTGCACGTTTTAGGGTCTGAAATGACCGTGCAGATTAATAAAATGCGTTCGTGTGCTTCTGACCCTTGTGGATAGTTTGAGTGCATCTAACTATCAAATGCATTCAGTGTGTTGAGTGTGACAACTGCCACGTCTGGTCACATGACGATCAAGCAGCACATGACACTTTGCAGATGCAAAGCAGGGCGAGAGATCGTAAACATGATAGACTTCAGAGTGGCTGCCGCCAGTGATCACGAGAAGCGAAGCGGCACTCACATAGGCTGACGGCATGGCTACAGTCATGAAGCAGTCGTAAACCCTAACCACAGCCGCATGAAGCAACTGCTAGGGAAGACCGCCGCGTCATTGCACACAGCAGCCAATGGCAGCCATGCATTCCCCCACTCTCTCGAAGAGCAACTGCTTAGCCCAATCATAGCTTTGCATCCAAATGCGGGATACTAGAATGTCCTCAGTCATGCACGAATCGTGCTTTGGCTACCTCCAGTGGAATAAAGTGCAGGAATTCGCAAACACAAAACCAAAGTGGTTGAAACGGAAAAAACAGAGCGCTCTAAAAATGGACCCAGAAGTGACAGACACAGGACAAGCCCTGTGTCTGTCATTTTTTTACTGCTTTTTTTTTTTTTCCATTACTAGCGTGAACCAATTTGCCCAAAGACATGTTCAACTAAACCACCGTGTTGCTGGTCGGTTCAGTGGCGCGTGAACAGTGCTGCCTAAAGTTGGGCTGTTGGGGCTCATGTTGGGGCGGCACGCTGGCCAGCTGTCGTTGCTCGTTACATATTTCGTGTGATGTTTTACAAATTAGCCACTGATAATTAGAGAGGAGTTTATGACACGTACAGTGCAAATATGCACTTTTCCAAAAAGTGCGGTTTTCACGATTTTCAACTTTCAGACGCCACATTCCCCCTTAAAGGGCCCCTAAACAACCCCGAGGTGTAAAATTTGTTTGAAAGATATAACTGCGCTCCTGTGCGATGTGAACATGCTCCCGCAAGAATTTTGCGAATAGGTGCAATAATAAAGAAGTTACACGGGTTTAAGTGACCGCTTGCGTCGGTTTCGTTTTCTCGGTCGGCCTCCCCACCCTTCGCTGCTGAGGAGAGGGTAGGGGCGGCGCGCCGTCGAGACTCCGCCCACTTTTGACACGTGACCTGACGTGATCATTTGACGTCATTGACGCTTGCGCTGCGGAACCGGTTGCTCCCGTTCTAGAAACGTTGGGTTGCTCCTGCGCTCACGTCGGTGGGATGGCCAGGGGATCTGACAATAGACGTTTCGACCAATCAACGAGATACGACTACGCAAAGTTGTTCGCGGTAGAACATGACGACACCTAGGATGCGAGCGCGACTGGTCAGTCGCCGGAAAGAAGCGCGGGAATTGTTTTTTGAAATACGGCGTCTGTGTGGCGCGCAGCGCTGTCATATTCGCAGAATGTGATCGCCGCAACCTTCTCTATGATTGAGTTAGCTTGTTTGGGCGGCTTTGAAAAAAAGTAGGAGCCTGTTTAGTGGCCCTTTAAGGGGAGACACTGGTCTTTTAAATATTTTTACAAATTTTTGTTGTATGCAAATGAAATTTTCAGGCAAGGTATATTTTAGCTTGCTAAACAAAAATATGCAAACAATTTTTTCTTACATGAAGTACAGTAGAATCCCACTGTTACGTTCCCGGCTGCTGCGTTTTCCCAGCTGTTACATGGTTTTTGGCCGGTCCCGGCATAGCTCCCATAGGATTCAATGCATTAGGAACCCCGCTGTTACGTCGCAATGTGGGAACGTTCTGCATGTTACGTCGGGAATCGGCATTGCAAACGGCAACTGCCGACAGAAATATTGACTTTTCACGTGGCTTGACTTGGCTTGACTGTAGGATTAGCTGCACAACGGGCGACGCCAATTACGTTTCCAGCTTCCGCCATCTAAATTATGGCACAGCGATGCAAACTGTTGGTGACGGAATCGCCTACAATGATTACATCTCCATCGATGACGCCGTTGTCACCTCCAAGGTTTTCTCTGTCGACGAAATCGTAGCCCAGTGTGCCGATGCGGGCACTGAAATAAAATTGTGTGCCGATCACCACTTCTCTCATTTTTCAATGTTTCCCATTTCTTGGCTCTTACGTTTCCCAAAGGCTCTTACGTTTATATTTCACGGTCCCGTGAAAAACGTATCAGCGGGGTTCTACTGTAGTTTTTGATGCATAAGATATATCATATAAAATTAGTTTGCCCAATTTTACTGCTACTTTGCATTTGAATAGTAAGTCAGAATTGATATTGATATATTCTAGAACAATCACAGATCACAACATGACCATCACTGTAATTTTAGCTCTACTGTTATAAAACTTATTGCCATATCTAACATTATCGTTGGGAACCTCAGTATTTTTATCAGTTACATTGACAAAAATAAAAGTTCTTACTGAAAACTATTATAATTTACTAGTTTTATTGTGTACAGAAACCCATAAGCTTTATAATGCCACAAGAATAATTGAAATCAGACTACTACATCGAAAGATACTTTGGGCAATAGCACATGTCATGGGTGAAAAGCAACTTTTGAGAAAACAAGAAATGCGTCAGAACATGATCTAGGTTTATTCTTAGCAATTAAGGGAGAGTGTTAGGGAAGAGTTTGAGGGTTTTGCATAAATCCTTGCGTAGGCCCTCAAGGCACTAGAATGTGAGCATGGCATCATTATATATGTCTCATTTTAGCATTGACGCAGCAAAAAATCAGGTGCTTTATATGCTTTTAAATTGTTGTTTTGACTGAAGTATGGCCTTAAGGGGGGAGGTGGTGTTCAAAAAAAACTTTTTTGTTTGTTGACCTAGAGTAATGAAATTTGGCATGCATACTCATAAGTGTCTCGAGTAGGGAAATATGTAGTTTCATCATGATACCTTGAGTAGTTCCCAAGTTACACCATGCTACACAGTCCAATTATATGGACTGCTCGTGGAAAGCCTAGCGCTGTAACAAAACGTGCCAGGAAGCTGCAAATGGTGTTGATCTTTACTCAAAAGAAGACTACAGGGTCTGACACTCTCAGAATTTTTTTCTGTCTTCTCTTTTTTTTTTTACAGAGACCATCATGGTTGCCTACACACAATGTCAGAAACAGTGTCATGTACAAATCATCTTCTAGAAAAAAACTGGGCCATAAACAAGAAATCAAAGAATGTCATACCCTCAAGCAGTGTTCAGGGATTCAGGGAAAAAAAATGGCATCAAAATCGGTCCATTCATTCCCGTGCGACTCTTTCCATGAGCAATGCACACTGTCCAAAACACACTTGTGAGAAAACGCCTATCAAAGTTTTCGATGTCACTTGCATTTGTTAGACTGCACCAGCACTGTAGTTCTTCGTATCTTTGTGTAGAGGCAACCTTTTGGGTCTCTGCCCTTTCATTTCATGCATGCTTGACGACTTCTTTGCTCGCTGAGCGTCTTTTTCAGCAGCCCTGTAGTTTCACCCCCCCCCCCCCTGGCTACTCTGCGAGGCATACAATATACAATGTGTCAGAACGTTCACAAGAACTTTCAGTGATACTAAGCAAGGCATAAAATGCACCTAAACTACGCTACCAGTGCTTGCTAACCGCACTTCATTTGTCCGCGAAGTGAGCGCGATCTGAGCGATCGCACGGTCAAAGTCTACGCGCGTTGTGCTTTTGGTAGCGGCGTCACGCCGTTTGCGCGAAATGCCGAGCCGCGTTTCCGAATAGTCGGCGCGCAACATGCTTGGCCTCGGTTTGAGTAGCCGATGCCCGAAATACTCGAAATGCATTGCCACTGATCCGAAAAGCCGCCGTGCAACGTGCTCGGCTGCTGCGCCAGCAGCCGATGCGCAGTTAGGCCTAGCGCGACTCCAAGCTGTAGGCGTGCGGTGTGTGTGGGCGCGGCGCTTCAAAGTACCGCACGTAATGCTCGGTTGCGAGCCCGCGGTGCCGCTACGTGATTACCTTCGTAGGTCCGACGCGACCGCGCTGCTGATAAGCGGAACGTCCGCGGGTCCGATGTCTCTCGGTCCGAGACGCGCTTCGCAATGTTCGCTACACGCCGCCGTTATCTTATCGCGATCCTACGTGCGGCGGGTGTGTCCCGTGCGCCTGCCAAACTAAAACGTTTCGTACTGAATGAGCGTCGATCAGTAACCACAGAGCGAGTGCGAACACGCAACTACGTAGCGCCACTCGACAGCCGTAACCTCGGAAGGCGCAAGCAGCAGACGATGTTCGCCCCACATGGGAGCGTCAGACCAATAGCGAAGCACGCTCGGGCAATATGGCGCACGCGGCCAGTCGGAGCCCTCAAAACGACCTTCGAACATTTGCTTTTTGTGCGCTTGTTTTGGCGGGGAGGAGCTAGCTGAAGCGGGAAATTTGAAGACGGAGAACTGCTCTTTTCAACGCGCCCAAGTTGGCGGCGGCCGGTAGCGTAGTCGCGGAGCTCTTGCGGTTTGAAAAATGCAGTTTTTCGTTATTTGCGCGATGATTTTCGCCTCTTTCGCTAGTGAAATGAATTATTTAGGGCATTTGTACGCGGTTTTCAGCAAAGATATTTTGGAATCGGTGAGAGAAAGAGTTGCAGAAACTGAACATACTATTTTCAAAAAAATCGATTTTTTTTGCCATTTTTCGCGATTCGAAAGCCGCGTCCCCCCTTAACAGATACAAAACTTGGCATATATGGGGAGTAATTGATGTAGATTCCAAAAATGCTATTTTCCGAAAATTGACTTTTTTGTGATAATTTTGGTCTAAGGACCCATGTCCCCCTTAAAACTAGCCATTTGTCTAGCCTACTGGCCCACTGTAGCTTGTGCAGCAGGTGTTTAAGAAAGTTCCTAAAAGGCCCAACAGTGAATCCATGGTGGAACGGTCGCGAGCTCGACGAATGTTGCACGAAAGAATGTTTGCAGGAGGTCACTCCGTGCAATGGATGCACATTGTCTGTTGCTTTCACACTGCCACGCTTGCATGGTGCAAGGTTTCTTCCATCTTCATCCGATCGCACCCTGTTCACCAGATGACACCGACGGCATTTGCTCTCACATTACCAGCAACTGTTTAGCATGGTTGTAAACTGTTTTTTTAGCCTTTTTTTCTTACGTTGCTGTTTGATAACAAATGGCATAACCTTATATTTCAATCATCAGTGGCACCTGCTGTCTCACTGAAATATGGTGTTCAGACACACCACACATTAAAAAAAACATTTTTGGTGCAAAAGTGTGGCTAGATCAATGCTAGTAAAATACAGTAATATTTATTTTTTTTTTTTTTGCAGCCCTTTGTCAAACATTCTCGCTTCTTCAATCATGAGTAGTTTATTGGAAGCACCGCTTTTTCATCACTGGAGATGGAGCATGTGACATGCTTACCTCTACTGTCAATGCAGTTGTGTTGTTTGGATACTTGGAAACTGCTGAATGGCTTATAAGCTGGGCAGGCTCACTAGTGAAGGCAGTGCTTTAGTCTCATCATTCATTCAAGTTCAGTTATCAACTCTCCTCTGTCTGTTGATGTGCAGGTTTACCCAGGCTGGCTCTGAGGTGTCTGCCCTGTTGGGCCGTATCCCCTCGGCTGTGGGCTACCAACCTACACTGGCCACTGACATGGGTACCATGCAGGAACGTATCACCACCACCAAGAAAGGTTCCATCACCTCTGTACAGGTGGGCAGCTTTCCTCTCCTGCAGCCCCCGTAAAATGTAGCCATTATTTTTTGAAACCGAGTGTTTTGAACCATCGCAACAAATAGGAAACTACCGTATAATGCGGAATATAGGTCGAGGCGGAATATTGGTCGACCTCCCTACCTTGACCAGCAAAAAAAAAAAAAAAAGAAGGAACACACACACACACACACGGAACTGTTCACTGATGCACTTTATTCAGTCCTCCGAACTGTCGGAGCTCTCCTCCGAGGGCGACTGCTTTTCGCAAGCCGCCTCCCACAACATGTCGTCCTCGGTGCCGTCGAGAGCGTTGCTGATGCAGAACTTCTTGAATGCGCGCACCATCATTTCTTCAGGAAGAGACCTCCATGCCTCGGAGACCCAAGCACGAACTGTCGCGAGAGGTGGACTGCGCAGCCGGCCTGTCGGGGTCCGCGGGTTGTCGCCAGCCATCCATTCATTGTATAAAGCACGCACACGGTCTTTAAAAGGCTTGTTGAGGACGACGTCCAGCGGTTGCAGCGTTGACGTCATCCCTCCCGGAATGACGACAAGATCGGTCTTCCCGTCGCGAAGCGCCTCCTTCACCGATGTCGTCAAATGCCCGCGAAATGCATCCAACACGAGCATGTTCTGGCGCTGCAGGAGGGCTCCGGGCCGCCGGTTCCACACTGTGCGGATCCACTCGTGCATTAGGGCCTCGTCCATGTAGCCCTTCTCGTTTACGCGGACGACGACATCCCGCGAGAAGGCCTCCTTCGGCAGCGTCTTCCGCTTAAAGATGACGAACGGGGGCAACTTTATGCCGTCGGCCGTGCAGGAAAGCATCACGGTGAAGCGCGACTGCTCGCTTCCGGTCGATAGCAGCTTCACCTCTTTTCCCCGCGTTCACAGACTGTTGTGGACGACGGCACGTCGAACCACACCGGCGTTTCGTCGGCGTTGCCGATCTGGCCTAACACGTAGCCATGCTGCCGCCGGAGGCTATACACGTAGAGTTGAAACTCTATCAACTTGTCCTCGTACTCCTCCGGCAGCTTCTGGCAGATTGACGCACGCCGTCGAAGGGCAAACCCTTTGCGTCGCATGAAGCGGCGGACCCAATAAATGGACCTCTTGAATTCTTCCCTCGACAGACCGGCTTCACGGGCGAGCTCGACGGCTTTTGTGCGAATGAGCTCCGCACTCACTGGCAGCGACCTGGCACGGTACTCGCGGACGAAATCCGCCACTTTGTCCTCGAGTTCCGGGTGCACAGCTCGGCGACCGCGAAACGTCTTCCGTGCGTTACACACCGACAGTTGGGATTTCTGGTTGCGCCAGTACCTGACGCTTTTCTCAGACACTCCAAACTGCCGCTGCGCCGACGTGTTACCATTCGCTTCAGCGAATTCAATAACTTTTCTTTTAAACGCGGCGGTGAACTGGCGCCTTGTCCCGGTATTCATAGCTGGCCGCAAAGCAAGGTTGCCACTCGCTAGGAACACGCTGAACAAGAAAAGAAAAATGTCGTCGGGCGTCGGCCTATGGAGACGATGTCGATGCTGATGCCCAAGAAGCATGTGACGCTCCCTGTTGCCAGACGATCACTGGGTTTGTGCCAAGGGCCGGTATATAGGTCGAGGGGCGACTTTTTAGTGACATTTTTTGAAAAAAATCTCGACCTATATTCCGCACTATACGGTAGTTAGATTTAATGTTACTGTGAACTGGACAACTGGCCAATCCAATAAAGTGTAGTTCATATTGAACCAAGAATAAAAAGCTCTTTAGGACCCATGTCCCCCATTTAATTCAAACTTTCCAAGAATCCCCATGAAATTTGAATTAACTGTTTTACTGTAATCCTTTTGTATAACCCATGGGTTCCATTAAATTCATTTTGAGAACCCTGCCGCCATGGATGCTACCATTTTGTAATGGCAATGACACTGCATGTACCCATCATGGTGGAGGGCTTCACACTGTGAACATTGTTTCAGGTTCATTTGCACTCGATTCTGACATGCAGGAAATTTTCAGGCTTATTTCATAAGAAAAAAGGTGCATGTTAGATCAGTGTAAATACGGTACTTGCTTTGCCTCAGTCACCTTGCCTTATAAAGTTGGGGGAAGCAGCCATATGGAGATAGGAGCGTACATTCCCCATATGTCCTTGAAGATCTTTGTTGAATACTTAAAGAGCTCAATACATTAGTATGTTAGTTAATTACGCTGCTTGTGGAACTATTGATATGGCATTTCTTGAATTGAACTGTCGATAAGCCACCATGCTTCTTAGTGTTTTTATGCCCATTAGCTAGAAGTGGCTGTTCTGTTTATGCAGTGACGCGTATAATTGTTACTTGAACTTCCAGTGGGCTTGTAGCAGGTGACGTTTCTTTAGGTTGCCTGATCATTCTGTAAAAAAATGTTTCTCCTGTGCAGGCCATCTATGTGCCGGCTGACGACTTGACAGATCCTGCGCCAGCCACCACTTTTGCCCACTTGGACGCCACCACTGTGCTGTCCCGAGGTATCGCTGAGCTGGGTATCTACCCTGCAGTGGACCCCTTGGACTCCACCTCTCGTATCATGGACCCCAACGTTGTCGGCCAGGAGCACTACGACATTGCACGTGGTGTCCAGAAGATTCTCCAGGCAAGCTACCCTGGTTGTTTTCAAATGGTGTCAGAAGTAAACGAGACCAAAAGTAAACAAGCTGCCTGTGATGTGAAAAGTAATAAAATTGGCTTTATTTCTGACAAATTTTCTTGCTTGCCAAAATATTTGGGCAGTTAGCAGTCTCTTCTAGAAACCTTTTGGTAGCCTGTAACTGGGCCATGTGGACGCTTTTTGTGCTGTGCAAAGTGACATTGCTGAAGAAGTGACCTTCTTTTGTCATTTGTGAATGTTTCAGGACTACAAGTCTCTGCAAGACATCATTGCCATCTTGGGCATGGACGAGTTGTCTGAGGAGGACAAGCTGACAGTGTCTCGTGCCCGCAAGATCCAGCGGTTCCTCTCGCAGCCTTTCCAGGTGGCCGAAGTGTTCACAGGTCAAGCGGGCAAGTTTGTACCCATCAACGACACCATCAGTGGCTTCAAGCAAATCCTGAATGGTGTGTATTGTTTGCCTAAAGGGACTCTGCAAAGCATTGACAGGTCTGTTGCGTGTAAAGGCAGCTGCAGATGGACCATTTATTTTGTTCTATAATAGATTTTACTGCAAAGAACTTGGCTTTCTGCAGAATACAGTAGAACCTCGTTCACAAGTCTCTGAAAAATGATGCGACGATAAACGTATGATCACACGAAAAAAATCGCGCAGTTTCGACTGAAAGGGGAAGCATTGATTTAGGTAATCAGGATATTTTACTGTTTCACGAAGTTTAGCTAACAGCAGTAAGTCAACTAGGTTCATTCAATGAAGGTTCATTCAATCATGACGCTGGCGGTGTTGTGAGCAGAGCACGTGCATGGTGCTCTTTTGTTTAAGGGGGGGACCCTGCGCTTTCAACGTTTTTCAAAACTCCTTGACCGATTTTGGTGAAACTTGCTGAGTTAATGTATATTTGTGTGCTGATTTCAAATATGCAATTATTTTCCTAATACAATATGTAGTTCTTACACTATCAGACATTTCATCTGTCCCTTTGGGAGGAAGATGTTTTCCTAAACTGAGTGAGTTACAGGGTAAATCAGCATATCATAATGATCTGGAATGAAAACTGTATGTAGTAAAACAAGAATGGAAGTCCTAAACCCATTTGGTCGAAAGTTATGGCATATCAAACATTCAAGAGTGAAACTCCAGCTGGACGTTAATACGTCAATGTTATTTTTGTAAAATTTTCTTCAGAATAAATCTGTGCAATTTAGTCTCACTTCATTCTATACTAGTTTATCATTCTGGCAAAAAAAGAATTTTAGCAGTAGCGCATTTAGAACCCAAGATATTACTCCTCCAAAACTGCAAAAGCACCAAAATAGCAATAATGAGAAAACGAGAAAAAACTGTTGACAAGGTGTTTACTGACACAAACTTTACGCGAAGCTTGCCAGTGCCATTCAGAATACTCCAGGTGCATTATCCGGACGCACAGAGTCCTTGTGTTTTTTTGCAACTGCTTTTCTGGGTTGCACTTCTGAGAACTTTCCGTGCGATGTGAGCTCCATGTCTCTGCGATGTCGCCGCAGTTGTCGCACAATGCTGAGAGTTTCACCGCGAGACCGTACTCGCAATCGCCACGTACAAGCTTTACTGCATCTCTGCACCAGTAGCCAGCACCAGCAGAGACTCGAAGAGATCGTTGACAGCATCGAGGTCGACGATGGTGTACGGCGCTGCAGCTTCCGTAGTCGCTGTTTCCGCGGCACTTAGTCGGCTGAAGTTGTCGATCTTCCGCGTGATCGCCGGCGTCGATGCAAGCCGCTCCATCGTAGCTTTCTCGCCGGCACGCATCACCCGTGCCATGTCCTCTATCACGAGCGCCGAATCTACCCTCACGCGACCAGTGTGAGGAAATGAAACGGTCTCGTGCTCCACTAAGCGGGCGGACCGTTTTCAGCCACGGCGTTGTTTGGCGGTGCTTCGTGAACGGATGCCGTTTGCGTGGCGATGCGGCGCGACGTCACGTTATCGCCGCGCGCTTATCTCTTTCTTCGTTTCCGCTCGAACTGATTCAGCGTGTGGTGCTTCGACGCCCTGCCAGGCATGACGAACTTCGCGAGCGATAAGCGCGAAGAGAACACGACGAAAGCGCAATGAGACCATGAGACGACCTCTGCAAAATGGCGGCTTGGCCAGGTGCGGCTCCGAGTCTCACTCAAGATGGCGGTGCGGAAATCCGGCACTTAGACCAACCAGAGCGTGCTGTTCGGATCACGTGCTATGGACTGACTAATAGCAACGCGTGTTGGGCCCCATGTTTGCGAGCCTTTTTCTTGCTCGCGGAGTGTGCACAGGGTGGCTAAGCGAATAAAAAATGACGCCAGAAACGCGGGCTTTCCAACGACACCAAAATGGCGGCGGCCGAGTGCGTAGTTTTCGAGCTACGGGCGGTCAAAATCGAGGCAATTTGTCCCAATTTTGAGGGGCAAGGTTCGCGGAATCGCATATTTACAGCACAATAACGCAAGAAATATGCACTTTTGTGGATCCAAAATTTGGAGATAGGTGCGGAAACATGTCGGGAACGCAAAAATGAAGAGACTGAAAATGCGATTTTTTGGCCAATTTTCGGTCTCTAAGAGGCGGGTCCCCCCCTTAAACGTTTAAAAACTCCGCCGTATTTTCAGGGAGATGTAATATGTAACACGGGGTGCATTCAAACCGTCATTTTCTCTACTTGCCCAAATTGCGCACATGCTCATTATGGCGTGGTGTTGCACGCATTTGTTCATGTGATGTTGAATGTTTACCATGCAGGAAGATGTGCACATAGAGGGCAGTAGCCTCACATCAATAGAGCACACGACAGGACCACGGTGTAAGAAAAATAAGTTGACGAGGCACATCTTGTGCGGGCTGACTGTCAACACCAACAGTTTAGTTGCACGTTCCATCAGTACAGGTTGTCCTTTCAAGATTGTGCTTCCTTGTGCCAATATTGCAACCTTCGTGCTTACAACTGAACATGCAATTTATTGGTCAAATGTTTCGTGCTGAAGCGACTCCTGGTTGTGAGCACAGTTTGTGAGGGCTGGGCAGCTTGTGCTCAACGTGACCCGCACTTGGCTTGACAACTAAATGGCCCAAAGCACACATACGCTTGCTGGCAGGCCATGCGATTATGCCGTAAGGGGTTGCACGATGCAATTCGTTGATGGCTTGTTTCGTTTGACATGATATTTGATTACCGTATTTACTCGCGTAATTTGTGCACTTTTTTTCGCGATTTTGGAGCTCCGATAAGGGGGTGCGCAAATTACGCGGATATTTCACGAACACGTTTGAAATAACGTGTAATACAATGCAACTAGCGCGGTAACTCTTTTGGATACGATCTCACGTAACACCGCAAAACGCTGGTGTAGGAGAATACGGCTGCTCCAGGGATACTTTTCGCCGTCCCTTTGCATTGAGAGCGCAGCACGTAGAAGTGTTTACGAGCTGCCCGCTGATGGCTGCCGAGATAGCGCCCCCTGATGGCTCCCCCCTCGCCCCCCCCGCCTTGCGTTTTTCATGCTCGTTAAAAACGGGCGGGGCATTTCCTCCCCCTACTGACGGCAGGTGTCCGGATCGGGGTGATGTTATCACATCCGCCCTCCGGGCGTCGGAGATAGGCCAGGCTCGTCTGATCTCTGCTTCAGCCGTTTTCGTCACCCCCACTCGCATGCTTTTATTCTAGCAACTGTACTTTGGTCTTTGGGGGCTTCCGGAGAAAAGAATCGGAAAAAGGAGCATCTGCGTATGACTGCGCTCGCCTGCGCAGCGAGGGGCGCGGCTGTGCGCGCCGGCGAGCTGGGTACGGGGAGCGCAAAATATGCGAGGAATTTTTTTTTTTTTTTTGCAAAGCTGGCTAAATATTAGGGGTGCGTAAATTATGCGAGGGCGAGAGTAAACACGGTATTCTTGTGATGTAAGCATCACTGTTATAAACTTGTCGCTATAAACTTGTCGTTATAAACAAAGTTTAAAAAATATCAGAAATGGGGTTTTTTTTTAATTGTCATCAGAAATTTCGACTGTTCGGTGTTTTTTTGAAGTTAGCCCGCCCGTATCTCTTTATTGAAAAGTCATATAAATATAAGCTTTGGCAGTTTGACAAAAGAGTATGCTTAGAACGTAATGCGGAATTTTCGCCGCTCTGCCACAAGCCTTTTTTGAGATATAAGCCCGCAAAGTGGACAGAAAAATGCTTCCTGGGCTGATTTTGAGGATTTTTATAAACATATGTACACTCTCCATAAAGAGAAAAAATAATTGAACACAAGCAGAATCATGCATATAATTACTGAAATAAATTTCAGCCTCCTAACCTTAGTATAGCTTGTGTAATTAATAACCAAAGTTGGCCAAAACAGAAGAGCTGGTATGCGCGGCACTCCGCCTCTTCGTCATTATTGACTCCCGGCGCTTCAAAAAAATTTTTGCTAGCAAAACCAACTGCGGATCTCTTCTTTCCAATCATCGGGCAGCAATATATAAAATTTTGAAATAAATTGAAGAGGGTGACCAGCCATGCTTTGTTCGATCTTACGTGGAATCACCCAGTCTTCAGTTTTCACCATTCCGCGCTCTTGGCATTGTATCTCTGTACGACACGTGCTCTGAGACGTCTTTCCTTTTTTTTTATTGCGAATAATTCAGCGAATACGGGTAACAGCAATTCGAAGCGACACGGGCGCACGGAATAACGACGATATCGTGAACATCGCATGTTTACATTCCAACCTTTTTTTTCTTTTTTCTCTAACAGTGCTATATGGCATGACAAGTTTAAATGAAACACGGCCACAGGACGTTCGGACATCGTTTTCTGACGCATTCAATCGTCGTCCACGCCAAGGATACGTGAAAAACGCCGGTAAACTTATAGCATGCAGCGCGCACAGCCGTAGCAGCTGTGCTTTGAGAACTACAACTAAGATGGCGGCGGCGCCGCTTCTGGAAACTAGCGCATGCGCAGATCACGTGGTGAGATCGGTCTATTCGTTATATCAAAGGTGTATCCCTACTGCCACTATGCTATACTGAAGTTACTAATACATGGAGTAGAGGCAGATAATCGAAAAAAATTTTAATATGGTGATTTGTTGTATTGAGGTTCGTTGCAGGCAGGCTTAACTGCATGTGGTATTGTTAACTGGACTGCACTGTGTCAACAAGGTTCTATACAGATAGGGTTAAGGGGGGACGTGGGTCTCAAAACGAAGTTTGTTAGTTTTGGATTGATTTCAATGATATTTATGAGTAATGTTCAGTTTTTTCTGCTGATTCCAAATATCTAATTATATTTTGTATATCTTCATTAGAACAAAAGCTATAAAGCATTTAATGCAGAAATTAGGCAGATTTCTTACGGGGCTTATCAAAAGCTTTGCTTTGCCAAAATCAGAAACTGAGTATATGGCAAGAATGCCCGAAAGCTGTTCTAGCCAATGATGCTTATTGTTCTTGACACACTTTTAATGCAAAAAAAAAAATAGATATGGACTTGATCGCTATATTTTTATGAACTTTTATTTATAATTACTGGCAACAATAATTTAATAGACAACTTTACAAATGAATAAATACAGTAGAACCTTGTTATAACGAACCCGGATATAATGAACTATCGGATATAACGAAGTAATCGCAATTCCCCTTGAAATTCCTATAGGTGAAATTGATATTGGTTATAACGAACTAATGGTTATAACAAAGTAAGTACCACTCCCCCTTCAACTTCGTTATAACGAGGTTTTACTGTAGCATCATCGGCTAGATCCATTTATCCTGAATAAAATGACACCAAGTTTGTCACTGTAACCCAAGAAAAACATAGAAAAAAGCCCCGTAAGGTTGAGTGAGGGAAGCAAAAACATCGAACTGAGAAAAACACATTTGAAGTTTCAGATAAGTGTTACTTTGGTAAAAATGCAGCTACAGCACTATCTATTGTGTCATTTTAAAGCTCTTCTTCATGAGAATAGGCATACTAAATATGACACCTTATCTTGGTAACATAATGTCAAAATACTGTCGGAAAGCCATGTACTGCACCAAGCATGAACATGAGAAGCTCTACATTTACCAAGTCATAGGCTTGTTTCAGTGGTGTGCAAGCTAAGAAATACAAAAATTGTCTGATAATGCGGGCATGCCATAAACAAATATAACTGCACGAAGTTTTAAGTCTAAAAGGCATAAAAGGCATACAGAATATTTTATTAAATCCAAAATCTATTGTTTTGTTACAATTACACTTGTATCAACAGCAGGCAAAGCTGAGTCCCCTGCTAGCTCATGCTGTTTTCAAGGCCTTCTCTTGCTGGTTCTACTGTCCAAATGATTCTCCACTGCCAGATTTTGACCTTATCAAGGCTGTGACGCAATTAGCAATTCCCCACACTGCATCTGTCTTATGGCGATTTGAGTGTTGCCTTGTCAGGCAACACTCAAATCGTATAAACCCCCGCTGTCATTCCCTTCTAGATACTATTTATGGCCTTCAGTGCTTTCACTTCGGAAATCTTATCTTGATCATATCTAAACATTCTGTCAACAGCTACATTCGGAGATTAGACAGTTCTTGGGCAAATAGTGCATCTGTTACAAAACCCACGCTTTGAACACATCCCATTGGCGCTGCTTTCAAGGTCACTTTTTGCACCGAACTCGGGGCAAAAGCACAAGCCCAAAGCACGTTTTTATCACAACAAAGTCCAGGAAGATAAGATAAATCCCGTGTCATTTTCATTCCAGCGCTCGCTGCTATCGCTGAGCAACATCCAGCTTTTGATTCCACTCCATTGCGCACTGCGATGCCACATTTCTCGCGCACTCGGCGGTCACGTCCGCTGAATAATGTGCCGTATCAATTCGGTTTCGGATGCCGCTGGGATCACTGGACGATAATCAGAGGACAAGATGTACTGCAGCGCGACCGATAACCGGCCAGTTCTCGTTGAATGCGCTGCTTTGGACGCGACAGGTGGTTTGGGCAGCGTGCACTCGTCAGCGTTCCACCGTACGTGACACGAACGTTTCCGTTTTTTTAGATGCGAAGCAGCTCTTTGACTAGCCTGTGTAACGCTGTCCCTCCGCACAAGCGCGAGGCAACGTGCTTCCCTCGGCGCAGGTGTTGGAACGGTGCCAAGTAGGTCACGCCGCAGCTGGGCGTTGACGTCACGCTCCCCTCGCACGCTTCCCTCGCAGGTGCGCGCGTACGTCACTCTCTCCCTCACCTGCCGGAGCGCCCGCAGCTGCCGGCTCCAACGCCCGCTCGCCTCCTGTGTCTGCGTTCCAAACAAATGTTTACACCAGTAAACGCTACACCGAGTTTCGCTTCAAACTGTTCTTCCAGCACCCGCGTTAGTGCCGTTCAACCCGCGACGCCACCCGTGCGCAACGCTGCTGCTTCGCATCCCGTCAGGGTTCCCTTTGGGGAGATGGTCCAAGTTTTTTTTTTTGCATGCTTGACGCACCCTGCTTAGATGAGCATCTCCGGAAATGCCATCACAAAACGATAAAACTGTGCGGTGGCCGCGCGAACGCGAGCGAAAGCAGACGAGGCCGATCAAGCGGCAGATACCGCGGCGCACGCGAAACAAAAATAAAAATAAAATGGCTGCCGCGGTCGCGACAGCCAATGGGACGCTCGAGACGGGGGGCTCGCCTCACGCGCGGGAAGTTCGAACAAATTTTAGCTGTCGTGGTGCCGTTTTCGGCGCCCTTGGCGTTTTGAAAGCGCTTTTTATGCTATTTTTCGATGGAAATCAGCGTTCATAATTTGAAGGCAGCTGCTTGAGGGTACAAACGTGCCCAAAATGCGTTTTTCTCAAGATTGATTTTTTCGTCATTTTTTTGCTTTTTCAAGACCCGCGTCTCCCCTTAACAGGGATGAGCAGGAGAAGGTTGGAAGAGCTTGCTTCTAGCTTACTCCGCTTCAAACTTGTATGTGTGTTCGTTTTTGAGAATGCGTTGTGGGGCCACAGATCCGTGGACAGCTCTGTTTGAGGAAATTGCATGCTATTCAGTAGCGGAATTTCACTTTCCGTGAAATTGAGTGGCTTAGGATTATTCCAGAAGTTCATGAGCACTTCTTTCAGCTGTGCCTTTTGTGGCTCAGAATTGTGACGCAGCTGGCTGTACAGTAAAACCTCATTATAAAGAAGTTGAAGGGGGAGTTGCGATTACTTTGTTACAGTCAGACCTCCTTAATACGTAGTTGGCCGGGAATGACGTTTGGGTACGCACTAAGCGATGTACGAATTAACCGTCAGTGCCGGTTTAGCGGCTACTAACCAGCCAAAAATGAACGTCACGAACCCCATAAACACACTCACGCACACACAGGCACGCAAGCTTTATTCAAGCGCAGGCAGCAAAAAAATCTGTTATTTTCACTTGCCACCGTGGTGGCCTCGCCGCGACGACGGTATCTCAACTCAACTGAATTGCACAGGTTTTGCGACGGCATCAAAACCTGTGCAATTCAGTTGAGCTGCGAAAGTTAGCGCTTTCTCAGTAAGAAGCGGTCCAGTGACAGGCAGGTTCATGCTCCGCGCCTTCTTTAACCAAAGAAGCAGGGCCTTTTCCACTTCGGGAAACGCAGTCTCTCTGATGCGGCACCTCTTCAGATTGCTGCCTGTGCCGCCCCTCAACTTTTCGCGAGCGTTCCATATCCCGCACACAGTCGTCGGAGGCAAGTCCTTTTCACGGGCTACCGCAGATTTCTTCGCTCCATTTTCAATGGTGCGAATGATTTCCAGTTTTTCCTTAACACTCAAAACGCGATACTTCGGTATAGCAGTCCTCAAGTGCGAATTAAATCGCACAACACGCGCACCAAACAATAAAAAAAAAATACGCCGTGAAAAAGACCGTTGTTAAAGAACACACCACTGCGCAAAACACCACCGGCGGACACAGGAGAATGAAAGAAAAGAAAAAAAAAAGGAAACGTGGCGGATTCCAAAGTAGTGACAGCGAATTCCCCTACCGTCAGCCGCTGTGGACTAACAAAAACCAATCTCGAAGGCCATGCTTTTGCGCGCTTTGATGAGCAACAGCCGTACGAACAGCAAATACGTCAACGTGGCCATGTTTTGACGTCACTATCGCTGCAGTTTACCAATCTCGAAGGCCATACTTTTGCGCGCTTCGATCGGCAACAGCCGTACGAAGCCGTCAACGTGGCCATGTTTTGACGTCACTATCGCTGCAGTTTACCAATCTCAAAGGCCATACTTTTGCGCGCTTCGATCGGCAACAGCCGTACGAACAGAAAATACGTCAACGTGGCCATGCTTTGACGTCACTATCGCTGACAATTTTAGTCCGGTCGTCGCCGCTCGTGAATCGAACGTCTGCGCAAGTGAAATTTTGCCGATTTTCTGCCTGTGAACATATAAAAACAAGAAAATGGTACGTACTAACCGTATGTAATGCAACAAGCGACTACGGCTTAAGCGGTCAGCCAATACATGGGGTTCAATGGGGACTGGGTGGGGGAATCTTCGCGACTACGTTTAAACCGGAGTTACACATTAAGCGGGTACTTATTAACGAGGTTTGACTGTATAACCATTAGTTCGTTATAGCCAATATTCATGTCATCTGCAGGAAGTTCAAGGGGGATTACAATTGCTTCGTTATATCCATTAGTTGGTTATATCCCAGTTTGTTATGACGAGGTTCTGCTGTTGTACAGCTAATACCATTGAACAACGCTCCCGGCATTGGTGCTGCATGATCATAGTCTCCGGTGGAATGCAGCGACAGTGATGGTGCTGCCATAAGCAGGGTAGCAAATGGCGCTTTCTAGCAGCAGCATGCAGAAATTGAACAGCTGGGAATGTTAACAGAGGCTATGCACTTGTGTAGTATGTGCTTGCTTGACACTGTCAGACCTTTTTATTTGGATTTTCCCTCTGCATATGGTGAGTGCAGGCCTCATATGAGCAAATACGGTACCTTATTTGTCTAGCAGATTTTCTCACTTGTGGTGAACGTTTTCTGCAGGTGAGATGGACCATCTTCCTGAAGTCGCGTTCTACATGGTAGGGCCCCATTGAAGAAGTTCTTGAGAAGGCGGAGAAGTTGGCAGCTGAAGCTGCCACCAGGACAAACGAGTGACCGCCACTAGCCACACATCCAGACTGCCATAAAGTAGCCATCATTTTTTTTTTTTTTTTTTAATGTTGCGGAGGTGTTAATAAATGAAGGTCTGTGTCTTCCTTGTGACCCGGTATTCTGTTCCTCATTCTTATTCGTTGATAGTATGCCATGCCACTCATGGACACTCGACAGGTCATTTGAGTATCCCACGTCCGGATGTGAAGCTGCGATTGGGCTAAGTGCTCACTCCTCGAGAAGGGGCAACGCACAACCGCTGTTGGCTGGCGTGCCTGATGATGCGGTGGTTGCTCCACATGTAGTCTGCTGCTGCCAGGCATATCACTCCTTTCATTGCTGTTGCCTTGCGGCTCCCCTTTGTGTTTCCCGCTTCGCTTTTCGTTATCATGTGCGGCACTGTCTGAAGTCTTCATCGCGTTTACCATCTCTCATCGTACCCTCTATGTCATAAGTGTTGTATGCACATGATCATCGCATGGTTGAGTGCGCTGGTTGCCATGCGCATGACAGTGCATGCATTGTGCTGTTGCATAAGTTGAAGCAATTTACTATTACTGAAATTAGTGCTCTGCTAAAATTTGTCTGCAAAGAAATTCAAACAGTGGGCTCTGTTTTGCCCTAGGGTACTTATTCAGGAATTCTCATAGCAAATTTCACAGTGCTAGCACATTTTCCAAATTCTCTAGGCCCCTACTAAGGGACCCATATTGACTATAGGGATATACATGGCTGTAATTCAGGAACCAGTGAACGTAACTGGATGAAACTTGGTGGTTCTTCAAATGCATTTGATATAAGCCTATGCTGAAAATTACAGTAAGATATCTTAATAAATAAAAAAAGTTGATGTTCCAGGGTAGCTTCCCTCTTTAAAGGGCCCCTAAACCACCAAGAGGTCGAAATTTAGTTGTGGTGTTGCTTTTGTACCGGTGTCCGCAAGAAACACGTAGCCGCAAGAATTTTTCGAAACGGTGCAGAAATAGCCGAGTTACACCCGTGTGATTATTAAAACGCGGCGCTTGCTTGTTTCACTCTCTCCTGCGCCCGCCGGCCGCTTGCCAGTGCCACCTCCTCGCCGAGTGCTCCTCCGAATGTCACGTGACATACATCGCCGATGACGCGCATCCGGTTGACTTGCCTCCGCCGGGCTCCCGCGTTCGCGCAAATGTCTCGTTGGTGCTGTGCCAACGCTCTCTGTTAGCGCTATTCGTCGTGTTCTGAGAGTTGCTGCAGTTTCTAGTCGGCTGTACCTCACTTGCACTTGCGTAGCGTAGCGCATTTACGAATTCACACGCGAACATCACTCGAACGACACACGACGAGGAAAACAAACAGGCAGGGAGCGCGTGCATTTTCTAGCAGACTAACCGGAAGTCGACGTCCTCCTTCGACCAATAAGCGGAGCTCGGACTCTTTTGACGTCAGCAAAAACCACAATGTCGTCACGGCTAACTTTGGCATGCCGGAACTGGCCGGAGAGGCGCGCGGGATTGTTTTTCGAGTTTGTGGCGTGCCCGCGGCGCGTAGCGCTGCCGCGTTTGACATCGTTCATCGTGACGGCATTTTCAACTTGATGCGCGTGCTAACTTGAAATGTTCAAAAAAATGTCGGGGGTGGTTTAGGGGCCCTTTAAGGGGGGACACTGCGCCTCGGAAATATTTTTTTTATTACTTGGAGTATTTAATTGAAATTTTCACAGTTAATGTACCTTTAACTGCCTATTTCTACAATGTAGTCATTTTTGTTCTGTGAGGAATAGTTTTGACAATACATTGAAAATTAATTTATTTTATTAAGGCCTAATTAGCTCATTAACCATAGCCCTCACAATAAAAAACAACCTAGAGAATCAAGTGACGATACTACCAGTGTGCCAAGAAGCATAAGTCATTGTTTTAGGCCATTTCCAAGCAAAGTTGCAGACTGTTGAACATGACACAATGAATGTCCTCATTGATGCTTGAAACAAAATCTTCATTTAGGAAAGTTTCGTAGCATAGTATTATAACGAAATTTACTTTACGACAAGGCCCTTCTATTTATCTCCCAGTAAAAAAAGTCACGATGATAACCATTGTAGAACAAAAGATATTGCTCCTCCAATGCAGGGAGGTCATGAATGTTTTCGTTTTGAGAAATTGAGGAAAAATGTTCAATTTTTTGCCCTAGACATAAGGGCCTGATGTATGGTGTAAGTTCTTTAAAGCAGAGTAATTATTAAATTTGGCTATGAAAATTTGTGAATAGGTGTCGAATAACTCTAGGAACATGAATATTTATTCAGCAAAAACTCGATTTTTTTGTCCAATTTTCAGCCCTAAAGTGCCACGTCCCCCCTTAAAGGGGGCACACGGGGATCAGATTGTGAAACTGTAAAAAAAAAAAGCCAGTTTCGCCAGAAGGGTGACGCAGTAAACGCGATAGCGATGCATGTTATAGTATATGAAGTAAGAATAGCAACTTTAGGCACAATCTTAATTGCACTGAACGTTGGCTTACTAAGTAAGCATGCAGATGTGCCTAGGCGTGACCAGACTCATGAAAGCAATCAAGAACCATGACGTGCCACTTGAAGAAGAGTGGTACTGATGAGAAATGGCACCCGTGGCCAGGCCGTCAAAGGTTATTTACATTCCATGTTGCTGCTATACAGTCAGCATTGAGTGTGTATGACGCTGTGGAAATTGAGCAGAGGAGAAAGCGGGGGGAATTTGCATATGTAAAGGCAGAACATGAACAGCGGCCTCGGCTTGCTGTCGACCTCATGTGGCTACGATGCGAGCCAGAGTAGATCACACTGCACGAAACTGTGGACGTTTGCGAGCTGTTGCTGTGGATTCTGGCTCAAATGTGCTCTGAATGACAGTGTTGCAATGACTACGGAAGAAATAGAGTGCATCTTGAAATAGAGAGCTCCTCGGCAAGCATTCTGATGAGATGGGTGAAGTGGCAGAGACAACGGCCCAGCAGAGCTGGACTAAATATATTGCTTTGATTTCTTCTGGCATGGGCTTCATACCGTGCGACTGCGCTAAGCAGCTTGAATTTTGTCCACTTTATGCCGTTGAGAAGCTTGGCCCAGCACAGCAGCCGCAAGTAACTGTGTTTCCTCCAGCACCCCCAGACTCGTTTGCGCGAGTCCTATGTTACGAGAGCATTGCCAGCATTGCAACAATATCCAAGGCGCCTGAAAAGAAGCACGTGGTCGATGCGTTGTTACAGAGTAGAAAGAAATAGTAGAAACACCGTTGCTGACCAATGCGATGTAGTCGGCTAGCCATTAGGGAGAGCACTGCGCCCTCTCCAGTGGAACTGCGCGTAATTACGAGCCTCATCAGGGGAAGGCCACTCCAAGACCTGTGTCTCTAACAAAAGCCATGTCTGCTGCGGCGACCCACGCGAACAATGCACTACACTTGCAAACACGGGCGGGTGTTTGCAAAAGCCAGCTTGACAGCATATCATGTCACATTGAGTTATGTGATGTTACCAGAAACATGTCATGTGACTGCATTCGGTCATTTTTGGTGATCATGTGACATGTACCTGCCAAAACCTCAACAAAATGTCAGGTGAAATGTTCTTGCCAAAATCACGTAACGCTATGTAACATAACTTGTTTTCGCCAAAATCGCAATGCATTGCCACGTGACATCATATTCAGATAGCGCATGAAATGCCACGCAATATTGCATGACATGTTCCCTCAAAATCACGTTGCCATATGTCACGTGACATGCTTCCCTCAAAATCATGTATCGGGAATGTCACATGACATATTTCTGCCAACATTACATAACGCAATGTCATGTGACCTGTTTCTGCCATCATCACGTAATGTGACATGTTTCCACAAATGTCGCGTAACACAATGTCGTGCGACATATTCCCGCCAAAATCGCATCACGCAATGTTGTTAGAGATTTCAATTTATATATACATAGTTGTATACATATGGGACATGACAGTAACAGCAAAAACCCCATTTAACTGTCTATATAATTGCTTTCGCAGTAATATCGCATTTTTGAAAAATGCGGATTTGGATTCTGCATGACCTTTATTATTGGGTGTAAGACGTTTTCTGCCATAAATGGTCTCAAAGTGTGCCTAAAGAATGGTTTTCTAACCACGGGTGCCGAGAAGCTGACTGAAATCTGCGTGAAAAATGCCTATCCTGGCACAATACCTCCGCACCTTCACCACTGCTCCTAAAATGTTTTATACCACTGGAAAGCTTGCTTCCTTGCGGTACTTCTCCCAAAGAAACCACATGTTCAGACACTAGCAGTTACTTAAAATTTTCTCGCATATTATAAACGACTGAAGTTTATATAAGTAGTAACACTTCTCACATTTTAAAGAAAATGTAGGATACAGGTCATCCAGATCCAACCATCAGAAGTACCAAGAACAAGCTGCCAAAAAATTTCCCCTTCTGATAAATTCGTTTCGGACAGGCATTTTCATTAAAGTTGCTCTCTCTTTCCCCTCTCGAAGTTAAAATTGGAAGTTTTTGTTTATTTACGTGGCAGACATAGTTTTTTGTGGTAATTTCTTGCTCCATGGTTAAGGGCCCTAGCTTTCCATGATACTGAGAGAAATCGTGTAATTTAATTCTTTTGCCGAAATGTGAGAAAATATTAAAGGCATGAATTTTGGAAACGATGGAGGAATGCTGTTTCTCCCACTCACTGGCACAGGTTTTAGACATGCAAAGACGAGTTGACACAGCTGTCTTCATGATTAAGAAAAGGGCACAGCCCACAAAAACGAGACACTAAAGATGAAGAAGACACGAATACAAACACCGGACTCGCAACTAAAGTTCATTCCAATCAACACGCATTTATATTCCCACATGTGGGTACTATCAATGCACAGACAACAAAACAAAATCATATCTGCCCATTTAAATGCGAGACTTCTCTGGCATGATGCATGAATTCCTTTTATGTATATGCAAAGCCTCAATTATTCCACGAGTTGTCAGGTCATGATCCTTGGCGATGATGGTCATTTTCATATGAGGAGTGCACCTGCACTTTCTCAGTGCACAGCTATATAGGGTAATCTATCACCATGTGTGTTAGCTTCATGTTCTTTTAATCTTACATTGACACATGTTCCCGTCTGCCCTATATATACCGAGTCACATGATAAAGGCAGGTTGTACACCACAGCCGTAGCACACTTAGTTGCTGATCTCTGTGGTTCACTCTGCTGCTTACTTTCTTAATTATTTTCTTGATCATGAATACACATCAGTTCGCCCGCTTATCAGTGCTACTGAATGTGGCAGCTATCGTCCATGTGTAAAAGAACTAGGAAATGTGCGAATATTCGAAACAACGAATTTTAATAGAATATTTTTCTCATTTAAAGCACAATCAATCTGAGAAATGAATATTCGTATCTTCCTGATCATTTAAATATGGATGTTGCCGGCAAGAGCGTCAAATATTCAGATGATTTTTGCTAAATATTATCTTCTCAGTGGAAGATCATTAATTATCCACTTTTGTGAGTATTCAAATGAACATTAAAATATTCCAACTCTCTTCAAGATGAACGCGGCAGCTAACGCCACAATTTTAAAACCTTCAGAGACGGATCTTTCCGCATGTAACTCGCCTGTAAAGGTGGTTTCACTGCGTAATTGGTATTTACGCCGTGAAACAGGCTTTCTAGGGGAAATCTGCAATGCCATGAAGACACTTTTTGGGGGAGTGAGCATATTACCTGTACCCTGATTAAATATTAATGCGTTGGCGTGGATTACATACATAGGTTTACATCGATTAAATATAGTACAGTTTATACCATGGCATGTTTTACCGCTACTATTAAATATCCTACTACTATATTCTAATTAGATTATACTAATTACAATTCACTGCAACTTTGCTTCGAACCAAGAGAGCCTAGTCTTCAGATTCCCTTCTTATGTGTTATTAGCTCTTGAAAGGGGCAAATTTTACTGAATGAACAGCACCTGTGTGTTGCAGCTTTTTGCCTCTATGAAGTGAAGTGTGTTCTTTCACTGCATGTCACATTTTGTTACATCAAGGTAAGCGGAGCCTCTCAGTAATGATACCTAAGCAAAACTTAAGGAGGGAGGCTGCTCTTTGGAGCCAAAAATTCTGGAAAAAGACCTGTTTTGAAAATGTTATTTTCAAATCCTGCCACTGGTGAGGCATAAACTAACCAATTTTCTTGTGTCCTAGATCATTATTCTAGCCATAAGTTTTTTACACCCCATCAGTGATGGATGGACTTTTGATTTTTGCTGTTGTCTCAGTGTCCTTTTTTGTGACCTTACAATCTTCCAAGGAGCTTTTCTCAGGTTTGTGAACTCAATATTAATTATTTTTCTTGTGTTGAAAAGCTTAAGTCTTGGACAGTGTAATGAAATATGAAATGTTATTTTGGTAAGATATAAATTTTAGGAAAGGACAAAATAAAATTGCCATTACTCAGCTATTCAAATGAGAACTCTTAAGCTTTGTAATATTTGTTCTGGGAAAGCTAGAACTATAGAATAAACCTCCTTGCACTCCTTGACATTTACAGAATGCAACATTTAATTCAGCAATGGTCATGCAGCAAGTTTAATAAAAGTGTGCCCGAATGATATTTTCATTGATTAGTAATTCTGAAATTAAAGGTCTAGTTTGCAGAAAGTCTGAGTTCATATTTGGCATCAGTACATGAGCATACATAATCACTAAAGTTTTTATTCTAGCTTAAACAATAAAACACTCTAAGAACAGCCTCTCCTCTTAATGTTTGTAAATAAGCAAGACTATGCATGAGCATTATAATGCATCCTAGCACAACACTTTCAACTACCCTTAAATACCCATCAATGCATATGAACTCTGTTGACACAGAACGACTGTTCAGTTATGTTGTGTCCCAAAAGTGTCTTAAGCGTCATCTGGAGCTCTGCCTTCACAGCTCCCTTAAGTTTTAAATAATGCAGGTATGTTTGGAGCCTGAAACTTTATTAAATAAACTGTCGCATCTACCTCATGCCTGTTGAGTGTCGCTGAAGAATTTTACAGATCCCTCAATCTGGATTAACAGAATTTCAAAATTTCGACCACATAAAGTTAGGAACCCTATCCATGGTTGCTTTTTCAATGATGCAGCTAGGCTGAGCTTGCATGAACCACTTGGTAAGGGCCTACGCTGGGTCGGTCAATGGGCTCTGGACGATGTGCACTTTCTGATTTTTTAACTGGTACCAGCTTGTGCAATTTAAATGTGGTTTTAACCTTTCCATGTTTAAATTCACCTTGACTTAAAATTTGTCATGAAAGTATAGCTCAAATTTACAAACTAAATTAAAATTTGTGAAGCAGCGTGGTTCCAAGGAATCCTGCCTATGCTCCACAAGTTCCCAAGGAACCCAGTCTCCCCTCTTCCCCATTTGGCACTTTTATGTGCGAATTTGTGCGACAGGGAGTCCAACAAACAAAGGAGTGGAAATCTACGGGCAATTGCTGCTGCTGAAGTTTGATCATTTGCACCAATAAATCAATGCATGGCTCAGTCCTATACAGGGCCAGTCTCATATTAGCTGCCTGTGGGCATAAAGATACTACTGTAATATTTAGGTTTGAATAAATTTAGAGTTTGAATAGTTAACAGAGCGCATATGTAGACATAGAAAAGTGAGATGTACGTAGACAAGCTGCTCTTTTACAGTAAGAGAAAGAAGGTTTCGCACTGGTTAACGAGGTTTGCACACACATACTGAATGTTATAATGGCTCCAACACGCAACACAAGCATAAAACAGTTCAATTGTCTTTGACAACACGGATACAATTGTATATGTTGAGCTTGCAGTGTCAGACTGAGATAGTGGCATAATTAGTCCCCATTACAGGCAACTCACTTGCAACAATGCAAAACAAGGCTTTTCATGCCATCAGTGAAGATTTGTGGTGGCTGTTCACAACACCATTGTCGAACTGCTGCTTCCACCTCCACACAGTGCTGGTGTCAACACAGGCATTCCCATGAACAGTAGTTGGGTGGGGATTAATGTTGATGGGCACACAAACTTGCCATCAACAGCATGCCACACATTTCTCCATTACTCTGGAACGAGGAGAGATGGTGAAGCAAGTGACATTCTATAGCTTAAACATCAGTCCATTAATTATAAACAGATGAAAATGTTCGTAGTGCCATAGGTAAAGGATTGGGCTTGCAGGCATTTCTCTCCAACTTCAGTAAAATGTGCTCCTTTCAAGAGCTAATGAAACAAAAGTGGAATCTTAAAACAAAGCTTGTGGAAATATAACTTTCTTTTTGTTTGAAGCAATGTCACAGCAAATGGTAATAAGTATAGAATCGTGTATGTGGTAAGATTTGAATAGAATAAGAGTGCACAGTATAACTGATAAGATATGTAGGGTTTTGAAATGTGCCATATTTGGCCCACATGACCCACTAGGACTAAAAAAAAATTCAGTTGTTATGCATGTAGTATCCACATTCCACCATGAACTCTGGCTTCACGGCAGTGCTAATTTCCCCTGAAAAGGCGCATAGGTGGTTCTATGCTTCAGTAAAGGCATGTTTTCAGGGAAATTGCATGTGGAGCAGTGTGTGTACTTGCGGAGAAATATATAAGTGAACATGAAACTGAACAAAATATGCAGGCAGCTCGCGTGACCCCAAGGTGTGGTTCACGAGCCGGTCTGTATGGATTGTTCGTAGCACATTTGAGGGCGCTAGTGTTACTGCAGGCAAGTGCCTAAACGCATGGTTCTTTTTCGTATATGGTGCACTTTCTTAGAAGCCTGAAAAAAATTAAAGGCACTGCTCCTATCAGCGTGGAAATCCTGTTATAAAATGTGTATAGGCATGCCATTACAAAGGCTCTGCAATACCTTTCAAACATGGTCAGAAAACATTGCCAATCAGTGCTGGAGGCTCCTGTGAATATGCGCAATTATTATTGCACTGCATGCCGAAAGGAATCAGCCATTTCGTTTCAAACACTACTAAAATGTACCCACCTTTCTTTCAACAACTTATGCCGCAAGGGGCACTCTTTTTTAAGGAGATATGCACATTTTCTGTATTTCCTGAATTCAAAACGAACAAATAAAGTGCAGCAGGGTATCTCTCCGGTATCATGAAATCAGCCAATGCTATTTCTATCTCAGTCGACGCTGTGGGTGCCCCCAGTGACTCCATTTGTTCAAAGAGGAGCAGGCGCTTTTTAGCTTGGCAACCAAATTAAGAATTCCCTGGAGTCGTTTCGGGGTAACAGCACCCCATAGATGTCATAATATACGCTTCTGTCTCTTCAGTGTAACTGCAAATCCTTGTGACAATACATCATGGGCACACAAATTGACAGGTTTTACAGCTTTTCCACTGAACATTTTGTGTCTAAGGGTACATGACGACGTTCGTAAGAAGCAGCCCCGCTGTTTCCTAATCAATTTCCAATTTTTATTTATAAAAACTTGTTTCTCCTCGTCCGTAGAAGTTGGCTTATTAAGAACAATTATCTACGGTCATGTTGAAAAATATCGCGAGATGGCCAATATCCTCGTGATCCTCACATCCTCGTGATCCTCGCATCCTCGTGAAGCATCCTCGTGAAACTTGGCACAAATCAACTCAAACACCCTGTACGTACTATGCATACATGGTGTATGTACTATACATACATACTATACATACAGCATGACATGTGTGCTGCCCTTGTGTACTGGATTGGCAGACCAATGACGCGCTCCATACAGTCTGCGTTGCAAGCATAACGGCGACTCAGCCATTGAGGAATGATGCAGGAAACTGCCTGTTCTGAGCAGACACTGGAGGCTAGAAGATAAGTACACATCTAGTCAATAGGAGGACAGCACATAGCCCATTTAGCTTCAGAATGGAAACAAGCACCAACGCAATTGTCCGCCAGATACTTGCTCTGAGGACGATGGAAGAGGCGTACAATGAAATGTCGACCGGCCGCGCGACGTGGTTAGATGTGTGTGTTCACTGTGGTTCACGTACAGTATAGTTTCATACAATAATTCCGATGTGGGTACAGGAAATGACAAGCGTGCAAACAGAAAGGGCAGCTTCTAGGCACAGAAGAATGAGAATCGGTCATGAGCAGCCGTTTGGTGACGCGCACCAAAGGCTAGCGGAAGCGTCCAATTTGTCCTGTGGTTACCTGCTAGCTGTCGTAATAATATCGCGATAGTACTGAGTGACTTCACAGAGGGGCTGTTAAAGGTCGAGCTTGGTCCGCATTCGCAGGCATAGCCAACGAGCTGCCACGAGTAAAGGTAAAGCGGACCCGCCCTTCACCCACTTTAAGCGAAGTACAATGTAGGAAGATGCAGAAAGAAAGGAAATCTAAAGAGAAAGAAATAAAAGTCTAGGGTTGTGCAGAAAAAGAAGAAGGCGGATCCGTGCACTCCCTCGACCCATTACCAACATCTTTTCGCTCAGACCACTGCTACATGATAGCGTTAGTTAGAAGCAACACACGTTAGTTGAACTAGCCTTCTCTGACGGGTGCGAGCATTGCGTTGCTGCTTGTATCGCTGTCGCCGTGTGCTGGCCTCAAGCAAGAGAATGTGGTTCGGGTTTGTGGGAAGGCGCACAGCCACGTGGTGGACATGCGGGGCAGGTGGCGACCATTGTGGAAATTCATTGTACAGCTGGGAACACGCTAGCTGGTAACTGGAAACCGGTTTGACGGGTGTTAGGCAGCATGTACAGGAATGTCTGTAGTCGCCACCTGGTTAGGCTAAAGTCCCTGAAAAATAACTTGTAGGGGCTTTAGGTTAGGCTGGGGTTTGGTGCCCTCGCCCCGCGGAGCGTCTTTGTGTAAAAGCACAACCGAGGAAGGGCCAGCATGCGTACCCACTTTATTGTTCACGGGTTGTCTTTTGTTCTCAGTCGGCGTCTGACATTCGGTTTTGTGATTGGCTGTCGGGGATATCAGGGGCGGAGCAACCAGGGTATATAAGGTGGCTCCTCTTCCCTGGCTGGAGAGCGGAGGTTCGGGCTTCAGCCTGGACAGGCGCTTTTTGGCGCAGTGAAATAAAACGTTCCCTTCACCGGCCTACGACTCTCCTTTCGCGCTGCCACTGCGCACTCGGGTCACCGAGGGGCGCCGACAACGGACCTTTTTCTTCAATTTTCCCACCACCAACCAAAGGGAAAATTAACTAGCTGCTTCAAAAAAAAAAATTTAACAGCTAAGCTGTTTAAGTCAACCGTAATTTGTGCGTCCGTATCACGGAAATCCAGACGTGCCGTAGCTATGGCAACCAGCGACGCCACAGCTGCTGCAATGATGATGATAGCAACTTTATTATTCCGCCAGATAAGGAGGCCCCCTACTCCCCGTCCCCGCCACACAGGCCTAGGTGATGGGGGCCGGCACCTCCGCGATTAGAAGCAGGCGAAGAGGTCTTGACTCCTCGCGGATTCTTCCGCCAGGCGGATGGCTTGTTGCTGTGAAGCGGGGTCCTCGCTCCGCAGCAGTGCTTCCCAGGCCTCTCTACAATTTATACTAGATTTAGCCCCTGGGGAACTATCAATACCTCAACCGTGACGTCATCAACAAGAAGAAGATGATGATGAAGGAGACCCGGACAAGCCAAGTGCTCACCAGATTCGCTAGCCTTGCGCCACAAGTAAAAGCTGCGCTAATTTTTTTCGGTTTCATGTTGCAACAGTATGAACATATTTTCAATGCAACCTCAGGTGGGCCTCACGTGCTCCAAGTAGAAGCAGAGGAAGAAGAGAAGGATAGTGCTATGGTGGCTGCTGGACGAGCTCTTGGAAAGCAGCCACGAGAAACCGTCGTGCAATTAAGTACGCACCCCTGAAGTCCCTTTTCAGGTAACCATTTTCTTGATGACGTGCGGGTTTTCTGCACACTCTGTGCATGCGCGGTGTTCAGTGCAAAAGTGTCTGCGCCTTAGCGGTGCACTGTGTGAGCCTTCTACTTCGACATGATTTTACGGGTACTTTCCATAAAAAAGAGCTCACAATTCAAGGACACAGTACAGTCAGTACTGTGCCCTAATACCTGCGTCACATTACTACGTTTTTCATGCACCTACGTCAAGCACGGTGCCCTTCTAGTACCTATCTCAAATTGCGCTTACTTCCAAGTGATAAATATTTGATGATGAGCCATCCTTTTTAATGGCACAAGGCCGAGGGCACCAGGACTATGTAAAAATCCGATCTGGCACTATATGACCTGCGAAGTTGCTGTAAATGTCCCTGCAGTCCTTTGCTATAAATATATCTGAATATAGCATATTCGCATATGGGCGTGCAGTTGGCAAGTGGTGAGGTGACTCAGTGATAGTTGCCGACAGTGGTGATCAAGACGGAGTAAAAATGATTTCTAAAAATGGAAAAATTAACGTGACGCCCTCAAACCCCTAATATGTTAGCTGGTAAGAGAAGCTTTCGCAAAACGAAAGTCACTAAAGTGCCGAACTAACTTTGAACTGCCTGTTCTCTAGTGTCATTCAGAGGGGCCCAAAATAAGCATACAGCATTGCAAGCTCTTCCGACAGGTGCGTACATGGTGCAGGCATGTTCCTCAGGTCGGACGACATCGCAGTTGTTAGACACGCTCTTCACATCAGTCACACTTCATTCACCTCGAAACTAAGTTCCACGCCTGTATTATAGAACACAAGGTTCGCAACCTGAGTAGCAGTAAAATTAACATCGTTACATTTTTCTCTAGTTTATTACTAGTAGCTGTCATAGCGTGCTAGGACTACGCCTACACATAACTATTACTCAAACATATTCTGTAGGCCTTTTCTGTGTCGCACAGCGTCGCAGGAGATGGCGGAATATGATATAAGGTATTGCCTTAGAGATTGTCATTCGTTTAAGGTGAGTCTAAAGTGAAACGATAAACCAGTTTAGACTGATCAGTTTTTCTTCAAGAACTCCGAATCTATTATAACTCGGCGATCACATAGGATAGCAGGTTCACTGTTAGACGGATATAAACTTATTTTCCTCCTTTTTTTTTTTTTTTTCATTGCGAAGCCTTCAGACGTCACGACTTCAAAAACAATTTTGCCCCCGCGGTTTTGCTACGTTACTCAACGAAAGCTCGCGACACTTGGTATGTTAGGTCTCTGGCACCCTCTGAATGCAATGCAATTTTTTTAACCGATAATCGTACTAGTCCCAGCAGAAACCGCCATCATTGTGACGACAAAATCGTTACTGTGTATTGATTAGGCGTGGATGACGTGGCGAATCGTCCGCGCCTAAAATACAGGCCAGACTCGAGGTGATAAGCCACAACCGATGGTGAAGGAAGATATCTGATGATGATTATGTATAGATGACGAAGTTACTCTATATGGCTCCCGGAGCCATATAGAGTAACTCTATTGGGGCGGGGTGTGCTCTGGGAGCCATATAGAGTAACTCTACACTTAAAAGTTGTGTGGCTAGTGGCTAACCTGTGGTTCCATATCCACATCCCTCCACGTTCTGGTAACACCATGGGTAACACCCCCTCCCCAAACGCGAAATTCTTTGTTAAGTCGGGGAGCGTCTGTGATCTCCCCAGAACAGGCACGATAAGAAAGGAGCACACGTCGATATTTATCGTGTGTGTGCACGCAGAAATTTAGCATGTTTGCTGCAACTCGAGATAAGGGATATGTGTCCATGTGTCATATTTTCTGCCTTGTGCACGTTTGTTTTCTAATCAGGGAAATACTTCTGGGACACCCTGCATATATTCCTGCGCATTCGAGCCGTTGCGAAGGGAACGCTAAATGTTTCTGAAACTAGTTATACTCGTGTACAGGTCAAGAAAAAAGCGGCTTCTGCGTGTCGAAGCCCCCTTCCCCCGTCCAGCCAATGGTGCCGCTCTGTCAACGTGACGTCGCAGCAGACCGCCTCCGCGCCGCGCTCTTGAGCGCGGCGCGGAGGCGGTCTGCTGCGACGTCACGGTAGCTCTTGAGCGCGGCACGGAGGTTGTCTGCTGCGACGTCACGTTGACAGAGCGGCACCATTGGCTGGAGGGAGGGTCCTTTGACGGGCGGTAGCTTTTTTAACCTGTACACAAGTATAGGTTCATCTACTGTTCAAGAAATGGGGTGCGGTTCCCTGAAACACTTACCGACAATGGATCAACACGGTCCCAGGAGACGTTGTCAACTCTGTGGCGTCATGGTGAAATTGCGCGGACACTTCATGAAAGCCATTGCCACTTTCTGTGCACGTATATTTTCCGGCTTGGCAAAGCTAGAGCTGCAGTGTGAATAAACAGCATTTGTGTATTTAAGAGGTAAACTGCAGCAAATATTTTTGCAGTGTAAGTCCATAGCTTCAGAGGGTGTCAGTGTAGAGCAGACTTAATAGACAAATCTTACTATTCATATGCTAACAGGCGCCACGAGAACCTCGCAGAAAGAGACGCCCGCTAGATACTGAAAATAAATAAATAAATAAATAAATAAATAAATAAATAAATAAATAAATAAATATGTATATCTGGTGCAAGCTACTAATCTACATGTGTGGGGTGTCCTAGCTAACGCAAGTCACTGTGGGGTTAGTTTTATTATTTCATTATTTTTTCTCAAGTAAGGCAAGTAACTGATACACGAACAGCGTTGCTGGCGAAAACAGACAGATGGCCAAACGCTGTAAAATTTCTCATAACCCCATAGTTTAAATATTTTTCCTTGGGTTTTCTAAAGCTCGAGCTGAGGCACTCCGTACAATTATAACGAATTCAAGCGAAGCGAAAGTTTGTTGCGGTTGGCCTTCGGGGGTTATTCTACAACGAGCTGAATCTTATCCGGATGACCAAGCGAACCACGGAATGATGAATGTCTGTCTGCTTCAGAAGAAAGTGGCGCCCGAAGGCTGGCCCTAGGCCTGCCCAACCATGCAGGACGATGAGCTGTGCCCGCTTCACCTGCCCGTGTTCCACGATGGTTTGTGCGGCATACCACTCCAGGAGGTCGACAACAAGCTACCGCAGCAGGCAAGCTCCACAGCGTCTCTCCCGCTGTTTACTAGATCTAGATATAGCGGAGTATTGAGACAGGAATCTTCGTGCCAAAGATTCAGTGTCTATTGCAACACCTCACCTCAGGAATCTTAAGGCCCGTGCACACTAGCGGAAAAACGCGCGCGGCGCGCCGCCGGTGGAGAAGCGTTTCGGCGGCGACACAGCCACACTGCTCGCGGCGAACCGCGGCGGCAGCCCCGCGAAATCCCGCCTCCTTCGGGCAAACGAGCGTGAGAGGCAAGCGAGCCACCGCACGGGTACGAAACGAGCCTCCGGGCAGGTCCGCATGACTCCGCGATGGAGCACGTACGTCACGGGCGGGGATGCTCTGATTGGTCTCCTCCACGGCGGCACGCGGCGCGCCGCGAGAAATCGCGCACGGAGCGATAGCTCTCGCGGCACGAAAATCCTGACGCGCGGCAGCCTCCGAGGCTCGCGTTTTTCCGCCGCCGGCGCGCCGCGCGCGTTTTTCCGCTAGTATGCACGCGCCTTTAGACGGTATGCGTTGCCGTCGCGTAGCGGATCTACTGGAAACTCGTAAATTTCAGTCCTTTGGAATTCAATACAGTGCACATTTAGCGCCGGTATATTACTGTTGAACTGCATAACATCACGTGCAGCCGATGCAAAAACGTGAAGGCGTCATCTGCTTTTGCACTCTTTTTCCCCTCCTCTTATGTCTGGAGTTCTACAATAAGCGGATTTCTTGTTCTATTAGATACCTATTGACACAGCGCTTCATTGTTGTTGGCTTCGCCGCAGTAAGACTTAGCACAAGAAAATGCCCGCTTTACAGGCCTTTAGAGAGCGTTTTTGATTAAAACCGACAGCGAACCATTTTCCGACTATGCTCATATGGTTATGCGACGAACATCTTGCGTGCGCACGCGTACACACGCACACGCGTAATATGTTTGCCAAGAACAGTTTGATGCGCCTTGCGTCTTGCCCGTCACTCAATAAACGCTGATGGTTGATTGCAGTGTCCGTCTGTGAAATATTCAACCACTTCTCAACCACTTGGCGCATTGCATGCAGTACAAGCACACGTATGCCAAGTCATTGGTGAGGCGAAGATTAATATTTGCGGCGGTATAGCATGTGTATTAATCACGGAGGAAGAAACATTTAGGAGGCGCAACAGCGCTCCTTGAGGCGACCAGATAACGTCACATTGCCGGAGAGCCACTAAAGTCCCTCAATAAATTATGGAGGGACCTTAAGAGCCACTTCATGCTGGCGGCGTCTGGCGGCAAAAATGCGAAATGCCCCCGTTTTTGTTTCCGAAGGAACTGGTCGCGCGCGCGCGCTCCTGTTCCGCCGCAGTCACGGAGCTTGGACGCGGAGCGCGTTCGGCCGCACTAGTTTCTCGCTCCGTCATCGCGGGCTTGGCTGTTCCTACTGATAGCAGTTACGCCAACTTTTTTAGACGTGGAGGAAGAAGCTCCGTGGCCCGCGAGAATTTAGTACGACGCTTTTAATATTTCAGCACCGTTGAAGAAGAAAAAACAGTAATCCGTCGCTTTCAATGATCGCTACAGTAACATAATCTGTTGCTTTTGTTTGTACGTGGTGCTGTTTGGTTTCACAGCCACGTGATGATATTTAATGACTAGTTATGCGCTGCTGGCTTGCACCGAACGCATACATGCCTCACAAACGCTGCTCACAAACGCTCCTCACAAACGCAGCTATAGGGAACGCGCGTGGGCGTGCTCGCCCGGCCGGTAGCGCTTCCTTTTCTATTTTTAGCAGCTGCGGGTTCGCGCCGCCAGACGCCGCCAATCGAAGTGCCTCCGTCGGCGCATGTTTTCTTTGTATTTTTTGTGACGTTATCTGGACGCCCGCCAACGCCCGTTCTAGCAAGAGTTTCACCTCCTAAACATTTCTTCCTCCGTGGTATTAATCAATCCGAAAATTAACCATTATGAGCTAAAACGAGTTGAAGCTCTATAAGAGGTTATCAGATGCATCGACTGATGCACGGTGCACGAAGTTGATAAGCCGGAAACTATCGCACACATTTGTGATACGTGGCGCTGGTTTTAAAGCTACGGTCGAACTTATTTTTTTGGCGAGCCAACCCGCTAATTGAGTGGCCGTTTTCGCGTACGCAGACGTTCTGTGCCATCGGGAAGAAGCTGGGCGGCTACCACGTGTATCGCTTCAACGCGGCCAAGTCGTTCGGCTGTCTCGGTCCCCTGCACCCTGCTCGAAAGCTTTGCGTGCGACTCGTCACCAGCCAGTATCCTTCGTTGTACAGTTGATTTCTGGGGTTTTACGTCCCAAAGTCATGATTTGATTATCACAGACGCCTTAGTTGATTTGTGGGGTTTAACGTCCCAAAACCAGCTCTCATTATGAGAGACGCCGTAGTGGAGGTCTCCGGAAATTTCGACCACCTGGGGTTCTTTAACGTGCACTGACATCGCACAGCACACGGGCCTCAGCATTGCGCCTCCATCCAAATGCAGCCGCCGCGGCCGGTATTCGATACCGCGACCTTCGGATCAGCAACCGAGTACCATAACGACTAGACCACCGTGGCGGGGTCCCATCGTTATACACAAAGAGCGCATCGCTGGTTGGAATACTTTCCTTTCTTTTTTTTTTTTTTTGTCTATCAGATATATGGTTAAGAACTACGACTGAGAGGCACATAGTTCTTTAGTGAATTAGTTTCTACCTACTCGATGAACTTGAGCGCCAAAAGCGCTTAGGCAGTGAACTTGAGTGCTTAAGTTAATCGAGCATGTAGGACTCTACCATCTAGCTGGAACTTACACTTTTCTACCTATCGTGCGACGACATTTTGTTGTATTAGCTCGCACACAATTAAAAAAAAATACCTTTGTCTCGTTTCGATTTATAGACATTGACTCGTTTCATTGATTACGTACTCTTTTGTTTATCACTCGGAGCTTTCGCATTGCTTTTGAGATCGAGCAATGTGTACACCTGCACTAACCTACATTTGTTCGTGTTTCATTCCGACCGGATATTATATACTTATTAGACTTTTCTAGTGTTTTGAATGTGAGCTTTATTTTTTGCATCTTCTTTCGTGTCATTGTGAAAATTTCTATGCCGCCAATAGAGCACTGAGTTTTTAATGTTTTCGCTTACCTGCCCACCAGTTTATCTGCTGCCTCTTTTAAGTCACAAATTCCCGTGACTACTGTAAGCCTACCTGCAACATGTGAGCACATATAAAGTTTCAAAGCCACGCAGCACTTTGCTCTACACCTTGACGTTGCTCGTGTCCCAGATATTTGGACATGTTTGTTCTAGCCCTGGTGCTGCTCAACACGCTCATGCTGGCACTCAAGTACCGCAACTGGTTCCTCGAGTGAGTCCTTTATTCTTCAAATAAACGCTGGCTCGGGGGCACACTGCGTATTTTTTCCCGCTGCCCCCACCTACGCATGACGCTCGTATTGTTACTTTTTGAGATCTTACTTATACGTAGGACCATTCGCGCTAAAGGGCACCAAGCATTGAAGCAGAAGCAGCACTTTCTATTTTCCTGTGCCCTTGTCACTGCGTATGTGCACTCTAAGACTTGGAATATCAGCGATACTGCGATACCATACATTATTGGCTGTAGAGTGTGACTCAGTTCGCTCACGTCTACATCATCTGTATATTGACGAACCAGGTGAAATTATAGCAGCGCAGCGCATGCGGTATGACGATATTGTATCGATGTGTAAATGCTTCGTCTAAACGGAAACAGCACAGGAAACAAAGGTGAATAATCGAACTGGATTGCTGGTTTCGGTCAGGTCGACCAACTATCTCGCTCCTTTTTTTTTTAAAGCTCTTAGAACTGCTTGAGCGCACTTTCAAGAAGAAAGACCTAGAAGATACAGTCTCTGCTAATGGGAAAAGAGAGAAATCCTCACGCTGCAGAGGCGTCACGCGACCCTTCTCTCAATATTAAAAGAAAGAAAAAAAAATTTCGCCGTATCCACGAAGTGAATGATGATGAGTGGGCGAAGCTCCGGAGGTAATCTGGTGAACAGTGAATCCTCCTTAGATTTTGCCCACTCGATCATCGCACAAAGACATGACACAGAAACACGGGGGTGTGGTGTGATTATATATAGTCTTCATCTTCTTCGTGCAGCACTCCTCGTTTGCACACATTGAGAGTTCCCACCGCGCCGTTGACGAGTCCGTCGATGACGTCGATTTGGTGGTGATCATGTACGGCTTGTTAGGGACGCTGAGAATCTCTTTGGGCATGTTGGCAAATTCGGTGTGCGACATCTTGGCCACCTTCTCCTTTGCTTTGTACATGGCTTCTTGCGTCGTGCAACGCAGGTTGGCGAGTACTAGCGTGCCTAAGACGGCGCGACAGCGGACAAGCCTCGACCCTAAGGAGCTTCGCCCCTAAAAGAAAGAAGAGGGCGGCGTCTTAATACGTTGCATTGCGTGCTTTGCAGCTTGCTGTTCCTCGCCCTCTTCACGCTTGACATCCTGGTCCGCGCGGCGGCGCGGGGATTTGTGATGCACAAGTACTGTTACCTGAGCGAGCTCTGGAACTGCGTCGACTTTGTCGTCACCTGCGCCGGGTGAGTTTGCACGAGTAGAAAACAATGCCGTACCGTGCAGGGCCCTACCAAGGCCCCGTCATTCGTCGTAGCTGTGCAGCGCGATATGGTTCGTCGAGTATTTGTGGTGTGCTCTACAGCCAAGAGCACGAAGTCGCTAGTCCTGAGCCGACCTTCGACGTCGCGTTGCGATGGTACGTCTCAGATGTGAGAGTATCTAATCACCATTCTCGGATGAAGGTACGTATGTTACGAGTGTCCCCTACTTATAACGGGGTGGTGCTATAGCGACCAAGCTTTTACCAGTTTACTGCTCCAGCAAGATGTATTTAGTAGACAAGATTGTTTTTTTTTTTTTTTTTTGCGCAGGGCGATCGAGCTATTCGGTGCTGCCTTGGGGCTGGGCGCCGAGCTGCAACTACTCAACTCATTCCGTCCCTTCCGCCTTTTCAAGGTGCTCACCATCTTCCTAGGTACGCATGGCGTCTCCGCCCAATGTCACGCGCGTGTGCGTATGCAATATGTTATAAGGGTGCTGATAAATTGGGAGCAGACGCGTTGCATTGCCGCTACCCTTATATTTTATTTCTTTCTTTTATTTAAACATACCGGGGCTCGCAAATCGGTGCTTCCGGAAGGGTACTCATATAGCGTACATTACGAAGCGAAGCAGGCGCTGGGTCAATGCTATACAGCAATGACTAGACTGTTCAACGCCCAGAACATCTGTGCAACTGTTTTTTTTTTTTCGCCGGAATACTAAACACAAACAAGACGTATTAGCGTAATGGCAACGCTACTTCCGTGTCAACAAGGGATGAACTATCCGCGGTGGTGTGTGTGGGCGCGCGTGTGAGCACATATTTACGTGCCTCGGTGAGACGAAACGAAGGGAGGTCTTGTACAAACAGCAGTGTTTACGTGGCCATCGATAGGGCTTCCGCTTCTCTTCTTTAATCCGATAACGAGTGTTAGCGTGCCCTGAGCTAGCGAGCGAATCACTGGGAGGATTGAAGGACCGTGAAGTGAGCGCCAGTAGCTTCCCCTCAATTTTTCAAGGACTGCGCATTATTCTACTGCTAATGTTTTATTGCTTTTTTATTTTTAGCATTGACGACATATGCAGCACGGACTTGTTGATGAACAGGGCTACGTGGTGGTGCCTATCGTATTGCTTTATGGGTAATACGCATGTCGTGAGAAATATGCAGAACAAACGGGAACTGCCAAGAGCTGCGAAATTCCTAAAGTGGACTGCCAAATAGCGTATGAATCTTGTTGCGCTATATTATAGTTGTGTCATGACTGTCACAAGTGTAAAAGTTTCAGTGTATATTGGCTCTCTCTCTCTCCAAATGTTTTGTTTCGCAGTACCCCCTTGGTGGCCCAACTCTTCTACCCTCTTGTTCTGTAACGGAAGTGAAGGGTAACCAAGAGACTCTATAGTTTTGTTAGTCGCACTCATGGAAATACCAAGGAAGCCGTGGTAGAAATTAACCATGGTTTAAATAAAAAAGGTACAAATAGGAAGGCAAATAAAGATTTCAGGTGGGCTAAAAAAGAGAAACTGTTGCTAGTGGCAGCCGAAACCATACTTTTGCGCAGTACGCGCGCAACGTTCCCGACAAACGGTGGCGGCTGCCCCTCAGGGTGCATTCCTGCGCATTTGTGTACGTGTACTAAATCGAGGCGTTGACATTGTCAGCTAATGTCACTCAGGGCCACGACGGCAGAGACCACGCTTTTTAACCGTTACGTTGTCTTGCTTCGTTCTTGGTTCTCAACGTAACTGGGATAACAAACAAACACTCGAGGGGGCTTCGAACAATGAAGATATAAGGCGTACCACATTTAATTCAACTAGCTCGCCGGTCCTTTTTTCTCGCATAATAAGGGGTTTTATCGTCCCGCCACGGTGGTCTATGGCACTCGCCTGCTGATCCGAAGGTCGCAGGGATCGAATCCAGGCTGCGGACGCTGCATTTCGATGGAGGCAAAATGTTGAGCCCCGTGTACTGTCCAATGCCAGTGCACGGTAAAGAACCCTAGATGGTCGAAACTTCCGGAATCCTATACTATGGCGTCTCTCATAACGATATCATGGTTTTGGAACCTAATACCGCAGATTTATACTAAAGGTTTGATTGTTTCGTCGCACACCGCTGCCGCAACAAAGGAGAGTGTCTCCTAAAACTTCGGTGTTGCGCGCAGGTCTCCGGGATATAGTGAACACCATCATTAAGGCGACGACGCGCATGTTGGAGCTCATCGTGCTGCTGTTCTTCTGCATCTGGGTCTTCGCCACATTCGGCCTACAGGTGGGCTGGCTCACTTTCCACTTCCGCGTAGACAAGACTACGCGAAAGCTACACGTTCTTTATCGATGTCTATTGAACACACCGAGTCCGTCCCCGTTGTTCGAGTGCCTTGGAGCTTACCCCTCGCTTCCACCTTTTTGTGTATGTGTGTGTGTGTGTGTGTGTGTGTGTGTGTGTGTGTGTGCATTACTACGTAACGATTTTTTTTTTTCGCTAGAAATTTCTCGCTTTTATTTGACCCGGCCGAGCATTTGGGCTTGTGAAAATTGTACGCTTATCACTGTGAATGAGTTCGAGCGTCGGAAGACGGTCGTGATACGATTGCTATTTGACTTCTTTCAGATCGTGTCTCGTGTGTTGTTGCTTAGTGCTGAAGACGAAAATATCGGCGTGCTTGGTCGCGGAAGCACGTTTTCCCCCGTCACTTACACGTGACCTTTATTTCATGAAGAAGCAATGCTTTAAAAGTGCGTCCAATCAACTTCCCGTTTAAAAGAAACCGCGCGAAATACGTTTTATGCTTTCGAATCCAAACGAGAACGGAAGTTCATGAGGAGAGGGTTCAATTATATTTTTTGTTACTCTTAACTTCTTTGGTGTGAAAGTGTACTATCGAAAAGCGTGCGCGGGGAAGAGAACCTACTTAACGTAACTTAGCTTAACTTAAAGCAGGAAGTCTTGCGCAACAACGAAAAATGCGCTCCTCGAGCTGCCTACCTGTCATAGCGTTGTTTCGCTTCCTGGCCTCACGCAGATGTTTATGTCGGTGCTGAAGCGGCGCTGTGTGGTGAGCAAGGAGCGTCTGGGAGTGGTCGACGCACAGCTGTACGAGCGCATGGCGAATAACCGCAGCCTCTGGATGCGCACGGGAGTTGATGAGGACGAAGACCGCGACCGGTTGGGCTTCCCTTGCGGGAACCTGCTGGCCGCCTAGTGCGTAAAGTCTCTTTCGAAACAGTCGCCGCAAGTCTACGGAAGCAGTAATACCGAGAGAACACCTGACTGATATTCAAGCCAACGTAACTTGACTATGTGGTTACCATTGATACAGTTCTTGATGCATCGAGCTTTTATGCCAAAGCAAGAATTTGGCGAAGAGGGTTCTAGCCGACTACTTTGACGAGCACAGAAAGACTGTCGACACACCGCTGGACGCAAATGAACGTTTATTGATAGTTTTTTTTACATTATTTAGCATAGATTTAGCAATGAACCTAGTGTACAGTGTGAGACTTCTGAAATCTAGCTGTGTAGATATGTCCATCGCAGTCAAAATATTTTGCTTGATAAATGGAAGAGTTGATATCCTTTCAGCGGACAAGCCATCGGAGATGCTACGTTTCTTATGTCATCGGCTCACATCACCCGAAATTGATTCCGTTGTACCCTCTATTATTTGTTTTTCATTTTTGTATGAGCATTGCGTACATACGTCACATTGGTCATTTCGCTTTAATTGATGTCCGCTGATTCTAAGCCACTTATCACAAGTACGCAGCGTTTATTTTGACAGTCAAGTAACTTTCTTACGAAAAAGAAAGTTTTTAACTGCACGGCGCGGATAGGGAACGCGCTTGGAAGTAGTTCGTGTGTAGTGTACCCTATCTCACTGTCCGCGAAGTTCTCGCAATTCGTAGGCAACTCTTTATTTAGTGTCACCACTACTAAACTTTGAAAGGGCTCTGCAGGGTAGCGCGTAGATGTTTTCAAACATCGCTTATTCGTTCCCTTTAGTTCCTTTTCGTAACACCATGTGTGCAGCACCTGTGAGCCGGGTTTTTCATGCGTGACGGTGGACGTGGTGGAAGAGCGACGCGTCTTTCCTTCTTACGACAACGTGGTGGACGCCGTGCTTACCACCTTCAACATATTCAGCCTCGACACGTGGAATGTACCGTACAACATGGTGCGTACGGCTTCCCCTACGTCCATCTATGTCGTTCACCTCTCTAAGCGTAGCTTAAGCCGAAAAAACAAACGCAAGCTCGCAAGTTGGTCTCCTGTATCTGCGCTTTTCTTTCATAGTTATTCAATGCAAGGAGAAGCACGCTTTACAGGCAGTCCCGAGTTCTCGTTTGAAGTGACGTGTGTGTGTGTTTCACGCTACTCGTTTCATAGTCGATCTATTAAAGCGTTGAGTGATGAAACTCGCAGTCAGCTCCTTGTAAGTTACTTGTGCGGGAAAGCAGTTTGCTTGATCGATGTCCTGAGTAAGTGGCGCCAGTCTCCTTACTCATGACGTTGGATGCAGTGCTCTTGCCGCTTTGAGCCGAAATGCTATCGTGCTTGAAGGCACACAATGTCCGCGAATGTCAGCAGCGGATGCTCCTTTGTGGTCGTTGCACAAAAATATGCGCGGATGCGCGCGCGTAGGTGTGGCCTATGCACTAGATGCGCGTATCGCTAGCGTTTTCTCAGAGCTTACTGTCACAATGTCACTTTTCGCGGCGAAGCAATGACTGGAGAGGACGACGTTTCTTAAAAATATTATTCAGCAAAAAAAAAAAAAAACAGGAGAAGTGAGAAAAAGAAAGGAAAAATGAAGCGGAACTCGCTCGTTTACTACCTTGCTCATGCCCTTTTGAAATGATTACTTTTTGACAATCGCTTGGACCAATACTTCAGACGAAGGGCATTTTAAATCTACGCGCGCTGATGCGCACGCTGTGTACGCTGTTAACGTCCGAGATCACTACTACTTCAACTGATCACGCTACAGTAAACTATATGCAAGGCCACGCTGTACATCTAGCAGCTTGTACGTGTTGCGCCATTAAATACTGTTACAGCGCTTACTCACTCTTATGCTCAGTACTCCTTATTTCACTTCATTTCATTTTATTTCCTTTTAGGGTAACTAAGGGCTCAAGATCGGGCGTTGCATAAAACGGGGGGCGGGGCGGGGGGGTACGTTCGTTCTACCAATAAAAGAAAAGAAATGATACCATGACAACGCAAAAGAACAAGAAAACCAAAAAAGATGAATTCTCCAGTATTTAGGTAATATAATTCGTCTAATAGTAACATAAAACAATTCAACTTCATACAATGTCGGGCACGATAATATAGGAGTGACCCAATAAATAGTGTTCAAGGTAGCAGCAAGAATATGTAACAAGCACTAATTAGGAAATCGGACAGAATTCAGCTAGTATGTCAAGATCGCTCACTTTAGGCTCCCATATCCTCACTAATCGATAAGACCAAAGGTGCTTGTGAATATATTTTTTTAATATTTAGTCTAAGGAGATAGTGGGCATGCCTTGTGTTCAAGGTCATTTCTGGTGAAGACGTTGGCTGCTTGAGAAATGAACTTACGTGGAAAGGGACATTCAGTAAAGTGTAAAGACGGTCAAGAAAAGGTGACTGCGAATATTTCGTGCGTATTCTCCAAGTTCTGTTTCTCTTTATGTGCGACATAACAGAAGTACGACAGTTACCGCACCTTTAATTCAACGCGTGCGCAGCTACTGCAGGCGGTCGGTCCCGCCTGCTTCCCGCTCTTCTTGTGCACCGTGATGTTCGGCTCGGCGTACCTGATCAACCTAATGCTCGCCGTCACCGTGCACACCTACGTCGGAGAAAACAACCTCAAGCGAGCTCGCAGGCAACAGGTATGCGGGCCCAGAATCGTCCCCATTGTATAACTCCGCCTCTCGGAGAGCGAGCAGTCTCGTACCGTACAGACTGGGCAGCAATCGCCGAATCCGCTTTTAGATGTGAGAGAATCTTATGCTCGGGGCAGTGTCCGTTCTGCGGCGTCCGCACCTGTACTGCGCATGCGCAACTCTCCCTCATTCTCCTCTCCTACGCAAGTGTGCGCTCTCCTCCTCCCCTCTCCCCCTCTCCGCCACAGGTGCGGCGCAGCAAATCATTGCATATAACTATCTCTCACTCTCTCTCTTAGGGTACGCCGGTAGGCGGCGCAAGTGTCGCGGCGCGGTATAAAGCGCGCGTTAGCTGTGCCAGGCTGTGCTTCCGTCATTCTCTGTGCAACGATGTGCGAAATGCCATGAACAACGTCGGCGCTAGTTGCGCGATGCTTTCGCATCCCACCATGGTTGCCCGTAGGGGGAGATGATATTTGTTACGGCGGCGTTTCCGCTTTCTCACGGGATGGTTCTTGATCCTGGAACTGTCCTAAGTATCACATTTGCATGCTTCTGCCCGTCTGCATTCCTTAGAGAAAAACCAAATTAATGCCGTAGTTTCGGGCCCGTGCCCAGTACCCTGAGCCCAAATTGTGTGGTCAGTCGCTGCAGGCAACTGCTAGCTTTTTTGGGCAAAATTTTGCTGTTCGAAGCTCGAGGTCACTTTTGGCCCTGGCCTTGTGTACACCAGTTATTTTTCCAGTTGCGCCGCAGTCGTGGGCGAATATCACACCTTTTTACGCTTTCCATGCTCTCAGCCTTAATGGCGTACTCAGTGTATGGCGTAAAAAGATACGTCTCCAGGGTGAATTAATTGTACCTGCGTCACTTTTGTAATGAATGCTTATCTCACCGACGCACTGTACAGGGCATCTTCGACGCTTCCCTTGTGTACAGAGGTCCTGGGGTTTTCGATGCAGACAAAATCGGGACGTATATCTTGAGGACGAAAGCTGGTGATTTTTTTTTTCGCACGGCGCAGTTGGCGCACGATTCAGTAGTGATTGCAGCGTTCGGTCTTTGCCGCAAAAGCGCTGCAAATTCGTTGCTCAGTGAAGTGTTATTGTCATTAAGCCTGCGTTAGTGCCGGTCTGTGGTTGCGTTATTGTACCGGCTACGGAAAACTGCAGAATATTGCCAAAAACGTTAAACAAGCAACAAGCAAACAAACAAACAAAAATGACCAATCCTGATTAAAAAAATATTGCATCCTAGTTTCATTTTAAGTGAACGCGAGAATTTCACGTGTGTGTTTTGGGTTTCGTTTTTGTCCTACCAGAGAGAGCATATCTCGGAAGCTTTCTAACAGATCGTAGTCTCCCGCATCCCCTTTCAGACTACTTTTTTTTTTGTAGCTCGGCCCAGTGCCTGACACTGCCTTGCACACTGCAGGAGTCGAAAGACTAATTACATAGCTTGATATATAGCCGGGCCAACCAGTAATTAGCGACTTCTTAACCGTGGTCGGAGCTGCAGAGGTTAAATTAGTTTTAAAGAAGCCCCCAAAATTTTCTTCAACTAGTTATTTTTCTGCACAGCGCCAGTTAACCCGTCGTCTCATGATGAACAAGAAACACTGCATCATTTCATGATGCAGTGAAATACATCATGAAACACTGCATCATTTACTCGCGAAGCAAGTGACGGTGCACGTTGCCAGATCGAGGGACTGCTCTGTCGCCTTGCGTGGAAGAATAATCGTTCGGTCAATTTCGTAGACAGCCAACTCGAACTTCACAACGAGCGAGCTTACACAGCTGGCGAAAGGTCACGTAGTCAGTGACTCCATTGATGAACGCCTCTTTTTTTTTTTTTTTTTTGCAGATGGAACAGGGGTTCCTAATAGACTTGACGCTCTTCCAAGAGATTAGCGACTTCGAGGTCAATGTCGATTACCTGTACGTCCAGCCGCTCGTCAGCCTCGCGCAAATACCTAGCGCCCAAAAGGTACGTATCGGACGTCACCCTTTGTGAACGCACACGCTGAACGTATCCCTGCGAACGCGCAACGCAGCACTGTTACTGTGTATGCGGTAAAAATGCATGGAAGCGACCAATTTGCACACCTTTTGGGCAAATACAACGAAACAAACATGTTTCAAAAGAATACTTTGCAACGTTAACTAGTTGGTCACTTATTTTCTTGTTGGGCATTGCGTTCACAAATGCCTATGCGTTCCGCATAGGAACTGCCGACACCGCAGCCTGTGACCACAGCGGTCACGAAGAGTCAATTGGGCACATCTTATGTGACTGTCCACAGTACAGTGCAGGGAGGCAATCCCTTCACTATGCCCTCAACAAGCTGGACGACCGACCACTGTCGGAAGAAGGCATTCTACGACATCGTCTAGACCTCACGTCGCAGAAGAAGGCCATGCAAGTGCTACTGCGCTTCTTGACATCCACCGGCCTTCGTGAACGCCTCTAAGTGGAACGTCCGTATGTGTGTGTGTGTGTGTGTGTGTGTGTGTGTGTGTGCGTGCGTGCGTGTGTGTGTGTGTGTGTGTGTGTGTGTGTGTGTTTATTTGCTGTGCTTGTCTGGAATTTTGTACTCTGTCTCACTGTCATCCTTCTAACGCCTCTACCCCTTCTCTCCAACGCAGGGTAGCGAACCGGATACTAATATCTGGTTAACCTTACTGCCTTTCCTCTTCATCTCTCTCTCTCTCTCCCTTCTCGTGGCGAACAACTGCCGTGTTTGGGTTTCTTTCGTTAATTCTTCTTCGCGTTTGATTAGCTTTCGCGCTGCTCGATGCGAGAGATAGGACTGTTGAGGTTTGTTTCACTCGCCTGCCTTTTAAGAAAATTTTATCTGCGAGCTTCAGAGGTGTGGTGAGACGTACTTACCGTGGTAGTGTGACCGAAAACGGCACCATATACCGTTGGAAGGCAGCAAGGTCGACAGTTTCTCAGGTACTGTCGTAGCGGAAAAGGTATACGTCGGCTTTTTTGAAGGATGAAACGAGTAAGAAAAGAAAGAACTTCCGCAACGTTAGAGAAAAAAAAAAAGGTCTTATGCGAATGTAAAACGCTAACCCTGTGCGATATTCGAAGCTGAAACGACCCGACTGTTTAGCTAGCAAATATAAGGTACGCCTGGTGCTCTGTATAGCTCCCAAGGGCACGCTAATTGTCGAAAAGTCCCCGTGTTATGAGCCGCGGCTGTCGCAGAGTTGTCATCGCGGTTCTCCTGCGGATAGCTATGCTGAATTTTGAAAGGCTCAAGTACAAAACTCTACGAACATTGCGTGTTTGCAGGTGCGTCAGCTGCGCTTTCAGCAACGGCTTCGACGCGGCGAAGGAGAGGCCCTGACTCGGGAGCTGGGCTTTGGCGCCTTCGCCGACATGGTGGTGGACGCAGCGAACGCGCCTCGGCCCCTGCTGCGAGCCGCCACGCGCGCACCGAAGGAACCGGCTCAGCAGGAGCCGCAGGTTGAGGCAAACGAACAGCCGCTTTCCGGGGAAGTAGCACCTGTGGCGGTACGCATCGTGGATACGGTCGGTCGAGAAATGCTTGCACCTATCATTTCATTCCAGCTTCCATTGGGTAGAGATGTGCGAACAGGAGAATGGTAATTCTTGAGGCGGGAGATGTTACGCCCTGGCCGTCGTCGAATTTCTCCATATTGTAGAACCCGTCACCTTGTCAGCTACGATTGGCTGACGTGGCTGCTGCGGCCTCTTTGATAGACACGAAACGGACCAGAATGGGGGAATTTGACACGCTCTGGAATATCATACCGAGTTGAAAAAGAAGTGTTTCATAAGAAATGAACCGGATCTATACTTTCTAACTTTCCCTTAGTATGGTCAGCGTAGTTTTCACCATCGAAACAAAGCAGCTCGCAGCGTTTAATCCTTCGCATTGTTACAAAGTTTATGTTGATGTATCACATTTGAAAGACATTTTCTCGGCGTAGGAAAGCTTATTATGCGGCTTTACCAAAGCATTCCGACATAGTGGCTATGCACGCTCAGGAGACGTCTACTTCCATGGCTGAGCAAATTGTTGTTTACAACAGGGGGGAATGGAACACTAGAAAAAAGAAGAAAAAAAATGGCAGATCCCACGTGCAGTGGGAATCAAGGAAATGCGAAGCACGCATCAGGAACGTAAAATGGATTTGCATTGTTGTCTCGCTATACCTTCTTTGGTACATATGAAGTTAACGAAACGGCCGCAAGAGCATCAAGACTGTGGCATGTAAACCGCTCATACACGCATGTCATGATTCTGATGTTATGGCCTGTCATTTACGTTCGTCATGCTGTCGTGTTGTGCCATATCAATTTTTGTATACGTCCCATTAACGAAACGCGTGGCATGTAAATCATGCCGCTCATGACATGCATGTCATGCTTTTCATGTTATAACCTGTCATTTATGTTCGTCATGCAGTCATGTTGTGGCATATCAATTTTCGTATATATCCCATTAACGAAACGGCCAGGAGAGTACCAAGACCGTGACATGTAAATCATGCCACTCATGACATGCATGTCATGCTTTTCATGTTATGACCTGTCATTTATGTCTGTCATATATTGTGGCATACCGGTTTTCTTACACATCCCATTAATGAAACGGCCAGGAGAGCAACAAGTCCGTGGCATGTAAATCATGTCGCTCATGACATGCACGGGGTAATTTTCGTGTTATTACCTGCCATTTATGTTCGTCATGCAGTCATGTTGTGGCATGCTAATTTTCGTGTACATCCCGTTAACGAAACGTGTGGCATGTTAATCATGCCGCTCATGACATGCATGTAATGCTTTTCATGTTATAACCTGTCATTTATGTTCGTCATGCAGTCATGTTGTGGCATACCGGTTTTCTTATACATCCCGTTAATGAAACGGCTAGGAGAGCAACAAGTCCGTGGCATGTAAAGCATGTCGCTCATGGCATGCGTGTCATGATTTTCATGTTGTGACCCGTCATTTATGTTCGTCATGCAGTCATGTTGTGGCATACCAATTTTCGTATACGTCCCATTAACGAAACGGCCAGGAGGGCACCAAGACCGTGACATTTAAATCATGTCGCTCATGACATACATGTCATGATTTTCATGTTATGACCTGTCATTTATGTTTGTCATGCAGTCATGTTGTGGCATGCCAATTTTCGTTTACATCCCATTGACGAAATGCGTGGCATGCAAATCATGTCGCTCATGGCATGCGTGTCATGATTTTCATGTTGTGACCCGTCATTTATGTTCGTCATGCAGTCATGTTGTGGCATACCAATTTTCGTATACATCCCATTAACGAAATGGCCAGGAGAGCATAAAATCCTAGATAGATAGATAGATAGATAGATAGATAGATAGATAGATAGATAGATAGATAGATAGATAGATAGGATAGATAGATAGATAGATAGATAGATAGATAGATAGATAGATACGCTCAAAGTCGCCGAAGTTCGCTAAGAAATGCTTCGCATTTAAAAACAAGCAGTTTGTTCGCACGCAGACGACACGACCCTTCAGATAGTGCGTGGAACTTAAGTTCAGCCGAAAATGTCTGGCTTCTGGAGCAAGCTGTTGTATGCTTCGCCGCACAACTTCTGATATTGTATGCTTTCTAGGCCCTCTGCTGTGAAAATTTTCTATGCTATTGATTTATATTTGTCGAATAGCGGAAATTGGCTATTCAACATATGAAAACGCAGTGACTTTCATAATAACGAATAGAGATCATTGTATCGAAGATTGAATCGTGTAGGATGATATGCGATTTTTTAAGCTTCAAATATCCGCACGGCCCTTAGGATGATATCTGTTTCACCGAGAACACAAAGTATTATCATAGAAAACAGCTCGCAGGAGGGAGAAAATAACCAGCCTATCGTAAGTGGTCAGTAGTGGTCGATCGCGGGAGACATCGTTCGGAATTTTTTCTACGGGGGCACTTGTCATCGGCAGGGTCCCTTGTCGAAAGCATTTTTGTCGAAGCAGTGTCGAACGCGGTTTTGAGCGCTGGAGCTACCGTCTATACCGACACATGTGCGTGTATTTGTTCCTCAGGGCGCCAGCCGTGGCCAACGTCAGCAATCGGGCTCTCGAGTGGACATCCCTCTCCGAGGTACGTTTACGAACGGCACTTGCTTTTTTTTTTTCTGGTGACTGTGCTAAGCACAAATACTTTACATACTCCTGTAACGGCTGAAGCACCAAGTCAGCAGCCCCAAATAAGAAAAGAAAAAGGAAGAATCCAGCGGAGAAGCAATCGCGTACGTGCTTCGATGCTTTGCCCGTACATAAGCCAATTTTTGAGATCCGGGTTCTTTCGCCCGCGTATACTGCGCAATGTCTGCGCACGTTAAGAGAGAGAGAGAGAAAGAGAGCCCCAGTTGGTCAAAATTTCCGGAGCCCTCCACTACGGCGTCTCTCATTATCATATCGTGATATTGGGACGTTGAAACCCTGAAATCAATCATCTCTTAGCGATCTCACATCGCTCCCTTTTTTTCTGCTAGCTGGCAATTATTAAACGCAGGAAAATTTTTTAAATACTCTTTTGCTTTCGACTGGATTTTCCTTTCCTCGCCTCCTGTTTTGTTACCCGCGCATTACAAGGCCTGCTCAGTGTCTTTTGTCTCCGCTCAACGCTCGATAACGCGTAGTGGCTTCCGCTCGTGAAGTGAAATAGATAATATGCCGAATGTACTTCGTATTCGTGATTTGTTTTGCGAATAGGAGTTGACGGCTGTCGCGCGAAAGGAATCGTGGAATGAAGCAGACAACGTGAGAAGCACAAATTCGTTTAAGAAGTCGTCGTCTTAGCCTATTGGTGCCCTACATATTTCTAAATGAAGGTCTGTAATCTATGAAAGTTTGTAAACAAACAGTATACGCTGCGGATGTTTGCAGGTTCTTCGTAGATCATTTTGATAGCCTCACAAAACAACTTCTGATAATAAAATATTAGTAGACTGTGGACATAAGCATTTGTTACAGAAGTTTATTTATTTATTTATTTATTTATTTATTTATTTATTTATTTATTGCGAATGAAACTGCGGGCATATAAGATTACAAGGCACATTTGCACAAGCGCACTCACAGAGACTGCCGAGCGTTCAGAGTTCAGCAGCATTTATCCAAGGCGGCAGTCGACTTCTTTTGACGAACTTGGATATTTGAGACGTGAGGAACTTTCGGCGCTTAGAAAGGCTGACGGCAATATATTACGAGTGGATAGGTTACGCGGTGATCACATAGCTTCTTGCTCTTAGTTTCGCGGAGACCTGCCTGCGAAGCGCGTCAGTTATTTGTACAAAGCGCACAACACCGATTTAAACACGTCGTGCGCTCATGTCTGGCGAATTTAACACAGCGTAGAGCGTTCTTTGTTGTCGAGCTGAGGAATGCGTTTTTAAGAGGCGCGGTCTCTACTTCGCGCAGCGGACTGGGCCACAGTGCGACTGGTGTGCCTAGAAATGGAGAAGAGCCCAATCCTGGACCTAACCATCCACGCTCTCATCATCCTCAGCACCGTTTTCCTAGCCCTTGACGGGAGCTACGCGAACGCTCAGTTCAAGAGCATGCTCACCTGGGGAAACATGGTACGTCGGTTGTATCGCACACGTGAGGCAACACTCGCCGATTATCCATATCCAGTAATAATATCGAACACGGTCGCGAGTTTGTCTTATTGACGGCTGTTTCATACACAGTATAGCACGTTGTCTACGTCCACGGCCTGCACTTAGCTCTGGGGTGATTTTGCTTTGTCTACTGAAGGAGGCCCCTGGTTAGAGGCAGTCGAGCGCACAGAGTACGAGATCGGGGCGTCTTGCCAGTGCGCGTGCATCCAAATTGCTTAAAACCACCTATCTTACCATTTACACTCAAACATTTATCACGGAGGTACTTTACGAGGGAGTTGTCTCTTAAACATCTAATGCTCTAGCGGTCACAAAATGTCACTCGCATTTGTGCCTGTAGAACGACCTCACACGCTTCAGTCCAGTTTGATTGGCGCTCCGCGTCAAATTCGGAACACTCTAATAAATAATATCCAATGCGTCCAACGACACGACAGTACGCGCAAGACGATGATACACGCCCAGTCCTGTCCTTCATCCACAAAGGCGGCGAGCGTTGCGTTCTCCATCGAAATGGCCATCAAACTGTCCGCTCGTGGCTGGTCCCTTCTTCCACAAGAAGTTCTCGGTGCTCGACCTGGGCGCCGTGGTGTGCAGCATCAGCTCCGACTTGCTCGTGCTGCTGCGCTACGAGGTGGGCGTCCGCACGCGCTTCCTTCGGCTCTTCCGGCTCGTGTACGTGGCTCGCACGTGGGACACGCTCTTCTACATGCTCAACATGATGCTGTCGCTCGTCAAGCCACTCGTCAACCTGCTGCTCGTCATCATGCTCGTGGTCGTGGCGTTCGCCGTCGCCGCCGAGGACATCTTCGACTCGGGAGACCGGAAACCGGTGTCGCGGTGAGTAGCTCGCGTGATGGACTGCCGGTGCAACGTTAGGCCTGTTGGTTGCAGACGGTATGAGGATATCAGGGCATGTTTGAACGAAGAACTAAGCAAAGAACTGAGAGGAAGACGGAAGATAGGGCGTACTCACCGAATTGTTTTGAACAGCCGTCATAGCTAGAATACTCGTCTGGTCTAAGTAAACTGACACGTAAAGGGAGATGTAATGACGCATTGGGAGGGTAATCGCCAGAAGCAGAAGCGCTTACGGCCGCTTAGTGCCCCTATTACCTGCTTCACGTCGGTGTTAGACACGACTGCCAGTATGATCACTGCATAATAAACATTCGGATGTTGACCAGAGTATTGAAGAATTTGACCTGCGCGTCTCTCCCAATGCACAGTTCGGCTACAGCCTCCCCTCTGCCTTTTCTCTTGAGTCCTACGTCGACGCACTGTGACGTTCCCCCTTCCCTGTACACAAGAAACTCGCGCTTCTCACTGGAAGCAGCTAACATTGAGACAAAGCACATGAACTATAGGTGTCAGGTTAGTTTTTAGTAGGGAAATCGATTTGTTTTACGTGGTGTGTTGATGGAGTAGCTGCTGCACGCAAGCGCATCTTTCTTTCTTTCTTTCTTTCTTTCTTTCTTTCTTTCTTTCTTTCTTTCTTTCTTTCTTTCTTTCTTTCTTTCTTTCTTTCTTTCTTTCTTTCTTTCTTTCTTTCTTTCTTTCTTTCTTTCTTTCTGCCGCGGCGGCTGCATTTCGATGGAGGCGAAATGTTGAGGCCCGTGTGCTGTGCGATGTCAGTGCACGTTAAAGAACCCCAGGTGGTCGAAATTTCCGGAGCCCTCCACTACGGCGTCTCTCGTAATCAGAACTGGTTTTGGGACGTAAAACCCCACAAAACAACAACTTTCTTTCTTTCTTTCTTTCTTTCTTTCTTTCTTTCTTTCTTTCTTTCTTTCTTTCTTTCTTTCTTTCTTTCTTTCTGTCGCCCTTCTGTGGTCTTCTTCCGAGATGGATCAGTCATGGTTAGAGGGTGTTGTGTCGGCTGCGTTCTTCCTATGAGTTCTTTGGTTTCTATCGTTGCATTAAATTATGTCTGCAGTTGAACAAGAATCCTCGGCGTGCCCTTTCTTAAACTCGACTATTGCGGACTCTCTCTCTCTCTCTCTGTGTGTGTGTATATATAGCAAACTAATTAAACAATTCCTGAATTCTACGGTGCCAAATCTTCACCACGTGCAGGTGGAACAGCCGCGATTTCCTGCACAGCGTCCTCCTCATGGTGCGCCTGTTCTGCGGCGACATGTTCGAGCCGCTGGTCAACTGCTTCCACGAGGGACACGGCAGGCTCCGATGCGTCGCCTTCTACAGCACCGTCTTCTTCGTCGGCAACTACGTGCTGCTCAACGTCTTCCTCGCTTTCCTGCTGAGCAGCTTCAACGTCGACAGGATCGTCGAGAGGGTGCCGGACTTTTTCTTTTTTTTCCTGGCCGATTGCGCACTTCGTGCAGACAAACAGAGCATATGCTGATGCGGTATTGCATTAAGTCCTGGGGTTGCACACAACACGTTATCCATTCCATATGAAAGTTGAACCTGCAGGTTCAAGATTTATCTAAGCCAATCCACTCCAGCTCCAAATGACACTCAAGAAGTCCGCAGGAAAAGCAGAAAAATGAAATAAAAATGCCACTTACGGCTTAGGGAGACGTACGGACAATACGAATATTTTGCAATAGTGCTTAAAAAATGGATATTTAAAATCGGTAAAGGATAAAAAAAATAACAAAAGGAGAACATTCTCGCTCAGTTTCAACATACATCTTTCCTATACACATTAAAATAATGAATGCTTTAAGTGAAATATAATGTCTACAAAAAAAAAAAAAGCAACGCTGCCATAAGCGCAAAACATCGTTTTACTGTAGCAAGGTGACCTTCGTGGCAGACCATTTTGTCGTCTCAACTGGTAACCTAAATTTGCACCGACGCGATGGCATATAGGTTCGTACTGCAGGGCAACAAATTGTGAGATGAGATTTGATTTCTTGTTACTGTATATTGCCCCAGAAATGCCTTTTGGACAGTGCACAGAAAAGTTGATGCCGATGTTCCAGCTCTTCTTCTTCTTGTCATTATTATTATTATTATTATTATTATTATTATTATTATTATTATTATTATTATTATTATTATTGTTGTTGTTGTTGTTGTTGTTGTTGTTGTTGTTGTTGTTGTTGTTGTTATTGTTGTTGTTGTATAAAGAAGCATGTCTACGAGCGTGCGGTAATTTATCACTTCATTATTAACAGGCATATAAATTAGGAGAAACCTCTGTATTCAGCTTAGTAACTACTTTCTTCTCTTGGCACAGAACTCTCCCGGAGAGATCCTCTTCGAGAAGGTCGTGTGCGACTGCAAGTCCTGGTTCAAGAGATGCTGGAAGCGATTGTGGGTGCGTCCACGTTTCTCATTGTCTGCGCTTAGTTTCCGTTGCTCTGCGTTTACGGAAAACAAATCTTCGGATGTATTTAATAAATATGCGAAAGCGACAGTAAGGAAATTCGTCAGTGTACGCGCAGCCTATAGATACGACCGTTCTAAATGTACTAATTTGTGGGCCCTCACTTGCCCCTATCTCATACTATGTCAACAGTTTGAACAGTCAGAACCTTAAAAACCTGGTAGTTTCGCCCGACGGGGCGAAGCTTAAGTTTAACGGCATTTTACAGAATATATGAAAGTTCCGTGTTGAGCTTCAATATTTAGTACCGGGCAGCGGGCGATGGAACGAAAAATGATAGACGTTACATTATGAGATAGGAAGGCAGCCGAGTGGGTCAGAGAACAGACGGGAATTGCCGACCTAATAACCAATGTTAAGAAGAAAAATGGACATGGGCAGGCCACGTGATGAAAAGGCTAGATAACCGATGGACAGTTAGAACGGCAGAATGGATACCAAGAGAGGATAAGCGCAGCCGCGGACGACAAAGAGTAAGATGGGGGCAGAAATCAAGAAATTCGCAGGCATCAAATGGAATCAGCTCGCGCAAGACAGGCAAGGATGGAGAGGATTGAGAGAGGCCTTCGTCCTGCAGTGGACATAAGACAGGCTGATGATGATGATTTAGTAGCCTTCTGAATTTACGCAGGTGTGACGTGTTTGTGCACCGTCACACGCTAGGAAAACTGGCCGTGAAGTTATTGCATATGGCGCCCGATGACTGCCACAATTGCTGATTTCCTTTTCCACGTGCTGATCCGCTGCCACTGGCGGAGTGCAGTCACGTGCGGAACTCGAAATAACCACAGAGAAGACACCCTCCGTGTTTCCTCCTTATTAAACTTCACCTTCTCATGGCGCGAATGTCAAGTTGGACATGTACAGCCGTCAGCACGGTTAACTCGAACGCTCAGTAGCGTGGCCTGGACCATTTGGACCGAGGCCAGCGTCGAGTTATAGTGGTCGCTGCTACCGAAATACTATTTATCTACCTAATCAATAACGAAATAATTCAAGTAAATACTAATCAATAACGAAATAATTCAAGTAAATACTAATCAATAACGAAATAATTCAAGTAAATACTATTTCGGCACCAGCACCCACCATTACGTGGCGCTAGACCCACTCCAAGTGGTCCAGGCCACGCTACAGAGCGTTCGAGTTAACCGTGCTGACGGCTGTACAATGCTGCGTGTCAAGCAGAAATCAAGAATGAAAATGAAATGCACCCTTTACCCGCCTCCAATTTTCTCTTCTCAAACCCAAGACCATATGGGCCGCCACGGTGGTCTAGTGGTTATGGCACTCGGCTGTTGATCCGAAGGTCGCGGGATAAAGTCCCGGCCGCGGCGGCTGCATTTCGATGGAGGCGAAATGTCGAGGACCGTGTGCTGTGCGATGTAAGTGCACGTTAAATAACCCCAGGTAGTCTCTCATAATCAGAGCTGGTTTTGGGCCGTTAAACCCCACAAGTCAATCAATACAAGACCGTATGAGCTGCCTCGGATAATTCATACCAGGGCCAACAAAGGTGTACCCAGAGAGGTGAAGGACAGAAAGGGGGGAGGGGTGATACTTATGATACTTATAGCTTGAAGCGTTCCCTTCTTCCCTCATCCTATGGAAAGCCCTTGCTGCTGCACCTCAAGGATCAACGGTTCCTTGCGGTATTCATCGACCATCCATTGGACAAGGCTGCGAGCAAGGCGCCACACTGAAAGCCTCCAACAATCCTATGCATACGTTTATCGCAATTAAGACTTTTCTCTCTCGCTCTAGTTCTTGCTGTGCCACGCAAATTGCGCGTGGTTGAATAATCACGATGTTTGTGAGAGGCTGTGGTGGAGCTCGAACAGCGGGAGTGCGACCGCAAGAACGCGCAGCGGTTAACAAATGATTCGGAGTTGTTGGATATCACTTTCACCGCAAATCCTCGCAGTTCGAGTGAAATCGCTGAGAGAGATAACGATCGTAAACGAATAATAATTTATTTAAGCGGCGCGAATCGTAATGGAGGATATACAGAGTACATGTCGGAGTCATCTGTTGCGTTTCGTGGAAAGTAGGTGAATCTTCTTGTAGGGACGAAGCTCCTTATGCCGTGGGTCTGTCCATCATCCGTTTGTAGTAGCCACCTCTAGTTCGTGAAGTGCTCACTAGATGGCGTGATGGCGCTGCGGTGCTCGCTTCATTCAGATGTATGGGAACGCGTAGTATGAGAGTCTGTCTGTCTGTCCGAGCGCTGCGGTGCTACTTAGCTAGTACGTGAATTGATCAATAGATGACGCGGAGAAGCTCGGTGCGTGCTCTAGTGTGATAGGAGAGCGCTAGATGGCGACACACTGTTTGTCACGTTTTTGATGATGTACTGGGCAAGGTTCACGGAAGATTCACGGTTTTTACCGATGAACCTCCGGAGCTTCGCCCACTCATCATCATTCACCTCGTGGATATGCGTGGATTTTTTTTTTTTCGGGGGGGGGGGGGGGGGTGGTGTAAGCGTCTAAGATTTTTATTTAAAGAATACTGCAGGCCCAAAAACGGGCCCAGGCAGGAGGCAAATGTATAAAGAAATACAATTAGTCAACGCGAACAAACATTTGGAAGTGTCGAGAATACATAGAGCAAGAAATAGCTGTACTAAATATAAAACAAAAGCAAACATGTAAAGGGGGAAGGAGCAAACCATATAATTATGATGAAGTAGCAATGCAAAGTGTAAACAGCAGAAATAGCAACAGAGTGAAGTAAATGTAAAGTTCAGACATACTTGAAATTATGGCCACGTTGACAAGATCGTGTCATACGTTCAGTTACACACATACACGTGAAAAATAAGAAGAAATAAAACAATTTTATGAAGTCACTGCAGTAGCTTATTAGACTATGGATCAGAGAACATGATAAACAATGAAAGTATCAAAAATAATAAATGAATCACAGTAAGGTCAAACAGTTACAGGCTCTAAGAAATCAACGTTAGATAAATCTGAAAAAGGTAGGTTGTTCCAATCTGTTATGGTGCGTGCAAAGAAGGAATATTTGAAAAGATTAGTTCTTGTCCGATAAGGTGTTAAAGAGCCAGCGTGTCGATGACGTGTTCTACGAGCTGTAAGGGGTTTTAAATAATGACTTGGGTCTATAGCTAAAAGATTATTTTTGAGCGAAAACAGAAATTTTAGTCTATGTATTTTCCTGCGTAACTGAAGCGTTTGAATGTTATGCTGTGTCATTAGACTAGAGGGAGAGTCCCTGTTACGATATTTAGAGTAGATAAATCTAACAGCTTTTCGTTGAATCATTTCGAGAGTATCAATGTCAGTCGTTGTGTATGGATCCCAGACAATGCTGGCATATTCGAGTTTAGGTCGGATTAGAGATGAATAAGCCGTTAATCTAGTGCTACAAGGTGTATGCTTTAGTTTGTGTCTGAGAAAGCAAAGTTTCTTGAATGAGGAGTTGCATATGTTGGAGATGTGTGTGTTCCAGCTGAGGTTATTGGTTATTGTGATTCCCAGGTACTTATATTCGCTGACTTCTGTAAGTAGTTCGGAACCAAGTTTGTAGATGAACGACACTTTCTTAGATTTCTTTTTAGTTATTGACATATAGACTGTTTTAGTGGCATTTAATTCCATGTTCCATCGACTACACCATGAAACAATACCTTGAAGATTAGAGTTTAGCAAAACTTGATCTTCAGGGTAGTTAATTTCATTATACAGTACACAATCATCTGCAAATAATTTAATTCGTACAGGGGCATTAATTTCATTAGTGATATCATTAATGAATATTAAGAATAATAAGGGGCCAAGTACACTGCCCTGGCGCACTCCTGAAGAAACTGGTAGCTCGCTGGGTGAGTGATTACTAATTGAAACGTATTGTCGGCGGTTAATCAGATAGGCAGCCACCCAATTCACTATGTAAGTTGGAAGGTTAATTGATTCTAGTTTAGTAATAAGCTTCCTATGAGATACAAGATCGAACGCTTTCTTAAAATCTAGAAATATTACATCGACCTGACCGGGCGCATCAAGAACACCAGCGAAGTCCTGAACAATTGTTGTTAATTGTGTTGTAGTGGAGAACCCTTTGCGAAAACCGTGTTGGCAGGAAGAAATGATGGGTAAATGTGCTAAGATGATGCTGTGCATTAAATCTTTGTGGCGAGTTTTGTTTTGTTCACACTACTTTTTCTTGTGATTTGCAGCATCCTATCGCCGATAGAACGCACGCCATCCCCACTGCGGAGAAGTAAGTATTACTTTCCTGTAAGATAAATACGTTCACCATGCGGTGTGAAAAAGTGACAATGTCGTAATTTAGTGGCCGTTTACTCTGTGTTAACATAAGTACGAGAAGGCATTATTTTTTTTCTAGCCGACGCATATCTTTCGCGCGAAAGTGTTTACAATTGCAAAATGGCTCGTTGCACTTGTTACTTACGCCACGTGGTTCAGTTTATCTCACGTTTTTGCGCGGGAGTCTGATCTAGGCGGCTATAAGTGCGTTGCACTTACACTTCCCACCGTTGACTGCAGTGCCAGGCTGCTAGGGAACGCATACGAGCCTGTATATATAGAGAGAGGAATTTTCGTCCCCTGGCAGGGAGAAGCCATCTTCGGCCGCTGTGGGGTGGAACCATCGGCCTGTGGATAAAGCTCGGCTTGTTCTTATCGCATTCTTGCCGCCAGTGTTCGCTTGCTATCAGCACCGATGTTGCTAAATCCGTAATCTACTGGAGTTGCCCGCGCCGACGGGTGATAACTGGGGTCAAGATTAGATAAGCGCACTCTAAGAACGTGGTCTATAGCTAGTTGTGGAAACAAAACGGGGAAAAAGCAAACAACGGCTTGTTGCTAAGGCGAAAGCCTGCCGAACATTTTGTAATGCATAGATTATTTTGTAATGCATTCTGTGCATTTTGTAAGTCATAGATTTTGTAGGTCATACTTTTACAACGGAACGCAAGATCTCTTAATGAGCCTGAATGAGAAAGTATAAGTCTAGGTCGACGTTTTCATATATGCGACACCTCATGGCTTCTTTGTGGCATTGCCAGTAGTGCAACATGCTTTCGCTTTATGTAAGATCCTTTTGTGGTGCATGACCACATATCCCGCGGCTGTGCGCTACACGTGATCGGGAATAGGCATTTCCTGCGCAACCCCATTGTTTGGGGCAGCGCGGTTCAACGCAAGGTCGTCGCCAAGGTTACCACCAACACGAACACCTGTGGCTTTGCCTTTAATACGCTACGATGCATCCGCCGCATCGTAACTCTTATTCACTATCACGAAGAAACAGTGTGAGTGCTCTGAAAATGACGATGTATTCACTGCGCCGCAAGACTGCACCCACTCGCGATCTAGCTCAAAAACATGGAGATTCTCGCGCTGATGTTCGGAAAAGCTCGGAAAGCAAGCAGTATTTAGTTCTTTTACTGTTTAGTGTATGCTAATTCTCCTTCAAGTCCCTATAATCGGCCTGTGCTGGTGACGTTCGTGTGATAAAGCAATGGGAGTGTCGTATTGTCTTCTGGCCGGTACAAGAGAAATATAGGCGGTGCAATGACGCACTAAATTTTGTTTCTCTAGTATCGCTATTATGGGTATATAAGCCTATGATAGTAAAGCGTATTAAAGAAATGTGGCTGATCCCTCTGTCAAAGGAGTCGGTATAACACGAAAGTGAAATGTCTATTCGCATAAGTAGTGGAATGTTTGTTGATACATCGAAGGGAACTTGCCCATTGCTATCGGAGTTTCGATGGTACGGCACTGTTTGACGTGTATTAACCTACGTTCACACATCGCCTACATAACATAAAGGGCCAACCCTTTGTGGTAACTGAAGTAGTTTACCTAATAAGTGGGCAAAGTCTATAGTAAATCCCGCGCGACAAATGTATCAGTCATATTTACTTGCACCACATTGACCCGTCATCGTCGTTGCCGTGCTCTGGCGCCTAAGGCAGCAGTTTTCGTATTCCCATCACGCTCGAAGAGCGGTCGGCGGGAAGCGCCACCCGCGAAGAAAGGCGACCGGTGCCCTACCACTGCGCTCTCGGCACATATACGCTCGAAGCTGTACGAACGCGGCTATGCGCGCGGCTCTACACGCGTTCACCGAGGCGGACTTTAGAAGGTGCCTGGAATGGTGCCGCCATCCACGAGAGGCGAAGTAAATCTGTAGTGATTCGCTTTGCCTCTTCTGGGTGGCGGAGCCGTTCCAGGCAATGTGCGCCTGGATGCGCACGGGCTGTGCCGGACGAGACAAGAGGGCGCGTTCGTACAGCATCGAGCATGTGCGGCGTTAGCGCAGTCTTTAAGTTTAAAGAAGAAAAAAAAAGCTTCGTTAGCGCAGTGATAGCGCACCGGACACCTTTCGTCGTGACGCTGTGAGTTCGATTCTCAGCACATCAACAGATGTTTTTTCTGTCTGTTTTTCTTTATTGCTGTCACGCGTTTACTTTACTGCGTCATATCCGTTACGGCAGTAACGTATGGGGTCGTGGTGGATCCAGGCGTAAAGCACTTTCGTCTTAAAACGAAAACCTCATATAAGAGCTTAGGACAAGGCGTTTTCGTCCTGTGATCGCACTTATCGTGTAGAGCACCTTGCCCCGTGTTCTCTTTATTAAAGTCTTTCCCTTCATATTAGCGCGTCACTGTTACGACCCAATCCGCTTGTCGTTGCGAAATGCCAACGCTCTATTGTTAGTCGGCATCTAGACCTGTCGTATGCCTTCTTCAGTCTTCCTGTCTTCGTACAACCGGGACTATCGCGACTAAGGCAGCATGTCTCCGCACTTGTGCGCAGGACCCGTGGCTGGGCGAGGAACGCATGGAGCGCGGCTCAGCGCCGGGCCCGAGCCCTGACCGGCCACCGTGCGTTCCGGCTCCTCGTCGCCCTTCTCATTGTGCTCAGCAGCATCACGCTGGTGAGCAGCCTCTGTCTCCGCTAGAATCCCACACGGAGCTTTAGTAAGCGCACACCAATTCCGACGTTAACCTCAGCAACCTCCAATAGAATCTCAGCCACAATTAGAAATGATTACACCAACAAACTTAACAGACGGTGGCGTCTTGATCGCAGGATGTAAGCATCCGTGCCAGTTTGACCCGCGTACTATATATAGCAGCCTGTGAAGCGCATGCCTAGCTTCACTACCTGTGAATGAGAGCGTACATGACTTCTTCTTCTTTGTGTTTTTTACCGTAAACTGTACGAGAGTCGTTATTATGCACAAGTCCGACATCAAGTACTTCCGGTGTCCCTCAGTGCCGCTTTCAGTACGGGCTTCCCCCTACCGAACTTTTCGTCGCACACGCGCACACAAACAAAAAGACAATGTTTTTAAAGAAGCGTGAAAAAATTTTCTCCTGGGTACCACCGGAAAAGTGCGTCCTCTTATGAACGTCCTCAAATGAACACCTGAATTTCACTGAACTTTTTTTTTTATACACAAAGGGGTTTAGCGTGCACTGGAGCGCCAGCAAATCAGAGATGAATGTTAAGAGTGACAGCTGAAACGTAGTGAAACGTATTGTGTAAGTACTTAGCGTTTCAAGCATTCGCTTTTATGCAGCAGCAGTGCGATTCGAAGGTGGCAGCTCGGAAATTATTCGAGGTATGAGCCTATTTGCAGAAATCACATGTTTCGGGATTGATTTGAAAAACGAAATAAAGTCACACACGGGAAAACAACTGCCATTTTACAGGTTTGCTAATTATGACGTCATCGCGTAACCTATTAATTAACCATGCCGTATGGTCCAGAAAGCTCCAGCATTCATCGCGCAGATACGTGTACCTCACCTATTGGTGAACGTGTTGGTTCAACCATACTTTGTATTTACGGTTACTGCTGTGTTTAAAAAGCGACGTTGCAGTAGTAGGTACACAACCTCAACAACCTGATAAAAAGAAAAGAAATAAATTTTGCGAAGGACATAACTTGCATTTTCATTGTTAACTAATCGCACTATTGTTGTCGCAGTGACCGTCCTAAACTATTCGATATTTCAACTGCAAGAAAAAATACATTTTTTTGTTAATATACGAAGTTTACCCCGACCACGGAGTCGATTTGAATGCAGGGCATATATGTTGCGTGGGCAGTTAGGGATTGACCTATGGCGTTTTATGGCGAAACATCCAGTGAGGACCACGGAGCGCCAAGACATGTGTATATATAGTATTCGGTTATGCTGGAAGTGACAAATGGCGTAAGTAAAATGGCTGTAAATAGGTGTGCCCGAACTGTGGGCAGCTGCGGCAAATGAAGGGGGTGCACTTCTGAACGGGGAGCTGCCTTCACAAGCAATGACAGTATTGACTCGATTACATTGACTGATATAATAATAATAATAATAATAATAATAATAATAATAATAATAATAATAATAATAATAATAATAATAATAATAATAATAATAATAATTTCATCATGCACTGACAGGAAAGCTGCTCTTTGTAGAGGCAACTTGACAAGAGCCCGCAGCTACCTTTGTGTAGTACATACAGCAGTGGCATGTATTGTTGTTATGTGGGGTTTAACGTCCCAAAACCAGTTCTGATTATGAGAGACGCCGTAGTGGAGGGCTCCGGAAATTTTTGACCACCTGGGGTTTTTTAACGTGCACTTACATCGCACAGCACACGGGCCTCAACATTTCGCCTCCATCAAAATGCAGCCGCCGCGGCCGGGATCCGATCCCGCGACCCTCGGATCAGCAGCCGAGTACCATAGCCACTAGGCCACCGTGGCGGGGCGCAGTGGCATGTATTAACAAAAGAAGAAGCAGAGTACACTTTAGTCAAACAAAAACAAAAAAGGACATATATAGCAGTCACGCAACTTAGATTCCGAACATATGTAGCTCACGTAGTTTAGGCAGTGTACACTTATATGGGTCAATATGGGCTTTGACATATTTATTAAGTAGTTTGGGAAGAATGTACGATAGTTTACCTTCTGAGTAATTTGTTCTGGGTGTTTTTATTTTCCACGTGTCTTTATTTCGTGTACCAAGCTATGTAACGTTTTGCTGTAGGTTGGAAAGACCATGTAAAAAATGTCTACTTTCTTTGACTTCGCGTCTGATTGCTTACAGTCAATTTAAATGCATACAGGTTATGAAACGGGTAATACTCCAGCCTTCTCAAACAAGCCGCGCGTGTGGGCATCATACGTTAGAATATACGAATATGCGAAGCCATGAATTATGCGCGGGCGGTCATGCACGCAGTGTCTGGAAGGCGGCCCGAGACCGGCCATGGTGCGTGGTCGACTGGAGCTGGCGAGCGCGCTGTTTACCGTGCTTCTCAGCGTCGACGTTGCCCTGGTGCTTGTCGCCAAGGGACCGCACGCCTACTTCTCGTCCGGGTGGCACCTGCTCGACTTTATCGTGCAGTCGGTACGTGCGCCCATCACCCCGAAGTCCCTGTCGTTCTACGGCGGCGTATTTCAAATTATGGTCGTTTGCGGAGCAGAGCCAAACGCAGGAAAATTGACTCAGTAAATTCAGAATTCATCGAAAAACACGCAAAAGTGTATCTGCTCATTCTTGTCAATGAATGTGACTTGTCTACGTGATATACAAACGTATGAGCAGTCAGCACCTTGGTTTCCTGACAATCGCGCCTGATGAATAACCAACCATACCGCCATCGTAACCTGTGCGTGCTTCCAGCACAGTACATCACAATACAGTCCGTCACATACGCTCATCGTGAATGAGTGTAGTGACGGACTGTACTTGTGAAGAATATGCGCACTTTTCTGCTGACATTGATCTCTAACCTACTACTCTGCAAAACATACAAAAAGATTCTTGAGTACATCTTGTGCTTACCTTTCACTGCCTGTGCAAATATCAGTTGCGAGAAGGCACCGCGCGGTTTGGCAGGTATTGCTCGTCGGAGACGGGCACATATAGAACGTATATGCGATTCAGAAGCAGAGTGGACAGCCGAACCTTCCATGATATATACTTTGAAAGGTCAAGGATTGTCTGTGTCGCCGACCAACCGAGACGAGAAGGCTCTCAAAAAGAATCAGTGATGACCACACCAGCGAGGGGCCTGTTGGATATCTGTATCAGACCGATAAGGCTTTTCGGTAAAGCTGCGCTTTATGGACAAACCGGAAATGTCCTTCAGGTAATTTCAAGCTGTGTATACAATAAGTTTATTCAAATAACAAACCGGCGGTCAAGGTCGTTTGCTCGACTCTCGCAGTGGAGTGCTTGAGGGGCAATGCCAAACAAACCTCCGGGCTGCCTTATACCTCCGCCGCCATTCTGGCTATTCTGGCATCTGTGCCTTATACTGTACGAACCTGAGGGACAAGTTTTCCGTGCTTGTGGCTCTCAGTTGTAGAAATCGGTCTCTAATTATTTAGCCGTTTCTATGCCAATATTAGTATCACTTCGAACTGTTTTGACACATAAATGAGTTGATTCGTAATTGCGCTGCGTATTCGCCGTCGTGACCTGACGGCAAGATCGGTGGTGTTAATTGGCAACTGTGCACTCTCTTTGCAGACATCGCTGCTGTACGAGGTTCTAGACGTGATCGGCGTACAGGGCTCGGTGATCAACGTGCTGCGCGCCACCAGAGCTTTGAGGCCCGTGCGAATTGTGTCTCTCTTGCCGGGGATGAAGGTAGGCATTAAGTTTACTTCAGGTAAGATTGTTTACTAGTTCCCAAAGATTAAAAAGAAATATTGAGAACCCAGAACCCATATATTAGATAATCAAATCAATCAATCAATCAATCAATCAAATAATCAATCATTCAATCAATCAATCAATAAATCAATCAATCAATCAAATTCGGCATAGAGAGTGATCTCACAGTCGCAACATAGAATAGCTCAGTAAATTGAACATGTAGGCAACTTGCACTAGCGCAGTCTGAACTAAGAGCGGAGGTTGTGGCCGACCTAGCTTTTTCCGGCTTCTACAAGCTCAACTAAGTCGCTTGATTTGTCACGTGACCGGCTGCTACGTGGTTTTGGCGAGAACATGTCACGTGACTAGCTGTCACGTCTAGGTTAAAATTGGCTTGGCGGGCAATGTCCGGTTGTGACGTTCTCCTCCTCCTTTCCCTCGTCACCCTGACGTCATTCTTCCTCACCCTCACCTCCATTTCCCACTCCCTTGCTATACTGCACTATAAAACACTATGCTATGCTTTACACTCCCGCTCCTCACCCTTACTTCTCCTTCTCACCTCCGTGCTATACTACACTGTACAAGGCTATGCTATGTTTAACTCTGTGCCCTCCTCCAAACCCTCATTTCTCTTTCCCACCCCCTTGATGTACTATCCCAACCTTATGGTTTGCTATGAAGCGCTTCCGCCTTTATGTAGTAGTGGGCTGAAGGCATGAGCGCAAGAGGAGTGCGCGCGCAAATGCCGTGCATTTCATAGAAGCCGTGCACGCGCACTTTGTATTATTTCATTATGATGGTAATTTTTTCCAGACCGGGGAGATTACGGCCGGAATAAAGAGCTCCGCTCTTAATAAGTTCGCCATTACACGAACCCGCGTGGACAATCCGGCATTAGTGCGGGGCAGACAGAACAGAATGCACGCTAGCCCAGCGTAATGCAGACGGATGAGGGGCTCCTGTTCACCACCGCAGCTGCTAAAGTGCGGCTGTTAAAGAGAAGCGCTTAACGATAACTATTCACTTCATAAAGAGAGCAGGAGTCCTGCTGTTGCACGGGCTCTGTTGCGTACGAGGAAAAAAAAAAAAAAAGGAACGCAGCCAGTGTTTAATGTAGCTGCAATAAAGTTTAAATCGAAGACGCAAATTAGACGAAAGCAAGAGTGCCCACGAAAAGAGACAGCAAGGCGAGTCGGTGCCGCAGCTCCTGGTTGACGCGTTGGCTTCGTCGGTGCCTTCCATCGGCAACGTGCTCGTGGTGTGCGCCTTCATCTGGATCATATTCGGCGTGGTGGGCGTGAGCATGTTCGCGGGCCGCCTGTGGCACTGTGTGGACGCCAGGGGGCAGTCGCTGGATCCCGACCTGGTGCCCGACCGCGCCACCTGCCACATGCTGGGCTTCTCCTGGACCAACGAGAACGTGCACTTCGACAACCTGGCCGAGGCCTCGCTAGCACTGCTACAGGTACGTCTCCCCTGCGGATGGATGCACCGGCTTATACAGCGCTTGAAGGTACACTCATGAGAAATGTTCGAGCACGTAGTAGTAAATTACGATTACTGCACTAGCTCCTAGCGACATACAGTTTCTCAAGGACCATACCGGAATTCGCCGCCAGCCAACCTGGAGGTTAGGAAAATTTTGGCACGAATGTTACGCGTGTTATCGATCTCTAGCACAAGATATGCGGTTATCAGCTAGGGATATATGGGTATGAGTCGCACAAGGAAAAGAACGAACGAACGAACGAACGAACGAACGAACGAACGAACGAACGAACGAACGAACGAACGAACGAACTATACGATTACCAGCCACGGATAGCAGGTATGAGTCAAAGAAAGAAAGAAAGAAAGAAAGAAAGAAAGAAAGAAAGAAAGAAAGAAAGAAAGAAAGAAAGAAAGAAAGAAAGAAAGAAATTTAATTCACTAATGCTTACCCAGGTCGACGAAAAAGTTCATTCTGGGATTCAGCGCTATTGAATGCACTTAAATTTAATATTAAAAGTCGCCTAACGTTTTTCGATCACACACAATAAAGCAACTCTTAACATGGAGAGGAGCTTTATTCCCCGCGAAAGAGACGGGACGGATGGCAACGCCTCCTTGAGCAGATGCTGTCCATCACGTCATTAATTTTTGACGGTGTCCGCTGACGCCCATTTGACCTTGGATCGATAGAGCCGTATGTATTGCAGTGTCATGTAAAGGAGCTAAGGACTGCGGCCTAAGTTATGAATGATATCTTGAAATACGTGATGTAATATATTGCAGTTTCGGTAGCGGGACTTCGGCATAAAATTATTTTTCACATTTTTTTTTTCGTTTTCTAACAAGAGTTGTGAGTACACAGCCTGTTCTGCAGTTTTTGAAATGTTACATCGTTATTCTAAACTGATTTACTATTTCTCCTTAGTGTTTTTCTTTCTTTGAGTGCGTTAGCGCGCTGCAAAACGCGTGTAAATATTGAGTGACTGGCAGGTGTCTGCCTTCTCGTTTCTTTTTTCGTCACTTTGTACGTTTGACCTATTGGCGCTAGTGTGCACCGCGCATTTATGTGTGGGCACGTGCGTCGCGCGTGAATACCGTTACGTGTCTTGCAATAATGTGTACGTGATCACTTTTACAAGCTTAATCTGTTCGAAGGACGTTGTATGTCTCATGCGCGTTCACGGGTGTGAGAGTGTTGAACGTAGATAAAAGAGAGGGTATAATTGGTTTGTCCTTAACAAGATAAGAACATATTGAAGTGCAACGAAAAGGCGCGGAGCGGAGGAGGTGCGTAAGCTTTTTTTTTTTTTTTCTAAGGTTTAGAATGGTATGAAGAGTGAAGAGTGTATTCTTGCGTTGCGTGTGCTCGCGGGAATGCACACGTGGAAGAATTTGTCACACCGGCAATATTTGTCTCATTTTCTCTTTGTACAGAACCTTGAGCAACATTTAATTGAAATCATGAGGTTAAAATAAATCCTGAGGTCTGCTTTACGTATCGGAACGCTAATATGGTTCTAACGCAAGGTGTGATGGACGTCTTCGCAACGATTGTGACTACCTGCAGTTCTTGAACTTACAAATGTACGGAAGTGCATGGGCGTTTTTGCACTTTGCCCTCATAAGAACTCGCAGGGATCGAACCCGAGGCGTCGAGCTCAACAACACGGTGCCATGTAGGCTCTAAAACTTACACGTTACCATATGACTTCACCAGTTGTCAACCTTCGCCTTGTCGTCGACGTCGAATTCCTGGAAGCAGGGCTTTATCCAAAATGTTTTCTCTTTCCTTTTTTTTTTGGGGGGGGGGGTGGATGGGGGAGGTGTTGTATAGATTCCTGCGGGGAAGCGCCAGACATCTTTTAAAATGGGGTGGGAAGCTTGAGTATCTCTTGGAGGCCTGCTTTTCTGTTACCGTGGTAAGAACAATAATAATTTTGCAAGAGTCAGTAGGAGATGCCAGTAGAGGTTGTGTTGTATCGTTGTCGTATGCCTGTAGTACTCCTCACTCCAGTGACCTGCCTATTGGAGGGTGTTTCTATCAACAAGTGCCGATCGTCTACATGCGCAGGTCGCGACCTTCGAAGGTTGGATCGAGGTGATCGAGAACGTGCTGGACATCGAGGGCGTCGACCTGCAGCCGCGGCGGGAGGCCAATCCCTGGTCGCTGATCTACTTCGCCATCTTCCTCGTCATCGGCGCTTTCCTCGTGTTCAACCTGTTCGTCGGCGTCGTCATCGACAACTTCTACGCTAAGAAGCGGCAGGCAAGTTTCACTGCTTCGCCGAAATATAATTTTGCAGATAGGCCCTTGTCGTTCCTTGGTATACGACCTCAGTCGGGGTAGAGCCCACTTATGAGGAACGTTTTCCGGCCTCTCCTGTGTGCATGCGCGTGTCACAGTTGGAGGAAGACCATTCGGAGCCTACGGCGAGCGAGGGTCAGCGCCGGTACGCCAGGTCTCTCCGCCGCCTGCTAGCCCAGAGACCCGTCAGCCTGGTTGCCAGGCCGGCCGGCAGGTTTCGAGGCTTTCTGTACGACGTGGCCGCCAGCAAAGAGTGAGTGAGACACTGTGCACCTTTTTCTGGTTGTATTCCTAAATCGAAGCTATACAAGCAAGCTCTTTTTTTTTTGACTGATTGATTTCAAGGGTTTTACGTCCCAAAACTACGGTATGAGAGGTGCCGTAGTGGAGGGTACGGGAAATTACGAAAGTTAGGAATTATTTAACGTGCACTGACATGGCACAGTAGACGGGCCTCAGCATTTCGCGTCCATCGAAATGCAGCCGCCGTGGCCGGAATTCGATCCCGCGACCTTCGGATCAGCAGAAAAGTGCCGTAGCCACTAGACCACCGGTGCAAGCAAGGTTTCTTGAGACCACAAGACACATATGCTATGTCCTCGACATGCACGTAGCGCATCGCGCCAGTAAACTAGATCTCACTCACTCACTCACTCACTCACTCACTCACTCACTCACTCACTCACTCACTCACTCACTCACTCACTCACTCACTCACTCACTCACTCACTCACTCACTCAACTCACTCGACCGACCGACCGACCGACCGACAGATCAATCAATCAATACATAAATCAATTAGTCAGTGAGCTCGACCTGCTATCGCTCTGGTTTGCCTTGGTGCAGGCTGGCCGTGGCATCCGTGGTGCTGGCTCTGCTGAACGGCATGCTGTTGGCTTCGGAGCGCTACGAGTGGAACGGGCGGCAACGGGCGGCGCTAGGTCGCGCACATCTCGTTTTCCTGGTGGGACACGCCGGAGAGCTCCTTCTACGCGCTGCTGCCACGGGCACCGCCTTCTTCGCCGTCAAGTGGAACCAGTTCGAGTTGTGCGCCCTCGTCCTGTCCTTGCTCGGTCAGTGGCTGGCACGCCGCCGTTTCTTAATCTTAAGTTTAGCGAGTCCTTCACTCTAAACCTCTCCTGATTTTGCGTGACCGCAGCTACTGTCTTCCAAGAGGTCACACTGCCGTTTGCTTATAGCCCTGATAGCGATATGAATTGCGCGTCATATCCCTAACTCCTGTCATGCACTTCCAGTCAGCCAGTTGGCTTCCGGGAACGCACTCCTGGCCCTACGAGTGATTCCGCCTTCGACTCATGATCGCCAAAAGTGTAGAGTAGAAGAAAACACACAGGGAAGACAGCGGACGACCGGCAGTCTGTTTTCCACTCTCTTCTCTGCGTGTGTCCTTTCTGGCGCATTTCTCTTCAGGTGATTAAGGAAAGCCAACTAGCTCAACGATCCTTTTTGTTACATAGCGGTTTCAACCACAGGTCTGCGTGTTACTTCCTTCCGATCTGCACTTCACTTCCGTTTATAGACTAACTAAGACGAGTTGGATCTGCGGCGTTATCGGTGGCCGCTGATCCAACTCAGAGGCCGAGATATTTTATCAAACTTTCATCGCACTGCCAGTGTATCTATCATGAAATCAAACTTTGGCTTACCACTATTAACAATCCGTCGCAAACTTGCGTGACTCTGCCTCTTTCACAAAATATCTTATAACGATACACTGCATGGCGAATTGCTCCTGCCACCCACATACATATCATCGCGTCTTGATCACGCGCATAAAGCTGGCTTAATATCATGCAAAACAAAAGTATTCTCCGACTCATTTATACCACGTACATATGTGGACTGGAGCCATCTTCCTTCTTCAATAGTGAAAATCAGACAGGCATCATTGTTTCAGTCATCAGTGCCCAAAGTTTTTCTGTGAACCCTAGTGTTTTAGCACTTGCCCTTTAATGTATTGATGCTTCCGCCGCGCATGTTATCTGGACAATGTTCCCTTTGGTGTTTTGTTGACCACTTGTGTATTTTATTTATCTTTTTGTGCTGTATTACTGTAGCAAATCCCACTCCCCTCTGTAATGTTTTACCTTGAGAGTATCAATAAAATAAATAATGAAATAAGCAGGGGGTGCAAGGGGCAGGCAGGAGCAGTTCGCCGAATATGATACAGGCTGGAAGCACGCATCGTGATACGGCGAAACACGAAGATACCGAAAAGCAGACTTTTAATTATCTCTATTGCGCTAAGGAAGTATCAAGACAAACATTTGCAGTGGACTCTTCGGAATCATGAAAACTTAGAGAGGTTAGTTTCCTGGTACTAAACTAGACGGACGCACGAGCACTGGTGCGGGCTGTCTGTATGCAGTAATGTATGGGAGACTAAGACGGTCTGTGGTGCTTGTTAAGCGGAGATTGGAAGAACCGTTTCGCATTAAGAGTAGAATTAGACAAGGAAGTCTAAAAACGCAAAAACCTAAGACGTTGATCGTGCCACCTTTTCCCGAAGATATATAGATCGAAAACATTATAGAGGGGTTAAAGCAACCTCAGGTTTTGGATCGAAGCATATTTTTTTTTTAATCTAATCTCCAGTTTTGCAAATTGAATATCCTCGAGTTGAATTTCCCACAACGCTCCTTTTAGTCACCACAATTTTAAGCTTCGCCAAGCGTTGCAGTTTGCCATGCGCCATATCGAAGACTGCCACTGTTACCTTTTACTGTTTTTTTTTTGAAAGATTGTTTTTGTCGATCTTTATAGTGTAGCCGTTTTGTATGGGGTGCTTCTTGCTGTATTTCTGACCACCTAACTCGTAATTGACCTTTTGGCATTGCTGTAAGCTCACGGACTGATTTCTGCTTGGACATGGGAACTGAAGACAACGGATATGCTCGATAGAAATCTCTGATATTCTCTTCAGCTCACTAGGGGCGGAACTCACAAAAGTTCTCTTGCGTAAGTGTTTCTTGCGGTCGGTCGGATGCCTTCACTAATGACATGTCCAGTTACATGATTGGCTGAAATATTCTAGCACTTACGGACTTTTTTGTCGTAAAATGTTTTTATTGCGATAGCAATTGTGTGGACAGTCTCGACGGGTTCTTGCCGTCGCCGTCACGTCCCGTATAAAGTCCAAATTGATAACGCCTCATACATCGTACTTTATACCAGCGGGTAAAAGCACGCGAGTGGGGGCGACGAACGCGGCTGAAGCAGAGATCAAATGAGCCTGGCCCATCTCCGTCGCCCGGAGGGCGCATGCGATAACATCACCCCGCTCAGAAGGCTTGCGTCGAAGTGGAGAGGAAGCGCCCCGCCCGTCTTTAACGATGGGGGGGGGGGGGGGGGCTTCCTTCGAGCAGCAACTGCGGACTTCGCAAGGTCGCCATCGCTGGCGCGCGCGCTATCTCGGCAGCCATCAGACGTGCTGCGTACTGCGCAGCAGTGCTTTCATCACCTCCTCCGCTCCAGGCGCCTCGCATATAGTCGCAACGCCGGCAACGCCCTCGCCACATAGCGCTCACGCGAATGGCTCTACGAGTGCCGGAGGAAGCGCGCTCGCTTGATGCCGCTGTGCTGGGCCAAGTTTCTCGGCGGTGCAAAGTGCACGCTGCTTAGCGCGTTCACGCGGTTTGAAGCACGTGTCAGAAGACATCAAAACAATACGACTTAGCTCGCTGCTCTGCGGGGCCATTGTCTTGCCACTCGACCGTCGCATGACACTTTACGCACCTGCATGCTTAATAAGCCCACGCTCACTACAGTGCAGGGGCCGAATTCACGAAACGTTCTTTCGTAAGTGCTCCTTGTCATTGGCTGACTGCCATGATATGTCCGCCATCAGGATTGGCTGAAATTTTCTCTTACGAACAATTCTTGCGTAAGTGCATTTTGAGAATACGGGCCAATATTCCCCCTAAAGCTGCTAGTCTTAATTCGTATATCATGCAATGTTATCGCATTCATTGCTTCGCCCTTCTGGCGAAACTTTGATTGTTTTGTGAATAGGGGTACTTCAATCGATTGAAGGAGTGATGATTTGACGGATAGGTCCGTCATGCTTCCGAACCACTAAGAAGTTACCATAACTTACACAGCCGCTTGCTTCACAATCAGGGGCCGAATTCAATAAAGTTCTTTTTCGTAAGTGTTCTTTGCCATTGGCTGGCCGGCTTCGATAATGATATGTCCACCGCCAGGAATGGCTGAAATTTTCTCTTAAGAACATTTTTATCCTAGGTTGTCTCTGTGAATATGGGCCCAGTATTTTCTGAATATTTTGGCGGCGAACACTAAAAAAAAAAAAAGAAGGCGGGGGCGCGTGTCCTTGCCACAGTATGGTACTGAGACGAACTTCCGTACGACATATGCACTCATAACCTAACTGCATACTTACGGAATCGTAATCTGAAGCAGCTTCCTAGAAGCGTGGTTATTTTGTGTTAGCACAAAAACATGCTCAGAAGACACGTGCGTCTCCCCCTGCTCACATACACACACACAGTGCACGCACGCACGCACGCACGCACGCACGCACGCACGCTATACTGCATTTTAAAGCAAAGGCAGCTGTCGTCTTTGAAGTCGATAATGCTCTCTGATTGCATGACGTCAAACAGGGGCGGGCTGGCGACCTTCGAGCCCTCGTGTCTCTCAAATTTTCGTCCTTGTAACCCGATCATTTATATTTATGGAGGGGCGGCAGTTATAAAGTAGTGGCAATACAACGAACGTTCTGTCTTCCAGATAAGAGGCCGTCATTACATCCGGGTCACGTCGCTACGTGCGTTCAGCAATTTCCGAGAGAGCTCGACGATCACGTTTACTCAATGAGCGAAAGTAAAACGGCATACGACCGACGCGTCGCATTCGGTGGACCGTTATTAGCGCCTCCCAGCGCTCGCCTTTCTGTGGCACGCCCATAGGCAAACCAGCTGCCGCTTGGAGGCCCTCACGCGAAGCCGCCCGGCGCCAGAATGAGGCCAAGTTCAACGTTCGACGCGTAGGCTACTATGTATGTACTGGGACGGAGCTTCGTCTTGCTTCTTGATTTCTGCATATCCACGAGTGTCTCGCGTTTGACAGGTGAAAGATCAAATGGCCGCAGTCGTGAAACGACGACTAAGGTCCGATTTCCGATTTACACGGATGGATTTCCGTGGTGCCGGAAAGTCAATACAAACACTCGCAAGCCGATATATATATATATATAATATGATTGAATCAATCAGTCAATAAATAAATAAATAAATAAATGGCAACCCTGTTTCTCCAGACATTATGGCTATATCTGCGGCATTATCTGTGCCTGGAATGCGCTGGTTTCGTTGCTCCCTTCTCGCCGAAGTCTTTCTTATTTTTCTTGAGTTGAATCGCTTAATCAAGTGTTTCAATTTCTCCAAGGAATTTTTTTCTCGTTATTACGCAGTATTTATGTTCGTATCGCGTGATGTCCTTGGAACCCTTTCCTTTCAAAGACGGTATTACATACGTTGCACAGGACAACATTAAACAACTTCCCAACTTCCCTCTTTTGCCTTCATTCAGCAAACCCCCCCCCCCCCCCCCCCCCCCTCTTCGTCTGCACTTTGCTGTTCTGTCGACCACTGTACATAGTTACTCAACTAAGCCATCCTGCTGCGCGCCATTTCGCCGAGTGTATTAGGCGTTCCCTGGAATTACTTCCCGTCTTGCAAATTACGATTTAGAACAGGGAAATCGATTCAAGCATCCATATTCCCCTGAGCTTCTCATCTAGTTTGGATTCGTATCTTGCACGCATCAAGGGAGTGAGTGAGAAGCGAGCATTATGCGTCACGCAGCCACCCTTATCAAGCGAACTTTACTACCCCCCCCCCCCCCTTTTTCTTTCTCTCTGTCTCTTTCTTAAGAAAAGGACTGGAATAGAGACCCTCCGTACTTCGTTCTGCCGCTCATTTATGGTTGTTTTTGCAATGCAGGATTGTTAGAACCTGTTGTGCGCTGTGATTGGACGTTCATGTGCTGGTCCGCTGTTCGTCGATACTTCAGTCGTGATGCGCAGTGCCTCCTCGTTGGTGTTTTTTTCGTTTCCTCCTTGGTTGCTTACTATGTGTCCCCCATGTATTAGTACGGATTCTCAAATGTACCTCCTCTGGAGTTGTTATTTTCAAGCGAAGCTTCTTGTGCCTCGAAACTGGCGTCGGCGTTAATTTCGCGAAAAAAATTCATCATCGTAAGAGCGGTCCGTGCGCACTTCTTTGTTCATTCGCGCTTCGAGTATTCCGATCACATCTCAGCCATTTGAGTACGGAGGGTTTTCCGCCGAAGAAAGAAAGAAACAAATAAAGACAGCAGGGATACAAAGAAATAAGAAACGAAAGCAAGACAGAAAGAAAAGAAAGAAACGTAGACTGAGACAGACAGATAGAAAGAAAGGAAGAGGTGAAGAAACGAAAGAAAAAGTGAAAGAAAGAAAGGAAGAAAGAAAAGGAAGAGGCGCAGGCAGACAGACAGAACAGAGAAAGAAGGAAGGAAGAAAAGGAAAGAAGGAAGAAAAGAACGAAAGAATGAAAGCACACGCCAAGCTTCGCTTACCCTCATGTTCCCTACATAGAGGAAGGGCTCCTCAGATTCTTTTCAACTGCACTAATTTCGCATTTCCAGTCTTTCTCCCCAACGCACAAAGGCATGCGCCATCTGTGTAGAAAGAACTTCGAGGGTAGTTGCAATGTACAAAGCTTAGCAGGAGTCTGTCCTATACCGTCACCATTTCGTAGAGCCCCACTGTGCAGCCGCAAAATGTTATTTGTCGTAGATTTATTGATTATATGTTCATCTTATATAAACTGCGGCACAAAAGTAGGGACATTTTGTCACAAAAGCGCCTGTTGCCAAAATGCCAGCCCTTCACCATTGCTCAAATGTTGAAGATGGCCGCAAGATATGCTAACCAACGATAACGCATCTGAGCCAATGCAGCAAAAGCGAGCACACCGGTAATGTCGTGTTTTATCATTTCCAAAATGGTATCGGTGTTTATCATATCCAGGCTCTGCTTTCCAGTTTTCTCGGAAAATGCTGGGAAGGGAGACGGGGCAGGGGGGGAGGGGTGTACGCTTGTGCGTTGTGGAAATGTAACTAACCACACCTCTCTAAACCAACAGTCATATAATTACGACCTGTTTTCGCATTCTGCCTTTAATATGCAAATGCAATGACGGTCATAGCTGTTTCTCCTGCACGTGCGACCTTTCTTCAGCCGCATCGCGTGATGGGAGCATGCTTTCCGAAACTATCGCGTTTTGCGCGGTTAAAGGGGCGTTAAAAAGCGATAGTTCGCCTTTGTTGCATGGCGGTGATTCTCAAATGCGAGAGATTCAGAGCACACGCCCTCGGCCTGTGCTGCAGCCTCGCTAAATGCTTCGCGGAAAAGCCTCGCATAAAGGGCGTCGTCAGCTCATCGACAGACCCACGAGAGGGGGCCATTTGACCGGAAATTGTGCTGCGATGAAGGCGAAATCGCTCGCTGCATGCGTGACATCGGCGCATATTGATATATGCAAAACTATATACAACGCGACGCGGATGAGGCGTAATTAACCAATGGACAGCCGTGCACGTCCAGACTGCCAGCCCTTCCTGCGGTTTTCTCTCATTTGTTTTGTCCACGCTGAATATCTTAGCACGTTCCTTTTTCTCTTCTATTAATGTTTACTTGGCGCTTTTACGCAATACGAACTTTTTTTTTAAAGCCAGATTCATCTTGCGCCATGACTGAGCTGGTCGCCTTTGCGTATTTATGGCCTTTCATGGTATTTTACTATATGGGCTATCATGGTAGACGTGTGCACAAGCTTTCATAGCAATCATTGTATGGCCATTTGTTGAGTTGTAACTTGCAGTATCGGCTCCTAAACAGAGCTTTGTTGTTGGTAACGTTCCAATAAGAAATGTTTCGCATTTAAAACCGCGCTCATCGCTTATAGTGTATACTGTCATCGCCATGCTGAATGTCACTTTATTCTGTGGTCACGATTGTGTTACACAATCAGCTTGCCCTTTTCTTTTTGTTCTTTTTTTTCAATTCATCAAGGCTTCTTTAAGCGCTACTTCCAAATTACATCTGCACAACTAAAACACGAGTCATTATAATACGCTAGACAACAAAGCTGCGGCTGTTTCATATTAATTCACCAACAGCACGCTTGCACAAGAGCAGGAGACCGTTTTCAACAGCGCGCAACACGCACAAGGAACATCTCGGTGGAGAACTTTTACTGGTCTACTGCATGGGACCTTGTGAAAGGAATCATTGCGCAAAGTGGTCAGACAACACGGGAAAACGAAGTGGACAGAGAGAGAGAGAGAGCAAACTTTCAACACTTGCACGTCTCCGACATTTCTGTAAGAAAAGCTTTTACGCGCAACCACAGAGGTTGCGCATATTGCACGTTCTCGGAGCCGTATGTGTTCGTTTGCATATTGTTAACGCGCTGTAGCCTCCACGCTAATGGAACTGGAGGCTCCAGACTAATGGAACGTCACGTAAGCAATATGGAGCGGTGATTGATCCGAGCGCGCGCGGTTATTATCGTAGCTAATCGCTGGATAGTTAAGAACGTTTAGTAATCGCGACCTCGTCGGCTAATTATTACGAACCCCAACTGTGTCTCACTCGCAATTAACGGCCATTTCAAAACGCCAGAGGCGCCGAGCGAGGGCAAAAGAGAAATATATTCATGACTGAGAAAGAGAGAGAGAGAGCCATCGATTACTACACTTCTATGTTTTTTCTGATGATTTCGAAAGAGCAGTGAAACCACGGAATAAACAAAAAGTAAGTGAATGAAATTCTTAAGGAGATTTTTGAGATACTTCATGAACACAACGAAAGGGAAGGGGTCAAGGGCTCGTTCTTTATTTGTTAGAAACAACTTAATGAGCAAACAGATATTGTCTCTTTGCTCATTAAGTTCGTGAACACAGTAAGATTAGCGGCGCCGATCAGTCGTGCATCCTCCTGGGAACACATTAGCCAAATATTGTTACACTGCACGCAACAGGATATTTGCGGCGCGGTTTCAAATACAGCTGGAACTCGCTTGCTCATCTTTCACTAAATTGCGTCACAAGTATAGCACCGATTCCTCGTGGCCTAATCTAAGCGGGCCTTCTGAGGTGAAAAAAGTTGTTAGGAGTGAATGCGAGGGTGCGGACGCGTATTCGTAGGGGTGCACTTCCATACTATAGCATATACCTGATAGCACACAACAGACTGCACAATATAAAGTTTCAACACCTTCGGAGTTGTAAGGGAGGTTGTCTGGTGGTCCTGCCGCTAAAGACACCGCACTAATTTCGAATCGTGGTTAGACACAAATAACATTTTCTTGCTTGCCGACTTTTCATCGCAATTGAAAGTTATGATAGCTGCAACAGACGCCGCGGAAGGTATAATATATAAACTTTCCTAGTCATATCTGCCCAGTTATCGTTTCATATTGTTTATATGCAAGCCGGGTGATCGGAATCATTTAATAGTTTTTAACGACGCCCTTTTCTCGTGGTGCATGTAGTCAGAGCTCGCTGTCGTGCGTAATAAAATTTTTATAGCTATAAAGGTTCGGTTGTTACGCGACAGGAGGACTCCCTTAAAGGTGTAAATTTTTCTTATAGTGTGCGAACGGGATAGATGTTCTGATATGCGCAATTATCCGAACCAATTTAGCATTGATTTCATGTACGGACTTAGATAACGTTCCAAAAGCGCTTGTATGCTTATATATTATGTCTCGAAGGGCGTCTCCTGTT